>CM053769.1:18571368-18690571 GCA_028658325.1 Potorous gilbertii | reverse complement strand
TGTAGTAAATTGGGAAAGAATTTTTACAGCTAAGCTTGGGGATAAAGGCCTCATTTCTAGAATATATAGAGAACTGACTCGAATGTATAACTATACAAGTCATTCCCCAACTGATAAATGGTCAAAGGATATGAACAGGCAATTTTCAGAGGAAGAAATTAAAGATATCTATAATCATATGAAAAAATGTTCTAAATCACTATTGGTTAGAGAGATGCAAATCAAAACAACTCTGAGGTACCACATCACACCTATAAGATTGGCAAACATGTCAGAACAAGAAAATGATAAATGCTGGAGAGGATGTGGGAGAGTTGGAACACTAATCCATTGTTGGTGGAGTTGTGAGCTCATCCAACCATTCTGGAGAACAGTTTGGAGCTATGCCCAAAGGGCTATAAAAATGTGCATACCTTTGACCCAGCAATATCGCTACTAGGACTGTATCCCCAAGAGACTATAAAAATGGGAAAGGGTCCCACATGTACAAAAATATTTATAGCAGCACTCTTTGTAGTTGCCAAAAACTGGAAGTCAAAGGGATGCCCATCAACTGGGGAATGGCTGGATAAATTATGGTATATGAATGTAATGGAGTACTATTGCGCCATAAGAAATGATGAACAAGAAGACTTTAGGGAGGCCTGGAAGTACTTATATGATCTGATGCTGAGTGAAAGGAGCAGAACCAGGAGAATTTTGTGCACAGCAACGACCACAGTGTGCGAGAGTTTTTTCTAGTAGACTTGGAGTAAGTAATAAGTAGAATAAAATATAATACGTAATTTTGTAATAACCCAAGAACTTATTTTTAAAAAATCCCAATGGTGGTTTTCTAAGGCAAAATGCCTTCCACACTCAGAGAAAGAAATATGGAAGTCAGTCACAGAATGTAGCAGATCATGTTTGTGTATGTGTGTGTTTTAGTGTAGTACGTTTTGATTCGTCATATGATTTCTTCCATTTATTTTAGTTCAACTACATAGCATGACTATAGTGAAAACATACTCAGTAGGAAAGTATAAGTAGAACCTATACATAATTGCATGCTGTTGTGGGGAGGGAGGGGGGTAGTGGGGGTAGGTATGAGGGGGATAAAATCTTAATTTTATGGTAGTGATTGTAGAACATTAAAAAAAATAATAGTTAAATTAAATTTTAAAAAAAGAACTGTCTTGGATCATTGAATTGCTGCAAAATAGCTAAATTATTCATAGTTGATCATCATCACAACATTGCTATTACTCTGTGCAATGTTGCAGTCCTTTCCACTACACTTTGTATCAGTTCATGTGTTTCGAGGGAAAGTAAAAATTAAAAAATTAGAATTTTTAGGTGAATCATGAGTATCAATATCTATAACATCATAGGATTATATATTTAGAGTTGGAAGTGCCCTTTGAGGTCACCAATCCCACTCCCTTATTTACAGATGAAGAAACTGAGGTACCCAGAAGTTAAGTCAAGTCAAAAAGCATTGATTAAGAGTTTACCATATGACAGGTTTTGTGCTAAGCACTGGGGGTACACAAAAAGAAGGGCAAAAACAGTCTCTGCCTTCAAGGGATTCACTTTCTTATAGGTAATAGAACACACAAACAACTATGTGCATATAAGGTACATCCAAGGTAACTTGAAGGCAACTTAAGAGAGAAAAAAAACAGAATTGGGAATGATCTCTTGTAGAAGGTAAGGTTTGAGCAAAGACCTGAAGGAAGCCAAGAAAGGCATTTGCATAAAAGTCATGCAAGCAGTTCTTGGGGTAACCATCACGGGCTCTATTTCTAGTGCTTTTGGTCATTAGATTCCAAGAGTGAACTCCACATCAGTTATCAAGCAATTGACTCCATTGGCTTTTAGAAATAAAAAGATTTGCTACAAAGGTATAGTAAGAACACAGTACAAAACATTCTCCCAAATGTCTAGAGTATACTCTTCTTTACAAACCCAAAAAGTTCATGGAGAGAATGGAAATTTAAAGATTGTGTTCACTTTAGGTCATGTGACTCTTCCCCTCTCAGGATGCCCAACAAATCCCTTTGGAATTCAATGTGGTGGCGATAGGGACCAGACCTACGAATGGTCTGCTGAATGGGACCACCTCATGCCCAAGATGTGCAGAGTCACTGCAGGTCTCAAAAGACCATCTCCTAAGTCACTAAGAGATTTCATTATTCCAAGGATTACATGCAGCCACAAAGCCACTGATGTAGACATCCAAAGAGAAGACAGATGCCTTGCTATCTAGCAGCTTCAAACTAACGCTTAAAATGACAGATAGAAGGGTAATACAAAGAATTGCTTCGGCAGGTGGAAGAAAGGAAGAACCTAGTCATCTCATACATCAGCTTGGAAGAGAAGAGGAAAGCTTGGTGGAGCCTGGGTATGACAAGTCAAAAGGTAGTTTTACCAATAGATGGTTGACTGAGTCCCTTTTGCTCCCTACAAGCTTAATTCTTCCTGCTGTGACCCTTGAAGACCATCACATTAGGCTCTGGCAATTGAGATCTAGATACATCCTTTGTCTCCCCACCCCACCCCCTTGCTAAGAGTTTCTCCATGCCTCTGACCCAGGGTGCTTAGCTTAAGGTCTTAGACCTTCATTTGTGTGCTGAAAAATGTGCCATAATAAAGGCCTGTTGTTTTTAAAAAATAAAAGATTGTGTTCACTTTTAAAATAGATTTTATTCTTTGGTCCATATTATAGAGGATAGTGGGAGTGAAGCATATGTGTAGAGAAAGTGTACGGTTAAGGAGTACCTGCCAACACTTGACCCTGAAAGTATTTTTTTCCCCTTTGTGGAGTCCTCATGAAGTTCAACATGGCACATGTTATAGATGATCACTCTGCAGCTCAGTTGGGCTGGTTACTGAAGAAATTATCTTCTCTGCTGGATGATAAGCCAGGTTTAGGCCAATCTGATGCCAGGCTAAGAAGCCATACTGGTCCAGATGACTTCTCCACTCGGTCAGTCTGTTCTGCTGCTGGTGCTGTCTTCCAGCCACACCTCCCTTACCTTCTTTTCTGGGATTGGGGAAGGAAAAGTCACTAGCTACTCTCCCAGAATCTCTCTAGATCTTGCAACACACAGAAGGTAGCTTTCTGGGCATGTTCACATCAAGATTAATGCTTGGTCACTACTCCCCACACACACTGCCACCATGTTAGGTAGGCAATATTACTGCCACCATTCAGTTCTGATTGCTAATGGGATCTCTGGATTTTCCAAACTCACAAGGACACTGCTTGGACAATTCCATTTTAAGATACTCATTCATCTGAGATAAACAACAAACACAAAAAGAGATAGAAAAAGCCACTCACAGTCACCATCACTGGGTAGGGGAGGGAGGTTAGCTTCTTCTCTCTCATCTGGCTCTTGTGACCAATTCTAAATAGGCCTGCCTTATCATAGCTGCAAAAGAAAAGAGAATTATAAAAGGGCAGGTCATCTCTTTTAGAGGCACACTGAGTCCTGGCTCAGAAGTCCTTAAGGCATCAGCTCTTCTGAATCTAAAACCAAACAGAAGCCTTTTTGTCATCCCACAGTGCCAGTCCCTCAGTCACACATGACTGAAAACAGGCTCACACTGAGTTTTCAAGTAGTTGTTGAACTGGAACCAGGCTGGCAATATCTATACATGGTTTAAGGGGTGTCCTCCCCTTCCTATAGGCCAGTTCATCCCTATTACACTTTCTAATAGTGTAAGGCAACATGTACAGGAAAGTGGTGGACAAAGAAGGATATTTTAAGTCTGGGAAGTCACCAGAATGGTGAATGCACCATAGAGAAATTGGTAGCATTGACTTGATTGCAATACATAAAGCAAGAAATAGAGGGGAGGGCACCAATTATATTTTCTGCTAAATAAACAAGTCACTTGGTGGTATCACTATTAATATTCTAAAATATAACTAACAGCATAATATTTATATGATCTGCTTAAAAGATTTCCCAATGATCGTAAACAATGGAATTCACTGTACAAAGTGGAACCTATTGGCATAACAGATTGTTATTTATTTGTCTGTGACCCTGTCTGATCCCGGATTAGCTATTTTAGTTGTAAAGGTATTTGTACTGATGAAGCAGCAATCCTATTTGCAAGGGAGAAATGTTAGCAAGCTGCTTCCCAGGGGGCACTAAGTGGCATGTCTGAATGTTAGATCAGTACCAGGTAGATGAATGGGATTTGGTAGAAATGTCTAAGAAGACAGGTCAGTGAAGGTTGTGAGGTGCCCTTCCTGATTCTTTGTCATTTGTTTTCCTTCCATTGAAAAAAAAAGAGAGGTGCAGCTAGGTGGTGCAATGGATAGAGAACCAGCCCTGCAGTTAGTTAGGAACACCTGAGTTCAAATCCAGTGTCAGACACTTGACACTGTGTGACTCTGGGCAAGTCACTTAACCCTGATTTCCCACCCTTGCCCAGAAAAAAAAAAGAAATTAGAAAAAGGTTAATTGCTGTCTTGACCACAGGTCAGATGCCTTGATCTTTTTTTTTTTTTAATATCAAGTTTCAATCCAGCTTGTACACCCTCCTCTTTCACCCTCATCAAGAGACTTCTTAATTCTTTCTTACTTTCTGCTACCAGAGGGGTATAATCTGTATTTAAGATTATTGATATTTCTCCCAGCAAACTTAATTTCAGCTTTAATTCATCCAGCCTGGTGTTTCCCATAATGTAATTTGCATATAAGTTAAATGACGATGTACAGCCTTGTCATTCTCCTTTCACAGTCTTGTTCCAGCCAGTTGTTCCATGTTTGGTTCTAACTGTTGTTTCTTGACTCACATTGCAAGTTCCCCAGGAAACAAGATGATCTGATACTCCAATCTCTTTGAGGATTTGCCACATTTTGTTATAATCCACACAAACAAAGCTTTAGTCAATGAAGTACAAATAGATATTTTTCTGGAACTCCCTTGCTTTCTCCATAATTCAGCAAATGTTGGCAATTTGGTCTCTAGTTCCTCTGCCTCTTCAAACACCAACCTACACTTCTGGTAATTTTCAGTTCACATACTACTGAAGCCTAGCTTGTAGAAACTTAAGCATATGCTTGCTGGGATGTGAAATGAGTACAACTACTCAATAGTTTGAACATTCTTTGGCAGTGCCATTCTTTAAGATTGGGATGTAAACTGACCTTTTCCAATCCAGTGACCACTGCTGAGTTTTCCAAATTTGCTGACATATTGAGCGCAGCACTATAACAGCATCATCTTTTAAGATTGTAAATAGTTCAACTGGAATTCTGTCACCTCTACTAAACTTATTATTAGCAGTGCTTCCCTATTCCCACTTGACTTCACTCTTTAAGATGCATGGTTCTAAGTCAGTCACCACACCATTCATCAGAAAAGGAAATGGCACACCACTCCAGTATTTTTGTCAAGAAAACCCCATGGATAGTATTGCTTATTGTTTCAGTAAAACTAAACCACATCCCACCCTTCCCCCATGTCATCTTGCCCTCTTGAGCAGGCTATCCTCCATGCCCATAATACATAATAATGTATGTGATGGTCTATTTTCATTTCCAGCTGCTGAAATTTTTATTTCATTTTTTAAAATTTTTTTTTTTTTAATTTTTGTCTCCTTATCTTACCCTGCCTAAAAGTAAAAGATCCACTCACTGACATGGGAGTTCTGGCTTGATCTAGTTCCTGACCTGGGCCAGTTCTACCCTCCTTAGGCCTGGTGGTTCCCTGTTTCAGGTCTCAGGCTTAGTGCAGAGACACCTGCATGGCTTGAGCTCAAACACAACTCAGAACTCCCAAGCTCAAGCAATCCACTAATCTCAGCATCCCCAGGAGCCAGAATTATAGGACTGAACCACAACAACCAGGGTGAAATTTTTATTTTCCTTCAAGGCCCTTTTCAGGTGCTTCCCCCTCCATGATCCACTGATCTACATAGCTCAGACTTAAAGTCATCTCCTGACTTCCTCAAATTTTCCTTAAAAATTTTGTCTGGATTTCTTCTCTACCTCTTTCATCTTACCTTGTAAAATATTAATTTGTGTACATCTTATATTCCCCTATTAAATTGAAAGTCCTTTAAGAGCTGAGATGGTGTCATTTTTCATTTTGGCATGTCACTACTAGGGATACAACTCTTTTTAATCTCTTCCAGTACCTCCTAGAAAGTTATTCTAAATACAATGACCACTTAATAAATGTTTGCTAATGGAGTTACTGAATGAAACATGTTCATTGCATCTGCCAGTGCCACTGAGTTGGGAGAGACAGCTAACCAACTGGATAAAATATTTCACCTAGTGTATAGAAGAGGCTTAAAAAAATGTTTTTCTAACTAAATTTACACCTGCAGCTAGCCTGGCAAAGCACCTCATAGGAATAGTGCTTCCTGCCTCATAGGCACTTAATAAATATTTGTTGAGTTGCATTGATAAACATGGAACTGTCTACTGCAATGGGTTACAGCAGCTTCCAGAATCATATATACATAAAAGGGCCTGCCAGAGAGGGAAGTAAAAGACAGAATACTGAAGCAAGAGGAAGCATCTCACTTTAAAAAAAACAACAGGAAACAGTCTTTCCATTATGCCACTCATGGTACATTCACCGCTGTGCCTTTTCTGCTCCAATGGTGAGCACTTTAAACTGTCAAGAGCTATGTGGGCTTGCCAGAGTAGCAGCCTTTGTCCATGGCTACAAAAGACATACTCTTTTCTTGCAATGTGTTTTTGGTGACGGTTGTTGTCGTTAACTGACTTAAACTCATTGTCCTTCCATCCCCAGTCTAAGCAGACCCTCTGCAGATCCCTTACCCTGTTTGGGTTCATGAAGTACAAATTAGCATAATCCGATTAACTGCTCTGGGGTAGCCTTCAGTCTGAAAAGGAGAGGAGAGAAAAGGTATCACACAAAGAGGGGAGCCCCCAAGACTAGGAGGGGGGCTGGCGACAGCTCCTATACTGTTGGGCTGAAAGCTTGCACCTGCACAAGCCCTCTTGTAAATAAGGACTCTCAGATGGTATTAAACTTGGAACTAAGGGGTTGGGCTGGGGGGAGAAAGTGTGAGCCAGGGAAACATTGAGAAGGAGAAAGAAAGGCAAGCAGCCTTGCATCACATTAATTGATTTATCTGGCTTGGCAAAGCTGGGACTGCTGACAGTGGAGAATGTCCCTTGATTCCTACTCAGCATGGAGAGTGGGTGAGCCCCATAATCTGGTCTATCGAGATAAGCATTTTAGAATCTCTGCAGGAGACTGATAAGGGGCTTGTGGGGAAGATAGTCTACTGGGTATTTTATTTCAGGGAATTCTCTATTAGATGTGTACCCCTCATTTATTTTTAAGATATAAGCATAGATGGTGGTGGTTGTAGGTATTTGGGCAATGGATGCTTTTGAAGCTCTTAAACACTGAATGGGAGAAGGAAGGAAGGAAGGAAGGAAAGAAGGAAGGAAGGAAGCCATTTGGTTAAAGTGAATCTGAAGACCAGAGTGGTTTTGATTACATGTACCTCTCTCACTGACTGACATCTTGAGAGCAGAATTAAGTTTTTCATTACTTCCAAATGAAAAAAGTGATACAACTCCATACAAACCAATCACGTTGGTTTCAGACAACTAGTTTCTTTCACTCTTTTATGATGTAACAAAGATTTGTTTTTCTCACCATGATAAAGTAACTAACCATGTGAAAAACAGGTTATTGGTTTTTTCAGTTGCCAGCTTCCCTCAATTCTACTATGAACTGATCTACATAATTCTCTAACTACTCAATACTTCTATAGTCTGAAGAGAAGCTCTTTCTTAGGCCTGTCCTACATAGAGCTTTGATCCATGACAACAATCAAGAGAGGAAAAGATCTGAAAAGTCATGACTCACCCCAAAAAGAATTATTCCATTGGATGAATCCTCTATGGTTATATCCAACATGATTTTATTATAGAGAGGTAATATGATGTAATATCAAGAGCCCTGGAATCTGAATCAGAAGATAGGGGTTCTTGCTTTGGATTTTATATGAATATACTGTATCTCCTTAAATAAGTCAATTTCCCTTGATATGTCTCTATTTCCTTACTATAAATTTAAGAAGTCAGAACTGATAATCTCTAAGGTAAATCCCATCCTGAGTTATCTGTGAAATAAAACTTCAGGAGTTTTCTTTGGACAATGTTTCATTTAGCTACTCATTCCTATGAAGGTCCTAACTTCTGGTCTATTCCATCTAATGTCATTTCCTCTTCTCACGTAGGACCTCTTGCCCAACAATAAGCCTTTTCTCTTTTTGGTTTTTAGCCTTTGCTGATGTTGATAGTGTTACATCCTTTTCATCCCAAACTTGTCATTCTCACACTAGAGATTCAGCTACTTAACAAGGAGGCATGGTTTTTAAGATCAAAAAGTCAAGCATAGGGGAATGAAGGCCAGTCAACCTGGGCAGTTCCATAAAATGGAGGCCCAGAGGAGAACTCACTAATGGGAGAAGGGGGCTGACCTGCAGAAGGGCTATTCTAGGAGGAGAAGGCTATAGGAACAGTTGGATATTCTACATGCTGAGAGAAGTTCCAGGGTGAGACAGAAGATAAGGAATAGCTTGGAAGTCTGGGGAGTCAGGATCAGAGCTTCCTGACATAGAATGTACTGGTATCAAAGGCTTTTGCTTTCATTTCTCCTTTTATACATCTTCTTCTTCCACTACTATCTCTTCCAGGTTCAGTCTTGTCAATAAGCATAGGGAACATACCTCAGCCCTTGTGTCATCTGTAAATATAATAAGCATGCCATCTGTGCTTTCGTTCACCAATTCAATTTACAATTTTTTTTACATACCTATTGTGTGTAGCGTACCTTTCTGGTCTCTAGGGGAAAGAAAAAAATAGAATTTAATGCCTAGAAAAAATTTTTACTTTGTAGGCAATAGGGAACCACTAAAGATTTTTGAGCAAAGGAATAATATGACAGATTTGTGCATAAGCAAGATGAGTCTGGTAGTAGTATGCAGAATGAATTAAATGAGGCGAGAACAAGGTTAAAAGATCTCTAGGAGTCTATTGTAATTGTTTTGGCAGATAGCAATGGGGTCCAACCTAGGGGGATGGCAGTAGAAATAAAAAAGAAACAATTGGTACAGCAAATATCATGGGAAAATAATTAAAATGACTTGGAAAATGATTGGATGAAATATAAGAGTGGAATCAATGAAAACATCCACTCTGCAAGTAGAACATAACACAGAGGAATAAGGGAAGAACTTCTGCACAATAGGAGACAAGAAACTGATGTGAGTCTTTCCTCAAAGAGTAGACCCTTGGAGAAGGAAAGAGATGTTTATCCTCCAAGGAATTATTGTGTGGATACATAAGTGCCATCATCGGAGAAACTATTCAATAAGAGTCAAAAAAAGAAGAGACCTCTAGTGGTGGTTGGGACCCCTTTTTGAAGGGTCCTGAGTCAACTCTTTGTTGACCTGGCAATAACAGTAGAAAATGTTTTACCTTCCTCTAAGTATGTGTTCAAAACATGACATAGAATCTCCTAAAATTTATCAAATCAAATGGTAACTGTCACCTTCAGATGATTCTCACGGTCACAATAAATACTGCCATAAAGAATGTAAAAAGTACTGCTAAGGACTGTGAAGTCTTGAGCATGAAACTTAAGACATGAGCTTCCAACAAGATGGAGGAGAGAGGTTATATCTAAACAGTTAACTCTCATTGGACACCAAAACAGAAAGAAATGCACCAGAAAAAGTAAAATAATAGTAACTAAGATAGAGGCAGGAAAAAGAAATCTGTAACCTTCCAACTCCATAAAAAGTTTCCACAGGAAAATAAAAACCAACAAAACAATTTCAACCACAAACCAGCCCTCTTCTTATAGTATTGAGTAAAAGAGTGCCTGGAAAAATCTCCGGAAAATCATAATTCTGAATTACTTGATTGGTTTTTGGTTCTTGTCCTTCATTCTTGAAGAGGACCAAAATGATACCATTATGCTATAGTCAAGTTTCAGTGCGTCTGACAATGGGTGATCAGACCAACCTGAGCTCATAATGCTCTACCACAGGGTGGGCACAAATAATCCATGTGTACATTGCAGGTGGATATTCCAAATTTGTATATCCTGCATTTCCTTTAAGCTGTTTCAATTCTGCTTTGCTCATAAAGCACCTTCTCTGATGTGAGCACGCCATGATGAGTGGTCCTGTTCCAATGTCTCCCATGTCACACAATCAATTCCAAAGTTCTTGAGAGACCTTAAAAGTGTCCTTGTATCTCTTCTTCTGACTACCATATGAACAGTTGCCCTGTGTGAGTTCTCCATAAAATAATCTTTTTGGCAAGCATATGTTTTGCATTCAAACAGTGTGGTCAGTCCATCAGAGCTACACTCTCTGAAGCAGAGTTTGAATGCTTGGCAGTTTAGTTTGAGGAAGGACCTTTATGTCTGGTATCTTTTGCTGCCAGGTGATGTTCTGAATCTTCCTAAGACAGCTCAGATGGAAGCGATTCAATTTTCTGACATGGTACTAGTATAGTGTCCAGGTTTCATAGGTATACAACAATGAGGTCAGCACAATAACTCGGTAGACCTTCAGTTTGGTGGTTGGAGCCTCCCAAACTCTGAGCCAGCTCTGGCAATGTGTGTGTCAACTTCATTTTCAACATGTACATCCCTGGAAAGTACAGTGCTAAGATAAGTGATCTTATCCACAGCATTCAAAACTTTTCCATTTGCTGTAACCAGTGGTTCCATGTATGGATGATGTGGTGGTGGCTGATAGAGCACCTGTGTTTTCTTAGTGTTAATAGTTCAGCCAAAATTATCACAAACAGCAGAAAATAGATTGTAACTTGAACTAAAATCACAGAAAAGGGAATGGAATAACCCCAAAAATACCTGGGCATGTGGGGGAGTGACTAATGGAGAGTCCCATGGAAAAGCCCAATTTTAAAAATGGAGAGTAAGGAGCAAAAAAAAAATAAGCAAGAGCTAGATAGTTCCCAACTGTCCTCTATGAATTGTACTCACCTGGTCCACAGGAGCTATATTTTCAGGAACTGAAATAAGTGACAGATGTGATTGCTGAGCTACTGTCAGTAATGTTGGGACAAAAAAATCATACAACCATGGAAAAGAGGAAAGGTACCATAATATTGCAGAATGGCAAATGTCTCAACTTTCAAAAAGAAAAAAGTAGAAGATCCATGACTATTTAGGGACATGTCATCTCTCCCAATGGAATGTAAACTCCCTGAGAGCAAGAACTGGTTTTGTTCTTCCTTTATATCCTCAACATCAAGTCTACCAACTAGTAAATGCTTAATGAATGCTTGTTGATTGACTGTTTGGTAGTCTGTTGAGGCTGATCTGAATCCTGGGAAAACAACAGAATGAATCATTAAAAAGATAGCTATGAAATTAACATCTATGGAAGTAAGAGATGATTCCAAGAGTGAAAATGCTTTCAATAAGAACAGTTTATACCAGACTAACCTTATTTCCTTTTTTCAACAAGATCCAGTTAATGAGAGGAATGCTGTGGATAAAGTTTTTGATAAAATATCTTGTACTGTTCTTGTAGACAGAATGAAGAGATATGTATTAAATGATGATACTATTTGATGGACTCAGATCTGGTTGGATGGCCAGACTCAAAGAGAAGTCATTCATTGTTCAAAGTTAACATGGTAAGACGTTTCCAGACCTCAGGGATCTGTGTTTGGCCCTGTGTTGTTTAACATTTTTATCAGTGACTTAGATAAAAGCATAGATGGCATGCTTATCAAATTTTCAAAGCATATAAAGCAAGAAGGACAGCTAACAAACTAGATGATGGAACCCAAAAGCAAAGGATTTTGACAAGTTAGTGCATTGGACTGAGTCTAATAAGATTAAATTCAATAGGAATAAATTTAGTTTTACAATTGGGTATAAGAAACTAGTTTCCCAAGTAGGAGGTAGGATAAGAATATTAGTAAGCTATTGTTCTGAAAAAGATACTGTGGTTTTAATGAACTGCAGGTTCCATATGGGTTGGCAGCATGAAACGGCAATTTAAAAAGCTAATGCAATCTTAGGCTGCATTTAAAAAAAAAAAAAGACTAGATTCCAGGAATAGTAAGGCAATAGTTCTACTATACTTTGCCTTCACCAGACCTCATTTGGAGTATGGTACTAAGTCCTGGGCACTACAGTTTAAGAAGGATGGTGAAGAGCCTTGAGTCCTAGTCATGAAAGGATTGGTTGAAGGTATTAGGCACACTTAACTTGAAAAAGGGAAACTCTGGAGGACTTAGCTATTTTCAAATAGTTGAAAGTCTGCCATATAGAGTGATTAGAACTGCCTGTTTTGCCCCAAGGAGAAGAATTAGGAATGTTAATTGTAGGTAAGTTCAATGGCTTTCTATAAGCTTTAGACAAACCCAATAATAGATTAGATAGATAGATAGATAGATAGATAGATGATAGATAGATATAGAAAATTCAGAAAGGCCAAAATATTAAATGCATTCTTTACTAACTGTAATACATTAAAAGTGTAATTGATAAGGAACTAATCAAATGTATAGGCAACTGGAAACTCAGTGACAGAGAGGATGAAAAAACAAATCATATAAACAATTTTTAAAAATTATATTCAAGAAATAATAACATTGATAAAACATAACAAAATTCATGGGCTTCAACTAAATCAATCTTGGACCCAGACAAATTTTAACAAAAGAGAGGAAAGCAAGACCAATGAATTGAACATATAGCTAGAAAACCAAGAAAAATCAACACATTAAAAATCTCAAAACAGAAATAAAAGCAGGCATTTTGAAAATCAAAGGAGAGATAAACAAGATTATAACTGTGCTGATAAAGAGCTGAATTAAAAGCAAAATAGATAGACTATTTGTTAATTTGAGAAATCATTTTCCCTGTATAAACAATGGTAGAGCCAAGTTCCCTTGCTTGGACTGGAGAATCCTGACTACCTTACCTCTCAGTTTGTTTCATTTCCTTTTGTATCTTCCTTGTGAAACACAAAAGTCTTAGAAGGCCTCTGTGTACCAGCAATTAGAATAGTATATAGTAGAGACTAGAATAGTATATAGTAGAATGGCAACAATACTACCAGAATCAAGCTGGTGAAAGAGAAAAGTAGTTACCAGAAAAGGAGGCCCCCCCAAAAATAGTCCTTATGAGGTTTAATCTGATTGTATTCACTGGAGTTGGAGTTTAAAATGACTTCTTCCCACTGAGGCTTAAATGTTGGCTTCCCAACCATTTATACAAGTGAGATAAATTTAATTGATTCTGTTTTAGTCATTCTATAATTTTAATGCATAGTATTCCCTTTTTTATGTAGAATAAAGTATCCTACACCCTACCTTCCCCCCAAAAAAAGAAAATTCTAGATTTGGAATCAGAGGACCTAATTTCAAATCTTGTCTCTGCCATTTACTAACTGTGTGACCTTAGATAAGTTACTTCCCTTCTCTGGGCTCAGTGCCTCTGTGAAATGATTGATTGATTCTGTATCAGTTATTTGCCGATTTAATTTAAAATTAATTAATTTTTTTTTCCAATAACTAACTTTGTCCCTGAACTTAGTTCAGAATTCAGTCGGCTTGTAATGGGTTAAGTTTAGAAATTCTCTTCTCTTGCAGATCACTGTTCTATTCTTGCCTCAAGAAATTTAGTTGATCTTGGGGGATACAGTTTGCCATAAAGGAGTTGGGCCTAATATGTTTATACCACCAAACTATCATTTAAGGATGTCTTGTTTGCTATCCAAACATCTGGGCCATTATCTTCCAAGTGAACTCAACAATGACTACTTCTTAGTCACCGAAGGAAAGGAAATGTTGTTGCTAGCCCCTCATTACCAAACTTCCAACCAATCATGTTGTTCCCCTTGCTTCATCTATGTAACTAATCATGTTGTCCTCAATCCCATGATGTCATCTACCCTATTCTGTTCTTTGTTCTGTACTCTCCAAAGCCTATAAAAGGGGAGTTGTCCCTTTGCTTGGGGTCTTTGGCATAAATAGATGACAGCTATATGTGTCACTATTAGTGAATGTTATCTTGTGTGGAGAAACGTGCCTTGGTTTACCCTTTTATTAAAGTTCATTCATAACACCTGTAAAATATGGAAACTGGACCAGATAACTTGTAGGGTCCCTTCCTGACTAAATTTAAGTTCCATACCCCAAGAGAAAAACGATGATAATTTAATCAGATCTGACAAGGTCTGTAAAAAAAATTTTAAATATCAAGATTATTTGAAATAATGTCAAATGTATATGAGTCAAATGTACTCATTAACAATGAACTTCACCCTAAGGGCATATTGTGCCTTGAAATAGTCATTAATAATAGGCAAAAGCCATTATGATTAGCCAGACATTTTAAAACTAAGCTTTTGTTGTCAAAATTGATGTTGTATAGCATTCATTAAAAACTTGTGGGTCTGCACACTTTAAAAACTTGGAAATTGTATTTTTAACCTACTTGAACTCCTTCCAAAAAAAACCGGTTTTTTGAACTCACTTGTTAAAAATGAAAACATGTAACCTCCTTTGATTTGTTTATAATACCCAGTTGACATCAAGGAAGACAGGAATTTATTAATCAAATTTTCATCAAAAACCTTTAGCTAGTGGATGGGATTGACAATGAATATCATGAGTCAATGAGTACATTAATATAATTCTTCCACATTTCCAATATTTTTATTAGGTTTTTTTCTCCCCCAATATGACAGACTTAAAACCAAGCATCAAAATAAGTCAAACTTAGAATAAAATCTTTGATTCATTGTGTGATAAAATATTAAACTAAGATTTTCAGAAATAATGAAACATGTTTAATCGCATTACTCTCACTAAAAACATTAATAGTATTTAAGCAAGAGCCAAAAAGGCTCTTATACCATTAAAACATAAAATAAACTATTCTTGAAATACTATTTTTTCTTCTTCTTTTCTCTTCTCATTTCTATCTTTTGTATATGCTTTACCATGTACATGCAGCACCCTCTCTGAGACATTCCCCCACATTGCTTTCAAACATGTTGGTTTGGTGCTCAAATAGTGACTACCACTCCTGTTAGTTCTAGGGACACCCTGAAGTTGATTGCTCCCAAATACACTGCTCCCAACAGTGTATTTCTTCTTAACAATAAGTAGACATAACTCACACTTAGCTAAGACATTTATAAAGATGGGAGAGTGAAAACAGTAACTACAAAATATTCTTCAATTCACCCAATTTGAGATACATTCTCCCACAATTACAGAGATTGTTCCTGAGAAGAATGGTTTCCGACTAAGAGGGCCATAATAGAGGGTCTATACATGGAGTGAACCCATATGGCCACAGCAACTCACAATAGCAGTGATACAAGACTCCCCCCTCCCCTGCAATGTCATAGTAGGGTCTTTATTAAACCTCCTCCTGGGTATAGTCATTCCACTGAATAGGAAACTTACTTTGGTGCCCAAAGTTTGACCTTTCCCACTAGCTTTCTCTTGCATTCATAGCCAGCTCTTTTTTCTCCTACTGTCAGAGGTCTCACACCTCAGAGCTACTTCTTCGTTGGAGTGGCTGACTGTGTGTCTGCAGTATGTGTCTCAGCTCCCTCAGCTATTCCTAGAAATCAAACTGCCTCTTCATTGACTAAATAGAATTATCTCCCTCTTACCAGCTGTTCCACTGCTAGCTTCCATGGCTGATAGGGGGAAGAAGAAATAAATCTCTTTCTTCCTCCCTGCAAAGGTCTCCTCTACAGTCAGTGCCTGGTCTCCATTCATGTAAACTGCCAAACTCATTTATGGTTTAACTATTTAAAACCCTGCAAATGTTCCAAATGTTCCTGAAAATAGTTTTTAATTATATGAGAAAAGTCAATTATCTATATGCCTTCATCCAATAATCCCACTAATGGGTATATACTCTCAGGGAAACCAAATGCAGAAAGAACATTTCTAGATATTACAAAATATTCATACCATTTCTCTTTCTAGTAGCAAAAAACAAAACTGAGTTTTCTGGCTCTGAGACCATCTTATTAGCTGTGTGAACCTGAGCAAGTCACTTAAAACTCTTTTTGCTTCAATTTGTTCAACTGTAAAAGGGCTGTTGTGAGGAATAAATGAGGAAGTATTTGTAGAAATGCTTAAAACAGTTCCTGACACATAGTAGGCACTATAGAAATGCCTCCTTCTTCCTCCCCCTATCTATTATGTCATACTGACTCAGTTTTTTTTAAAAGGAAAGTTAGAAAGAAGAGAGGATTTGAGGAAAAGACAATGAGTCTTGTCTGGAATATTTGAGTTTAAAACATTCACAGGATATCTGCCTGGAACGGTCTAATAGCAATGCAGAGCAGGTGTTTAGGAGAGGAGAAAACTCTACATAGCTTTCATAGAATGAGGGGGAATATTATTAAGCTTCAAGAAACAATGAATATGAGAAATTCACAGAAACATGGGAACACATATATGAACTGATTCAGATCAAAGCAATCTTATCCAAGAGAACCTCTACACAAAAATTACTAAAATAATGTGAATAAAAACAATACTGCATAGCAGTTGAAGTCAGATTTGTTGCAGTTACTGGTCTTGGATCTCAAGTGCCAAATTCTCTCCTCTCAGAACATCATGTGTAGCCTTGTCCATTGTGGTTGTCTTGTCCATTGGTTTTGCAAAATGTTTTCACTTGTTTGCTTTTTTATTGCTGCTACATGGAAGAGTTAAATGGAGGTCAAACATCGGAAGGTTCATTGAAAAATAACTATATAAAAAAGCAAAAAAAATCAATAACGTTTTTTTTAAAAACTCCCATCACTTCATATAGAGCTGGAAGGGACCTAAGCAATTCTTCAGTCTAACCCCTTCATGTTTTAGATGAGAAACCTGAGATTTAACAATGTTTCATTTATCCAGCACCCACTGTCCCATATTGACATGAACACCTCTGAATTCTGACTAGTACATAGATTACTATACAATGATGAAAAATGAAATATTAGGGGAGAACCACTAAAAAAATTAGAAGGAAAATAAATGTCATTGTTCATCATTTGTTGTCCTGAACACCGAAGTTCATTTTAATTTAAAGGAAATTTTAATTTCCTTTCTAATTGAGTTTCATTTGGCAATAGTTATGATTCCTAGCACTTCTATATAGAGATGATGCTCCAATTAATGAGAATTGAGGAATCAAACTAACACTGAAAGTGTAGAGAGAGAATATGACCCAGAATAGAACCCTGGGTACCTCTACACATAAGTGGAGGGACATGGCCAATGATCACATGGAGAAGACTGGAAAAGAGACATGCTATACTAATATTGGAATCACTATACAATTACCCCAGCATCCTTCACACTGATCTCCTATTTAACTGTGAACCCGGCTTTTCTATCTACTATTCCTGACAAAGACCCCTCTACTGAAGAACTAGTGTAATGGACCAACCATCCAAATGCTTGGTGTAATTTGCAATAAGCATTTTTTATACTTTTCATTTTTCCAGACAGCTCTTTTGAGTAATTACAGATTTCATCAAGGAAGTTTTGTAGTGTTCCAAGACCTGATGCCATGAGGACAATTTCAGCTTAAATAAGAGCATATGGAGAACCTTTCCATCGATGGGGAATCCTATTTGGATTTCGCTTCTCTCCATTACATTGGCTAACACAGTAACCAAACATATGTCTACCCATTTTATGCTTCATTTGATATGATAATCTGAAGATTGCTGAACATAATTATCTCCATGATTGCATCTGTCAAGGACTCTTGTATGATTTTAACATATGCACAGGAGACGTATCACTTACGAAGAGCCTTGAAGGCTGCATTTGTTCTACCAAGTTTTAATTTTAGTTTCTCTGATTATTGGTTATTCTGAATGGTTTTCTTAGCCACAAAATGGAGATCATAAATCTTCCCAACCTACTTTACAAGGTGGTTGTGTGGAAAATATTTAGTAAGAGTTAAAATGTTGTATAAATGCAACCTATTATAATGTGTATGAGGCTTAATGAGATGCCTTGCTTGCTTTGCAATATCATCATGATAGTCTATCATCAACAAAAGAGAAAATGGACTGGTAGCCCTGCTTCCAGTGTTCATGTATTCAGTGATATGTCTAGCACCAACACAGGAATCAGCAACGGTTTTAAATAATGCATTTCAGAAAGTGTGGGATTTTTGCCTAAAGAATATTCCCTCTGATCTCTTTCACTGACATTCATTACTTGACATTCCTTTCTTACCACCTGCTACTTTCCATCCTCCCTCCTCTGCATTGTGATCAGCCTTATAGAGCTGGCCCTGACTCTGAGCTCTTGCTTTAAGGCCCCGACTTTTAACAATTGCCCTTTGACCTGTAGGTCATCAGTTAAGCTGTTCATTCTCCCATAGCCCTTTCATCTTTCAGCCTAGAAGGAACAAAAGTCAGTGGTGAATTCATTATACTTATTTTATCAACTGAGCCACCTTCAACAATTTCCAAGAAGTTCCGTCTGATGATAAGCCAGGTGTTGCAAGGGACAGAGTTGTGATTTGCTTTTTAATGATACTTTTATGCAAAATAAACTTTTGAGAAATGTTTTCTATTTAGTTTTATGAGAATTCTGCCCATATGTGTGTCATGTTGATGTCGATCTTTTATAAAAGAATCAGGATTATTAGGGAACATTAACGGAAGTGTCTCATACATTGAAGGTCAGAGTTGGAAGGGACCTTAGCAATTCTTCAGTCTAACCCCTTCATGTTTTAGATGAGAAACCTGAGATTCAACAATGTTTCATTGATCCAGCACCCACTGTGCCATATTGACACGTACACCTCTGAATTTTGACTCCAGATGTTAGTCGGGGGCTGTTGGGCAGAGGCAAACTCAACTGTGTCCCTGACACTTCTGGACCATTTATCTGCCAGTATTCCCTGTTGTTATTTATCAAGACATTTTCTCATGGTTAAGGTTCTCAAGATGTGTTTGTTGAAAAAGTTTGGTTTCAGGAAAAGGCTAAGTAGGAAGAAAGAGGTACTAATGGAAAAAAGGGAAAGGGTTAATCCTAAAAGTAGTATCCATGAAGGAGTGTACAGAAGCGCTGGCACTTTATTCAAGAGTCAGTGAGGGAGGTGGAAATATTAAGATTTATTTTGAATTTTGTGTCCTTGTGTCCTCCCCCTCTCCCTCCCCCATGCAGAAATCTCAACATTAGGAAACTACAACCATGAATTTTGGTCAGATTCTGGATCTGCTTGGCAAGCTCCTGAGCTGCCTAGAGCTGCCTGAACATGGAGGCACTAGAATCTGTGACATGAGTGACAGCAGTAGCATCAGTACATAAGCAGACCTCATATCCACTATTCAACATGAGGGAATTAGGCAGATAATTAAAACTGACCCCTTTATTTTAAGCATTTGGGATGTAAATATTTCTAAAAATGTGTGCTGAAATCCCTGCCTTCTTATACAGAGTATACTAGATATAATTTACTATTCTTTTGATGAGCTGGGCTCATTACTTTGATGATTTTAACAAAATGTCTGTGTGGTAAGTTAATGCCTCCTTAGATTTTATTAAAAATGTGTAATATTCAGGACTACAGAGGTAGTGGTTCTGCTATACTTTGTTCCAGGCAGAGTGCATCTGTAGTATTGTGTTCAGTTCAAGATATCATATTTTAAAAGGAAAATTGATGAACTGGAGACAATTTGGGGAAAGGGGAGCTACCAAGATGGTAAAGAGCCTTGATTTCATGTCATATGAAATCCAGGTGAAGGAAAAGATACTCAACTTGGAGGAAAGAAGACTTAACAGAAATCTGATACCTGTCTACCAGAATTTGAAGGATTGTCATGTGAGAGATTTAACTTAACTACTGTTAAGGGCTGTCCTGTTAATTAGATGGTAATAAACTTAATTGTGATGCCAAACAAGATACTAGAAGAGATTACACAATAGTTTGCTACACCCATACAGGGGTCATAAATTCTTTAGGATCTATAAGCCCACAAACCCAAGTAGACTTCAACAGGTGATAATGTTGCTAGATTGTGGAACCTGTCTAGAGAACAACCTTTGCAGTGCACCTAGTAGGAGGTGAGACATGGTAGGAGGTGAGACAGAAACTCTCATCAAACACAGGAATATCTGAGCAGGGTACTGAAACAGAGAGATACCCTGAAACTTTGCCTCATACTGCAATGGCAATATGTGTTGTGCATATTTTGTGCCAGGGAGCGATGGTGGCAGATATCCTCTCAGCTTCATTTCTCACCTTGAGAAGCCTTGCAAGACTTCAGTTTTCCCCAGTGTATTTTGGTTCAGTCTTGACCATTAAATATTATTAGGAAACATAAAAATGATTAAAGAAATTTCTTGCTTTCCCCACCCCTACTTGTGTTTCTATAAAGCAGCAATTCTCAATTTTTTTGATCTGAAGACCCCTTTACATTCTTAAAAATTATTGAAGATTCCAAAGGGTTCTTATTTATGTGGGCTACATCTATCAATATTTACCATATTAGAAATTAAAACTGATAATTTTTAAATAGTAATTAACTTAAATATAACAACAATAAATCTATTACGTTAACATAAACAAGTTTTATGTAATAAAGTATATTTTCAAAAACAAAAAAATAGTAAAAGGAGTAGCATTGTTTTACATACTTTTTTGCAGAATATGCCTGCCTTAATAAAAGATAATTGGATTTTCATATTTGTTTCTACATTCAGTATTATGTTGTTATTTTGGTTGAAGTATAAAAAGAAAATCTGACTTCATGTGAATATATAGTTGGAAAAGGGGAGAGTGTTTTAATAAGCTAATAGCATCTTACTATTATTATAAAAATAGGTTTGATCTTAGCAACCGGCATCCTTGGGGACCTTGGATCACACTTTGGGAACCACAGCTATAGAATATTTCAGGTGGTGAACCTGAAATAAGTGGACCTGACTTCATAATAGGGGCTGCAAAAGCCTTTCCTCTAGCCTGTCACCCTGAGTGGGTAATCCAGGGTAAATTTCTAAGGCGAGATCAGGTGAAGTAACAGGACAATCCCTTGTTCCTAGCAAGTACTGAACAAATGTATGTTGATTTTCTTCAGCTCTCGGTATTTGTATACGAAAGTCTAGAGTACAAACAAGGGTTTTCTTCCTCCCTCTCCAGCTCAGTAATCTCAAGTAGCTATATCTTCAATCCATGGTTTGGGCCCTGGACAAACCTCTCCTGCCCCACCCCCATACTCCAAGCAAGAAACAATTCTTCCCCATCTGAGCTTCAAAACTTTCAGTCTGACACTGCCTTCTACTTACCTGGGGAAATCTAGCCCCAGTAGAAGCTGCTAGATTTCTTATCTCCTCTCTTTTTGGACGGATCCCTGAAGCAGATTCCATAGAGTGTAATTTGATTGATAAACTGGCCTCTTGATGAAAAGGTCACCTCTTCTATCTGACTCTCATGGGACCTGTGCCATTTGACCTTGGTCAACAGACCATTTCTGGTCTTGTCTTTCCATGACTTTGCTCTGTAGCTGTTGCCATTGACTAATTTACTATTTCTGAACTTGTGTTCCCAGGTGCGCTTTTCTACCAGATATCAATTGACCTGAACCAATAGATAAAGCCATGCACTGATAAAACCTGGACATTTCTGCCCTTTTTCATTCAGTCAGCAACCTTTTCAAAAATTGCTTCCTAGTTATCCCAGGATTTCTGTCTCCCACCACAATAGGATGTCCCCCAAGGTGATCTTCTTTCCCACCCCCACCCTCATCCTTATATCCTGGGCTCCAACTCCCCTACTCCTCCCATTGACTTCCAGAAATGCTAGCTATAATTCTATTAGATTACAGGTTTCCAGTGGGCTGGATCCTTGTGCCACATAGTTTCTAGTAATGCCAAGTAGATTCTAGTAATGCCTTCACATAATAGGCATTTTATAAATGTTGGTTGAACCCCAGTGTAATACTTAATAAATCCTAATATGTAAAGATGTCTTGTGTGTAATTTTAAAAATAAGAACAATTCTTGAAATAATTTATTTAAAATAAATTAAGAGTTAAATAGCACAATTCACAAAATAGATCCACACACAGAATCTTTGGTCAATACAGCTAATCACAAGTAAACCACGGATCACAGAAATCAGTTAAATAAAAATAAACATGGTTACAAAATGATAATGTCATTCTTTTGGAAAAGTATATAAAAGAAATGATGTTTGACTGCATCTTTTTGACATTTTTTTAGCCTTATTAAAACAGATACGTTTTCTGGAATACATTACCAGTGAAAATCAATTTTTGCAAGCACAATACTTCTTCACCCAAAAGCTTAGATAGGATTTATATAGATGATGGCAATTTTGACTGAGCAAGTAACTAATCCAAAACAATGCTACCTGCCAAACACCAGACAGGTCTCAACTATAACCTTTCACCTTAACCATATGAGATCTTGAGATCTGAGGGATTCATTGGAACTGAGAGTTCTTTAAAGTTGAACACAAACTCAGCCTTCTCCAAGAAGCCTTCTCAGACTTTGCTAAAAGAAATAATAATAAGATTATAGATTTAGTTCTAGGAGGAACCTTAGAGACCATCTAGTCCAACCACTCATGTTATAGTTGAAGAATCTAAGACCCAGAGAGGTTAAGTATAATTTTTTTCCAAAGTTACCCTTACAATAAATCCAGCAATTTGTATGTAATAAATGCTTAATAAATGTTGGTTAAATTTGTACTTTAATTTCTGACTGCACTAGTTTAGATTATGATTCTTGATTGCGTATTTATGACTACAGATCTGATACCTTAGCAGATTTCCCCTTTCAGAGTCCTATCTAGTTGGTAAATTCCAAGACATTGGCCCCATCTATGAGGCTGCAATCCAATCATTAAGACTTCTAGAAAAGAAGAAATTAACTGACTTCAATACTATAAATTAGTACTTTATTACTAGTAAAGGATTATGGGATTTATAAATCCTGCAAATAGGATATATATATATATATATATATATATATATATATATATATATAGCCAATAATTGGGGCAAAAAAAAAATCTAAAATATCCCTGCTTGTCATGCATTTTGATATGAATTAAGAAGCATGGAAAGCATCTGCCTCTCTTTGGGGTACAGCTGGAAGGTGTTTTAAATACAGGCATGACAACATACAAAAATCTAAACTTACAAAACAGATCACTATGAGATAATGCTTCATATTATTAACAAATTCCGTCTTTTACAAAAGGATTCAAGATATCACT
Source organism: Potorous gilbertii (assembly GCA_028658325.1). NCBI lineage: Eukaryota > Metazoa > Chordata > Mammalia > Diprotodontia > Potoroidae > Potorous > Potorous gilbertii. The sequence continues at coordinate 18,667,285 of CM053769.1, read as the reverse complement.
AAAAAGCCATTTCCTCTAGCACAAACAACATAATTCAACTTACAGAAATTCAGTTTCCCCATAACTTTTTGCACTATATCCCTTACATAAAGTGTGGCTACATCTGCATTTCCATCTCACTAGTGAGGTCCACTTTCTGAAGAATGTAAAATTGTGCTGATTCTGAGCAGGTCATATCATCTCCTCTTTATCTGTACAATGAGACTTTCCATCTTCCTCAGATACAAATTAAAAGTAGAGTGAGATTTGAAAAAACCCTATAAAGATTAGAACAGCATGTAAGTGCTGGGCTGACTTCATAACAAATGAGAGGTTCTTACCAAGACAGGGAATGCATCCAGTCTTTAAGGTTTGAAATCAAGCAATTGGGTAATGAATAATTTTTTGGACCAAGTGGAGTTCACATAAAGATCTTCACCAGAATGCACATTTTGAAGAAAATCCATTGTCTTTCATGCTTTTCCTGGGGAAAAAACTCTAATGCATTTATCAATAACTTTGGCAGAAAACTTGTTTCATATGGCAGCTACTTGGGCAGGTGTCAAATAGTGTCAGAAACAACTTCTTGTTTGGGGAGGACACCTCATTCAGTCTTTTTCTGATGGCTACACTAAGAAAATGAAAATGTAAGGTTCCCTTGGTTCTCCCCAAAATAAATTACTTTCTTTCTGGAGTGACAGGAAATTTAAATTCAGATATTATGTACAAAATAGAAATCTCTAATCTTAAATCTATCAATTTCCTACCAGCAGTTCAGAAGGTCTTTAAAAAAAAAAACAACCAATGGATTGCCAAAAACTTTAGGGAAACAAAATGTCACAGGGACAGTCAAATGAAGTGATTTGTATTCCATGTAGAGCAGGGAGATTCATCTTAGACTCTAGGCTGAAGGGGAGTACATTACAGTGAATTCTGCCAGTGTCATGGGATTACCTTGCTTGCTCTATTACAGCAATAAAGATAGTAGCTCACATTTACATAAAGATTTAAGGTCTTCAGTACATACATGGTTGTATTTCATCTTCATAAGGACTGAGCTAATGTTCTATTATAAGGAAGAAAAGCTAGCAAATCAATGAATTAGAGTATTCTTTTACAACTCCAATCATTTAATATTTACATGAAGTGCTTTCTAGTTAGTAGAGTATAGCATTGGAATACCCTCTCATATGTTATAATTGCATATATTTCATGATAGGGGCCCCAGTCTCAATTAATGCTTTAAGATACTAATAATACATGAAATCAAGGAATTGGATAATTAATGAATTACTGTCCACAAAAAAAATTGGGTCTGATTTCTGTAGAAAGCTGAAAGAAGAATTAAAGACTTAGAGAAAACTTTGGATCAAATCTCAGTTCTGCTACTTACTAACTGTACAATTTCACCTCTCTGGGTCCCCCCAATTTCTGATGATCTGTAAAATGATGGGGGTTACCAGACAAGGTGGCTTTTAAAGCCCCTTCCAGTTTGGGGGACCCTAATTGTTCTTCCTTTACGATGACAGACATCATCTACCACATATCTATGAAGTAGGAAGGTTCTCTTAGTCAACGAAAACATAAACCATGTATAGTTATCACGCTGGTGTTTCTGTTTTTAAACAGCTATTTCAACTTGTTCTCTCTGAGAATGAATTTTGAGTTTATTTGGTCAGGTGTAACTTGTTTTAAAAACCTGCTATTGCTGAATCATTGTCTGTTCATCTCTCTAAATCACTGGTCAGGTGAAAAATCTATTTTCCCTTCTAAATCAGGAGTTCTTAACCCTTTTTGGGTCATGGACCACTCTGGTGGTCTGGTGAAGCCTTTGGACCCTTTCTCAGAATAAGGTTTTAAATTCATAAAATAAAATACATAGGATTACAAAGAAAAACAATTACATTGGAATACAAATATCAATTTTTCTTGTTAAAGTTCAGACTCCAAGTTAAGAACTCTTGCAAAAATGGAAACTAGATTTACATAATCAAAGGTTTCAATAAATATTGTGCCTATGTAACATCATATTTTACAGTTTATTCGTGAAACAAACTATGGAGCCAAATAAGACTATTGAACAATAGGTTGCTTTGGTGGGTGGGTGGAGAAGTGGGAGTGAAGGGAGAAAATACAAAGGACTTCTCCCTGCTCAGTGCTCTGTAACGGAAGGTTCTGGCCAGCACTCTGGGAGGGGGTTGTCTGACTCAGGTGAGGGAGCCCTAGAGTCTCCAAGGGGACTCATGTCCTCTAGGCTTGGCAAGCAGGGAACTTGCTGTAATAGTCCCAAGACACTCCCATGAGGTGCCATTCCCATCGGCGGCAGGTCTTGCTCCCCCAGGACGGTGGCAAGGAAGTTGATGTACCTCATTGCTAGACGCAGAGTTTCATTCTTGCTCAGCTTTTTATCTGGGGGATGAGTAGGGATGAGCTTCCTCAGCCTGGCAAAGGCATTGTTGACATTTTGCTGCCTCCACCTCTCCCTGGTGTTTGTGAGGATCTTCCTGGCCATCTTTGAGTTCCTGGGTTAGGAGAAAAAAAAAAAAGACAGACCAGGAGAACCAAGCAAGAGGGCTGGCAGCTCTTTGCCAGCCTTGTGGGAAGATGTGCCAGACCTCCATCCACCTGGCACGATTGTGTTCATTGCTATCCAAGAGAGCTCTGGTTTCTATACAGATTCTCCATTCCCAATGTTTTCCAAGAGCTCCTCATGGCTGAACATACCTCATATCTTTCTGTTTGCATGAATTCATAGTACCTGAAATTCAGGTTCCTTAACTTGAATTCAGCTGCGCCCTAAAACCTGCTCCTCCCACCAACTTCCCAATTTCTGTTAATGGTACCCCCATCCTTTTAGCCATTCAGGCTCAAACCTCAAAATTCTCTTGACTCTTTCCCTCTCCTTCACCTGTCTCCCCACCTACTGCCAAAAACGTAATTCCAGTTTCATTTTTTACCAACTAGACTATTGTAACTGTGTACCCAATGGTCTTTCTAAATGTAGTTTCTCCTCTATTTAGCTCATCCTTTCCACTTCTTCTGCCCCCTGGGTAATCTCTTTAACTCATCACTTACATCATGCAACTCTTGTACACAAGAACACTGAGGCAGGTGATCTTGCACAGCTCTCCTTCACTAAAATCAAAGTCAACTGCAAGTCATGTCATCATCTTAATGTCATGGTCCTCTTGGAGAATGAAGGACAAACACAACCTGGGACATCCCTTGAGTCTTCAAATCCCTTGAAGCCTATCCAATGAATGGGTGTATCTCATTCAAAGTGAGAATGCTATGAGACCTTAGCCTGAAAGGGCCAGGGTCTTACATTACATTCTGGGCCATCTCCAATTGTCCTGATGAATACCTGGCCATCGGACCCAAATGACTCAGGAGAAGAAAATGAGGTTGGTGACCTTGCACAGCCCTCCCTCACTCAAATCAAAGTCAACTGCAAGTCATGTCTTCATCTTGATGTCATGGTCCTCTTGGAGAAAGAAGGACAAACACAACAACAGCACCAATTGGACAGAGAGGGTAGATCACAGGGTTGTTGGGTTTTTTTCTATTTTAGTTATTTACGTTTTGCAAAACAACTAACAAAACATGGAGGGTTTGTCATTTGTAATGGCAGAAGGAGTAAAGACAAGAAAAAAAGTGGTGGCAAAAGGAGATGTCAAAGATACTTGGTGCATATAACAGAAACCTGTAACACTGAATAGAGAGGGGCACCTCACCCAAGCGCCGTTATGATTTTTCTTGGCAAAGATACTAGAGTAGTTCACCATTTCCTTCTTCAGCTCATTTTTTTTACAGATGAGAAAATGGAGAGAAAGAAGGTTAAGCAATTTGTCCATAGTCACACAGCAATTAAGTCTCTGAGACTGGATTCAAACTTAGCAAGATGAATGTCTTCTTGACTCTAGACCCACTATCCACTAGCTGTCTAATGACAACCATGTTAGTTATTATTTTATCTAAACTTTACTTACATTTATAATTCATAATTTGCTTTTTCATCCATTATCATGTCACAACAACCTGAGGTAAGTAATAAGCATTGTTACTCCCCTTTATACATGAGGAAACTGAGGCTCCCGGAGTATAAGTGACTGAGACATTTAAAGTTCAAAATGTAAAAGTCTTGATAAGCAGACAGCTGTATTACTCAACGTCACATAGCTGCTAGTAAGTAGCCAAGCTGGGATTTGAACTCGGTTCTTCTGCCTCTAAGCTCAATGTCCTTTCTACTGTGACACAGCTGGATAGTAAGACAATTCCTCTAACTTGGTTCGTGACAGGAATTCATCATCTTCCCCCATACAAGGAAAACAAGCGCCTAAGGCAATTACCCAGAAAATTGAGACTAAATCAAAACTACGTGTCTTTCTTATGAGAATAAATGCTTTAGTGTTCTCCTTGGAGCTAATGGATAAAAACAGTTCCTGGGAACTTCTCTTTATGCTCCCTGGACATCAAACTACCCTAAGAACTGATGAGCTGGGCAGGGGAAAGAGAACAATTTAAATCATCAGAAGTTAACAGTCATAGAATCCAAATTCATTTCATTCATCTGGAGTTAAAGGGACTAATCCACAGAAAACCTTCTCAAACCCAGCTCCCTGCCAACAAACTTTTCAATGAATTGAACAGAAGTCAAATTTCTCCCCCATCTCTCTCTCCACAAATAGGTATTCCCATGCTGAGTCCAACCTTTGCACTTAGCAATTACGTAAGGCAAATCCAACTTTAGGACTGTGTGTAAGCACAGGTGATGCACTGGATAGAATGTTGGACTTGGAGTCAAGAAGACATGAGTGCTAATGCAGCTCCAGACACTTACAAGCTTAACCCCTGCTGGTCTCAGTTTCCTCATCTAAAAATAGAGAGAGCACCTACTCCTCAGGGTAATTGAAAGGATTAAATGAAATAATAATTTAAAGCACTTTGAAAACCTTAAAACACTATATAAATGTCAGCTATTGCATGAACATGAATTCCTAGTGAAAATATGTATTTAAAAGCCAGTCGAATAATTAGATAGGGGAAGAAACATAGGAGAGAAGATTCAGCATTCATAATGCCTGTCTACTTTCTCTATTTAGGGCAAGCCTAGTGTATCACGGTTATTTATTTATTTAATGCAAGGATTTCTAGAGCATGAGCCAGTGACCACTCACGGTGAGTCCTGGGGCTTTTCCAAATGTTCCATGTGGGGATTCTTGTGGCATTCCTAGGACAACACCTATCCTTTTCATAGGTGGTAATGTTGAAGTTTAGGGGTACTGGGACACCAAAATATCAATATGGGTCCTATCCAAACGAATTCAACTCAAACCTTCTTTCAGCCAAAATAAATAAAGTTTATTAAAGATCTAGGGTGGAGGAGCCAAGGAGAATCTTAATGGGACGGAGTGACTAGAGGTTGGGGGCCAGGAACCAAGAGAATGGGATTAAGACTGGAAGGTAGCTGAAGGCTACCTGGAGATAACAAACAATGGAGGGTGAGGCTAGGGCACAGTGATTATGGAAGGTTTATGGCTTCAGATGGACACCAGATCAAATAAGAAGATTCCAGGAGAGGTTTTCCAGGGCCCACAGACAAATGGGATTCAAATTCTTTTGGGGTAAAGGGCAAAGGTCTTGACTTGGGTCCATACCTCATCAGTAGGAGAGGCAGCATGACATAATCACTTAGAGATCTGGCCTCTGAGTCAGGAAGACTTGAACTCAAGTCCCATCTCTAGCATCTACTGGCAGTGGGACTATAGGTAAATCACACTAATCTGGGCAGTTCTCTGTAAGATGAGTGTTAACCTGCATTAGGAAAGGTGACTTCCTCACCAACATTTCCTCTAACAATGAAATCATAGGCCCAGTTCCTATCTCTTTATATAGGTTCTACAAGATTGAGAGAAAGTCAGTAAGAGAAAATAAAATCTATGCCAATTACTCTGACGTTGTCTAAAAACAAGGTAATCATATATAGGTCATTAGGGGTCTCAGCCTCATAATATGAATTGACAGAGGAAATTTTTTCATTGGGAGTGCCTTATATTAGTGAAATTACAGGATTAAAAAAATAGAGTGCTAGACTTTGAGTGGGAAAGACCTGAGTTCAAATCCTGCCTGAGATATTTACTAACTGTAACCTTGACCACTCTCTTGGTCTCAGAGAACTCTAGAACTGTAAGATCTACTAATAGATGGGTTCCATCTCTGTTGGTGGAGTTCCTTAGGCTCATGAAGTCCCAGATCCTCTAGGTACTCCATATAACTTTACTATAAATTTAATTAAAATTTCAATAAAAAAATAAACTAGTGCCTATAACTGTTTTGTTTATGATGTGAGAAATGATTATTAATAACCAGTATCCAGGGAGAGATCCAGAGGCTCTCCTCCTTTCCTAAATTCCTCATTTTAAAAAGATCCCTTTTCTTGAAGGACATTACTGATAATGAGGTTATATAGACTTTCTTCTTCTTGGTCAGACCCCACCCAACCATGAAAGGAATTTAATCTAAAGTGGGAAAATCTATTGTGTTCTGCTCCAGTTTGGGTGGGTTTATCAGTTCTTTGAATTGATAGCCCAAAGCTATGGGTGGTCTGGTACAGAAATACCTTCCCAATCCAATTAGATTTCATTGCTATTTGATAGATCACCTACAGTTTTCAAGGATATAAACTGTGAGATTATCTGTGGTCTAAGAAAGATGGCCAAATGATCATCCTTTTATTAATAACTTGCTGTCCTTATTAATAAAATGCTTAAATTACACAGATGGCTCTCTTTTACCTTTTCAAACATCACAACAGGAATGAAAAATTCAGTGTAGTTGAGAGAATAGCCTGGAAGACAGGAAAACTGGGGTTTTGTTCTATTTCTTCCATTAACCGTGTGACCTTGGGGAGCCTGGCATCCCTGAACCTCATCTGTAAAATACATTATCTCTGCTCTGATTCCAAGACTCCAAAGCTGAAATGGAACCATGGGTCATCTGGTCCCAATGATGCAGAAAAACCTAGTCATATCCTCCCATGAGCTTACCATAAGGCATCCATGCAACCCTCCGATGACCTTCTTCCTGTCATTTTGACATTGTGCCTTTGAAGATCTGAACATAGATTTGTCACCAACTAGCTAGGTGAACTAGACATGTATAACCAGGCACATTTTCTCATTGGTAAAATTAGGAGCAGTCTCTAGATGACCTCTGAGGGTCTTTCCAGTTATAAATCCATGATTCTAAAGTCCTTTCCTGCTCCAATTTTCTATAAGATTTCATCTTCACACAAAGAACAGAAAAAGACCATCATACCGAGCAAATCTAGGGTTTGTGTGCATCTGCAAAGTTTTTCATGGTGGTTAAGTGAAGGAACCAAGGGAGAAACTAGTGGTTCAACTTAAGAGGGGCTTAAGTCTGAGTTGAGTGACTCCAAAAGGTTTAGGTAATGGACTCTATAGCCCAGCTAAGGGGTGGAGGTAGGAAAGGAAACAGTCATTGGTTCCATATTGTCACTCCTTAAGTATGGAACTGTCACTGATGAATAATTTAGGTGAGCATATATCTCCCTGTTTTATAAAATGCTTGAATAGAAAATGGAAAATGCTAAGAATAACACAATTCTATAGACCATCCCCAAACATAGATCTAACTATTCATATTCTAAATTTTGTCCCAGCAACCAATGAATATATATGCTATTGAAGGAACTGACAATCAATCAATGCTTATTAATCAATATTTATTGATTGCTTTGTATAAAGAACTTGTAGGTAAAAGAAGAAAAGGAGCACAATTCTTCTACATAGAATTTAAAAAAAAACCAGAAAGAATTAGTTTCATTAAACACCCAAAAGAAAGAAAAACACCATTTTATGGATCATTAGATAATCTCACCTTACAGTGTTCATGATGAACATACACTAGAATTACATGAAGAAAATTATAATAGTGTACCAACATCTATTATAGAAAATAAAGAAGCAGAAAAATTATTTGAAAAACTTGACAAGATCTTCCAAACCTGGTAGAATTATAGTCTCAGAATGGGCTCAGGGCCCATGTAGTCTAAGCCATATCTAAATAAGAACGCCTCTACACAAGGATTGGTAAACTACAGCCAATTCTGGCCTGCCCCTATTTTTGTATAGCCTGTCATCTAAGAATTGTTTTGATAGTTTTAAATGATGTTTTATTGAATGTGAAATAAATTTTAGTATATTTAGAAATGTACAAATTATTCTTATTTTGAGTTGGGGGATAGGATCTGGGATGAGGCTATAGATTGCTGACTATGGCCAATAGCAAATCTCACAAGTAATCATCCAACTTGTACTTTATGTAATAATACCTCATTAGGAAGCTTTCCTAACATCATACATAAAATTTCCTATTTGTGACCTCTAGTCAATGACCCCAGGACCACAGATCTAGAGCTGGAAGGACTATTAGAAGCCATTTGGCCCAACCTCTAACAGGTGAGAACCCTAAAGCCCATAGGAATGAATGCCCAAAGTCACACAGGTCATATTAGAGACAAGACAGAAATCTGTATTTTCTAATTACACAGGCAGAATTCTTTTCACTGTACCAAATCTTATCACTCTTCAACATGATCACCTTTAAAATAATTGAAAAATAATAAAATAATTGAAATAATTGTTGAGTCTTTCCCTCTCCAATCAAGCATCTACTTCTTTTAAGAGATCCTCATGTGCTACGATCTCAAGGTCCTTTGCCGTCCTGGTAGATGTCAATGTCCTTCATCAAATCCTTCATTCAGACTAAACATGTTGCTCTGTATGTGATATGATGAGGCCTCATTAATCCTGACCACCATGATTCTTAATGTAGCCTAAAATCACATATATACCTTGAACCTTGGTGACTTCAACATGAAGACCAAAAGCATATTTTGGTTCAGCATGAAGAAATAAAAGAAGCTGCAAGTGTAACATATCTATCAACACTTTTAAAACACATTTTTTTTTATCACAGATAACAACAGAACCATTCATGGTCTCTAACTTCTCACTCCCTGAAGTGCATAAGGAAAAGCAAGAAATGGCACTAAAGGAGGTAGAGGCCAGGAGAGCAACAGAGCCAGCCCAAAGACACCGGGGGAAAATGTGTGCTGGAAGTAACATCATTTAAAAAAAAAAATAAGGTGCCTAAAATATTTAACCAGGTGAGAGTGTAAAAGGAAAGGATTTGAAAAACTTCCTAATAATAGGAACCATCCAAAAGTGGAATGGGCTATATTTTAAAGATTAAGAAACTGAGGCTTGGAGAGGCGACCTTAGTAGTTTCTTATCACTGGAAGTCTTCAAGTAGATGAAAATGGATGACTACTTGTGATTTCTAGTGGGAGAGGGTCCTCTTCCTGCAGGAGTTGATTAGATGACTTCTGCCATTATATCTTATGGCTTCATTTAAAGGTTTAAAGCAAGAGCTAGCCCTGAGATTCTGTATTTCTTAGAAACAGTCAACTTCTCTATAGATAAGAAATATCCGCTTGATCTCCCCCACACATGGCTCATTAGCCAATAAATCAGTCCAATTCACCCAAAGTCACCCACACACTGATGGAGCCAAGCCCACAGGGTACTGAAGGATCAAGTCAAGCCAGGCAGAAAAGTGAACTGCTTGGAATCTGCTAGCCTGCTACCTCCTCAAGCTCTCCCTCCCCACTCTCCCCTTAGAGAGAAAAGGTTAAATAAGCAGGCCAAATGCAGATCAAGACCCTATTATACAAAAGATTAAGAAATGCTGGGAGCAGATGAAGACCTCTCTCAATAGAAGGAGCTCTGCCATCTCTGCTTAAAGCTATTCAGATTGTCGGCAGAAGGGAGGCCTCAGACACAATTCATCATCATTCCTCACCCCTCCCTCCCCTTCACACACTAAACAGGGCTCAGCTTGGACATTTGAACATTCCAAAGCAAAAAGCTAGTGGAGCAGCAATAATATTTATTAACAATGATCACTTATTATATATCAATGTATTAGTATTTTAAATATATTAATTTTGAATGTTTTATTTCACTGAAATTTCTACATTAATTTGAACTCTTCTATAATTTTATACTCTCTCATTTGTAATACTTTCAATTTAATTATTCAGTGGAGGTAAAAAAAAAACTTCTTTTGGCATAAAATACTTTTAAAAACTAAGTAGGCTAAAAGGTTGTTATTAAATAAGAAATACTTTCCCCACAACAAGTCTGTAGGTTAGGTAGTGTAAATACAATTTTCATCCCAATTTTACAAATTAGAAAAGTGAGGCTCCAAAGGGTGAAAGTCAGTTAAATTCAACAAACTTCTATTAAGTACCTATTATATTGGAACACCCCCATTAGGATTTCCTCTACCAGAAACTGCTTTGATTTACTTCGTAGATTTTAAAATTTACTTATTTATGTAAGTGAAGCTCTTCTAGAGTTGGATGATTTTTACTTTCTTCAAATAGAAAGCAAGCTGGGAATTTCTCTAGTACCTGGCACAGTGCCTAGAATATAGTAGCTGCTTTTTAGAAAGGCTTCTGGAATTGAATAATCAAATATGTAAGTGATAGATATTAGAGAGTCCAAAACAAAAATGAAGTAACCTTTGCCACCAAGAGAGGACCTGTCCATGGTCCTACTACCAAGAAGAATTGTCATGACTTGAACTGATGACACTTTGCTCCCTATCCAATGGGAGTTCTCATTCACGACCTCAGTTAAAGGAGAGTTAAAATAGTAGCCTGTAAGAAGTGGTTTGTAAAACTATGGATATAATCTGTTTATGTTGATGTAACAGACAATGTCTATTTTTCTGTCTGGCAGAATGACAAGTTCACAGCTGGCTTGCAAATTTCACATAAACAAGTACATTACAAACCAGTTTTGGAGTCAGGAAGACTGAGATTCAAGTCCTAATCCTTACATATACTACCTTGTCAACTTAATTGCAGGCAACTCTCCATGGCTATAAGCTATAAAAAAGTTGCCAATCTGTTTCTGTATTAGTAGGTGACAGTTTAATTTCCAGTTTGACTCATAGTCCATTACCCTTTTCCCCATTGAGAATGAATTTCCAATTTGACTTAAATGTCATAGAGATCAAAGACTTAGAGTTAGAAGGAACCTTAGAAGCAATCCAATCCAACTCTCATTTTACAAATAAACTGAGGTTCAAAAAGATCAAATGAATTGTCTAAAATCACATAGGTAGTAAATGACAGAAGTGAGATTTGAATGAGATTAGGTTTTCTGACTTTAAAACCAGTACTCATTCCATTGTGCTACACAGTCCATTAATATTTGCACCAATATTTTCAGGTATAAGTATTATATATGCACAAAAATTTTAGGATCTTGGCCCAGACAGTATCAGTTTCATCCCTTTTACAGATGAACAGATTTATTTTAGGCTATCTTCATTCCAGACTTAATATTGAAAATATTAATGGTGTAAAAATTGGTCTCTGTGATCTGGGATCACCATACTTTTCTAGGCTTATATTATTTTCTATCACCTGACATTATATCTTGTCCTATTATGTTATATACTAAACTATATTATACTACATTCACATATTATATTTCTCTGCCCCCACTTTTATGTATTGTCTTCCCCCATTAGAATGTAAGCTCTTAAGGGAAGAGACTCTTTCTTTATTGTTTATATTTGTATACCCAGGGCTTACCATAATACGTAGTAAAAGCATAATAATTCCAGTTGCCTTTTCCTTAAGCTAGACTGTTATATTACATGTGTATATTAGGTTATATTATATTGTGTTGTGTTATTTTTATAATATATAGGATTTATATTATATTATGTTATATTACATTGCATTATATGTTATACTATTATATTACATGTGTGTTGTGTTGTGTGTGGTGTCATGTGCATCATGTGTAACATATGTGTCATATGTTATACTATACTGATTATTTCTGAATCCTAAAGACCTGTAGGCTTTTGCATCTGGAACCTCCTATATGTGTTTCTCCCCTCATTAGAATGTGAGCTTCTTGAGAACAGGGTTTGTCTTACTTTTCTGTTGCCTTCTGTGCTTATACAGTGCTTTCCATAGGATTTAATAAATATTTTATTCATATATTATTCCTCTCCATTTTAGCCAAACTTGTCTACTCTTGGTTCCTGCAGATGTGCTTTGTGAGCTCCTGCCTCTGTGCTTTGTCCTTAGGATTCCCTTCTGACTAGAATGCCTTCCCTCATCTTCATATCCTCCAGAAAGCCTGCCTTCCTTCCCTACCCCTCCACCCAGCAATAACATTCTCCCTAAAACCTCATACAACACTTAAGTTTTGAATTTCTCTAATGAATTTCTCTATGGAAACGAGCACAGGATTTAGGTAGGAATCCTAGCTTTGCCACAAAGTAATAACAGTTAATATTCATACAGAGCTTTGAAGGTATCAATGCAACTTTACCTACATTCATTCTTTCACATTCAGGGTAAGGGATAGGACTATTATCCCCATTTTATGAGGCACAGAGATATTTAATGACTTGTCTAAGTGTCAGAAGTAGGTTTTGAACCCAGATCCTATTGACCCCATCCAGTGGACCATGAACATCTCAACATTTACTGCTGATGTGGCCTTAGGCAAGCGATTAAACCTCTGCTTCCTCGTCTGCAGAACAACTGAATTAGATCAGAGTTGTCGAACATATAAGGCATGAGCCAGATTAGGAAATAGTAACAAAATAAATAAAAATATAATAGAACACAGATAATGTCAATATGTGGTTTTCTAAGTTGTATGTGGCCCCATGCATTCTGGTGCATGGCTTAGTGGCCCCCATTTCTATTTGAGTTTGACACTGCTGGATCAGGTGACTGCTAAGGTCTCTCCTAATTCTAAATTGAAGAAGCTAATGTTCATTATTGTTCATTCAACATACATTTATTAAATGTCTATTATGTGCCAAGAACCACGCTAAGCATTATAAATACAAAGACAGAAAGAAAACTTGCATATATAAAAATAGATTGTACCATCTCAATTTTGTCTCTCACAGAACCCAGCTGCAGCATTCTACAACCAGTGTGAGATAAACAGATATTTGTTGTTTTATGTGTGTAGCTTGGCGTAATTCTATATTCAGAGTCAAGAAAATCTGAGTTCATACTCTGTAACTAAATGATGTAGACAATTAAGATCTGCTTTGGTTGAGGCACCACCCACTATCAATGAAATCATAGACCTTTAAAGTATGTATGTAAATTGTAGCTCAGATATGAGACTCTGGATTTAAATCCATAAAATGTAATTGGAGAAAATCAACAATGCTGCTTGTTTCTACCCCCTCATACCCCTCCTCTCATTTAACATTGGTAACTGTATGTGTTACTTGTCAACTAGAGGGCTGGGGGGGAAGTTCATTGTATTTAAGCTTCTCCATGTTTAAGGCAGTTATTTAACTCCTTAGCTAAGTTGGGGTACAACCAGCAGAAGTCTTTTTCTAAGTCATGATGGGGACACAAGATGACGCTCTATGAGATCATTCTGAGAGGCCCATTTTGTGGGACTGCCAGAGACAGAAAAAGGAGCGGAAGAGAAAACAAGGAGGTTTGTTATATTTCAGAGGTCCTTAGTGGAATGCTCAGTGAGTGATCAGGATAATATGCTATAAATCAGAAGCTGCCTACTGATTTCTATTGTAAGTTAGGAATTAACCTGCTTGAGAAAAATGACTAGAGAAGAGAAACCTAAAGCACAGGGATTAAGGTAAAAACTATGTTTAGGTTTTCTCGAATTTGTCTATGTTAATCTTGACTTCAGAGGCTACTGCATTGGTTCAGCAGAACAAAGCTGAACTTGGAACCATAAGACCTGAGCGCAAGTCCCAGCCCTGTCATTTATTATCTGTGTGACCTCAGGCAGGTCACCTACCCTCTCTAAGCCTTAGTTTCCCCATCTGTAGCATTAGAAAGGTGGATTAGATGATCTCTAGAGTAGAGATCAAAGTTCTTTCCTGCCTTAAGAACTGCATCTATGTGTTTAACAGTTGATTAACAAGGTCAACAAATTCTTTGATTCAATAAATTCAAATATAGTCAGAGCTCAAAGGATTTTTACAGATCCCGACTTCAAGATTTCTGAGCAGGGAAGATGTTTGCTCATGGTCATGCAGCTAGTTGGTGACTTTCAAGTCAGTGTTAGTGACAGCCTCCTCACTTAAAAATTAGGCACATAGAACTAATTTCAAAGTATTCTGCTCATGCAGAGTTCCCTGTATAGAAACTATCTCCCCCAGTGCAGATTGGCAATAGTGCTTTTAGAGCAGGGGTTTGTTCCTAACCTTTTTTGTTCCAGAGATCCCTTTGGCAATCTGGTGAACTCTATGGATCCCTTCTCAGAATAGTACTCCTAAATAACTGAAAGAAATGCTAAGTCTCAGTTAGAGGTTAGGGAAAATAAAGAAGTATTTTTTTCCTCTTCCAAGTTCATTAATGCCCTGAAGTCTATCCACAGAGCCATTGGAGAATCTGAAGAGGCAAGGCTCAAAAATCCCAATCCTAAGAGAGTTGCCTGGGGGTACCGAGAGATTTGGTGAATGACCCATATTCACACAGCTGGTCAGAGGCAGGACTGGAAATCAGGTCTTTCCCACTCCAAGGCTCTATCCACCATACCTCTCATGTCGGTGATAAGCAATAACAAAATAATATTCACATTAATATAGTACTTTACGATTTGCAAAGAACTTGCCTCGCAGCAAGTCCTGTAAGGAAGGCAATTAAGATTTTTGAATACTGAAAACTGATAAGAAAGAAAACTGAAACTCATAATAGATTGTGAAGTAACTTCCCCAAAGTCACAGACCTAGTAAGTGTTGGAGTCAGGATCTGAACCTAGTTCTTACTGTGAGTCCAGCCCATAAATCCAAAAAAGGATGCAAATACTCGTATCAAAACAAAACCCCAGGACCTCAAGGTCAAGGCTCTCCTATTGTGTTCCCAGTACACGGGATCCAGTGATGTTCATGTCTCCTAGCCACCCAATTAACTGACAGAGCTCGCAAGTACGGTTCCTAGCATCTTCTTACAGAAGTCTATCACTTTTCTTACTCTTTTTCTTACAGGAAATAAGAAAAGCATGGAGGATAGAGATTTACTGATTTATTCTATATCTCAGGCAAATGGCTCTTTCATTCCTAACCCAGAATGTAGCTTTGTGTTGGGATTTATTAGATTCATACATCTGTATGCTCCCTACAGGCAGGGCAAACTGGTCCTTGGATAGCTGGAATTCTCTACAGGGGAAGCAGAATGAACCTCTCTAGGTTGAAGAGTAATTGGAGATGAAGCAAGATGGGAGGGCAAAAATGAGTGGGAGCTGATCTTGAAATGCACTTATGCCTGACCCATCCCCTTTCGGCTTATTACCTCAGTTTACCTTTGATAGTTCACTTAGCTGCTCTTAGGACAGCTGCAGGCTGCAGTATGAATATGGATCTCTGGCACACAGCAAGATAGCTCTTTGTTAAAGTTTAATATCTGCTTTTAACAGATTCCTTTAGGGAAGTACCAGCTGCCATTATATGTAATTGCTTAATTTCATTTTTGAAATCAAACGGCGAGTTTAGTTAGGAGGACAGAAAGTATTCCCCACTGGCCCATAGGCACCGCATGGGGATGTCATTGGCATAAAAGATGAGAACTTCAAATGCATTTTTTTTTATGAAAGTGAGATGAATTTGTACCATCTCCACAAAACTGCCTACAAATTATAGGCTCCAAGCATATGCACATTCACAATCTCTCTTAACCAAAGGCAGCCCCAGGAGCCAAACATCCTCTTCCCTACCCCCACCAGCCATCCCACCAAAAAAGCAGTGTCACTTTTAAAAGATGAACAAAGGTAACCCTGGATATTAATGCTGACGTGGGCTGCCTGCCTGGGTACTAAGTCGGTTTAAGCTTTATATTAATTTTGAACTTTTAGAAAATTTAACTCACAGGTAAAAATCTACCTCAAATTAAGATCCAATTAGACTTGAGTAATAAGAACCACAGTTATTGATGAATTGTTAGCGATAATGATGTTGAGAATGAAAGCAAATTGCCATATCTAATAATAATAGATAGTATTTTTATACTTTAAAGTATGAAAAGGGCTTTATATATGTTATTTCAATTGACCTGATTCAAACATTTCTGTAATAGAGAAAAGTTAAGCGTTGAGAAAAAGCCCTTTCCTCACCAGGACCCTCACAGTGAAGTAAGTAGGAAAAAGCCATTTCATAAACTTGTGGTAAAGTTAATGACTGGGCTAGAGAATGCTGTTACTTGGGTATTTCCACCTTCCCTCTTGTATACGGTCTTCTATAGGCAGTCACAGGACACACAAGAAAGGCTCCTACCTTTCTCCTCTCACCCTCTCCACCTTCCCTCTCCCCACTTAGCCCCCACAAACAATAATTTCTGCCGTCCCGCTTCCCTCTCAAAAAGTCATCACTACTTACTTTCCCAAACCCAGGTAGCTGCTGGGAAATCGGAGCAGGACGATCGCCTACCTCTCCTCGGCACTCCCCTGGCCTGGCCACTTGGGCTGCTGTAGCTGCAGTCAGCTACTCCTGGCTGCCTCATTTATAGGATTCGGGCTCCTTTGTTCGGCGCGTGTCACCACTAGTCCCAGGCAATCCAGGCAACTTGTTTTGCATCTCCCTGGAGATCCCAGGATCCTAGCATCTCCTATACGTCTCACTACCCCTTCCCTCATTGCTGTTGCTGTGGGGTAGTTCTCTCTCTCTCTCCTCTCTCTCTCTCTCTCTCTCTCTCTCTCTCTCTCTCTCTGTCTCTATCTGTATCTGTCTCTCTCTCTCTGTCTCTGTCTCTATCTGTCTCTCATCTCTGTCTCTCTATCTCTCTCTGTCTCTCTGTCTCTGTCTCTGTCTGTCTGTCTGTCTCTCTCTCTCTCTCGCTCTCACTCTCTCACTCTCTGTGTCTCCTGAAAAAATAGTAGCTACATAGTAGGTTGAGAAAGCAGTTGGAGAAACCATTGGCGCTGGGAAACAGAGCTAGATGCCCCTATTCTTAGATTGGAAAGCTTTGTTTGTGCAAAAGGGACATCCAGAAAACCATCCATAAGGAAGAGAGGAAGGATCTAACCTCTAACCTCAGCAAGATGGTGTCAAGACCTCCAGTGCCAAGGTGTCCTCTCCTTCTGCTTTCACTTTCATCATATTCTGATTTTGGGGTGACAGACTTTCTGAGAGAGAGGGACCTAGCTCTGTGGAATAATGAGATCATTGTTGGTGAGATTCTTTCACTTCATGTATTTCATCCTTCCTTTCCCCCATTTTCTTTTTCTCTTTGTTCCAGTTTCCTTGACTGGCTCCCAAACTTTCCCATCCCCTAAATATTAACTAAAAATCTGTAACTGGGTCTTCTAAGCCTTGAGATATATATATATATATGTATATATATATACATATATATATATATGTATATATATATATATATATACATATATATATATGTATATATATATATATATCCACACTCTCTCCCTTGGCAATTTTATTCACTCAAAAGACTTCATTTATCATCTTTATTCAGATGATTTTCAAATCTGTATGTCCATCCCTGCCATACTCTAAGGGCTCCAGCTGGATGGCTATTTTCAGCAGGAAGTCCTGCCAGCACCTCAAACTCAGTATTCCAAAGGCTGAACTAAATATCTCTCCCCGCAAACTTGATCCCCCCTCCCTAAATCCACTATTTCTGTTCACTGATGTGGATACAAACATGCCCTAAAGGTTGATTTGCCCTTTCCTTGGTTCATTCTCTAAAGACACCCTAAAGTCTCTTGATACAAAGGAACCCTAAGGGTTGAGTTGCTCTTTACTTGGCGCCTTAAAGTCTCCCCTTAGCTTGGAATACCATAAAATTTCCCCCTTATCCTGGACCATGGAACTTCTTGTCTCTTCTCCCCCATCTTTGGTCATAAGATTCCCTTATCTCCCTTATCCTGTCCTTACAAGCCTCTGTCCCACTGTACATTGCTAATCCTTCCAGGGCTAACCCACTGCTTTTGTGTCCATAAAGCTCCCAATGGCTACAGAGAAGGTCTAAGTGAATTCATTCACATCTTAAACAGCTCTCCCACCTCTCTCCTGAACATCGTGATACCACAGTCCTCCTGGGTACTCAGATCTGAACCCTTCCCTCAAAGTTCCCATTGAATTTTTTCCCTCCTCTCTCATTTGATTCATCATTCACATCACTTACCTTTGTCCCTCTCCTTTCTGCTCACCACCCTAGTTGGGGCCTCGATCACCTTATGTCTCAGCTACTAGAAAGGCCTCCTAAGTAACCTCCTGGCCTCCAGTATCTTCCCCACTCTTGTCCTTCACAGTGCTCACAAAGAAGGCTTCCTACGGCACCTTTCTGAACATATTACTCTTTGCTTCCATTTCCACCATACTACCTCTGAAAATATTGATTCCTGATCCTGCCATTCAAAGTCCTCCACAAAATGATTCTAACCTAATTTTTAATAATAACTAG
The DNA here is from genome assembly GCA_028658325.1 of Potorous gilbertii. NCBI lineage: Eukaryota > Metazoa > Chordata > Mammalia > Diprotodontia > Potoroidae > Potorous > Potorous gilbertii. Next base: position 18,648,771 of record CM053769.1, on the reverse strand, counting down.
CATTTATATAATGCTAGGTTTGCAAAACTTTTCATACATTATCCCTTTTTATCCATAAAACAACCCTAGGAAGTAGATCCTATTACTCCCATTTTACAGATGAGGAACCTAGAGGTTAAGTGACTTGCCCAAAGTTGTACATTTAATAAGTGGCTGAGACTAAATTTGAACTCCAATCTCCTTGATTCCAGGTCTAACATTCTATCTGCTGTGCCACCCAGCTAGCTGTGGTAGATTTATCTTGTTTTACTTCCCTTCATACTCATTTTTCAAGTAAATTAACAAAGTCTCCATTACTTATTTTCATTCCGCAGGTATGTTAAGGAACTAATCCTAAAATGGCACAGATAAGAGTTGGTCCTCCACCAAAACTCTATAAAAATGAGACCCCAAACTCCTGCCCCCTCAGCACTCTTCCATCTCCTAGGGGTCCATGTTGCTCAAGTTCTTCCAACTCCTACTAATATTCTGTGACACATATTCCTCCCCATTTTGCCTGCCTTCCTCAACCACTCCATTCCTGTTCCCTACACCATCTGTTACTGCAGACCACCCCGAAACCCACACTGTTTGCCCCTGTACTCTCTGCGCCTTATTAAAATGTAATAGAAGCATTATTCCTCACTGACATCATGATCTTTCCTGTTGGGTACCCAAAGAACCAGGAGTGTCTTTTGTTGTATAGTTGTTTCACTCATTTCTAATGCTTTATGACTCCATTTGGTTTCTTGGCAAAGATACTAGACTTGTTTATCATTTCCTTCTCCAGCTCACTTTATGGATGAGGAACTGAAGGCAAGCAGGGTTAGGTGACTTGTCCATTGTCACATAACTAATAAGTGTCTGAGGTCAAATTTGAAATCAGAAAGGCAAACCCAGGGCTCTATCCACTGCACTCACTACCTAGCTGCCCTAATCATTCCATAAACTAGTTAGACTATACAAATAAAAATGAATGAGACAATGGTTATATCAACATATTTTCACTCCCCTAATCCTCATCAAGGATTTGGAAAGGTCCTATCACCACCAATACTAACGTAACAGAGGAAGTGAAATCATTAACTCAGGAGATCAGAGACCAGAGGGATGGGGAGGTATGACAGCTTCAGTTAAATCATTCAGTCAATAAATATTTGCTAAGCATCTCCAAATGCCAGGCACTGTGCTAGATGTTAGAAATACAGGAACAAAACAAGGTAACTCCCTCCTTCAAATTACTTACATTCCTTAAAGAGAAACAATATATTCACAAATAAATAAAAACAAGGATATGTAATAAATACAAAGTCATGGGGGAAAGACTAAAAACTAGGGGAATTAGGAAATGCCTCTTGAAGGAGGTAGCCCTTGAGCTGTGTCTTGAAGGGATATGGTGGTTCCAAAACATGGTGGAAGTGAGGAGGGAAAGCATTCCAGTTATGAGTGGTAGCCTGAGCAGCAGATAGAGTATTATGTAGCAAGAACGAGACCAACCACCAGTTTGACTAGAATGTAGTGTGTGTTAAAAAGACTAATGCGTAATGAGTTTGAAAAAATAAGGAACCATTCACTAGAGCTTCTGGGACAGGTGGGTTATTTGGGAATATCATTTTGCCCATTTGGGGGAGGATGGATTAAAAAGAGGAGAGACTGGAGGCAAGAAGACCAGTTATGAGGCCATGGCAGTAATCTAGGAAATGGGGATTAAGAGGCAGAGTCAGGTTGGTTGTGGTGTAAATAGAGAGAGGAGAAAAATGTGAAAGGTGCTTGAGAAGGAAAAGAGAAAAAAAAAAAGCGACCAGCAAAACAGTGAATGCTTGGACATCTTACACACCTGATGATGTCTCCTCCTCTGACTGACCCTGGCACATTAAGTGATTCCCTGCATATCTACTCACACATACAAAACAGGAATAGTCAAGGTAGTCTATAAGATAAAATGAATGTAAGAGAGATGAGGGAATGATTAGGAGAATCCTCTAAAACCAGCTAGAACACACTTAAGTACTGGCAGAAACATAGAAAAGACTGTCTTCTCTGCTCTCTCATTTTAGACTTATCTATCCCTCGTCCATCCTGGCTTTTTCTGTCCAGAACATGGTTATCATAGGAACATATAGATTCTTGAGGTGCATACCCTAGAGGCCAGCTAGCACTCGCAAAGCACCAAGTTTAAGCCATAGGACCCTGGGAGAGGGAATAATTTGCTAAATCAATGCTGTTACAGCACTACATTGAAGACTCTCAAAGTCCTGGAAGGGTGACAAGATGTGATACATGATAATTGCCTCCCATTAAGCTAATCCAGTGGCTCCCCAACTGGGATTGATGTTGTGGGTGAAATCAGCAAAGAGTAGCTGAGGGTAGGACTCAGTTAAGTGCAGTATTGAATCTAAGGTTCCCTGCTTGGATAATCACTGCTATTTCCCACTGTTTAAGTACCAGCGGCAAGCCAGGGAGTCTATAGAACATAAATCACAGTCTTAGAATTACAGTCAATACTTGAAAGGGACCCCAGTTTATGACATCCCCAAGGAGTAGGCATCCAATCATCCTCCGCTGGAAAACCTCCAGAGATGAAAACAATTCCATTCCTGCTTTTGGTCAGTTCTGTCAGGAATTTTTCCTTTACATCCAACTTAAATCTACCTCTGCAATTTTCATCCACTATTTTTAGTTCTCTGTGGGACCAAGAAGGAAAGTATATGTTTTCCATTTCATAGCCCTTCAAATACCATAAGTGTGATCATGTCCCCACATATGTGTCCATCTAAGCCTTCACCATAAGTGAAGTCTTTCAAGGGATTCTCATAGAACATGGCATCCAGTCCCCTCAAAATCCTGATCACCCTCCTTCAGACACATTCCAATTTGTTAATGTATTTCTTAACATTTCACACAGTTCTCCTCCTGTGGCATACCCAGATTCAGTTTACACGTGACTGTCATTGATGGGGATGGGATATGAACCCCTAAAAGGAAAAGACCATGTCTTTGGTATCTGGACCCAAAAAAGAAAAGAGCCTGGACTTTCCCACTTGACCAAGTCTCTGGCATTTGCCTGAGGCATCACTCATCCCAGTCAATAACTGTCCTTTCATTGGGGCCCCACGTTAACCTTCAATTCTCTGTTATTTCTGATCCAGCCCAATCTTCATTTTCTGTTTCCTCCAGATCACCTCATCTGATGGGTTAGGGTTAGGGTTAGGATTAGAAGACTAACCCTAACCCTAAACTCCAGATCACCTGACTGGCCACACCAGATCCCATCCAAATCTTCCCACAATCTTCTTCACTATAAAAAGGAGTCAGTCTTGTCTACCAATTGCTAGGATTCTTGAATTCACCCCAACTTGTCAATTATAAGCACCACAGATTCTTAAAATCTCACCCACCCCAACTGACGTTTTAATAAACCTTGTCTCAGACTGAAAAAAGGCTTGAGCTGAATTCTTTCAAGGCAGACCTGTACCTTTTGCCTTTGAATTTTGAGGCTCCCAGCACCCCTAGACTGCAACAGCATCACATGGAGATGTGGGGTAAAGCATATCCTCAGCCCTGAAGACCAAAACTAGGGAAAGCCCTTCGTTGTCATGTATCTGCTTCTCTGTTGCCGCACAGAGGTGTCAAAATGGAGCCCACAGGCAGCATTGCAGTCACACTACCTAGAACCAGATTAAAAAGGAAATGGAAAATACTTAACAGAATACATAAGATACAATAGAAAATAGATGATGTTAATATGTGGTTTTCTAAGTGAATAGATGACCCAGAGGGATCTTTATCCATGGTTAGGGTCTCCCTTTTCTATTTGTGTTTGACCCCACTGTGGTAAAGAACATATAGAACACAAGTTTTCTAAAGGCAGGAATTGTTTCTTGTGCTTATATCCCCAGGGCCTGGGATAGGACACATGGCAAATAACCATTAATAAATGCTTGTTGGACTGGAGGCTCACTTTATCAGTTCATTTTGTTTCACTGCTGTCCTTTGTTTCAAAGTAGGAGTATATCGCTTGAAATGACTAATATAAAATAACTCCAACCCATCCCCCAAAAGAGTCGACTTTTTAAAGCAACAAACTTAGATGTTCTAGTTTGATATCAGCAATTGCCTCTTTGGTCAATTTAAGAATTTGTGGGGAGCAGGGACTAGACTTATGATCTGCTTAGTGAAGGGAACTCTCAATATAGACAGTCACTCTACCAACATAAATAAGAAACTCTAAAATTTAGTCTTAGAGAGTTAGCTAGGACACTGGAAAGTTCGGTCTTGCCCAGGGGGACACAATTAGTGTGCATCCAAGGTACCAGGTCTGGATGAATTACTCAAGTGTCCAATGCTCCAGGCATCAGAACTATAAAACTAGAACAGTTTCGCTGGGAAATGAAAAAGGCATTTAAATAGTTCTTTAAGGTATGCAAAACATTTTACTGTGGTGGTCTCTTTGACCAGAACTTCAAGTCATTTGCATAAGACTTTCCTCATTGGTGGAGACTCTAACTACTCAGTGGTCCACACCTGCATGGGGGGACAGGGTTGGTGAGAATAGACAGAAGAGAGATCCTGGTGTTCTGGCATCTATCCTTGAAAGAAGACTTGGTCATAACCTAGGGGTTGAGGAACCTGCATCCTGGAGGCCACATGTGGCCCTCTAGGTCCTCAAGTGCAGCCCTTTGACTGAATCCAAACTTCACAGAACAAATACCCTTAATAAAAGGATTTGTTCTGTTAAACTTGGACTCAGATCAAAAGGCTGCACCCAAAGACCTGGAAGGTCACCTGTGGCCTTGAGGCTACAGGTCCCCCACCCCTGAGTCCTAGACCAATACAAGACATATATATGGCCAACAATAAGGCTTTAATAATGAAATAAATGAAGATCTATTAAGGGACATTCAATGTTCTTAGATGGATTTCATTGATAATAGAAAAAAAGATAGCACCCTCTAAATTAATTTATATATTTTATGCAATGATTATCAATATTAAATTTGTAATAAATTTGCATACATACAGGACACAGTTCTGTTTGGTTTCCCTGACCAGCTAAGGGACCTTAAGTGTTGTTATCCTGTGTCTTGACTGGTTTCACTGTAGCCACAATTTCCCCATTAAAACTTTCTGCTTCTCCTCATTTTTTTCCAAGGTGAAAATAAATCTTGAAAGTGGACATTGTTGCCTCCCATTCTCCTTCCCAGCCCAAGAACAGCTACCCCTGGATTGAAGAGTAGGGGGAAGGGGAAAGGGAGAATGATTGTAAGGAGGAAAGGGTGTTGAAGTAGGAATTTACATAATCCGATTAAGGGGGGGATTATCCGCTGGTCGCTAAACAGCCTCAGTGTGCTTGAGCTAAAGACTTTACTATTCATTACTCCCACCACCCCCTGGAGAGTTTGCACCTGCAAGGCTCTGGCTCCCCTTGGAAGCTTCCCTGGAAGGAGGAGGCAAGGGAAGGGTGAATGGTTCCTGACTGGAAGGGGAGGAAAGGATTCAGCTTTCACCAGTGGCTGTTTCCCGACTCTGCAGTTTTTAATTGATCTGTCTGGATTAGCCAAAAGAAGACCCAAAGTGAAAGCTGAACCAGTTAGTGATATCTGGAGGGCTCATCGGTTTCTGAAAAGGCCTGAGAACACACTACACTATCCCTTGGCAAACTCATTCATTTCTATGACTTTAGCTACCACCTCTATGCAGATGACTCCCAAATGGATATCTCCAGTCCTGACCTACCTCCCAGGCTCCACAGATCAATCTCCAAACGCCCACAGGACATCTCCACCTGGGAGTGCCTCCAGGTACCAACCAAATCTATGTTTTCCTCTAGACCATTTCATTCTTCTAATTTCACTTTTAATCAGTGATGGTACCATTCATCCCATCTCTCACTTGTTTTAAACATCGGTGCTATCTTTGACTCCCACTTCATCCCTCACCTCTGGTATCCAATCAACTGTTGTACACTGTCAATTCTAATTCCAAAACACCTCTCCAACCAGTCCCATGAATGAATGAGAAACATTTATTTATGAAATGCTTACTATGTACCAAGTAGCCTTCTAGGCTCTGGGCATAAAAACACAAAAACAAGGCAGTTCCTGCTCTTATGGAACTCACGTGCTAATAACATCTGCTCACTTCCTTGCAATCCGGCATCACTGCGGTCATTCCACTGCACTGGCACTGGGCTCCCTCCCTGCTGCTGCCACAGTGGAGTACGCTGTGTGACCTTGGGTGAGTCATTTACACAAACCTCTCTGGGTTTCAGTTTTTTCATCTGCAAAATGCGGATGCTAATATTTGCTCTTCTCTCTATCCCTGTAGCCACCATCCTAGCATAGGTCCATATTACTACCCATTTGTAGAAGGAAAGAAGGAAGAAAGAAAGAAAAAAGGGAGAGAGGAAAGAAGGGGAAGAAGGAGAGAAGGAAATGTAATAAAAATTAATTATTTTATTATAATTTTTATTCTATTATTAATTTAACCTATTACTCATCAAACACTGTGCTAAGTGCTTTTACAAATATTATCTCATTTAATACTCACAACGACTCCATGAGTTAGAACTATTATTATATCCATTTCATTGTTGAGAGATCGAAGCGGACGTCGTGACTTGCCCAGGGTCACACAGCAAATAAGCGTCTGAAGTCACATTTGAACCCAGGTTGTCCTGACTCTAGGCCACCTAGCTTTCTAATAATAGCATATTCTAATTGGTCTTCCAGTCTTAAAGATCTGTATCTTCACTTTATCCATTGCCTCTATCCAAATTGTACTTCTACATAGATCTGAACATGCTAAAAATCTGCAGCGACTACTGAGTTATATTCAAACTTTTTTCCCTTGAGTTCAAGACTCTCCATAATCTGATCTCAGGTTATATTATTCCTCATTCTGCAATTTACTTACACTCTGCTTCAGCCTAACTGAACCTTGTTCCCTAAAGACACAAAATGCTTTCCCAATCCACTCAATTCAACAAAATTAATAAATATTTACTGAGTACTTATTATAAGAAAGGTATAGGACTAAGTGTATGGAGAGGGTAGAGAAACAAAAAAAGAAAGAAAAAAGAAATGCTCCCTACTCTCAAGGAATCTTACATTCTTTTAGGGTAATAAAATACATACACTGATAAACACAAAGTAATTTTGTGAGGTAGAAGGTACTAACAACTGCAGACATGACTAGTAAGAAATGGCATTTGAGTTTTATGTGTGTGTTTTTGTTTTTTAAAAGATTATATTTCCCTATCTCTCCTAGGCTGAAATTGCAGGGGCCACTCACTCTCTTGTCCCATGACTCATCAGTATGAGAGCTCAGACCTGATCCATTTCTGATCAGGGCAGGAAGCTGGTGACCCTGATTCTGGGGGTTCATCATATTTATGCTGGGCACTTAGTGCACATGTTCAATCGGTATAACACCCTAAAGGCCAGACCTCCAGTCTCAAGAGACCCACTTTCAAGCTCTCTGCCTCCCTGGAAGCAATGATGCTTCACCATGCTATTCTTGAGCTGTGTTTAAAGAAAATCAGGAATTCTAAAGGGAGGAAAGCTAAAGAGAGAGTTCATTCCAGTATTGAAGAGCAGTCTATGTAAAGGCACAATTACTCAATCAATATACATTTATTAAGCACCTACTATATGCCAGGCACTCCAAAGAGGCAAAAGGACAGTGTCTGTCCTCAAGGAACTTATCTGATGGAGGAGACAATGTGTGTGTGTGTGTGTGTGTGTGTGTGTGTGTGTGTATCCTGTATATAGATTGAGAATTATGGTGTGAAAAATATCTGATGCTCTAGTGATATTTTTCTCACCTTTTCCTGACATTTTCCTCTTTCCCCTGAGAGGACTGTTTGCTTTGGAGAATGATAGTTGATAAACATGGAAGGCCTCACCAGGACACAAAATCTCAGAGCCAAGGGAGGGACTGAGGGAGTTTTGCTGTCCATCATACTATATATGTATGTAATATATATGTGTGTGTATATGTGTATGTGCGTGTGCATTTATCAAGCTATATACAGGAGGAATAAGAAATAACAGAGGGAAGGCACTGGAATTAAGAAAGGTTGGGGAAGGTTTTCTTTAGGAGGTGGGATTTTAGTTGGGACTTGAAGGAAGGGAGGGAGGTCAGAGTCAGAACGGAAGGAAAACATCTCTGCATGGAAGACAACCAAAGAAAATGCTGGAAGCCAAAAGATGGAGGGTCTTGTCTGTGGAGAGAGTCATTCACAAAGACTAGCAAGCGGTCCAATTTGCCAGGAACAGAGCTGTGAAAGAAAGTGCAATGAAACTGAAAAGGCAGATGCAAGCCAGACTATAGAAACCTTGAAACACCATGCTGAGGAGCTTGTTTTGTTGGCCCCAATGAAGATTCTTGAGTCACGATGACAACTGATATGGTCACTACTGCTTGGGGGGCAGTATCAGCTCGGTCGTTGTGTCAAGGATGGATTGGAGAAGAGATCAATCAGAAGGAAGGCGTCTAGTTGGGAGGCTACTGCTATAGTCTAGGTGAGAGGTGATGGTGGACTTGAACTAGGTGGTTATTGTGTCAGCAGGGAAAAAGGGATGAATAGGAGAATGTAGAAATGTAGAATCAGCAAGATTTGACAATTGGACAATTGGGAAGGAAGCAAAGGTGAGGGGGGAAGAGGGAGTAGGGGAGAAAAACAGAGAGAGAGAAAGAAGGGAGGAAGTGAAGAAAGAGGTGATGGTGGTGGTAGATGATAAGTGGTTCCCTAAAGCAATTGGAACCTACACCATAATTAAAGCCAAGCTTCAGGAAACAGCAGCCTGTCTCTTGCTTCACATGAAGGTAGACTTAGGTTGATTCTCATGCAACAGGAAGGAACTTTTAGAAGTCATCCAGGCAGCTGGTGATGCAGAGAGGATGCTGGGCCTGGAGTCAGAAGAGAGCTGAGTTCAAATTACACCTCACACTCACTAGCCGTGTGATCCTGGGTAAGACACTGTCATATTCTGTCACATGTGACACTGTCACATGGCCTCATCTTCCTCAACTTTAAAATGAGAATCCTAATCACACCTATTACCTCCCAGGGCTGTTGCGAGGATAAATGAGATAATATTTGTAAAGGCACTTAGCATAATGCTTGACAATAGTAGGAATTATATAAATTCTTATTCCCTCCCCTCTGGTTGAACTAAAGAAAACTGAGGCCCAAGGAAGGGAAATGACTTGCCCAAGGCCACAATCTAATCAGAGCTTAGGGATTCTTACCAGGAGTTATGACTCCAATTTGTAGGTTACCCTCACTATGGATGGTCCAGCTACAACATGATTCCAGGTTCCCTAAGGCCTTGTGGTCTGGAGGAGTAAGATATGGAACAGAAAAAGGGATATATTTGTCTGTACTCTCTACCATCTCTGTGGCTGGAGTAATGTGCTAGGAGCAAAGTGCCCTGTCAAAAATTGGGATTTTGACTGGAATCTGGTCACTCCCGCATGCTTATCTGGGTCCCCTTCCCATTTCCGAAAAGCTCATCTGTCTCCCCATTTGAGTTGAGTAAAGCCATAAGAAATCAAAGTACTTACAGGTAGCATTCACCTTAGAGATCCCATAGTCCAAATACCCTCTTTTTACAGTTCCAAGAAAATCCAATAAGTATTTATTAAGTGCCTACTATGTACCAGGCACTAGGCTAAATCCTGGGGATACAATTAATAAAAAGAAAGTCTGTCTGCCTTTCAGCCCTGCAATCAGAGGAGAGAGGAGGATAAGAGAAGTTGTACCAACCAAAGCTTGAGTTAGTGGCATGGTGGTGAGCTTAGAAGACATGAGCTTATCCTGGGAAGGGTATCTTGTTCCATGGCGTTGAAACCAGACAGGGCAGCAGGTGCAAAATAGACTACAGCTGAGGAAAGGGGTCCGAAGGAGCGCATGCCACACAGCTAGTAAGTGGCAGTCAAGATTCAAACCCAGGTTTTCTTACTCCAAACTGAGAGCTGCTTCTGCTGCCCCATCAAGTTTGCTGAAAATTTCATGGCCTTTTCTTCTCCCCTGCCAACACCCAATTATTCCTAAAGCTAAATCATGGACCCCAAACACCTGTCTCCTCCCTCCAAAGGGGACTTTCTGCTTCTCAACCAGACAATACTCCTCCCTCAGCCCCTCTCCCTTGGCCTCCACGCTTTTGTGTCCTGTGAAGCCTCCCATGTTTATCAACCATCCATTCTCCAAAGCAAACAGAACTCTCAGGGGAGAGAGGGAAATATCAGAAAGAGGAGAGAAAAGCATGAGTGGAGCAGCAGGTATTTTTCACATAATAAATCTCTCCCCTCTGACCTGCAGAACACAAGGCCTGTCTGACCTCCCTCAGACATATGCCCCCACATCCCTCTCCCCCTCCAGCCATGAATCCAGGGCCAGGGCACCAGAAGAGAGTGGGCCCCAAGAGCAAATGTTGACCGTGCGCTTGAGAGCTGCAGATATAAGTGCCTGGAGTGGCCTCTGTTTGCTCGTTCTTTTCAGAAATCTTGCCGGGGCACCCAATGAAAGGGTCAAGAAGGGGAGGGGAGATAAGAGGGGAACCTGCTGGGAACTGGGCAACTGAGCCACTGCACCAAATAGGAGACACATTCAGGGCTGGAGCCTCATCACTCTTCCTTCCAACCTAGGAATTAGAGTCACTCCTTTGTAGAAGGTAAAACTGAGGGGAAAGACAGGAGATTGGTGGGTGTGAAGGTGAAGGAGCCAGGCTGGATTCCTGGGTGGCTCCTGACACTCCCCTAATCAGTAAAAAGGTAAATCCAACTAACTGGTCTTGATGATAAAGTTCCCTGACAATCTGCCAGGGACTGATAAGAACAGTTCCAGTTGTCCAAAGCTAATTCATTGCCTTCCACTCCCAATAAAGTCAAATAGGGTCTGGAGCTCAGGCTTATCAGCCTTCCTCACCTCCTGCTCCACCCCAGTTCTGACTCCTAATAAAGCTCCTTTGCTTCCTGGTTACCCCAGAGACAGCACCTGCTGTTGTAGGGAGGAGGCCCCCAAATTCCCTTCCAGCTCTAAATCCTATGTCCTAAATGGAATAGGAGGCGTGTCAGTGTCAGGGAATCAGGCTGTGGTTGATGAGAGAGTTGGTTGCTGGGGCATCTCGAGGACAAGGAGCAGGACTAGGAGCTCATGTGTATCTGGTGCCCTGCCCCTCATCTTTTCCAATTTACAAGTCCTAATTCAAAGACATAGACCTTGAGACACTCCAAATCTCTGGGTTTTCCATCCCTAGAATGAAATGAGCATTTTCTGAAGGCTCCATGAGGCATCTGCTTAGGGTGGGAATGCTGCCAGAAACATATATAACCCTTCTCTTTATCAGGATGGAAAACCCATGAAGGAAGCCTTATTGTCTACCATATACCAGAAACATTTTTTACCACTCAAAATTTCATCCTGATCATCACATTGAAAGGTGTAGTGTAAAGAAGCAAGAAAATAGGTCACAGTATCACAGATTTGGAGCTGGATGAACACTTTAGTTCATCCGGCCCACTCAGGATTCAGCTATGTAGCACAGCCCCCTCACTTTTCAGATGGGAAACAGACCCAGAGAACTTAAATGATATAGCTAAAGTTACAATAATAGGAGGAGAGCTGGAATTTGAATGCAGGTCTTCTGCCTGTCCATTCACACAGGAAAGATCAAATGCATGTAAGAAAAGTAAAATTTAAGGAAAATACAACCAAAAATTCTAATCTAAAAAATGATCTAAAGTCTGTCTCCAGGTTTCAATACGCAAATGCACAAATATTCTACATAACTCATTTCCCAACTAGCTATATTACTTTGGGACTTCCCTCAGGAACCTCATCTTTGGGAAACCTATAGAGCATTGGTCTGGAGTCAGAAAGACTTGAGTTCCAATCTGATCTCAAAGCCTTACCAGATGTGCGACCCTGAGAGAATCACTTAATCCTGTTTACCACAGTTCCTTCATCTGTAAAAATGAGCTGGAGTAGGAAATGATAAACCACTCTAGAATTTTTTCAAGAAAATCCCAAATGGGATCACAAGGAGTCAGACAGGATTGTAAATGACTGAACATCATCCTGAAAGATCAAATCAGCCTTAGTACTCATACCTCATCACTACCCTCTCTCCCTCTGGAAGGTGAAGCTATGAATTCCAACACCTCCATTTAAGGAGGGGGCTCAGGATACCCTTTCCATTTCTCACCTATTTTGACCTCTGCCTCCTGGTTGAGTACCTTCCCCTTTCAACTTTCAGCTTCCTTTCCTGTGTTGTGTCTTCCCCTATTTGATCATAAGCTCCTTGAGCTGTCTTTTTTCAAGTCTGCATCCTCTGTGCTTATCACAGAGTTTGGCACTTGAAAGGCACTTAGCAAATGTTTATTGACATATTCATTGGCATATTCAACAGTATGTGTTATCTGAGGAAGACTATACAGATAGTATAGTCTTCGCTGGGTTCAGAGTTCAAATAGAGGAAAGCAGAGTATTTTTTTTTTAGGAAATTGCAAGGCAATTTTTTACTTAATTCAAAATTCCCAAAAGGCAAAGGCTCATCTTTTTAAAACAAACATTTTACTGGCATTGACCAGTAAAAGACTGGAACATCAATGTTTCCAAAGAGGGTGATAGAAAGGCATTTGTTTTAATGGGTATGAGTGGGCTATAACATAACCAAGAGGAACTCTAAGGAACCAAAGTAATGAAAATCACTCAGGAATTACATGGCAGAAAGTGGAGGGTCAGTCACACAATGAGAGTGAAGGATGACAGATGGATAATGGAAGTGCTTGACTTGTATGATGGAGAGAGACATAACAAGGCATATTGGGAGAATCCTGAGGATATGGAGGAGAGCTACCCCAGATGAATAGGCATGAATGGATTTTCTAGTCTAGATGACTGTTCTAAACCTTCTCTGTCCTTGAGCCCCCATTCCCTTCTCTAAGCAAATAATTAATTTTCCTACTTAAGTGAAAAACCTATTTGTTTGGAGCTCACTTATCCTCCCTCTCCCCAGGCTTCAAAATCAATTTTTCCAAAAAATGAAGTGTCCTAACTTCTGGCCAAGATTAACAACCCTTCCATTTGAGTCCTTCCAATTTTCTGTGATTTCTCCTTATTGACTGTTCTCATCTTTATTCTCTCCCTATATCTTTAATCTTTTTCTTCTTGTTACAAACATGTCCAAAACTCTCCTGCCCTCAAAATACTATTCCATGTTCCACCTATCTTCCTCTCTCTTTCCCTTCAGTGAAAAAGTAGTATCTGCATGAATACAACTTCAAAACACTATTTACAGACATAAAGACAGTCCTAAATCATTCAAAGAATATTGATGTCTTATGAGGAGGCAGAAACAAATAATAATGTTGACTAAATTAATTTACTAATTAGCAACATACATGCTAGTCAAATTACCAAAGGATTACTTTATAGAACTAGAAAGAGAAATAGTGAAATTCATCTGGAGAAACAAATGGGTAAGAATCTTAGGAGAAATAATGGGAGGAAAAGTAGGAGGGAAAGGGCTCTAGGACTACCCGATCCTACTACAAAGCAGCAATCACCAAAATAACTTGGTACTGGTTAGAAAAATGAATAACCAGTGGAAGAGACTAGCTATTATACAACATAATGACCTGTGATCTAGTGTTTGGTAAGCCCAAAGACTTCAGCTACTGAGGTAAGGACTCACCCATTGACAAAAATTGCTGAAAAAACAACCACAGTGTGGAAAAAAATAGGTTTGGATCAACATCTCATACCATATACCATGATAAGCTCCAAAAGGATAAACGACTTCAATATGAAAGGTCACAACATAAAATAAAATAAACAAAAAAGAAAGTATTTTTAATCCTGACACTAGATGTGAGAGAAGAAAAGTAATTCTTCTGTTGTGGAAGATTAAGAGCCAGAAGAGTATTCCTGCCAAGATAAAAAAGCCAACCCAGTGTTTAGCACAGGCATAAGTAGATGGAAGGTCTGTGAGCAGAACCAGTTATGTATTTGTAAACAGAGACATATATATTACAAACACACATATGTAAAAAATAAATGTGTATATGTACATACATATAAATATAATACACATATCAAATAATATTTATTTTCATTTAGAGAAAAGACCTTTGAACTTTTTTAGGTTGTTATGCTTGAATGGCTCATCAAGACTACAAAGCACTACATTTCAATTTAATTCAATAAATAAACAATTAAAATTCAATTGATTACAATTCCCCAAGCATTTATTAAGTACTTATAATGTAAAAAGTACTATACTAGGTGTTAGAGATAGAAAAAAAACAAGAATCCCTAATCTCCAGGAAATTACAGAGGATGTACAACTGACTCCCCAAGTTATTCTTGTCCCATTCATATTACTGTGTATTCATATTGGAAATATCCTATATCTCTCTGTGAACATGTTGTATCTGCAGCGTCTCTCCCCCGTCAACGTAAGGCAGAGACTTCCACTTTTCTATGTACACTAAGACCACAGCAACTGGCACATAACCAATGTTTAATAAATACTTGTCAAATAAGTGATATATATGTGTATGTGTGTGTGTATATATACATATATGTGTGTATGTATATATGTGTACAGACACACATATTAAGTATTAAAAATTATGTGGGATGGGAGGGGACTAAAAACTGGAGGAATGAAGAAAGGTCTCTTGAAGGAGACAGAACTCAACTGAGCTTTGAAGTGAATTAAAGTAGGGAGTCCAAGAGCCAGAGGTGAGGAAGGAAGGCATCCCAAACTATGGGATATCGTTAAAGGGAGCAGTGAGTGGGCCAGTTTGTATGAAACACAGTATGTGAGAAAGCATAATAGGAAATCTTTCACAGATAGGTTGGAGCCTAAACAGAAGAGGCCAATCAGAGGAGTTTGTACTTTACTCTAATGACAGTAACAGGTGACTGATGTTTTTGAGCAGGGGAGGAAAAAAATAGTTTCATTTTGAATCTTGTGCATTTGAGCTAATAATAGGTCATTTGGATTGAAATGTCCAGCAGGGCACTGGCGCCAGGCAGACAGGTGGGGATGTAGGACATGCGTCCTCAGCACCAACCACAGTAACCTACTCGTCAGTGATTCAGAGGCTTTGGGATTGGAAGAGCTGATTTTAGTGTAAAGGAATTTCAGGATAAAGTTACCCAGTTGCATTTGACCCCATCCTTTAAAAAAAAAAGATCATTAGCAGGGCCTTGGTAGCACATTTCTCTATTGTATCCTGAGTCCTACCAGAAAATGTTAAAATAACTTTGAGAATAAAGATGAACCACGTTATGGGGAATCCACATAATGAAGAATTCTAGGACTGACACTTTGTTCTTACCTCTATTGCTTTCTCTTTTTTTCATTTGTTACAATGTGGCAAAATGCACCTTCTCCCCCTCCCAGCCTTCTCTCACTGCTCCCCGCTGAGGACCGAGGGTTTGAGTCACAAACTGGCTGCTACTGACTTCCGGCTCTCAAACTTCCTTTATCCGTATGTCCAGAGCCCTCCTACCCAGGATGTCACCGATAAACAGATCCCCTTTCAGTCTACCCTCTTCTGTGACCTAGAAATGGATAGTGAGTGAAAAAGCTTCGAGTTCACCTTTATCTCCAATGAAGTGTCATAGGTCTGGGAGAACCCTGTTATAAGCCTGGGACCTCCTCTTGTCCTAAGGCAGTTTCTCCCTAGGTCTTGTAGTGATGGGTACAAAGCAGTTGTTCCCAGCATGTTCGGGGCCAACCCCACCCACCTGTGCCCGCAGACCTCTCTGTCTCCCAATGCCGAGCCAGGCTAGTCATAGGATTCACCGTGACTTTTTCAGGATTTCCCCATTAGGATTCCATCTGGTGTATTTCCTAGATCTTTTTGGAGTTTCATGGAAAGGAGTTCAGCTGTACCACTTCTTCCTCTATGCAAATTATGGGTATAATTTTTCCCTTTCTAAAAATGAGCATAAAGGCTGTGCTTGTTGTGTTTGTCCTTGGTTCTCCAAGAGGACCACGACATCAGGATGATGATATGAGTTGCAGTTGACCTTGATTTGATTTGAGGGAGGGCCGTGCCAGGTCACCAGCCTCATTTTCTCCTCCTGCGTCATCTGGGTCCCGCGGTTCCCAATACACTTTTCGAAGATGCTATAAGAGTTAACGCCAAAAGCAAACTTTGCTAATAGATAGTGGAGTAAAGCAAGGATGACTACTCTAGAAGTGCTATTAATAGCCATAAAATAAAAGAAAGAAATTAAAGGAGTAAAGGTAAACAAAGAGGAGATAACGCTATCTCTATTTGCTGATGACACGGTGCTTAGAAAATCCTACAGAATCAAAGAAACTAGTTGAAAAACATTGCGTTAGGGATGTCAAAGACTTAAGGACAAACTTACAAAAATCCTGAGCCAATAAAGTCTACATGACTTATGATCTCCAAACTGAAAGGTGATGAATGGTCTGACACACTGTCAGGCAAAGGCACTTTTATTTAAAAAAACAACACAGAACAACCCTCCTATTTCTTTACAAAGTGCCTAAGTACCCCTAAAATGAAGGTAGGGTGTTATAGTCCCCATTTTACAGATAAGGAAACTGCAGCTCAGAGGTTAAGTGAAATGTCAAAAAGCTAGCCCAGGTGTTTTTCTCAAGGCCAATAAATACTCTATGACTTCACACTGATTCTCACATCTTTTCTCAAATACACCCAGACCGAAGCACAGCATAAGTCTTAAAGTCCAAGACTCAAAAACCCTCAGAAGAAATAGCAAGTCAGAAATACTCTAAAAGGCAGAAAGGGTTTTTATTCTTTTGAAACCTAAATGTGATTATATACAAAATTTGAGGGTTTTTTTCTTAGAATTTTGTCATCTAGTGTTGCTTAAAGTAAACAGGCCAAGGTAGGGCTTAGAGGGGTTTCACACACATACTTCTGCTGTAATGGCTATCTGACCTGTTTCCATGACAGTATTAAGATTTAGATCTGGAAGTGATTGTTGAAGTGACTCACCTATGGTTCCAAAAAGCAGCAGCATGAGCAGTGGCCACGTGGTAAAACCATTTCAGCAAATGGAATAAATCAGGTTGGGAGTAACTAACAGGACTCAGACCTGTCAGTAAGGTAGGGATATCTACCCACATATGGAAAGACTTCCCCTGGCAGAATGGGCAGATGATAACAGTTTGTTCCAGGGGTTATGAAGATGGCTGCAGCAGGAGCTGTGAAGTGCTTAGAGCTTGGTTATTCATTGCATCTGGGGGCCATCACCAGATGTTCTGACTTTTTCCTGCCACTGGACTTGGATGACTCTGGAAGAGAGGGTGAGGCTGACAACTCTGCCCAACTTAAATCCAACTAACACACGTGTCATTGTGCCCCATTCAATTTACAAGATGTCACTGGTCCTCTTCAAAATGAAAGCTAAGCAACATCTATTGCAGCCACTCCCCCCTTCTCTTTACAAGTGAGGAAACCAAGGCCCAAGAGATCACAGAGGTAATAAGCACAGGATGCTGTGTTTGAAATGAGGTCATCTGATGCCAGACCCATCAAAGGCCCCTTCCATCACACCCACAGTTGCCTCTCATAGACTTTTTTGGTTAACAGCCAACCCATAGGAATGAGTTCTTTTCCATACAGTCCATCCCTTTCTCAAGTGGACACATGAAAAAGGGTTGCACTAAACAGTTTGGTTAAGAATTTCCGCTGGCAGCAACAGCAACACTTAATGCTGATTCATGTTGTCACTCAGGAAGCTGCAGTGTGATGTAAAGACACTGGATCGAACTCTGATTGGCTACTTCCTACCTGGATGGCCCTGAGCAAATCACTTAGATGCACCGTGCCTCAACATTGTGATCTGTAAAAGGGGACAATGATATCTAAACTATCTGTTGCACAGGCTACTGTAAGGCCCAAAGAAGACAATGGATGGAACAGCTTCTAACACTTAAATTACTAGAACCGTATCACAAGATCATAATAAAGAGTTGTCTCTTCAGCACCCAGTCTTATGCCCTGGTTAGTATTTACTTTGAATGTTAACTGCTGCCATCTCCCCGGTACTTTTTAGTTGTCAAACATGCTTGTTTTCAACAAGATTTAATTATGAAATAGCAAAACATAAAACGTCTAAAAGTTTAAAGACAATGGAAAATTTTTATTCATCATCCAACACAACATATATTAAAATTCTCTCCAAAACCACAATATAAATGTTTTCAGTAGAAATAAACATCAATTTCATTAATACAATAGAATATCCACAGATTTTGACAAAACGAAATAATCAGTAAATAAACACTGAATTCTGTACACTGTTAAAAACTCTACTTTATTCTAAATATATAAATATGTGTGTCCGTATTTAAACATTTCACTTTTTATCTAGTTCTATTAGTGAAATACTGGGCCACCTATGTAACAAAAGGGTATTTCACTGCATGGCTAGAACTGTTATCTTTTGGTTGTAGGGATGTCAGAAAATGAAAATATAATTAAATATTAACCAGCCTCTGAATTAGTCATATGGAGAGTATAACGCCCCCTTTTTTTAAGGTAAGACTGTAAATTCTTTGTTATTAGAAATTAGAAAGTTTTTACCACTCATGAAAGCAGTTACAAAACTAGCTATCAACTAAGGTAATCTGCTGATCAATCTACATTTCATGAAGAGAGGACAATCTTAACAAAAAGTCCAAAAAATAGATATGTGCAAAGAAGAAACAGGCCACCCCCTAAAAAGCCGTGCTTTCTACTTGTGGCTGGTCCTTGGTTAAAGCATTACCAGCTGAATTGCTGTTTCTGACTTACTCGGGGAAATACTGTTAAACTGAGATTTCAGCCACATGCTGAAAGGGTCTGCCTGGCCCTTTGTTTGTCCAGGTAAAACTGGATCAATGAGGGAGGAGGAGAAAGGGCAAGGAGAAATCTTCCTCTCTTTCTCTGCTCCCTCTCCTGCTTCTTACACACCTGCATATACACCTTCCAGGTATTGGTGAGGAAGGCAAGGCTGAGGGCACGAAGTTAACATGAGGAACGTAAAAATTGGTTTGAGGATACAAGCTGGAACTAATATAATCCAATTTCAACTCCTTGCACTAAGAGAACTGGCAGAGACGTTGGACTTAAAAGCCAGTATCACCAACAAAAGAGTCTAGATCATTAAAACGATACAGGTACAGAGCCCCTCTGCTACCCAGATCTCCTACTGTGTCTGACTGTGGCTAAGCATGGGTCTAGATCAGGAGAGTGAACCTCAGGAACACGAGGGATTCAGTGCGACATCTGAAGAGCTGTGTGAAGTCGTCATAAGGAAGCACAATGAAGGAGGGGAAGCTGGGACCTGAACTTCTAGATGACTGGCATAAAAGGGGCAGCTTCCTCAGAGAAGGTCAGTAAAAAACAAACAGAAAACCATCTTAAAAACGGTTAAGAGGGAAAGGAATCTGAAATATAATCAGAAACCAGAGATCTTAACTGAAAGCTAGAAAACTGCTAAATTAAAAGATAGAAGAGAAAGGGACTGAATTACTAGTAGATGAATCCACTTTCATTCAATTTTAACTGAACTGTACTTCAGAATTACAAGAAACAGTCAGAGTCAAATGGAAAAGTGTACTTAAAAATTTAAAGGTGTTTTTGAGGATTATCAGAACTTGGATTGATTATAGTTTTTAAAACTATAAATAACAGTTCTTATGTTTCCTTCATTTAGAAAGTTAAGAGAGTAAACTAAGGAAACTGTGCTTTGTGGATAACACATTCCCATTTTCAGTCAAGGCCAGTGATCTGATCTCCTTATCTTGTAGCTAAATAGTTGGGGAACAGAGAGGGTGATAGCCCGATACCACACAAGCACCTAAGATTTTAACAACATGGGGTTAGGCGTCTATGAAGCTGCCCAATCTACAAAGCAAGGAACAAGCTCTTAGTTTCTCTTAGAGTCAGAACAGCTCTCGTACCACACTGCTCCTGAAATGCAGCTGCCCAGTGCTTATTACTTTCTTATAACACCTAACAACTTGGACTTCCTGATCACTATCCCTGATCCTTGTCTTAAAGACTAAATCCAGTGAGATGATCAGAAATAGACTCCACGTCAGCTGGCTAGCTAGCAATCTGTGGTGCTTGAAAAATACTTTTGTTTATCTAAACTTGTTTTTTTTCTCCTTCCATTTAAAAAAGAACATTTGACAAAAACCCAGTAATCTTTATAACATAAAAATAACTAAATTTAAGAACTTCCTTGGACAAGGAGAAACACCTTGTTCAGTAAGTTCAATGGCTTAGTACAGCTGAATGACATCATCCCATTCAGCAACAGGCCAGATCCCATTGGGCTGCACATTAGGTGGGGAGCTCTTCCAGTCCCAGGTCTTCACAGGAATCATCCAGGTCTTGCCATAGTTGGCTTCAATATAGCTGACAGTTTCACAGGGCACACGGACTTTTATTTCTACAAATTCAGCCCAACACAGTGTAAATTTAGGAAACAGGTATCTGTGACAAAACAGGGTTAAAGGAAGAAACATTAATTTTTCAGATGTTAAATTTCAAGAGTGGAAATGCGAGTTTTTCTTACCTGTATGCCAAAAAATTTTAAATGGTTAATAGTTCAATCTATCAGTAACAGAATCTAAGTAATACGCAAGTATATTTAATTTATGTAGATCAATATATCTTTTCTTTCAATCTCAACTTAGGAATTCTATAATTTAGAGCAAGTCTGATTCCAAAAGTTAACCATTTTGTTTATTTCCCTGAAGTATCATGCCTCTGATGCACCTCTACTCCCCGTGCAGGGTCTATTTGCTTTTACCTTTGTAGCTCTGATACCAATCCAGCACTACGCCTTGCAAGTAGTCACAGGCACTTAATAAACATGTGTTGAATTGAATCTAATACTTGGGTAAATGGTATGTGCAGCTTCTAACTTTACAACTTTCCTCTAAATAGCTGTAGATGACTTTTAATCCAGACAAGTAGTGTTCATTAAAACTAAATGAACTGCACCCATTTCTGGTGCGACTTCAGTAAACTATTTCATTGAAAGGGCAACTTTTAAAAATTCTTGGAGCAGGTATATTTCTGAAAACTGCCATGGGCCATGTAAATTTATGTATTTAAAAAAACATTTAGAAGCCATATTTTAATAATTCAGTGGAAGGCTGTAACTTGCATATTGGTTTCTGAGAAATGCCTCCCTTTAATTTGATTTAAATGATTTTCACTAATGGTGCTAGAGCAGTAATAGCACGAGGTGTTGTTCAGTCATGTTCGATTCTTCATGACTCTACGAACCCATGCTGTCTATGAAATTTTCTTGGCAAGATACTAGCATGATTTGCTATTTCCTTCTCCAGTGGATTAAGACAAAGAGAGTTTAAGTGACTTGCCCAGGGTCACACAGCTAATGCGTTCAAGGTCAAATTTGAACGTCTTCTGACTGCAGGTCCAGTGATTTATCTAGAGTCACTTAGTTGCACAAGGTTAGAAGGCTTTAAAAAAAAAAACAAAAACTAGGGTGGATTTTTTTCTTTGGGCAACAGGAAAATAAAAACAGACATCAAAATGTAATATCATAGAGATGAGACATAGCTAAGCATTTCAGCATCTCTGCTCCCAACCAACACCCCTCCTGACTCAAACAAACATCAAGTCAAACATGGTAATGAAAGTATTCAAGTGTTCTCAAGAAAGCAGGGAGGTACTTTCCCTTGTTGGTGCATGTGGCTAATAGACAAGCCCAGCTGGGGTCTGAGAACAAGAAACCACATCACACAACTGCTGCTCTGGAATAAGATAATGTGCTGAGTCACCTTTTGCTGCTCCCAGGGTTGCTCTGTGTGCTCATATTAATGGCATGATTCATTTTGTTTGTCAGGAGAACGTCCACCTGTTCTGTCCCATCCCATCCCATTGACACTACTAAGTTGAGATGAGGCAGAATCCTGAATTCCTCATTTTCTGTGATAGCCTCCAAAACCTCATAAAACAACTAACCCAGTACAATGGAATAAATGCAGCCTCTTGAGAAACAAGGAGTTTATGAATAAAAAAAATGTCAATTTTTAAAGCTGATGAACAATTTATGAAAATGTATTAAAGAAAACCCAGCTCAAAATTTTATTCTTTACAGAAGTAAGTTTCTGATAATGTTTTTCTCCAAAAAATTCAATGACATTCTGCAAATGGAAAATTTGGGCTCCTTAGCAGAGACAGAAAGGCAAACTAATCATTAAAAGGGAATAATTACTGTTACCTGAAAGGGTGGGTCCAATTTAATCCAACAAGCATTTATTAAACATCTGCCATACATGAGGCTCTATGCTAAATGCTCTAGATTCAAATAAAAAAAGTCTCTGCCCTCAAAAAACTCAAAAAAACTCACAGTCAACTGGACGAATACAATGTACATAGACAGGTAAATATAATTTGAGGAAGGAGAGCACTCATAACTATGGGGATCAGGACAGGCTTCCTGTAGGAGGTGGTATATGCTCTAAACCTTGAAGGCACTAGGGATCCCAAAAGGTAGAGGTGAAGGAAAGTGTGGGAAACAGCCAGTGCAAAAGCATGGGGTTAGGAGGAATATCATGCCGTGTTTAGGAAACAGCAAAGTCAATGTATCTAGCCCACTGTGGAGGTCACAGGGAGTAACAGGTTACAAGGCTGAAAATATCATCTGAATGTGGTTTAAAGGCCAAGCAGAGGAGTTTGTATTTGACCCTAGAAGTAACAGAGATCTACTGGAATTTGCTAACCAGTAGAATGGAAGGTCAGACCTGCGCTTTGCGAATATGACTATGGCAGGTATATAAGAGAATGAATTAGAAAGACTTGAGAGAGAAACCAATCAGGAACAACAGTTCATACAGGAGGCAATAAAGTTCTGAATCCAGGTGGTTGGGCAAATAGATTAAAGGCAACAGATATAAGGGATAATATGGAGGCAAATGCAACAAGACTTGCTGTCTGACTGGATATGTGGGAAGAAAGCAAAGAGGTGAGGCTGTGAACCTGGATAAATGGAAAAATAGCAGTTTCCTCAAAAGAAATAGGAAATTCTGAAAGAGAGGTGACCTTAAAGGGAAAGTTAATGACTTCAGTTTTGGACATAATGAGTTTGAGAAGCCTAGAGAATATACAATTTGAAATGTGCACCATATGGTTGGTGATGTAAGATTTGAGCTTGGGCAAAGACTAAGGCTAGATATTAAGACATGGGATTCACCTGCATATAGATACTGGGGGGGAGGGAGAGAGGGGGGGGAAGAGAGAGGGGGTGGAGAAGGGGAGAGTGGGGAGAGGGAGAGAGAGAGAGAGACAGAGACAGAGAAACAGAGAGAGAGAAAGAGACAGAGACAGAGAGGAAAAGGGCAAGGGGCAGGGCCTGGAGGTACACCCACAGGCAAGGCACATGATTTGGATAATGATCCAGCAAAGGAGACTGAGGAGCAAGCAGACAGATAAGAACCAAGAGAAAGTGGCTTCACAAAAAAAACCCAGAGAGGACCACACTCAGGAGAAGTTGGTCAACAGCAAGGAAGAAAGATGAAGAATGAAAACAAATGCCCAGACTGGGCAATGGAAACATCACTGGTAACTTTAGAGAGCAGTTTCGGCTGCGCAGAGGAGGAGGATACCAGACTGAAGAGTTCAGACATGAGTGAGAAGTGGAGAGAAGGCAGCTTTTTCAAGGACTTTGGCTCTGAAAGGTAAAGGAGATACAGAAGGCCAGCTTGAGGGATGGTAAGAGTCAAAGGAAGGGTTTTTAAGGATGAGAGAGCTGGATCACGTCTGCATGGAGCAGCGAACAAACCAGCAGACAGGACGACCAAGATTAGAGCAACTCACTGACTCACGGGCCAGGGCTGGAAGGTGACATGCTCACATCTGCACTTCAGGAAGACTAATTTGACCAACGAGTAGAAGACGGACTGAAGTGGGAAAAGACATGGTATGGAGACCAATCAGCAAGTAAGACATTACAACAGTCAACGGTCCAAGAATGAGGTGATGAGGACCAGCTATCCCTTCTTAAAATACCAATCCAACTACTCACACGGGAGAAAAATGGTGGATGAAAACTTCCTATTATCAAGGTTATATTATACAGCTGTAGGGACAACTCATATTTTATCAGTACGTA
Source organism: Potorous gilbertii (assembly GCA_028658325.1). Classification (NCBI taxonomy): domain Eukaryota; kingdom Metazoa; phylum Chordata; class Mammalia; order Diprotodontia; family Potoroidae; genus Potorous; species Potorous gilbertii. The sequence goes on along the minus strand of CM053769.1, from coordinate 18,624,632 downwards.
GAACTTAGACAAACACTACTGACTGAGAAGAGGGTACTGACTGCCTCCGAGAAACTGTTCAGTGCTTTTAAATGATTTCAGGCTTCTCTCTGAGAGAAAAGATTGCCTTTTTACAACATCTATAGTACTCTGATGATGGGTAGGAGTCAAGAAATATCACAGAATCTGAACAATTAAAATATGAATCATCAAAAAGGTGACCAAGAGGAGCACGGTGGGAGAGAATAGATTAGAGCATATTACAAGGAGAAACTGCAAAGGAGAAAAAGAATAAAGGACACCATTAGAGATATGCAACCAAAGCATCAACCAACCACTTCAGATTCTGGCATTCATTTTTTCTCCTTTTATATACGCTCTTCTTAGGTGTCCATTACCACAGCTTTAGAGTCGAATCGATGAAAGACTCCAAAATCCCTACATATGTCTCCACCTTCCAGTTCCTTCCTGAGACTCCAACTACCCATGAGAAAGGGAAGAACCCCCGAGAATGTGCCAGTCCATGGAAGACTATGATGGCCACTACTATTCAAACACAAGTAATTGAAAGCTATAATGAAGAAGACCTAAGAAATAACCCATATGATGTGTTGTAAAACACAAACATATAAACTAAGTAAGAAATATAGGACTGTTGCAGAAGTCAGTTTTAGAGGACACTCATTTTAAGTAAATGACCAAAATCTGTCGTTTTTTTTCAGCTTCACACCTGGTAGTACTGAAAAAAAAGGGGTAGGGGGAGTCTCCTGAGAAAGCAGATATTCAGAAAAGCCCAGACCTGTAGTGATGGGGTGTGGAAGCAGACCCCAGAAGAAGGCCCTGCTCTAGAATTCCCCACCAAGCCAAGGGAGCTGAGGCAGTTAGCATCATCACCTGCAGCTCTGGCTCCTCCACAGATGCTGCTTACCTCTCACTCCTCCATGGTATCCTAAGACCTCCAAGCCATAAAGTAGGGACTTGAGAGCAGTCTCAGGTAGGGTAATCTCAGCATCTCACTCATGTAGTATAACCTATGTAATAACTAGTTTGTTTTAAGCCTAGGAGATGTCCCCAAGGGTCTATGTGTTTTTAGGAAGTTTATTTAATTATATTAATTATTATACAAATTTATTAATTATTAAATTATTATATAAAATTATTAATTATATTAAAATTCTAAGTTCTATAAGTTCTATTACAATTACTCCAAGGTCCCAGTCAGAAAAATTCCTAAGATTATAGGCAAAAACTAGGCTTTTTGCCAAAATTTGTATTTAAATCTCTCTCTAGTTAATCCCTGAGGAGAAATTCAGCTTACTAGATATATATGGGAAACAAAAAAGCAAAGAGGCAATCTTTTCTTGGGATTCTCTTCAGCTTTTGTCACTTGCTCCAAAATGCCTGTAGAGGCAATGATTCTCCCCCCTTCTTTGCCACAGTTCATTCTTTTCTTTGCTTCTCATGAACGTGCCGGAATGTCAGGCTTATTCTAGCCTCTTCAATCCAGACGTTAAAGACCCTCTTCTTCTAATTCTGAGTCAGTTTTTTCTTTTTATACAAATTTCTTATGGTGACACCAAGTCTCTCACACATGGCTTTGTATACTTCAAGGTGGCAGACAAACCCTGTTCATACTCAATTATGATTGCTTGATTCAATCAAAAAGTGTTCCGGCCTAACAAAGGTGAAATTATTTTAAGTGAGAAGGATAAGCAGTGAAGATCTACCCTTACGTGGGATTAAGAACCCCTTCTGCAACATTCCTTTCAATATATAGTATCTGGGATGGCGGATTAGAAGGACAGACCTGTAGAAGCTCTCCTTCAACAGCCCATAAAATACCTGTAAAAAAATGACTAAACAAATTCTAGAGCAGCATAAGCCACAAAACAACAGAGTGAAAGAGATTACTAGCCCAAGGCAGCCTGGAAGGCTGACAGGAAAAGTCTATCGCACCAGGCTCAGAGTGGAGCACAGTCCAGTCCAAATTTACAGAACTTACAGTCCCTAGAGTATACCCACTGCTTGACAAACGACTCAAAAGTCAAGTAAGGGGCTGGGAAACTGTCCCAAAAAAGGGGAAAAAATAAGATTACAGAAGGTTACTTTCTTGATGAACAAGTATTTCCTCTCATCCTTTCAGATGAGGAAGAACAATGCTTACCATCAGAGGAAGACATAAAAAAAAAAAAAATCAAGGCTTCTGCATCCCAAACCTCCAAAATAAATATGTAGGGGTCTCAGGCCATGGAAGAGCTCAAAAAGGATTTTGAAAATCAAGTAAGAGAGGTGGAGGAAAAACTGGGAAGAGAAATGAGAGGGATGCAAGAAAATCATGAAAAGCAAGTCAATAGCTTGCTAAATGAGATACAAAAAATGCTGAAGAAAATAACACTTTTAAAAATAGACTAACCCAAATGGCAAAAGAGGTCCAAAAAGTCAATGAGTAGAAGAATGCTTTAAAAAGCAGAATTAGCCAATTGGAAAAGGAAGCTCAAAAGCTCACTGAAGAAAATAGTTCTTTAAAAATTAGAAGGGAACAGATAGAGGCTAATAACTTTATGAGAAACCAAGAAATCACAAAATAAAACCAAAAGAATGGAAAAATGGAAGAAAATATGAAATATCTCATTGGAAAAGCAACTGACCTGGAAAACAGATCCAGGAAAGCCATGATTAAAGAAAGAGCCTAGACAGCATCTTTCATGAAATTATCAAGGAAAATTTCCCTGATATTCTAGAACCAGAGAGTAAAATAAATATTGAAAGAATCCACTGATACCCTCCTGAGAGAGATTTGAAAAGAAAAACTCCTAGGAATATTGTAGCCAAATTCCAGAGTTACCATATCAAGAAGAAAATATTGCAAGCAGCCAGAAAGAAACAATTCAAGTATTGTGGAAATACAATCAGGATAACACAAGATCTAGCAGCTTCTACATTTAGGGATAAAAGAGCTTAGAATATGATATTCCAGAAGTCAAAGGAACTAGGATTAAAACCAAGAATCACCTACCCAGCAAAACTGAATATAATACTTCAGGGTAAAAAAAAGGTCATTCAATAAAATAGAGGACTTTCAAGTTGTCTTAATGAAAAGACCAGAGCTGAATAGAAAATTTGACTTTCAAACACAAGAATCAAGAGAAGCATGAAAAGGTAAACAGGAAAAAGAAATCATAAGGGTCTTACTAAAGTTGAACTGTTTACATTCCTACATGGAATGATGTTTGTAACTCTTGAAACTTTTCTCAGTATTTGGGTAGTTGGAGAGATTTTACACACACACACACACACACACACACACACACACACACACACACAGAGGGCACAGGGTGAGTTGAATAGGAAGGAATGATATCTAAAATAATAAAATTAAGGGGCGAGAGAGGAATATATTGGGAGGATAAAGGGAGAAATGGAATGGGGCAAATTACCTCATAAAACAGACAAGAAAAACTTTCAATGGAGGAAAAAAAGGGGCAGATGAGAGGGAAAAAAATGAAGCTTACTCTCATCACATTGGGCTTAAGGAGGGAATAACATGCTCACTCAATTTGGTATGAAAATCTATCTTACACTACAGGAAAGTAGAGGAGAAGGGGATAAGTGGAGTGGGGGATGACAGAAGGGAGGGCAAATGGGAGGAAGGAGTAATTTGAAGTAAATACTTTAGCAGAGGGACAAGGTCTAAAGAGAGAACAGAATAAATGGGGCAGGGTAAGATAGAGGGAAATATAGTTAGTCTTTCACAATATGACTACTATGGAAATCTTTAGCAAAACTACACATCTATAGCCTGTATTGAATTGCTTGCCTTCTCAGTGGGGATGGGTGGGGGTGGGGGGGAGGAAATGAGAGAAGTTGGAACTCAAAGTTTTAGGAATGAATGTTGAGAATTGTTTTTGCATGCAACTGGAAAGTAAGAAATATAGGTAATGGGGTACAGAAATCTATCTTGCCCTACAAGAAAAGAGAGAAGATGGGGATAAGTAAGGGAGGGGTGTGATAGAAAGGAGGGCAGATTGGGGGAAGGGGCAATCAGAGTACAGAGTGTTTTGGGGTGGGGAGGAGAGATGGGGAGGAAATTTGGAACTCAAAATCTTGTGGCAATGAATGTTGAAAACTAAAAATGAATAAATAAATGATACACGCACATACACACGTACGCGCACACGCACACACATTTTATATATATATATATATATATATATATATATATATATACACACACAGTATCTGCTTAAAGACCTCCAGAGCTAAGTACAGTGCTAATAACTTATGAAATTTTTTCACTTATCAAACCTAAGGATGCCTTTCCAAAAGAACTATTTATTGTTTCTAGTTCTTCCCTTTAGAGTCCCAAATGTCTTCTCTTTTTCAAGATAAACATCCCCAGTCCCTTCAACTAATATTTACACAGTGTTGTCTATAGTCCCCTTACCATCCTGGTCCCCCTCTTCTGGGGATGGTCTAGTTTTTATAACGTATTTCCTAAACTGTTGTTGCCTAGGACCAAACTACAATACTTCAGATGAGGTCTGACCAGAACCGTGTAACAGAACTATCATCTTCCTCTTCTGGACATGATGCCTCCATTAATGTAGTCTAAGATCACATTAGTTTTTTGCACATTGTTGACTCTCATTAAGACACATTCCTCTCGACCCTGAGTTTATCCCAGGCTAGAAAGCTAAATGGTTTCAGTTAATACTCAGCTAGCAAGTGCCCCTAAAGAAGCATGAAAATATATGCAAAATAAACAGGTCACTTCTGAAAAGGTAAGTGACTAGACAGTCATGATTTGGCAGAACCTATAATTAAATAGTCTTAGTTTTTATTACTGTTTAATGTAATAGGGTTCCATTAGCTTAACAACGTGATTCTGAAAACTGGCTCCTGAGAATAGAAGAGACGGTGGTTAGTGGAGAAATGCTTGCTGCAAGACATAGGCCCAAAGTAGGATTCTTTACGAAAATGAAAATCCAAATATTTCTTCATTCTCTACATTCACTTCACCAACCTCAGCTGCTCAAATAGCTTCAATTATATGAGAATGTACTCAAAATCTATCTCTTTCAGAAATGTGCCAGAAGATATATGAGCAATGGCCTCTCTCTCCAGAATCTCAGACTCATATTTTTTAAAAAAACTTAATTTTCTTTCTCTTTTTTCTATTACCTTTATTTCTATGTCCTTTCTCCTCCCTATCACTCATAATAAAAAAAAGTGATCAGAAAAGCTAACCAAAACAGAGGTTGACTGCGTACACACACAAACACACACACACACAGAGTGACCCACACGCACACACTCATTGAGAGTGTTCCACTCCCACTGTCCTCCCCTATCTCCAACAAAGAGAAGTCTGTTTTCTCAGTTCATTATATGAATGCACTTGGTCGTTGTAATTGGGCTGCTGCAGTCATTCTGCCACTGTCTTACTTTACTCTGCAGCAGTTCACTTAAGTCTTACCCTACTTTTACTTGTTGTTGTTCTGTTGTTTTTGACGTGTCCAACTCTGTGACCCCATTTGGGATTTTTTTGGCAAAGATACTAGTTTGCCATTTCCTTCTCCAGTTCATTTTACAGATGGGAAAACTGAGGCAAATGGGGTTAAGTGATTTGCCCAGGACCACAGAGCTAGTAAACGCCTGAGACCAGAATGAAGATGAGTCTTTTTGATTCTAAGAGCAGGGCTCTATCCACTGTGCCACCCAGATGCCTCCATGTTTTTCCTATAGAACAGTAATATTCCATTATGATCATGTCCCAGTGTAAGGGGTTTGGAACTCTCAGGTTATCAGGATCATGGTGCCCTTGGGAGAAGTCTTTTGGGACGTCATGTCTTGCATGACTTAAGTGATGGACTATCTTTAAGCAATAACCAACCTTCAGCAATTATGTTGAGCAAGAGCAGCAACAGCCAAGCACATAAGCTCAGCACATAGTGTATATGAGCTTCTTGCATGCATGGAGTAGAATGCCCATATATACTCTGAGCTAGCTGAGAATAAATGGAGTGCATACCATCCTTGCTCCCACCTCATTCATTCACACCCGGAAGAAAGATCTCATGCAGGCATAGATCTTTGAGGGACTCAACATCCCAGGATCTAACTTCAAACAGTTTCCTAGAAATTTCTACCTGGATGTACTATCTACAGATGTCCAAAAGACATTCATCATTCCTCCACCAAAATACACATTCAATAAATTCCAACAGCTAACTATTACTTACAGGACCAAATATGAACTCCTGTTTGGCATTTAAAGCTCTTCCTGAGTTGGTCCCTTTCTTTATTTCCATCTTCTTACATTTTATTAGATTCCCCGAATACTATGATATGACCCTGGCCTAGCTGCTGTTCCTCATATAAGATAGTTCATCTCTTGACTGCATTTTCATTGGCTGCCCCTCATGTCTCAAATGTTCTCCTCTTCATTTCTGTCTCCTGGCTTCCTTCAAGACTCAGCTTAAATTCCACCTCTCCTGGTTCCCACATCTACTAATATGTCTTGCCCTCTGATACTGCCTTTTCCCTATTCTGTATTAACTCTATTTATAACAAATTCTCTAATTATCTATTCATTATTTATTAAGTGGGGCTCTCATTAATTATTGATTAGTTCTTAATTCTCTATAACAAATACTATACATTCCCAATTACTTTAATGTTGTTTCCTCCATTAGAATATGAAGTCTTTGAGAGTGTTTTTGCTTTTCTCTGCATTCCCTGCACAGTCCTTGGTACATAGAAAGAACTTAATAAATGCTTGGTGACTGACATCAGAAGCTGAACATGGCTTTAAAAAGCCAGGCTTGTCTGCCCTCCAAGGTCCACAAGAGGAAGAAGACATAGCTGTTAGACGAGCTAGCATTGCAGGACCAAAGAAAGACTGCACTGTCATATGATACTCCAATAAGAATGGGGTCACCCTGAACAGTAGTGGACTCCCTATGTCTCTCTTAGGTGTCTACAGTGGGGGAGGGGGAGGGGAGAAGGGAACTGAGATCAAAGCCTGTGGTCCCTTGAGAGGATGGAAAGATACTTTCTGCCTGAGACCAGTTGGACAATGAAGCATGAGAGGTACACCTGCAATGTGATATGGGACTCTGGGTATAAGAGTTGACCTGGATGTTAGTGAGAGTATTCCTAACTCTTTCTTTCTCTAACACACCAACTATAGGCACGATGAATTGCTCTATAGTTTACTTGATTATAATAGGGAAAGAATGTCTCCTTTCCCATCCTAGTTTACTTGGGAAGAGAATATGCATGAATTCAAATAATTAATAGGTAGCTATCAAGATGACTGACTCTTTTACCAGAATAGTGAGCAGGGGTTTGGGTCGTCACAGTACTGTTTCATCATCTTTCTTTTTACTCTGAGTACACATAAACTATTAAAAAATGCACAATTCATACTTAAATTTTTTTCCTGATTTGGCCTGAGTGCCTCCATTCCACATGTGATCATTCTCTTCATAGAAGAAAAAAATATCAAGTTTCACATCATCTTTTCCATGGAACGATAGCTCCAAACTGTCTTCTACCTGAGGAGAAAACAGTAGATTTTGACTGGGAAAGGAATAAACAGAAAGTAACTATGCTTAGGCAATTCAGTGTTATACTCCAGCTTCAAAAGGAATATTAAATATCAAATTTCAGCACCTTCCTTTGGCTAAAGCAAAAAACATACCCCCGTCATACATGTTCCTTAACAAAGTAAAATTATTAGCAAATAAATCTTTATGATCATCACAAACAATAAAAATGATAATCACTTTTATAAAGTAACTTAAAAATTACAGTGTACTCTAACATCAATCCTACCCAACATCCTAAAAGGATTAAATAAATACTTGGCTGACAATGAGTAACATGCTAGCTCAACAAGGTCAGTAACCCTTGATGTACAAAGTTACTAACCTGTAAGAAAAGAAATCAGTTTAGTTTGCCATAAACTATTCTTAAAGCTGTGATGCCTTTCTGATCACTGGACCTGCTAAAGTTCACCACTTCCCCACCCCCACTCTCTTCCTTGTGAGCTCTGAAATGCCTGTCCCATAGGCAACAAACTTGTTTTCATCTTAAATCTTTTCCTAGCTCCTTCCTAAGGACATAGCCTCCCTGGTCACCCTTTCCAGTACTGGCTGAGGTAGGGGAGTCGGAATATCCCTTGTTCCCCACTGCCACTTCCAGGTTCTCTATCTAACACTACCATACTCAGTAACCTCTCCACCTTTGAAGTAAACTCAATCCGTATCTACCATTCTCCAAGAGCTCCCCCTTCTCCCCTCTTCCACATATCATATCTTGTGAAGGCAAACCTCTCTACATAACACAAATGTTGCTATTCAATCATATCTTCTCTAGCACACTGCCCCCTCTCTATCAGCCCCACTCTCACATCTTCAGTCTCTCTCTGACTACTGACTGCTTCCCTACTGCCTGCAAGCGTGCCCATGTCACTTTATCTATCCTCTCCTCCACCCCCCTTTCTCCCTCACTCCATTACCTCTCTTCCCTTTTGGAGCTAACCCCTTAAGGTCATCTCAATAGATGCCCCCATTTATTTTCCTCGTTAATTCTTTTCCTCTTAATTCTCTATAGTCTGGTTTCTGACCTCATCATTCAAACCAAACTGCTCTCTCCAAAGTTAGCTAATTGCCAATGGTCTTTTATCAGTTCTCATCCTTCTTAACTTCTCCATAGCCTATGACAATGTCCATTACTCTCTTTTATGAAGGTTTTCATGACACGATTCTCTCCTTGTTTTCCTCCTATCTGATCTTTCCTTTTCAGTCTTCTTTGATGGATCTTCTTTCAGGTGATGTATGCTGACTGTGACTATCCCATAAGGTTTTGTCCTGGGCCCTCTTTGTGATCTCATCAGCTCTCATGACCATTATGCTGTTGATTTTCCAATCTACTTACCCAGCCCTAACCTCTCTGCTGATCCCCAGTTTCGCATTTCCAACTGCCTATTAGACATCTGAAACCAGATTTATGGCAAATATCTTAAACTCACCTGTCCAAAACTGAACTTGTCTTTTCCCCCAAACCCTCCCCACTTTCAAACTTTCCTCTTACTGTCAAGGGTACCACCATCTTCCAGACATTCTCTCACATACAACCCACCTCCTCCTACCCAATCTGTTGCCAAGGCCTGTGGATTTTACTTTCAGAACATCTCTTGGATACTCTCCCTTCTTTCCTCTGAAACTGCCACCCTGGTGCAAGGTCTCATAACTCTCATGCCTACTATTGGTTGGTCTGCCTACCACAATTTTCTCCCCTCTCCAGTGCCTCCTCCACTCAGCTGGCAAGGTGATCTTTCTAAAGTTCAGGCAGTCACTCCCCTACGCAATAAACTCCAGTGGCTCTCTATTATCTCCAGGATCAAATAAATAGACAAAATCCTCAGGTGTTCAATATACTCCTTGGACAAGACACTTCATTTCCGACTTGGCTGCCTCCTCATGCTCTCGTCATCTCTTCCTCTTGACTGCCTTCAAATTCCAACTAAAGTCTCACTAAACCTCATTAATTCTTGTCACTTCCCTCTGTTGATCACTGCCAATTTATTCTGCATGTAGTTAATGTGTACATAGTAGTTTGCGTATTGTCTCCCCCATTACACTATGAGTTCATTGATCGTAGGAACTGTCTTTCACCTTTCTTTGTAGCCTCGGTGATGAGCACGGTGCCGACCACATAGCAGGAGCTCAATAAAGGTTTAATGACTGATTAAAACATGGGGTCTCTGCCTAAAAACGGTTGTGAGGAACCTACACACCACAGCTCATTAAAAATCTATGTGAAATCAAAGTGAGATGAAGTTTTGAAATTTAATGACAGAAGTTTAAGGAATTTCTTCTTAAGAAACCCAGTCCTAAAAATAATTATAGTAATTAAGAAGTTCCTTTGTTTTAATTTCCAAAATTTATTTTCACAGAACAGAATTTCAGTAAAGGGACCTTTGAATTTATTCCAACTCATCCCTCAAAGCTAATCCCTTAAACAAAACTGCCCACAAACTGTACTCCAGGTTTTGTTTCTAAATCTCCAATAAGAAAAACATGTTTACTTCATAAGGCATTTTATATTTATTTATAATTTATATTTATACACAAAAATATATTAGTATTGCTCTAATTGATAAGATATTTTTCCTGACACTGAACTTAAATTTTCTGTTTGAAACTTCCATCCACCGATTTTAATTCCAACATCTTCACTTTTGAAACTTGGGACATTGGCCCTTTCCCAGTCCTGTAGCATCTCTGTTTTCCAAAGATCATTAACAACAGCTCAGTAATCATATCTGACAGTTCCTTTAGTATCCTAGGCTACAGTTCATCTAAACCTTATAATGACCTCATTAAAGATGACTAGTTGTTTTCCTACTATCTTCTTAGTCAGTCATTTTTGCTATAACTTGACATATTCATTCCAAAAAGCACCTCACTATGAAAAATTATGCAATAAAAACTACAGAGCTCATGAAGAAAATGAGAATGAGGTCAGGGCACAACTCTCAAAAACTTCATCAGTGATATTTTAAAAAAAAGGATAGGAACCAAATAAAAACAGTAGCACAGTTTTAAATATGTTAAAGGGTTAAGAGTACATAAATTCAATACTGTCAGCAATCGTGGGCTACTTCTTGGACTAAAAAGTCTCCTCCCAGGCTGGGTTGGTCATAATTCTAGGCCTAGGGAGAGGGAAGGGAGCATGGCAGAAGATGAGGAGGAAGATGTGCAGAAAAGTATTCTTCTGCCCATAGTTCCTACTGCACCAGAAGATATACAATAAATATGACACTTCAACTTGAAAAACATCCGAAGTTTGCTTGTGGAAGTTGGCACTGAAAGGGTTGCAGACTGCATTCTTGATGATTCTTGAGGAAAAAATCAGAAATAAAACCACAACTCATGTTATGCTCAAAACGTTCTCTAATATATCAATCAAATTGGAACAAATTCACACTTTCAAAACAAACATTATAATAAAACTGATCATATTTTCATTATCAACTCCCTATTAACGATCTTTGTCCTGTGTTTTCTTATCCAGAGAGCTTTCCCGATTCTTCCACGAATCAACCATACTTCTGTATTCACCATCCATTACTTGCCTTGCTTCTATCTTTTGTGCATGTCTCTTCAAATCTAAGTTGGTTGATGAGTTTGCTCTATATCCACCTTAACCATCAATCATTTCAGAGACTGCCCCCTTTTTTCTCTACAGAATTGGGTTTTGTGGGGTTTTTTTGTTTATTTCTTCGGCATCTCATTTTTGAGAGGTTCCTATGCCTTCTGGTCTGATTTCCCCTACAGAATCTTGGTCCATGGAATCCTACTTAGCTCTGAACCTTAAAATCTTCTCTTCAAAATTTCAAAATCTAAGACTATTTTCAACTCTCTTTTCATTATCACAAATTCTAGGATGGAGCAATCACTTCCACTCAAGGTTTCCATTATTTGTGCCCTGATAACCAATTCCTCCTTTCTGGAAAAAAATCAAGTCCAGAATAGAATTTCTTCTTGTTGATTGCAAGCCAAGAAAGTATTAGTTGTCCTACTTTGGGCAAAGAAAGAATTTCAGCAAGCACCAAAATATTTTAAGTCCTCCACTACTATCAGAATTCCACACCAGGCTTGCGATATTTTCCAAATTCTCCCAGTCTCTCTTTCTGATCTGGTGTTTTGGAATCAGAAGAACAAAGTTTAAAGCCCATCTTAGAGACTAAGTAGCTATGTGATCCTGGGCAAGTCATTTAACCTCAGTCTACCTCAGTTTCCTCCTCTGTAAATTAGGAATAATAGTAACACCCACTTGCAGGGTTGTTGTATTAAATGAGATATCCGTAAATCCCTGACTGCAGTGCCTGTTACAGTGCTCTCTAAAGGTGAGTTATTATTAGTAGCAGCAGTGGTAGTATTCTCTGGTAGCCTTGTTATTCAATTTATACCTCCACTAAGCTTCTCCTCAAAGCTTTCCACTATGTTTCCCGTTTCCTAATATATCTTTTTAACCGAATATATAAAATGATGCCTTGCAGCTCTTTTCTCTGTCCTATTTCTTTTGAATAATACCCTTCCATCATAGTTATCATCTCAGCAAGTCTCAGTGATAATAACTCTGAGGTCAAATTTTACTCTAGGTAGGGTCTGGTTCATCCTGCTTGTTAACAGTTTGTGCATTTTTACATAGATATCAGAAGTTATAGGTTTTATTATTATTTTTTTCTTTGATTTTTTTATCTGCTGTCAAGTTGTGGATGCCTTATTCTTCCCATACTGTAGCTTTTCCACTTAAACCTTTTGTATCAAGGTTTCCAACTTTCCAGGAAAATACATCCTTACCAGTCCTTACGAGGTGCACTCCAAACCTACCCAAGACCCTCCCATTCATATGAAAATATATGGCCATAGGTCAAAAATCCAAATCCCATCCTGAGACACTACCTTAATTAGCTCTTCAATTCTGAAATCTGTTTTTCATCCCTAGCCTCTAATACACTGCAATGATTAAAAAACACTGGTGATGCCCCTGAGGTCTATAAGTATCATATAGAGGACTCTCCTGTAACCTTTAGCAATGCGGTCTTTCCTCCTCATGTTTCTCCTGTGTCTCTTCTTCTCTGCTATCTCTCTCTCCTCCTACCCCCAATAAATAAAACCAGTCCTCTTGCTATTATCACTAGCTTCAATTTGCAATCTAGACAAAGAACCAAAAGTTCCTTCCATCTCCAATAATCTACCTCTTCCTTCTCCCCTTCCCCAGGCTGATGAAAAGCTGCCAAACACAGGTTTGAAAGTTTAGCTTTAAGAACCAAAAACCATTTCAGTTCTAGGACAATGAACCTGTTGTTTGTTTTATGAATGACATACACTAAACATTACTCTAATGTAAGAGAAAAAGTTCTATTTATGACATCTATGGAATTTTACTAACTCCGATGTAATGGGGTTTAAAATTCTTTTCAAATTTTCATCTTTAACGAACAGGCAGGTTTTCCTGTAATTCTTGGAGCAGAAAAGACAAGTCACAATTATGCCGACCAAAGTTTCTGCCAAAGACAGTGATAATGAACATGGTACACTCACTTTTGTAGCCAGCTTCCAGTCCCCAAGTACACATTTATTTTTGAAGTGCACTATCAAGAAGTTCAACAATGACTCACTGCTGACCTTGCCAAACCTGTGTTTTAGTGAGAGTCCTACATTCTGAAAAGCCGTGATTATATCTGATGTATAATCTTGTATGAAAATCCCCAGATCCACGTCTCTGCTGTAAGGGATGATGCTGCACTGCCGATACCAGCCTAACAAAAAGTTGAGAAAAAAAAGTAAGCATTAGGTGTAGTATTAGCCACTGTTCCTTACTAAATTTATGATACTTGGGTCCTACAATATTTAGTTATCTTGGGGCACTATCATTAAAAAATTTTTTTAACCTATTACTCCAGGCAGGCCAAACAGTATATAATTGCCTATGGATGTGTGTGGTATACCTGTTTTTTTTAAAATTTGGTCTAAAGTCTCTAGAAAGGATGTTTCATTTACATTTTTTAATAAATTACGAGTCTAAAAATAAACACTACTACTAAAGTATTAATTTTAACAATGACAAACAAAAAGGCTTCCCTGGGTTCCTTCAAGTCTCAGCTAAAATTTCATCATCTTCAAAAATCTTTCCTGATTCTTCTCCCTCCCACCTCACACCCTCCATCCTGCTCCACCCCTCCCAATGCTGGTGGTGCCTTTGCTCAGTTGATTATTTCCAATTTATTCTGTATTTATTTTGCCTATATGTGTGTATTGTTAGACTGCAAGCTCCTTGAGAGAAAGGGGAGTGTTTTTGTTTTTAATTGTACCTCAGAGTTTACAGAGTCTGGCAAACAGTAGGCCCTTAATAAATGCTGGTTAACTTATAAGCACTATATTGAATAGAAAAATAGTTCATTGACAGGTGAAGAAAACTACCCCAGGCCTCTTCTCAAAAATGATTCCATAGTTTTCCTCCTTCATTCAACGAGTACCTTTTTCCTAACTAAAATGTTTATAAAGTTTAGGAAGGTTCTGACTAGAGCAAATGCTGGCAAGTATAAAAAGAAGGGCAACACGGTCCTAAATTTTTGATACCAACATTGAAAAATATTTCCCAATCTTCACTACATCCATGGCTCTGAGTTAGCAGTCTTACACTAGCAATAAATCACAAAAAGCATTTATAAGAAAATTTTTTTTAACAGTTTACACTGTTGATATATTTTTTCCCTAAGAATAAAAGCAAAAAGGACCTTAAAAAAAATTGAGGGTTTAGTTCACAAAAGGGATTTATGTTGATAAGGAATTTCTCCAAAAAGGATGACTTCTGTAGATGACTTTTCTATAATGTCAAGTAAAAATAAGGACCATTTCCTGGACTCACTGCAGTATACTCATATAAGATCATATTCTCTTTTTCTCTCTGAAATTTAGGCTTGTTTGTAATTGTGATGTTTTCCTGCCTGAGACACAGTACACCTGATCATTTGGCCCTAAGCATAAAATGTGCTCATCTAGTGACTTGGTTTGTTGGTTAACCGCAGACAAATCATTTTAATTCAGTGCAAGGAAATATTTACTTAGGAAAATGAAAACCAATTTAAATCATGAAGAAGTTCCTTACATAGAAACAGGAGTTTACAGGTATTAAAGGACTTCAGAATCTTAATTTAAAAACACTTGCTTCCAACTGAACACTGACCACATGAGGACAAGGAACTGCAGCACATATAAGCTGCCTTTAGACACTGTTCCACTGCTACTGGCCATGTCACAGAATCATGTATTACAGAATTTGGAAGAGATGTTAGAGATAATCCAACCTTCACTAGAGAGATGAGGGGAGAAAGGCTCAGAGAAGCTTTGTAACTACTGTTACCTTGGGTTTGAACATGGGTCCCAATCCTGTACTCTTTATTATGTCATATTATGTTTCATTACATAACTGCCTGAAGTCGGGCAGACTCCTCTTCCTGAATTCAAATCTGGCCTCAGATCAGTTGTGCGATTCTGGGCAAGACTTAAACTTTAACCCTGTTTGCCTCAGTTCTCTCCTCTGTAAAATAAGCTGGCAAAGGAAATGGCAAACCACTCCAGTAGTTTTGCCAAGAAAACCCCAAATGGAGTCACGAAGAATTAGACACAACTGAACAAGAAGTTGCAATGCCAAAAAAACTACTGACAGTTATTTTTAAATACCTAATTTTTAAACAACACTATAAAGTGAAATAAAAATATGAGATTTATGCAGAACAGATTAAAGCTAAATCTAAATTCACATATTTTCCTAAAAATTTTCAATGGATTAGTATATGTATAGGCAACATTTTTATACTGCTATGACACTAAAATTAGGATGCAGAAGGAAACAAAATAGGACACATGCCACACTAAAGCCAGTTCTTTATGCATTCAAATGGAAGTGGGAACCATTGGGAAGAAGTGGAGGGAGGGTGGAAGCATTGCAAGGTGACAAATAAAGAAAGGAATGGGAACAATTTCTTGGATGCTTCAGAACACGATCAACTTTGATGTTACAATTTGCTAATCTCAGATTAATGTAAATAGAGTTAGGGCTCAAAAAGTACAGTTTATTAGGTAATTAACTTTCATATACGGAAAACAATGTTAAGGAGTGTATACCGTTCACTTTAAATTATGCTCTATTCTAGAAATGTGAAGTCCTGTACTTGAATGGGCAATGGATCCTCCTGCTGCTTCTAATTTCTGCAGTCTGCTCTCATCTCACAAACTTCCCTTCCAAAAAATTTCTCTGGCTTTCCTCTTTGGTTTTTTTCTCTAGTCTCTAGCACAGGGCTGGGCATGGGAGTAACCATAACTAGTACACATAATTAGTTTTGAAATTCCAGTTCCTTTTCCTCAGATTAAAAATCCCAGGATTTTCATGGATTCATGAGATACCCTGACTTTGAAGGGTTCCCTGAAGTTATTTTGCTTAAATACATATTGAATGGTTTAATCTCTATCTTGACTGATGGCTCACTGATTTTGGGTTGTTTCATATATATTTAATTCTAACAAGTTTACAACAAAATGTTCATTCTTTAAAATTAAAATCAAGAAAATTAAACAAAAGAATCTTCTTGAACATTAGTAAGAAAGGCAGGTACTACTTTTAAATGTCAAATTTGAACTGCTTTTTCTTCTGATTCTTCTTATGTGAAAGATCTTTTGTTAATCCCTCTGCCTTAGCATTATATGTAACCTTCCTTTCATCCTGAAATTTTTAGTGTAATTTAAATGAGTGAAAAAGTTTTCATGACTATCTTCAAGGAAACAATAATAAGATGTTAACTGGAAGGTTGCAGTATTATCTAGGCACATGGGAAGTTTTTACAAACTACCTTCTCCTACAAATACAACTATGTCCTCTTCACTATGGCATAAATTTTAATAATAACTCCTGGAAAAAATCTAAGGGGGAATCATTACGCCATCGTGCTTAACAAAGTTTTTCTTTTTTTCGTGCTTAGAAACTGAATACTTTCAACATCCTCAAAATGTCCTAAAAGAACCCTCAAAAAACCATCTCTAGAATCAGAAGCTGAAAATTTGTACATTTGACATATCACCAATTTAGGCATGAGGTTTTTGACAGAAAAGAGCCAAATGAAAAATGCAAAGATTTTACCAAGACAGGTCCCACTGCTGAGCCAAAATGGGACTCCCAAGTCCTTTAATGTCGCAGCCGCCAGGTGTAACAACAGCTTTGCATTCTTCTGAAACAGCGTTGCCTCCACAGTGATGTCATCATGGTACTTCTAAAGATGAATAAATACATAACTATTACTTTCATATCTAGAAACAATGTCACTTTTCTTCTGTTTTTCTTTATAATTAAAAAAAGAATATCATACTTTATTGGTCTAATTACAAAGAATGAGTACGTTTGATGAGTAAAAGAAGGAAGGAAAGCAAGAAATCAATTTATCTGATGTCTTCCTTGTTGACAAGAGAGACATGAGGCAGCACAGGAGTACTGGGCACCTAGAGGTAATGAGATGCTAGACGCTCAGGGCAGGCATAGAAAGGTGAGTCAGTGACTGCTTCTCAAGTTTGCATAGGAACTGAGTGACTCAATTTTCTGGTTCAGACCGACCAGCTTGTGGAGCTCTTCTCAATAGGGCCAGGGCACTGAACAATGTGGACACCATACATGTTGTAAGAGTCAGAGTTTCTCCAAACAGGTTGTCTTCTCTAGACTGCCCAGTTCCAGCCCTCACCACCTAAGAACATTTTATGGAGCATGAACTGGTAGATCTCTTTCAAAGGACAAACCCATCTCTGGTTTACATCTCTAAAATAGCATATCCTTCTGATACTATCTGTTTCCAAAGCACTTCCCCTGCAGTACATCTAGCCTTGGAACATGTAACTAGAAGCTGGGAGACCTATTTTATCATCTTTGATAGTGTCAGCATGGTAATGAACTGAACTGAAATAAACTGGGAATGAGCAACAGGAATTAATTTTCTAGCCATGATTCTGCTGTGAACTAGCTGTACAACCCAAGGTAAGTCACTTAACGTTTTTTCGCTCCAATTTCCTGCCCACGTGCTACACTGAGCCACTGTGAGAATAACATAAAATCACCAACTCAGCAAAGTTAAAAGTGCCAAGATCTCTGGGCTGATCCAACCATTTTGGAGAACAATTTGGAATTATGCCCAAAGAGTTATTAAAATGCCTATATACCCTTTGACCCAGCAATATCATTATTAGGTCTGTTTCTCAATATGACTGGGGAAAAAGTAAAAGAACCTATATGTTCTAAAATATTTATAGCACCTCCCTTTGTGATGGCAAAGAAATGGAAATTGCAGGGATGCCCATCAATTGGGAAATGACTGAACAAATAGTGGCGTATGTTCATGATGGAATATTAGTCTGATATACGAAATGATGGGGAAAAAAGCTAACTCTATAATGGCAACAAAAGTTAGTAATAACTAACACAAAATCTGGGGCAGCTAGGTGGCACAGTGGACAGAGCACTGGGTCTGGAGTCAGAAGGACTCTGGCATCAGACACTTAGTGGCTACATAACCCTATTTGCCTCAGTTTCCTCATCTGTAAAATGAGTTGAAGGAGATGACAAACCACTCCAGTATCTTGGCCAAGAAAATCCCAAATAGGTCACAAAGAGTCAAACACATTTGAAGAAAAAGGACTCAACAAATACCCGATAGACTCTCCTACCCTATTTCATTTATTGTAAGAAATTTAGCAGTATTATCTAAATTTACTTGGTACTATCAAGGGTTAAAAGTAGTATGCAATTATGCTAATTAGATAGCTGACCTGGGATAATTATAACCAAGCCTTTGAAATAAGAGTAAGTAAAAGTAGGATAAAGAAAATGATATATAGAACATTACTGCATCCCACAGCAGAAATACCAATACACAAAAACAAAAAAGGTTGAGTCTTAGGTCTGTCTTCAAGCATGGATGGGCATGATGAAGAATGAATGAATGCAAAGCTCTACTGGATTTTGTCAAGAACAGGATCTTCCAGGCAGCATACTATCTTGCATATTGATTTTGCTTAGGAAAAAAAAGAACAAAACAAAACTATCTGTATCCAACTAGGATGTTACATTAAGACCTCTTCTCATCCTTCACTCATTTTCTTTCATCAGATGCTTCCTGAGTGTTTTCCATTAAAATTTGAAATTAAGATTGCAAATATATTGGAATTTAAAACCATGACATTATCCTCATGAATTCTCAATATTATAGAACACCTTACATATCATACTGCCTTTCCAGATAGATAGATAGATTGATGATATAGAGCCCTATATAGATAAGGATAGATACAGATATATCAATGTATAACTATATTTACAAATATACATATAGATAGATATAGATTATCAACTAGAATGTAATGAGCCTAGACAATTGGGTGGTAGGTAATAAAATAACCCCCTAAATAAATGCTCTCTAGATGTCTCTTCATCCAAAAGGATGTCTTTGCTCCCTATTATGGAACTATACTAACTATATGGTTTATTTACTCATGACCTTAACAGTTGTTCAGTAAAGGAGGCTTCATAACTGTACGGCCAAACTTCCACATCACTCTCTCCCTCACAGTCTGCCTCGAATTACAACGATTTCTATACTTTCTTCATGTTCCCCACTCGGTGGTAAACTGCTTAAGGATCAGGATTGCCAAACTGCCCTTCATATTTGCCACAACAATTAACTATATACTACCTTACGTGCAGTACTTGCATGTTTGTTGAATGACTAAATGTGTTCCCTGTGCATAGAATGTCCTTACTAGCAAGAACTAGTTGTTATGCCTGTCAATTAATACTGTGTTTTCTCTTCATTAGGTGCTACAACACAAATAAATGCAAGTATTGCTACAGAAAATACACAAAGCTGGTAGAAAATATTTAAGGCTTAAATCTTTTTGAAGTCACAGTAAGACTGTACCTGCAGAACACTGAATATGTGCAGAGCTTCAAGAAGAAGCAAGTGGAAACAGCACAGAGTTATCGTTAAGAGGCACGTTTCCAACTGGACAGAATAGATTTTCATATCCTTGAAGCTGGCTTGTTTTAAAACAGATTTTCTGAAAACATGTGGATAAAATGTTTATGCTCAGTGATAAATCTCTTTTTAAAATATAATTTTAAAAGTCATCTGAAAATAAAAGAACAAAAAAAATCAAAACTGAACACTAGATAATGATGACGGCCACAGGTGGGTCCTTGGAGATGAGACAAGAACATGGACCTCCCTTAACTGGGAGGTGGAGAAGCATGGATGTGGAGTGCTGTATACATTCTCTGATTATGTGATCTGTTGGTTAATTTTACTAAACTTTTCTTCCCTCTCTTTTTTATTCTTTGCTATAAGGAATAGCTCTCTGGGAAGAGAAAGGGGAAGACTAGATATTTGGAAATAAAAATGGCACAAATAAAACAAAATCAATAAACTTAATAAAGAAAAAAGTCAACAACGTCCAGATATATCTAACTCTTCCCCATTCAAAAAATCGCTCTTCTTTACATTATGATGAAGAAAATTGTACATTTAAGAATTTAGGCTTACTCTTAAATGTATGCAGTATCTGAGAAAAAAAATCAAAACACTTTAAAGTATTACGAAAAGGATATTCTTTGTCATATGAGATGATTCTTTGGAAGTAGAGACTTAGAGGGATACAGAAAAAAATTAGGCAATGTAAAAAAGTTATAAGTAAGTACTACATAAAAAGGTTTAAAGTAAAAGTTTCTATAACTTCAAAAATTAATACTTCTTTAAAATGACCTTTCTTTGGTCACTGATGGAAGGAACTGTAGCACTGAAATAGAAAAATGACTAATAATCCCCAAGTAATTTGGATCTTAAATGTTATTTTTTCCTGCAATTTTATCTTGTTTTGCTCAGTTATACAGACTTCAAAGATAGCTTCAAAGGGAGAACATGCTAAATATTTTTGCTTCAGCTACTATTAAAATTAATTTACATTCTCTGACCTACACTCACCAATGGAGTATGTAGAAAGTCAAGATGAGTGTTAGGTGGCAGAAGAAAATCAGACTGGAATATTTTGCAACAGATAAACCACAAAATAGATATAAATTTTATACATTTTTATCAAAAGCAGCTTTCATTTGAAGATTACTACTAGCTTTACAAATGCAGTATCCCTGCTCTACAGATGGAGAAACTGAAGAAGAAAAATGTAAAGTGACTTTACCAAGGCCATATTGGCTCTAATCTTCACCCTGGCTTCTCACCCCTCACATTGAGGCAGTCACGCAGGGTGAGTTAAGGAAACACATGTTCACCACAGCTGGCTGCAGGAGTGATCAGTTTATGTCTGTAACACTTCTACTCTACGTCATCCCAGAGAGTTCAGTTTCTATGTCTTTCACACTCGTGAAGAATAAAACTCAAAAACGTCATCCTCATACTTCAGTTATCTTTAATATTACGAGAATTACAAAATTAATCCTCAATATCACCTTTCTGAGATTTTCTTCATAAAGTATTATATAATATTGCATGATGGATAATCCAAAGGGGAGTCTTCATTCTTTGACACTTTTAAAAATAGGATAGACTACATTATGTATATATAATTAATGGACAGTCCTACCTGGAAACAATTTGAACTGACTTATTAAGTTTCTTTCTAGCTTTTATATTCTAAAATTCTGTCTCAAAAATGTGAAAAGTACACAGAAAAGAATAAGTGTTTTTGAGATGTTAAATTAAAATAATGAACTTCCCCCACTGCTTAAAAAAGGACCTCAAAAGCATAAAATTATCTATTTGGAAAGAATTATATTCTCAAGGCTGTCATACTTTTTTATTAGAACAAAATATCCAAAAGAGACCATTCATGAATCAACAATCTTGCACACAGAAGTTTTATTTTCTGTTTTTTCATAAATTCCTATATTTTATTTAATATTCAAATTAGAGAGCTATTTTAATTTTAAGAGTTATACTTCCTGAGTGTCACTAACCTGAAAGAAAGAGCGAGCTTCTTTGAACCTACATTCAATAAACCTAGAGTGTGGCACTTCCTCTAGAAAGTGGTTAAGGTCCTTTGGAATCTGTACTTCAAGTCCATCAACAGAAACTTGTAGCAATTCTGGTCTGAAGAGAAAACAAAAAAATTTAAGATAGGATTCTGATCCAGAACACTGTACTCATGACAAACCACAGCTTCTTCTAACGTAAAACATTTGCAAAAATGGTAAATTTTAAGAATATTGTCACCACAATCAACTTAGCTACAAATTAACAACTCAAGGACAATCTATAAAACTTTACCCAAAATGAGTATATTTATGTATTTTGTATGAATGAATTTTTAAATACTTTTGTATATAATCATCAATATTCTCACAGGTTTCGGTAGAAAGGAAGTTAACAGTGCTAACAAACATGAAAGCCTTCAATTTACTTTGTGTGATAGCTGTTTAGAAACAAGTGTCTTTAGCTCTAGAAACTTAGAATTAATGACATGAAGGATAGGCAACCTGAGCACAGTGCTGGAGACTGGCCATCAGATTAATGAATTACATTTCCATTTGAGAGATTCCAGTAGAATTATCATCATGCCCCCCATAAAAAATAAAAATAAAAATAAGATAAAGGAAAAACAAATTTTTCTGCCCTTAACAGAGTTTCTGTCTGATAGTTTACAAAACCACGTTCCCTCCTACAAAGCTGTAAAACTGAAGTTCTGCTTACTTAGCAGCACAAACTGTTCAAGACAGTACCCTGCACTTAGCAGATATCTCAAAGAATGTATACTGATTAACTGAAGACAATTAGAACCTACACTATACACCTGAATGTAAACTTTGGGAGATCAGGGATCTCATTTGGTCCCTAGCATCTAGGACAATATCTATCATACAGCAGGCACTTAATAAATGCTTACTGACTTTTGACTACTGAATGGTGATTAAATGAATGGATTTAAAACTAGAAGGAACTACAGTACAACTCCTTCATTTTACAAATAAAGGGAAAGTCCACAGAGGTTAAGTGACTTGGCCCAAGGTCAGTCAGGAGATATCAGAGGCAGGATTTGAATGCAGGTTTTCTAACTACAAATTCAATGCTCTCCACCTTCCAGTGCCTAGCCCCTACCTTTGGCACAGTGCTGTCATTCAATCATTTGCAGTCATATCTCTGTGACTCCATTTGGAGTTTTCTTGGCAAAGAAACAGGAATAGTTTGCTATTTCCTTCTCCAACTCCTTTTACAGGTGGGGAAACTGAGGCAAACAGGGTTAAGTGAGTTGCCCGTGGTCACACAACTAGTTAAGTGTCTGAGGCCAGATCTGAACTTAGAAGATCACTCTTCCTGACTCCAGCCCCGGTACTCAATCCACGACACTACCTAGTTGCAATTTTTGCATAGTCGACTCCTAATATTTGACGACTGAATGATAGCTCCAGGCTTTAAAAAAACTTTCCAAAATCCTGTCTCCCTGGAACCAGGTGTTGCCTACCTCTGAGCCTATCCCTAAAAAGGAATGGGGTAAGGTGGAAGCAAGCACAAGGGATGGAATATTCTGAATAATGCTTATTATTTGTTCATCTAGAATAATCCATGATGGAAATTAAGCTTTCAAAATATTGTGACTAAACTAATCATTTTAATACCTGGCTAGAGTCAGAAAAAAAATCTACATGCAAGAAAAACGTATTGATTCAGACACTGTTTCATTCCAAGTTAAATCTTCAACCCTTGAACTCTGCTTTAAAAAGGTTAACATAAGAAAGTTACCACTGTCCTTTACAGGAATAATTCTTCTCCTTGGAAACTGTTATGGCTCCGAGTATGACACTAGAATTCTACCAAATTTAAGAAATTCTCCTTGTCAGAATTTTGTCAAACATGAAAAACAGGATAGAGGAGGCACGTTTGTTTCCAGTTTCCCGTGCTGGCCCTTCAGTACTGAAAGCAGACGAAGCATTACTGAATACAGCCGTAAAAGGGAAAAGACTTAACAACACAAGAGGAGGGATTTAATTTGATGCTAAACTCCAATGTTGTTTCACACATTCAGGATCCTGAATGGGATTTTAGCACAGAGTATCAGCCCTCTGGGTGCTACGTGGCCACACAGGGCATTACTATATCCCGTGGTTTCTAAGGTATTCCCTGAGGGTTTCTGATCAGAGCTCTGCAGATCACACATGTCTCAGGCCCGTTTCTGGTCACAGTAGGACACAGTGTTGGTTTGTATGCCTGTGCTGGGGCTAGCTTTGCTGGCAGCCCCCTTTCTGATCACCTATAACTTTCTAGCTGGCTCTGTGTGCAGTTCTGCGGTATAATAAATCGTTTCCTATAGTTTCTCACTGGATTTCTTGATCATTTGGTGTGGTGCAATTTTTAGGATTTTAAAAGGCAGCTGATCTGCTTTGCCTCCTTTCAGGCAGCCAAATGCTGACATATCTTCTGATGACCATGAAGTCATACCATTAATTAGAGAATTTTACACAAAATTTTAAATTTCCATAAAAAAAACTTTTTCAAAGGAAATACTGTTCTCACTTCTAAATGATGACTGGGGCCCTCTTAGATTTTCAAATTTGGACATAATAAAGCCAAAAAGGTACATTTTTCCTCCACAATTTTTTATGAAGTTAACACTAAGCCCTTACCTCTTTAGTCACAATTCCCATTGTCCAGATTAAAGTAGAAAGCTACTAAATTATGTTTATAATATCTAAAATAGAATGGTTTCAAGATACTACAGCAAATGAAAACATTCCATGTAGTCTGCCCCCTTAAAGTACAACAGATTCAAAAGCTTTTAGAGCTAGAAAGGCTCCAAAACAATTCTGCTGAACCCCGTTCATTTCACATTTCCATTGAGAATACTGGAGCCTACAGTGACTTGCTCAAGTCACATGGCTAGCTGGTTGCAGAGGTGTGACCACAGCCTGACTCTCAGTCCAGTGTGCCTTCTATCTTGCAGGAATGCTTTCCAGCCTTAAGACAGAAAGAGTCAAATAATTAAAGGAAAGCATCTGATTAACCTATAAAGACTGACTGGCTCATTAAGCCAATTGTGTTATCGATGCTAACTGAAAGAAGGCACAGTACAGAGAGCAAAGAACCATATATAATTCAAATTCTTCTGGTAGCCACTAAATTTTATGCTCTCTCCACTTTACAATGGTTGTTAACAAGCAAAACAAACCAACCCCAAAACAAAAGAGATGGCGAAGTTTCAGTTACCGTCCTCGTAACCTCGAAGAGGTACATTAGCAAGGAAACGGCCAAGATAGACAAAAAGAAGAGGAACCAGAGAGCATGGACAACTCTGAAATGGGACAACTCATTCCCAGAAATTATAAAACTCTTAGCATAACTAACATAAAAGAGAAAGCAAACATTTTCCTTCTTCCTCAAAAGCAGAGCTGAAATTCGTCTTCTCCACGGTCAGTAACCACTCATGTGCTATTCCTCAAAGACATAGAGAACGATGCTTTCACTGGCTACTTTCATATCCATGTTTTTGTTCCAATTCTAAGGGATCCGTGAATGGACAGAAATGCTTATATCAATATATATTTACATGCATGAAGTGAGTAGCTATTAATCCCTATTCCTAATGAATCATGATTATGTATCCTTGATCTAGTGAGGCTACTATTAGTATTTAACTTGACAGTCAGATTGTTAAATGTTTTTGAATTTTACAACTGGCATATATTAGTTTTATATTCTATTTTTTCACACGTGAAGAAATGCCACACTCCATGAAGTCAGTAGACATTTCTGAATTCCCATGTTGTTAATTCACCTGTCAAAAGCTCCTGGAAAACGACCATACTGTAACTTCCGAAAAGGCACAAACTTTCTGTCTGAATGTCCTTTGAGTCGTAACTGTCCATGCCAGAGGTAGTTGCCACTTCTCTCATAGAAGATCACCAGGTGGATGGCATGAGTTGCTAGTCTGAGGATATAGTGCAGGGGGATTTCAGTTCCAGAGAGGTAATCTATTCCATCTAGGCGGGGATCTTTGCTCTGAATCTTTAGGCACTGGAATCCCATTCTCTCAGCTATATGAAACCAGTTCTCCTAGAACCAAAGAAAGATCCTGTAAAACTTCAGCTAAACCAAAGATGAACAGCAAAATGTGCTTGGTGTTTACTAAATATATTAAGGGATCATGATCCAAGAACAACTGAAGGGAACCTTGGAGATCGCATAGGTCCAAACCTTCACTTTATGGATAATAGCACTGAAGCCCAAGGAAGTGTCTTTCCCACAACTAGAACGTACAAATGATTTCAGGGGATCCCTCACTGCTTCATACTGAGATGTTCCTCCTCCCTGGAAGCCTTGACATAGAGGGAGGAGATGGAACTGATGCCAAAGACTGCAGCAAGGGTGGGAAATTTTACCAGGTACGTAGCTGCTCCCTTTCAGACGCTAGGCTCACTTATATTTCAAAATGCCTGTGAGACACAGAAAAGTAGAAGACTATCTGGAGGCCACAATCTACACTCACTGCCTCCGTTTTCTCATTTCCCATTTATCACCCAGTTCCATCCCCACTACCTGACTAAAACTACTCTCTTCATGGTCTACAATAATATCTCCATGACTAACCCCAATCATCTTCCCTCAATCCTATATACTATTTGACATCACTGACCACTCCTTCCCTCTGTATAAATTCTTCTTTGGGTTTTGTTCATAGGATCACAGAATTTAAGAACTGACAGAAACCTCCGTGGCCTTCCAAACCCATCCATAACCCCAAAGAAGGCCCCACTGCAATATAACTGAGAAGTGGCTGTTTAGCCCAAGGCTGCTAAAACTTTTTCCATTCCCAAACTCAGCACTTCTTAAGCAGTTGAGACCCACAATTTAAGAATCATTGGTTCTAGCCTCTGCCAAAAACCTCCAATGAGGCAAAGACCAACACCTTTCAAGGTTGATAAGGTTTTTCCTGACATAAAGTCTGAGTTCATCCCTACATGACCCATAATTTTTATCAGGCAGACCAATCAATACCTCTCAGGGTCCTCTGCATAGCCTGCTTTAAATTCGAGGGTGTACTCCACAGCTACATTCTGAGCCTCCTCCTTTTCCTTCTCTACATTTGGTTCATAGTATCTCACCAGCTCCCATGGATCATCTCTATGGGAATGACGACCAAATCTATAGATCTAGCCTTCATCTCTCCCAAGCTCCGTCCCACCTCTAACTAAATGTTGTATATTACCTATGTCTCCCACAGGTATCTCAAACTCACCATGTCCAAAATCAAACTCTCTTCCCCACCTCTCCTTTCTAATATCCTATTTATGTCAGCAGTTACACCATTATTCTAGTTACCCAAGCAGGAAACCAAGGAGTTCTCCTGGATTCTTTACTCTCACTCCCTATATGATAATCAGCTGTCAAATCAAGTCTGTCCTTCAGCATTTCTCACTTCAATCTCCTTTTGTCAGCTCACACCATAATACCTCTAAGTTCAGACCCTCAACAAGTCTCACTTGTGTATTACTACAATCTCCTAATTAATGAGTTAGTCAACAAGCAGTGCTGAGGTTACAAAAAAAGGCAAAAAACAGTGCCTTCTCTAAAGGAGCTTACAGTTTAATGAAGAAAACATGCAAATAGGTGATACACAAGGTAAATTAAAGGTAATTTCAGAGGGAAGGCACGAAGAAAAAGGAAGACTGGGAAAACTTCTTACAGAAGATGGGACTTTAGCTGAGACTTGAAGGAAGCCAGGAGGCAGAGACAACAGGAAAAGTTCCCAGCATGGGGGGAGGCCAGTGAAAATGCCTGTCGCCACTGGGGAAAATGTATGCTTTACTAGGGGTAACAAGGAGGCCAGTATCACTGGATTGCAGAGTGCATGAGGACGGAGGAAGAAGTGGTGTAAAGAGTTGCATCTGGTCTATCTCCTTTCCAATCCATCCTCTACACAGCTACCAACCTCAGATCTGAACATCTTGCTTTAATCAAAGAGCTTGAGCAGTTCCCTACTGTTTCTAGAATAAAATTCAAACTCCTCTTTCTAACCTTTAAAATGTTTTATAATCAGGCTCCAACCTCTCTTTCCAGGCTAATTACATATGATTCCCCCTCATGAATACTACAGGCCTGCCAAAATGACCTACTTTTTCCTTAGCTTTTCCCCATGCCTGAAATATTCTTCCTGTTGCCTCCTAAACCCTACTCCCTTGACCTGGTTCTTTCAAGGCACAACTTGAGTGCCAGATCTTTTAAGATGCTTAGAACCTAGATGATTCTCCTAGTTATAATATCTGTCCTCAAAGCACTCTTTTCCATATAACTTGCATTTACAATAATACTGTGGTATCCTTCCACCAAAATGTAAGTTCTTTCAGGGCAGGGACTGTCTTGATTCTGTATCAGTATGCCCAATTCCTGACACAGTGACTGGCAAATAGTAAGTAGGCATTCGACAAATACTTGCCGATTGACTGTTCATTCAATCTGTTCCTCAGAATTCACCAGAAAAGTATAAATAAATTAAATTTTAACAGACTGCTCACTAGTAACATTTAAAGTGAAAGCTGCTGGTCTAAATTTAGCTATTAATAACTTTACATTTCAATAGCACTTCAAAGAAATAGCCCTTTCATAAGCACCCTTATATTATAATTTGTTACTGCAACAGAATATCATTATAAAAGAATATATTACATGGATCTTAATGTATTGTGGGACAATTTATCTTTCCCAACATAATTACATAGAGTGGAAGTGGGCTTCAAGCAATAATGGCGCATAGAGGCCGGACAGTGGGCACTGGAATCTTGACAAGAGAGCTTTAAGACTACCTCTGACACATCCTGGCTCTGTGACTTGGGGCAACTCACTGCATCTCTCAGTGCCCTAAGCAACCCTCAATACTGTAAGCTGAAGAACAGTTACTAATCTGGATCAGTAGAAGCAGTTTCCTCCAGAATCTCTCTACACCAATAAAATCACAGGTCTAGAGTACCTTCCACCCACTTTAAAAACCCCCAACTGATCAGAACCTCCTCCTTAGGGAAGAGATAGACTCAGAGTGAAGACTGAGGTTGATTATTTTTTAAGCTTATTTTTTAGACATGGCCAACACAGCGGTTTGATTTGCTTGACTATATATGGTTGCAAAAAGTTTTTTTTTTCCTTGCTTTCTCAATTGGGGGTGGGGGAGGAGGAGGAAGAGGAGGGAGAGAACAGGTGGATAAGAACATAACTGGCCGACAAAAGCAGGTGTTAGTACAACTGACAATGATGGCTATCTGGGCTTCTACACTGCTGTTAAAGCTTATCTCATGACAGTCCTGTGAGTTTGGCTGTTCACTCCTATTATGTCATCTGTTGTTTACAGATGAAAAGCTGGAAATCAGAGAGGTTCAGTCACTTGCTTGAAGTGACCCAGCTGGTAAGTAGCAGAGACAAGATGCAAGGTCAGGACTCTTCTCTTCTCACTGCACCACTCAGCTTCTCTTGACACCACTTCTACAAAACAGAGAACGTAGGTTCTTTGGGAGCAAGAGATGTTTCATTTTTGTCTTTGTCTCTCTAGTACCTTGCCTAGTACCCTGCAAAGTGCCTTGAAAATGTTGGTGTTTAATAATTGTTCTTTAAATTGAATTATCTTACGCTGATCTAAATGTTTTGGCTTCTCCCTTGTATCCCATACATTGCTTTCCTGCCAAAAGCTCTTGGTGCTAACTGTAAATCCTGCCTTGTAAGACGGGAAAAACACTACCTCTAAATTTCCTATTTATTTCAACTCAACTACATTCCTATAGAAACTACCCACTGTGGAATTTTTCCTTTTCCTTACCTAATATAACATCTTAAATAAGGCCTACTACAAAACTATCTGCCTTTTCCACAGCTGTCTTCTTTTCCCATTCCACTTGATTCGAGTGTTCTCCCACTGTTGACTGTTTATATAGAGCTTCATGGTCCACGGCCGTTTGCCTGTCAGCTCCCCTATCAGACTACGAGCTCCTTGACCGTAGAGACTATCACACTTTTTTGTATCATCAGTGCCAAGCACAGTGCCTAACACACGGCAGACACATGATAAATGTTACTGACTGACTTGTTTGAAACTCTCATCAAACTCTGTTGATTACAAAATGAATAAATATAAATAACAGCATTTGAATACTGTTACATGTGTCCAGAGAACAGAAAACAGGCACATTCTTAGCACAGATTTGGTTCTCTTGTCATCTCAGAAGTCTTCTAGTTCTGATTTGTATTCACCTAGATTTTGGAGAATGAATACAACTTTTGGTCACATCTAGAAGGTGTCCAACTTACTCCATGTCTTACATCTAACATTCTAAGTAACTGTTTTAGTATCATATAAATGTGACTGTCTTATTATTAAATTAAGTTTAGTCCATTTACTCTTCCATTTAAGTTCTGCCAACTGAAAACACACCCTTCTAAATCTACTTTTCATTATACTAGTTCTTCCAGTCCACCAGTTACCCACTCCCCTTACTTTAGCTGCAGGGGCATGCTATCAGCAAAGCCTTCGAAATCCTCATTTCATTTTGATCAGCTGGCTATCTCAACCTCATGTCTCCAAGTCCGTTCTAAAACCCTCCACTACATTCTCAACAAATGTGGAGAACATTCACTCACACAACAAACAAACACTACACTCAACCAACGCTCTTTCCGCTGTCTTGCCTGAACTGACACACAGCTTCCTCTGAGTATTCTATGTCCCTTGCAACTCTCTCCAATGGAAATCACTCCTTCTCCCTCTTCTTCCAAAAGATGAGGCCAGGAGTGTAAGCTCCTTTATTCTTTGTTCTCCAGAGCCATTTTCAGATTACTCCTTTACCTTAATGCTAATGCCTTTCCTCTTTTGATGATTTCCAATTTATCCTGCATGTATCTTGTTTGTACATAATTGTTTCCATGTTGTTTCTCCCATCAAAACTATGAACTCCTCAAAGAGTTTTCTTCGTATCCCCAGGATTTACCCCAGTACCCGACAGATAATAGGGGCTTAATATATGCTAGTTGACCCAACAAAGCCTGCTTTTATGAAAGACGCAAAAAACACACACAGCTACCTATCTAAAAGTAAACCACCTTACCTCATTTTTCAATAGATGATCCAGTAGTGCAAATGTAGTGAAGTCTCTTTTCACACATAAATACTTGCATTCTGAAACACTGCCATAAGAAGAGTTTTTAACCTGTTCCAAATCTTTATTAATCATTTCCAGAACCAAAGGATCAATAAGAAACACTGGCATATCTTGGTTTGATGCCAGTCTAAGAAATTTCTTAACTGCACGCTGTTTAGGGAAACAAAAAAAAAAAAATCAGTTTTAATTTCACATTTCACTTCATTTGATTCTAAGACACATTAATCTCTCACTGAAAGAATATTTCTTCCCAAGAGAAGAAAAAGGCAAAGGCAGAGCAGGTCTTTCAACTTAAAATGAGTCATCTGGGATGAATGCCTTCTCAAAACTGGCAATTTAATTATCCGTACCCTTCTATTAAAAGATTTTGTACCCCATAATATGCCAAAGGTTTTCACTACTGTCTATACTTTTTGTGCAAAAGATTGTGACCAAGATGTTGTCTCTGACCAGACCGGTCTACATTTATTTTAACTTTCTAAGCATTTTTCTAAGTACTCTTTTACAAGGACAACAGAGCCCTCTACTGGAAAAAGAAATGACAGCATTAGAAGGTATATGTCCTTATCTAGCAATATAAACACCTAATAGAGCAAAGATGAAGATAATACAAATAAGGATTTATTAAAGCTACATGGCATATTTCAATGAGATGCATGTTTACTTGTATTTTAGAAATGCTTAAGGATTCATGTCTGTTAAATAGTCTGAGCTTCTATAGGAAAATTAAAAAAATCACAGAATTTTAGATTTGGAAAAAAACTTAGAAGCTCCCTGTCCTAGCAAATGTAGGAATCCATAATCTATCTACCTTTTGTTAGAACACATCTTAAGAGAGGAAATCAGAAAGTCTCAATTCATTCTGGGCTTTAGTCTTCCTCATACACAATCTTACAGGATTGTGCCATTGTCTGATACTCATTTTTAGTTGAATCTCTTTTCATTTCCTATACAAGCCCTTTTGGAGTTTGTCACACTGGGTTCCTTAGTTGTCTCTTCATTTGTCCCTCACTGAAATAATTTGTGATTGTAAAGTCAGAATTTTTAAAAAAGTCTTTAAAATCTCTTTCCCCCTTTTTTTTTAGAGTCTCTGGCTAGAAAAACCTATCTTTCTTTTAAATACATTTTCATATCTTTTGTTTTTAACATCCACTACAATTTCCATGGTTTCTTTACTCAGAGGGATCAGGAGGGATATCCCTCCTGAATATTTTATATGTTGCTATGTCTATGTCCAGAATTCCCTTTCATTGTTATTTTTAATTCTAAGATAATATGGTCACATGAAATGATTAAACACAATTGCAGAGGGCCAATGATGAAGAAGGCTAAACCTAATGGAGTTGATGGATGTGCAGAATAACACAGAATTTTGGACATAGCTAATAGAAGAATTTGCTTTGCTTGACAATGTATATTTTTTACAATGGTTTTACTTTTATTTTCTAGTGAGAGACATGAAAAGGAAAGAAAATAAATGCTTGCTAATTGAAAATTTTAATTAATTTTAAAAAAACATACCAAGGTCACTTTCTCCCAAGGTTCTCTGTAACTTTACATTACAATCCTGTTTTTCCATAATGTTTGGAATTTGATAGATAGTAACACTCTTCTCATTCTACACTTCATATCCTAGAAGTGAACTGTTAACCAAATGCTAAAACATTTATTGAACTTTCCACTTGGAGCAAAATGAAACTTAAAGTAACTGTATGGACAGTTGAAATTCACCATCACATGCATATCATGTTTCTGTGTCAGTTTTGGAATCTATTAGGAAAGTTTCATCCAGATTCTCCTAGTAGTCGAGGGGTTGATAATATATTTTTATAGGTCTTTTTATTTTTAACTCCTTTAATTCAGTCAAATTTCTCTATTACAACCCAATTTTAGTTTAAAGGTGATTTTCCCAGTTGTAGTTCATGTAGTTTATTATTTTCAAAAATCTTTTCTTCCCCAAATATAGAGAGACAGAGAGAGAGAAGGGAAGGAGAAGAGAAATGTGCAGACCAGTAAGTTTAATTTGGATTCCTGGCAAACTTCTAAAAGTATAAATTGAATGGACAGCTAATGAACCTCTAAAAAAAGGTGGAGGGGGAAGGTAAAGAGCCCAAATGGCTTCATCAAGAACAGGTCGTGCCAGAATAATTTCTACTTTGCTGACATTGTTTCTGGACTGACAGATCAAGAGAATGATCTGGATGTAACTGGGTAAGAGCTTAGCAAAGCATGTGACAAAATCTTTCATGCTGTCTCTGTAGACAAGAGGAAGAACTGTGATTGGATGAAATGGGGTTGAGGATGGATATGTATGTTGAACCCACCTACATAAAATCAGTGTGTATATCTGAGTCCTAAATATGGATATACTATATATATATGCAATATATATATATACACACACACACACATACATATACGTATATGTATGCAAACATATTTTTTCATTTCCTTTCTTGAAAGCTTAATCTATGTATCTTCTTTCTCCCCTATTCTATAATTTTCAGTATCTTGAAAAATGAAATCAAAGGGTAGGAAACAAGAGTCTGGGGCTAGGGAAAATAGAGTTCCACACTAAGTATTTATTAATTTCTACTATGTGCTAAAAGCATAAAGAATCAAACAATCTTTATTCACAGTAAGGTGATATCCTAATAGGGGAGACAACAAGGAAGTATCAATGTATGTATAACATAAATGTTCAATTTAACCTATGCAGAAAAAAAGTTGAGATAAACTATGAGTATACCATGCCATCTCCAGTATCTATTCTGTATTTTCCCACTCCTCTGCCCTTGCTTGAGTTATTCATGACCCTCTAAAGCCCGCTCCCTATATCCTGCTTCCTATTCATGTGTTACCTGTGAATGTCATGATCTTCCTTTGTATAGACTATGGGCTACTGACTTAGTGTCTGTAACACCCCTTACTCCAAGATAACCTTGTCCTTACTGAGACAAGTCTATTATATCTTATTTGTTTCCCTGGTTGAATCTGGCAACTAGCCTCCTTCCAAATTCCTGAAGATTCTCCAAATTCTTAGTGCCAAAGTACTTCAGTGACTCAGGGAAGGGATGGGCTTCATTCAACTGACCAAAGAAATAAGTAAAACTGATTTCTTAAACCTGGAAAGATTTATATGAATGTATGCAGAGTGAAGTAAGCAGAACCAGGAGAACATCGCACACATTAACAGTAATTCTGTAGTAATAATCAACTGTGTAAGACTCAGTTACTCTCATCAAGTCAATGATCCAAGATAATTCCAAAGGACCCATGATGTTCAAAATGCTAACCACATTCAGAGAGAGAACTAATAAAGTCTGAGTGCAGATTGAAGTATACTTTTTTTTCTCCTGCAATATGGCTTTCACGGAAATATTTTGCATTACTTTACATATATAATCTATGTTTGCCTTCTCAAGGAGTAGGAGAGGGGCAGAAGAGAATGCCAAAACTCACATTTTTTAAAAATGTAAAAAATTTTTTACATGTAATTGGTTAATATTTAATGAAATAAATAAAAATTTATTGAAAAAAATTATTTCCTGTAGCTACCAAGTGCTAACACTTAAACTGACTCAGCATCAATGACAGAGTTCTTATGTTCTTCACTAGGCAAAGATTCTCAGCAAGAGTACTACAACATCATTGTCCTCACTTCTAGGTGTGATGCATTAACAAGTTATACCTTAGAAAAGTCTGACAGGTGACCAGGACATCTCATTCACCTATTCTGACAGAAATGAAGGGTAGAGAGGACAGAAGAAGGGGAAGGGCTGCCACTGTGACAAAAGAGGTTATTTTTGTTTATTTATTTTGATCCAGGATCATCGGACAAATGTAGCCAAGGAAGAAACTGAGTCTAATAGAGTGAGAAAACAAATCACCAAAAAATGTCTTCTGAGTTTTCAGTCTTTGACTTTACTGTAGCACAAACCGCTATTCATCCACCCCTTCAACCTGGATACTCTCCCTGCATCCACATCAGTAAATACAGTTCTTTTTTGGTCAGCCTTCAAAATCTCAGATCAATCTTTCCCATTCCTTTTTAATGTATCCTTTTCCTCTTCCTAGTCCTTAGGTGTAGGTGGCCTCTAAGGTTCTGTCCTAGAACTTCTCCTTTCTCTACTCTTCTCTTTATGATGACCTCATTCACTCCCATGGCCTTCAACTATAACCATCATGATTACAGGGTGTCCCAAAAAGTCTTAGTGCATTTGAAACTTTACTAAGTAACTAAAAACTTCAATAACTAAATAACTAAGTTTACACTGTATTTATGTACACTGTATTTTGGTGACTTCTACATTAAATTTGATAGCTTTGATATTACCTAGTCCAGACCCATCATTTTATAGATGAGGAAACCAAGGCCCAGAAAGCAGTTTCTTTTCCTAGGTCACACAGGCAGAACTAGAATTGGAGCCCATATTCTCTGGCTACCAAAGTAGCCTTCTTCTCACTACACAGTTCTACCCCGGTCCTAGATTTCTAAAGTCCTGGTTTATACACTGGATGTTCTCCCAATATCTCAAGCTCAACATGTTTAAAAGTGAACTCATTATTTTCTTGCAAACCTGCCAATATTTCACTTGACAACATGAACCATCATTTATTTTCCTATTCACCAGAAGAGCAAAACCCTGGAGTCACGCTTTCCTCTTCACTTCTCTCAATCCAATCGACTGCCAAATCCTATCAATTCTACCTTCATCTCTGGCATAAATCCTCTCCTTTCCTCTGCCATCCCATCCTAATTCAAATCCCATGTTACCTCTCACCTGGACTACTGCCTGGCATACAATGGCACTTAATAAATATTCACTTAAATGAACCATTATGGTTGTTCTTAAGTGGTCTCCCTGGCTCCAGGATACTCTCCTGCTCACCGTTTTCAGAGTTGGAGCATTAATCTTAGTGGGAAGCCTGCATAACTCCACTGTTCAGAACCTTTCTTAGTTCTCTCCCCACTGTTACCAGAAATCCAAGGCACAAGCTTGACTTCCCAGACTTATCCCATACCATTCCTTCCCTGGATATAATCTACATACTGGACAAAATATATCCATCATTTCCCAAACTCATCCTGCCCCCTCTAGCCTCCGGACATTTGCACGTTTCCCCTTATGCAGGACACTCCCCCCACATATATTTCCCTGAAATTCTTCTTTTTTCAAGGTTCATCCTCATGAAGCTGTCTCTAAGAATTACAGCTAGAATGAATGAATGGAGCATTTACTGAACTCTTACTATGTAAAAAGCACTGTGCCAAGCACTGAGGATACAACACAGAAGAGAAAGACAGTCTCTGCTCTCAAGGAGCTTCCATTCTAATGGAAAAGACAACACATATAGGAGGTTTGGAAAGGCTGCATAAGTTTTTAGGTGGTGCAGTAGCAAAGAAGATAGTAATGCATCCTTTAAAATGTAATTTCCATGAATAAAAACCATATTGGCTTCTGATGTCAAACTTTCTGGTAGTGCCAAAACTTTGATGGTAAAAACTTTCTTTCTAGGCCCAAGTAACTGGCTGCTGAGGAATCTGGCCAGCTGCATTTTCTAAGGTTTCTTTGCATGGACAATGGCTATAAGAATCAGCCTAGAAGCAGGGCTAGTTGGGGATTAGGAGGCAGGGGAAGAAAGAGGAGGGAAGTAGCTCAACTGCCATATTAATGGTTGGTAATGCCGATGAGAGGGATGAGGAACTATGGATTGTATCTTAATTTTTTTTTCACCTCTGAATTCTCTGCTTCTAGCTCAGTTCTAGACACAAAGTAGAACTTCATGTTTTCTGATTTTAATTGAATTAAACTTACCCCTGAGCTAAAATAAAATACCCTTAAAAAATTTAGATTATTCACTTATGAGGATATAGATAAACTTGAACTTCATCTTCCGTGGACTCTTTTGTACCTTTGTTTTTTTCTAAGCAAAAAAAAAATTTTTTTTTAACGTAACAATTATCCTACTTTGAGAATTTAGGACTTCAAGAAGGGCAGTTAAGGAAATGGTTTCTCCAAATGCTTCACAGGGAAACAATTCTAATAAGAGTTCAGGCACAGAAATATATATGAACATCACAGTTCCAATTTTTTTTCCTGCTTTAGAAGGAACTTCAAGCCCCAGAGAGACAAAGAACGGAGGTCAGAAGAACTATAAAGTAGCATAAGAGCCTGGGGCAACTGGGACTGGGATCCTGGAGGTAAAGAAGGAACGAGAAAAGGGCTCACAGAAGACCAAAAGGGACTGAGGGCTAACCAAGACCAAGTTTACCTATTTCACAATTTTCTCTATCTTCAAAATAGAAATATCTTTACCCTATTCTGGGTGGAGAGTCAAATGAATTTCCCTAAATGACAGATTAAATTACCATTCCATTAAAGAGACATACACACTCAATTTTTAAGAAAATCAATGAACTTGCCCATTTTTATTGTTTTTCTTAAAAACTTTTTGGAAGGTGGCAAATTACAGACAATATCTATAAAGTCAACCAAGTGCTCTCATAATAACTTGGCAGCTATTCAAACTTTTTAAAACATGCTATTTCAGTATATTCATGTGGGCTCTCGAGAACTTAAAAATTTTATATTATGAAATACATATCCAAATTTTTACAATTTTGAAAAATTATTTGGTAGCACTCAAGTGCTATGGCTTAGGTAGGTAAATAACCTATTTTTTCTTTGTCACATCATTAATGAGCATCCAACTTACCACAAAGAATGACATATGAACAAATTTTGGTTTATTCCATTTTACTTCAAGGGGACAGCACATTCCATGTCTAGTATTCTATTTAATCATGTGGCTCGAAGGAGCTGATATGAGATTGTTATCCAGTATATCATGTTCCTCTTTTTCCAAAAAATTCCTAGAAAAGTTATGTTTAAAAAAACTGCTATATTAGATAACTAAAAGTACATACACACACGCATACACACACATATGTGTATGTACCTAGACTGGACACGGTGAGGAGTCTGGTAATCGAATGCCTGGATTTTTACCTCTTAAACAGCACTTTGGCTCTAGCTGGTGTCAGCAGTGGCCTAGAATTTACCGGTATCTGACGACTGCTTGGTGACCTAAAAGCCCAGCTCTACTCTAAAAGTCTTCTTCTTCACTGGCAGCAGAGGAGTCAAAGATTGAATTATGTCATTAACACTGAAATGCCTTGTCCTATCACTGATGCACACTACTAGGATAAAAGCATTCAGAAATGGCAAACCTGGCATCACTAAATTCACTTACAAAAGGTTAGATAAGAACACATTCCAAATTTGGACACGGAGTTTGAAATAAGCTCCATGACACTTGCTGTTTTTCCTGCAAACATAGTTATATTTTCAGAATTCAAACAAACTGGTCTATGTCCATTTATTACTTCTTATCAATATTTTCCTTATTTATTATTAATATTCATTGTTCCTGACAATGTTTGCTAAGATATTAAATGCATATTATACTTACCCACTGTGCATTACTGTGTCCAACTTTACTTCCTTTGACTCCTGATAAACCAGCTCCATTCTAAGATAAAAATATTTTGAAAAATTTAGCAAGTTCATAGCTTGTTAAGTAACTTTTCCTTTAGGGCAGTTATAAGGGGAAAATATAAATCTGACAAACTGATTCATTAGTATAAAAATTTTTTAGCAAATGCCCACTTAGACAACGTCCTATGCAAGACACTGTAGTTACAAAAATATTGTGTGAGCCCTCTATGAGCTTTCAGTCAGAAAACAAAGACTAATGATATAAAATAAAAACCTTAAATCAAAGTATGACTGAATAGTAGAGTGTAAAGGACTAAAGTCCCTGAACAAGTTTATATTTACCAATGACTGGCAAACTAGTAGAATGTTCTTGTGCAGATATTTCTATATTATGGTCTGTGTCTGTATTATGGAGACTGATTTATTTATTCTCCCATTCACTAAACATGTGTTAAGGCATGTTAATAAGGCACAAAGACAGATAATATACAACGTTCTATGAAAAGAGCTGAAAAACAAAGTGTTACATGATTTCTGAAGGTGAAGGTTGTTACCAACTGTGGCCATCTGGGAAGGTCTGGAGGCAGAGGTAACATATAAGCTGGGTTTCAAAGAAAGGGTACGAATTCAACAGGCAAAAATGAAGAGGGAGGACATTCCAAACAAAAGCAAAGAACATGAGTGGAGGGAGGAGTGGAAGGGAACAGCTAATACTTACATGGTGGTCTCAAGTTTGTTTAAAGTTTGCTTAAAAATACCTCATTTGATCTTAACAATCTTGGAAGGTAAGTGCTATTATGCAAATTTTATAAATGAGGAAACTGAAGCAGACAGAAATTAAGTGACTTCTCCTGGTTCACACTACTAGTCAGTATCTGAGAAGGAAATGGCAAACCACTCATGGATCTTTGCCAAGAAAATGTCAAATGGGTTCACGAAGAAGTGGACACAACTGAAAAATGACTGACTTGCCTTCCTGACTCCAGGTCCACTGTTCTATTCACTGGACCTCTTAGCTGTCCCTTCATACCTTCTTCTCTTACATGAAAAGAAGTCATAAAAGATAAGGCTGGAATGGTGGACTGGTAAAAGATTGTGGAAGGAATGACAGGGCAGGCCAAGAAATCAAAATTTTACTTGTTAAGCAACCCAAGGCCACTGAAGATTCTTAACAGACAAATGGCATGGCCAAGAAGTACTTTGTACAAAAACTTGTTAGTAAACTAATACAACAGTAAAGGCAGGTGATAATGAAAAGACTGAACCAAGGTGACAGAAATAAGAACACAGAAGACACACATGTGAAAGGCAGAACTAGAAAGGCTTGGTATCTCAATGGGTATGAGAAGCGAAAGAGAGGGAAGTGTCACATCTTTAACATGGGAGACTACAAGACAGAAACTGAGAAGATGGAAGAACAGTAGTGTAATTAAATAAGACTGGTTCTAGACATGTTGGGTTTAAGACGCTGGAGGACATCCAGTAGGCAGCTAGAGACATGGACCTGGAACTCAAAGAGAAGCCAAGGCTAGAGATACAACTTCATGACTCTCAGTCTAATCCTGAGTTTACAGCTGAAGCTTTTTTCATCTCCAAAGGAGAGACTAAAGAGAAAAGAGAACCAATGACAGATTTTCAATGTTAGGAAAGAAAATTAAAAGCCAATTAAGTGAGACAAGGACAGAGTTGCCAAATAGGAGGAAAACCATAAGATATGATGTTTTTTTCCTATTTTACTAAAATCTCCCTTCCTTATCAGAAGATCAGACATCAAAACCATGTTTGTTGAGTCTTGCAAAGGTAACAAATCATACCTGGGGTGCCCAAAACTAACTATAATTCCTTTGACATAATTTGACATATATGTTAAATATATGTAAGTGCATTTGAGAAGTTTAACTTGTACTTTTAGTTTAATTTTTCTTTATTATGAACTTAGTCATTAATAAACAAAAGCATACAGAGAACCAAAAGAGGATTGTATACAAAACCATAAATTTCTGTTAGTTTTTTATAAATGCACAACTAATATAACAAAATTGCTGACTGTGCATTCTTCTGAACTTTTTTTTTTTGGTGTATTTGTTGTGCTTTAATATTTTACCATTAATTCATTCCCAAACAGGAAGAAGCCCTCTCTTATAATAAATATAATCCAGCAAAACAAGTCAAGTATTAATATGCACTATAGTGGTGAATTCAAAATACTCTTTGCCCCTCATTGTCACTTCCATCCTCTTTCCACCACCACGACTCCGTGACTTCTCTTCCTTTGAAAACTACTAAAATGTATCACCTAATTCAGACCTCGTTGTGGCCACTATCCATTCACACCGATGGTATTCTGGTTCCTCCCTCAATGAGTTCAGTGTTGGGCCCAGAGCCTTTTTCTCCCCCACCTGCCACCTTACATACTGATATTCCCTCAAAAACCCCAACTTCCCAGTTCAATATTTTCTATTCATTTTACTCCTTCACTTTGCCTCAGTCATGCACCAAGGTGGACTTCATCTTAGTAAAGCATCACTTCTAAGTGCTGAACCTCCATGTTCACAAACTATGAACCTGCTTTATATAATCACAGTCTGTTATTACATTTCTCCGTATGCTTTATGCACCCAGACTTTGCTTTTTATCCTCCCAGTTACTTCCATCCCTTCTATCCCTCAGGATTTTCTTGCAGGCCATCATCCCTAAACTGGCCTACACTCTTCTCACTTCCCATCTCAACCACTTGGTAAACTGATTCACCTCTACACTACCCTCTACATTCAAAACCCTCATCTTCTTCTCTCATTATCAATCACACCCCAACTTTGGAATACTCTCACCATCTACCTCCATCACTCCTATTCATATACTGCTTAATGGAACAGAAAGAACACACACAAATGACTGAGACCACTACAAATTTATGTTACCTCACTGCAACAAGGCACTTCTTTTACAGCTCCCAATCAATAGACTATCTCACTCAATTAACAGGTCATTCTGAACCTTTGTAATCCCATTACAAGCCCACCACAGCACTCCCTCACTCCAATATCTCAGCTGAGGACCTGGCCTCCTATTTCACCAAGAAAGGAAGTCATTCTCCACAAGTTCTATCTTTTCCCCTACTCATCTCAACTATCCTCCTCTTCTTCATTCCTATCTCAGGCGAAGAGGGGGACCTTCTTCTTGGCAAGGCCAGCATTTCCACTTTTACCAAATAAGATATTATTTGCAGAACATTAAGCACAAGGTCTGGAACACAGTAGGATCCAGATAAATGCTTATTCATCCTTCTTTCCTCTCCCCTTTCCCTCAGTGTTATCTTACTTGGTGATTTCATCCACCTTTAAGGATTTAATTACCTTCTCTATGCAGATGATTCCCAGATCTAAATATCCAGCCTCAATCCAGAGTTCCAGTCTAGGACTACCAAATGCCTTTAGGACAGCTCAAACTAAGTGTTCCACAGACACTTGAAAGTTAACATGCCCAAAACAGAGAACTCATTATCTTTCCCTATAAATCATCCCTTTTTCAATACTTCCTTATCACTGCTAAGAATACCAACCTCCTACTCACACAGGCTTGCAAACTCCATGTCATCCCTTACTTGAACTCATTTCCCTGTCAAATCTCTTTTCTAACTTCACAGCATTACTCATATGCATCCCCTTCTTTCTGTTCACACAGCCAACATACCAGTTCATCACCTCTTGCCTGGCATAATGCAGTAGTCTTTTAATTGGTCTGCTTTTTTTCAAAATATATTTTTTTATTTTAAACTTAAAAACTAAAACTTGAATACACAGTAAGAAAAGAAAAAGAAACGTTATAAACTTAAACATTAAAACAACTACAAAATAAGAAAAAAAGCACTGCCATGTGCACAGTAGAATATAAGAGGATTCAAAATATACAGCAATAAATTTTCCATTTCAAGAAAGCCTATATAATAAATACTACACATTGTGGTCAGCGCTGTCCATCTTTTCTTCGCTTCCTTCTAAATTTTCTTTTGTTCTTTGCTGTGCACATTTTACTTTGTTCTTTTATCCCCTTTCCTCCTTCCCCTCCTCCAAGAGGGCTAAAATTAAGAAAAGATACACTCACGCACACACACACACACACACATACATACACATATACATTTACATATGCATATATATTTAGATATCTATAACCATACTCCTATATAATATATATTATATATTATTATAATATATATACTCCTATAATTCATATGCATCTATGCAAGACTGTACTATATTTATTTGTCCTGTTTCTCTGAGAGTAGGAAGGAAGAGATCTTTCTTCATAAGTCCAAGTCTTTCTAAGTCCCCCAAATGGTTATTTCCTATACCACAGCAATATTCCAACCCTATTCCATTTAATTACTTTAAATAGCCTAAAACAATATTAAGATGGCTTTTATATAGCATACTTTCCCTATTCTTAGCTTTAATTTAGTCTGAGATCATGATAACTACCCTTGGTTTTTCCCCTAATAAATTCTACTCCTGATCTTTATCTCACATTTGTAGCTCTTATTTTCTATCCTTCCTGACTCCTCTACTTTACTTCTACCCACTACCTCGCCCCATTACTTAACCTAATCCCCCCACAAGGATCCCTCCCTTATTCTTCCATTCCTGTTAATCTAAACACCCTTCTATACTCCCTCCTTATCCTCTCCCCACTCCCTATTTTCTTAGCCTTTTATTTCTTTCTGAATTTAGAAGACTTTTATATCCTATATTTATATGTGTGTGTATGTATGTATGTATGTATTGTTCCCTCTTAAACCCATTCCCAATGAGAGCAGGGTTCCAGAACTAGCAGTCCTCCTTATCCATCTAATTCCTCTGTGTTAGTGCTTCCTCTCGCATCTCATTTGTATAAGATAATTACTCTTTTCACCTTTTCCTAAACAGTTTTTACTTTTTAGAATCCCATCATACTCAGGTCTGCCCCAATCTTTATTCTGAACTACTCAATTACTAATTGAGTAGTAACAATCTTAGACATACATTTTACATTTCCTCATATAAAAAATAAAGTCTGTCCTTATTGAGTCTCTTGTAAGTAGTCTCTGATGTGTATCTTATATTTCTCTTGAATCTTTTATGTCAAATCTTCTATTAAGTTCAGTTGGTTTTTTTTTTATTTTAACAAAATCATGAAAGTTTGGCAATTCATTAGCTATTCATTTCTTTTCATTCAGGATTATGCCTAACTTTGCTGGATATGGTATTTTTTAAATGTGATTTTTTTTTAAAGCGTAAGTTTGTACATGTCACCTCCAAAACCCAATTAATTCCAGTAGCTCCCCATTACTTTCAGGATTAATGATTATCATTAAAGTTCTTCAAAATTTGTTTTGTCTCTACATTTCCAGTCTTCTTACACATTACTCCCTTCCACAAGCTCTATGATCCAGTAACATGGCCTCTTTATTGTTCCTTGAATATTACAATCCATCTCCTAACTCCAAGTATTTACAATGGATGGCCTACAAACCCAGAATGCTTTCCTCCCACACCTCCTCCTCTTCCTGGCTTCCTTCAAGACTCAGCTCAAATCCCACCCTATGCAAGGGGCCTTTCCCAGTGCACCTCCCCCACACTCTGCTACTACCTTCTCCCTGAAATTACCTCCCATTCACACTGTATATATCTTATCTGTGTATCATCATTTCTGCTCTGTCTCCTCTAGCAGAGCAGGTGACATACTTTTGTCTTTCTTTGTATTCCTAGCATTCCAAAGTGCCTGACTCACAGCAAATGCTTATTGACTAACAGGCTTTCAAATTACTCAGATTTTCCTGTAGGTTCATGTCTAGATCTCTCCATTTCTGTTCTTGCATTCTACCTTATAATATATTCATTTGAGGACATGCACTGCTCCCAAATTCAATTCTGAAGTCTCTGACAGCAGAGGCAATGCTGGATTTTTATCTCTGTATCCCCACTGCTTAACACAGAGCTTACTTGTTACAAAAGTGTTTACTGAATTACGATGAATTGCCCTTTCCCTGTTTTCTCCAATGCAATAAATTTGGGATCTTGTTCTATAATCTCAAAAGCAAAAAGAAATAAAATAATTAACTATTTCCACTTTAAATTAATTTATATTATTGAAATGTTTTGCATGACTAAACATGTATAATCTATATCAAACTGCCTGCCTTCTCAATGATGAGGGGGTCAGGAAGGAGAAAAGGAGAGAATTTGGAACTCAAAGTTTTAAAAATGAATGTTAAAAACTAGTCTTACATGTAACTAGGAAAAAATAAAATACTAAATAAGCAAACAAAAAAATAAAAATTAGTTTGGCACTCTATGTGCAACTCCCCTTTGAAAAAAAGAATCTCTCAAAAGATGCAAAAAATGCAACACCCATTCCCATTAAAAAAAACATTAAGAGTAAATGCAGAGTTCCTTAAAATTACTAGTATCTATCTAAAACCATCAATAAGCATCATCTGTAATGACACTACATTAGAA
Source organism: Potorous gilbertii (assembly GCA_028658325.1). Lineage (NCBI taxonomy): Eukaryota > Metazoa > Chordata > Mammalia > Diprotodontia > Potoroidae > Potorous > Potorous gilbertii. The sequence goes on along the minus strand of CM053769.1, from coordinate 18,579,901 downwards.
GCCTTCCCAGTAAGGTCAGAGGTAAAGCAAGGATGCCCATCATCACCACTTTTATTCAATATTGTATGATAGCAATAAGAGAAGAAAAAAATAACTGAAGGAATTAGAATAGGAAAAGAGGAAACAAAACTATCACTCTTTAAGATGATATGTTATACATGGGAAATCCTAGAGAATCAACTAAAAAACTACTTTAGCAAAGTTGCAGGATATAAAACTAACCCACAGAAATTATCAACATTTCTATATATTACCAACAAAGCCCAGCAGCAAGAGAAAGAGAAATTCCACTTAAAATAACTGTAGACAATAAAAAATACTTGGGAGTCTACTTGTCAAGACTAATCCAGGAACTACATGAACATAATTACAAAACACTTTTCACATAAATAAAGTCAGATCTAAAAATTAGAAAAACATTAATTGCTTATGGGGAGGCCAGGACAATATAATAAAAACAACAAATCTACCAAAATTAATCTACTTTACTTGGTGCCACACCAATCAAGCTTCCAAAAATTATTTTACAGAGCTAAAAAAATAGCAACAAAATTCATCTGGAAGAATAAAAAATATCAAGGGAATCAATGAAAAAATACCATACCATATCTCTAACTGTATTAAACAGCAGTAATCATCAAAACAATCTGGTACTCACTAAGAAACAAGAGTAGTGGACCAGTGGAATAGATTTGGTACACAATATATTGTAATAAATGACCACAGTAATTTAGTGATTGATAAACCCAAAGATCTAACTTTGGGGACTCACTATTTGACAAAAACTGAAAATTGGAAAACAGTATGGCAGAAACTAGACATCTCACACCATAAACAAAGATAAGGTCAAAATGGGTGCATAATTTAGAAATAAAAGGCGATACCATGAGCAAATTAGGAGAGCAAGGAATAGTTTACCTGTCATATTTATGGATAAGAGAAGAATTTAGGACCAAATAAGAGATAGAGAACATTATGAAATATAAAATGGATAATTTTGATTATATTAAATTAAAAAGGCTTTGCGCAAATAAACCAATGCAACCAAAATTAGAAGGAAAGCAGAAAACTGGGAAAAATTTTTTACAATGAATATCTCTAATAAAAGCCTTATTCTCCAAATATTTAGTTAACTTTATAAGAATAAAAGTCATTCCCCAATTGATAAATGGTAAAAGGATATGAACAGGCAGTTTTCAAAGAAATTAAAGCTATCTATAGCCATATAAAATGCTTTAAATCAGTATTGACTAGAGAAATGCAAATTAAAACAATTCTGAGGTACCACCTTCACACTTATCAGATTGGCTAACATGACAGAAAAAGAAAATGATAACAGTTGGAGGGAATATGGGAAAACTGCAAAAATAATACACAGTTGGTGAAGTTGTGAACTGATCCAACCACTGTGGGGAGCAGTTTGAAACCAAGACCAAAGAGCTATAAAACTGTGCATATCCTTTGCTCCAGCAATAATACTACTACGTCTCTATCCCAAAAAGATTAATGGTGTGGGGGGAGGAAAGGGACTTATTTGTAAAAGGCTCTTTCTGTGGTGGCTAAGAATTGAAAATTGAGGGGATGCCCATTAACTGAGAAATGGATTAACAAGCTGTAATTTTAGAAATATCTCTAAAGACTTACACGAATAGATGCAGTGTGAAGTGAGAAGAACCAGCAAAACATTGCACACATAACAGAAATACTGCCTGATGACCTGGGAATGACTTAGCTGTTCTCAGCAATGAATGATCCAAGAGAATCTTCAAAGGACTCACCTCCAAAGAAACAACTGGTGGCATCTGACTACAGACCAAAGTTTCTATTTTTCTCCTTTCTTTCTTCCTTCTTTTCTTTCTTTCTCACGTTTTCTTGCACAAAATGATTCAGATGAAATATATTTTATATGATTACACATGTATAACCTATATCAGATTGTCTATCATCCCAAGGAGGGGAGAGGGTAGGAGGGAGGGTTAGAATCTAGAACTCAAAACAACAAAAAAAACCAATTTTTAAAAATGGTTTTTACATACATTTATAAAGAAACAAATATTTAAAAGAAAAGGGAAAAACCTTTCCAGTTACAGGAACCTAGGGTTAAGAGCTAGTACCTTAGAAGTAACTAAACTAAACCCTTCATTCTTTAAATGGAGACAATGAGGATCAGAGAGGTAAAGGGACTTACTGAGCATGTTAAGGAGATCACGGGATGAGAAAAACATGCTGAAAATTCCTGCACAAAAACAGCTTTTGAATCTCAGGAAGAAAAATGATCACTCTATTTTTATTTCCAAGCTATTTATGTACTACTGCTGTATCGTCAAGAGATTCTTGAGGATCCCCTGGGTTTACTTATAGGTCTACAGGATCCAGGCAAGAGGGTAAACATAATAGGAAAGGAGGCATTAGCCATGATGAGCACATTGAGAGGGAAAAAATAGAAAACCAATTTAGAGTTTCATGTGGGAGACACAAAAATAAAGAATGGACTCCTGGAGATAGTGTGAAATACTAGCAGTGGAAGGGAAAAGAAGAAACCTTTGGAGTAAAAATTAAAGAGAAATCTGCAAACAAGATTAGATGCTAAAAGAAGTTGGTTGAAAAAGTCTGTTATCTTTGAACTTCACTTAATATAAAGAAAACAACGCATATATTCCCCACCTTGCTACGGAGTGAAGAATGAGACCAAGGCTGCTAACCTGAATGAATGAAAGAATACTGGTGCAAATAGCCACAAAAAGAATGAACACTTAACAAGGAAATCCAATCAGAATTATGATGAGCTACTCATCAGTAACAGCAAAAATGATCTAAGTAGGGTAAAGCCAAGAATAAAGGAAAACAGACTGCACCCAAGAAAGATGCATAGATAGAACCTGATAGAACTAGACTTCCCAACATTTCTGTTTAAAAAACCAGACTATGAAATGCAAAGTAGTAGACTCCCTCCTCCCCCAAAAAACTTAAGAAAGATAAACAAATTTGAGCAATTCAAAAGATACAAATGATAACCACTTAGTGTTTGTATTTTGAAAGATAGAGATAAGAACGCACCTTAAAGGGCAGTGATGGAACAAATCAATAAAAAAGCCCTTATCAATGCTTGGAGATAAAAAACAAACTAACTAAAAAGGTGCTTCCATTCTAACACAAACTGGGGCTTGGGCCTGAACACTGATACTTCATCTATCTGATCATGAAACTTACCTCCCACCTCTTGGCAGAGACAAAATGGCCAAGAGGGACAGAATAAGACAATGAAATTCTCAGGCACAGCCAATGTTGCTTTGCTTAACTACATAAACTCATTACAAGGGAGGTGAGCGAGCAGGTAGTGACAAAAGAAGGGGTTTGGGGGGAGGAATATAAAAAAGATTTTTCAAATGCACAGAAGGGAAGAACAGAAGTAAAAAATGGAAGACAGCAATTCTGTCACCACCTTCTTAAACTTCACATTTTTGCATTGTTCATCCTTCATTTCTGGAAGAGGACAAGTGGCATCAGGGTGACATCTTGATGTGCATGTGAATTGGATTTCAGTGAGGTGGCATTTTTTTATATGCTATGAAAAAGAAGTTCAAAGGTTGTTATGTAATCAGTCCTCTTTCATATCTTTTGGCTCTTGAAATGTTTGTTGATAACTGTTAAATTCGTAATAAGAAAAATTTAAATAAAAACTATGAAAATTTATAAAAGAAGTGAGTTTTCTCAAACTGAATGGAATTACAGGATGGCCAGCCATTAGCTAAAAAAATCAACTGCCCCCATGGTAACCTCTAAAAAACCAGCTTCCTGGGGAGGTGGAGCCAAGATGGCAGAGTAGACATATGGATCTGCTCAAGTTCTCCCCACAAAGTCCTTAAAATATCTGTAAAAAATGACCCTTAGCAAATTCTAGAGCAGCAGAAACCACAAAATAACACAGTGAAACAGATTTCCAGCCAAGACAGTCTGGAACACTGACAGGAAGGGTCTACCGCACCGGGCTCGTAGCAGAGCCCAGCACAGGCTGCACAACAGAGACAGCACCAGAACAGACTGAATCACAGGCAGCTTCTACAGTTTCCAGATTTTTCAACCCATAAATGCCAAAGACAGCTTCAAAGGTCAGTGAGAAAGCTCTTTCACCTGGTGAGAGGAGAGCGCAGTTGGGCCCCAGTCCCAGTGTGGCAGTAGCCACTGGTGCAGCAGTGTCTACTTCTGGAGCTCTTGGCCTACAGACCCTGGGGGAATCAGATGGCTGATGTGGGTCTCAGTCCTGAGTGGTAGTCCTGGGGTGAGGAGGAGCACTGGCATGGTGGAGTCGGCGATAATTGTGGAGAGGGAATTCCTACTCACAGTGACAGGACAGAAAAGAGTGCTTCTGGTTGCTCACAGACCAGAGTACAGGCCAAGAGAGGAGTGAATACCTCTCCCTTGACTATGACACTTTGAAGGAACTTACAGGTCCCTAGAGATATTTCAGAAAACAACTGCACAAAACCTCTGAAACCTGAGGTAGTATACCCTTCACTTGACCGAAAAGTCAAGTAATGGCTAGGAAAATGTCCCAAAAGGGGAATAAAAAAGACTCTAAAAGGTTGCTTTCTTGATGAAAAGGTATTTTCTTCTATCCTTCCAGATGAAGAAGAGCAAAGCATATAATCAGAAGGAGACCAATGGAAGACAGTAAGGTCAAGACTCTTCCATCCAAAGCCTCCAAAAAAAAATGTCTCAGGCCATGGAAGAGCTCAAAAAGAATTTTGAAAATCAACTAAGAGAAGTAGAGGAAAAATTAGAAAGACAAATGAGAATGATGCAAGAAAAATCATGAAAAGCAAGTCAACAGCTTGCTAAAGGAGATTCCCCCAAAATGCTGAAGAAAATAACACCTTTAAAAACAGACTAACTAAAATGGCAAAAGAGGTCCTAAAAGTCAATGAGAAGAACGCCTTAAAAAAGCAGAATTGGAAAAGTAGGTCCAAAAGCTCCCTAAAGAAAATAGTTCTTTAAAAACAGAATGGAGCAGATGGAAGCTAATGACTTTATGAGAAATCAAGAAATTATAAAACAAAACCAAAAGAATGAAAAAATAGAAGACAATGTGAAATATCTCACTGGAAAAACAACTGACCTGGAAAAGAGATCCAGGAGAGATAATTTTAAAACTATTGGTCTACCTGAAAACCATGAGCAAAAAATGAGCCTAGACAACATCCTCCAAGAAATTATCAAGGAAAACTGCCCTGATATTCTAGAACCAGAGGGTAAAATAGAAATGGAAAGAATTCACTGATCAACTCCTGAAAGAGATCCCCAAAGGAAAACTTCTAGGAACACTGTAGCCAAATTCCAAGGTTCTCAGGTCAAGGAGAAAATATTACAAGCAGCCAGAAAGAAACAATTCAAGTATTGTGGAAATACAATCAGGATAACACAAGATCTAGCAGCTTCTACCCTAAGGGATCAAAGGGCTTGGAACATGATATTCCAGAGATCAATGGAGATAGGATTGAAACCAAGAATCACCTCCCCAGCAAAACTGAATATAATATTTCAGGGAAAAAATGGAATTTCATCAAAATAGAGAACTTCCAAGCTTTCTTGTTGAAAAGACTAGAGTTGAACAGAAAATTTGACTTTGAAATATAAGTATCAAGAGAAACATGAAAAGGTAAACAGGAAAGAGAAGCCATAAGGGACTTATGGAAGTTGAACTGTTTACATTCCTACATGGAATGATGATGTTTGTAACTCATGAGATTATTTTTTTCCCAGTATTAGGGTAGAGGGAATATATACATGTAGGTATGTATATGTACATGTGTGTATGTATATATGTATGTATACATACATACACACAGAGGGCACAGGGTGAACTCAATATGAACGGAAAATTCCTAAAAAAATAAAATTCACTGTTGAGTGGAATGTACTACGAACAACAGAAAGAGAGAGGTAGAATGTAGCCAATCGTCTCACATAAAAGAGGCAAAAAAGAGATTTTACAATGGAGGGGAAGAGGTGGGAGATGAAAGGCATTATGTGAGCTTCACATTCAATGGATTTGGATTAAGGAGGGAATAACACACTCAGCTGGATATGGAAATCTAGTTTACCTTGCAGGAAGGCAAGGGGAAGAAGATAGGAGAAGGAAGATAACAGAAGGGACAGCAAATTGGGGAAAGGGATAATCAGAACCAAACACTACTGTAGGAGAACAGGTCAAGAGAGAGAATGGAATAAATGGAGGGCAGGATAGGACAGAGGGAAATGTGGTTAGTATTTTACAACATAACTATTATGGAAATGTTTTGCATGGCTACACATGTATGACCTATATTGAATTGCTTGCTTTCTCAATGAGGGTGGATGGGGAGGGAGGAAAGGAGAGAGGATGGAACTCAAAGTTTTTAATAATGTTTGTTAAAAATTGTTTTTGCATGCAATGGGGAAATAAGATTTACAGGCAATGGGGTACAGAAATCTATTTTGTCCAACAGGAAAACAGAAGGGAGGAGAGACTGGAGGAAGGGGTGGATGAGGTGTATGCTGTCCTGGGGTGGGTGGGTGAGGAGAGATGGGGAGAAAATTTTGAATTCAAATTCTTGTGGAAGTGAATGTTGAAAACAGAAAATAAATTATATATTAAAAAAAAAGTTCACCAGCTCTAAAGTCAGTCAAAACCATCATGTCTAGCCCCTCAAAAAGAGCCAGCTCTGGTGGAAGAAGCTATCAGACGGAATCAGTCTTTGCTCACAAAGGAGCCAGCTCTGGTGGAAGAAGCTATCAGAGGGCATCACTCTTTGTTCTATCTCTTATACCTTTCCCATAATGCAACAAAGGGGAGAAAGGTAAGAGAAAAAGACTTTTCTGTCCCTGCTTCAGCAATGGTGTTTTACAGTGCATCAACTGTCCTGGTAAGAAGTATCACTGCAGAGAGAAAGTAGGTGTATAGAATTAGTCCTGGCAGTTCAGAAAAACATACCCAGAAAAAGTACCATGCCCAGGGGAAGCAGCATGTGGACATTGATGAGAAATAAACAGCCCAGATTTATGAAATATTTTGCAGTACCTTTCTTACTATACAATTTTAGCAAACACTTTTACTTTGAATTATGGCCTCTGATGGATTACTGAAAGTACACACATCAGTGGATGCTCCTGAACTAGAGACCCAAAGAGGGCCTTGGAAATGGGACAGCTGTTGAGGGGTTAGTGAGTGCGAACATGGGAAGAGTTATTCCAAAGGGCTGCTGCATACGGTATATGAACATAATAGAGTATTATTATGCTACAGATCCTAGGAAGACTGACATGAATGGAACAAAAACAATAATTTATATGACTACAATAATTTAAATAACCTTGAAAAACTTTAAAATTCTGATCAATAAAATGCCTCATAGCTCAGAAGACTGAAGATGCAGGATGGCTCTCACTTTTTTATGTAGAGAGATGATGAACTAGAGAGGGTAATGCTAATGTAAGGTTAATGGGGGGGTGGGGAGGAGAAAAGTTAAAGACCCTCCCTGCCCATTAATAGGCCTCAGATACCTTTTGTTAATTTCTAACGAGGCATTGGGCCACAAGGGTCTACTTTTTGGAAGAAGTTTCATGTGCCAGACAAGACTCTGGGTAGCCACTGAGAATCGCCAGCTCCCAATCCTCACTCTGAAAACCCAGATGTTGGTGCTTCTCTCTGGTAATGATGTATGTATTGTATATGATTAGACAACTGGAAGCCCTGTCTGTTGGTCTTTCCATTTGTAATTTCTGTTTGTATTTTCTCTGAAGTTCAAGGTGCTGATTTTTTCCCCCTGAACTCAGTGAATGATGTATGTGCTTGATTAAAGTAGACTGTTGAGCCCTCAAAAGTTGCTTTCCTTTCAGAAAAGCAGATCTAAGAACCTGTACAGCAGGCCCCCCTGTGTAAGCCGGGGTCCTTGCTGATACAGAGAGGCAGAAGGAGGCATATATTTCCAGACATGGCCAATGTAAGGATTGTTGTGCTTGACTGTACATCTTGGAAGGAATTTCTTTGGATGGAGGGAGATATTTGGTGGTGTGAAAAGTAAGAAAACAGTATCAATGAAACATTAAAAAGATACTGAAAAGGAATTTCAGAAGGAGATAAACAAGAAGGGCAATTTTATTACTACCATGTTAAACTTCATACACACTTTAAAAACCCAAACTGTACATATTAAAATTTCACAGTGTTGTTTTTTGTGTTATTCTTCATATGCTTAAATATTCATGCTTGCTGACAATGAAGTCCATAAAAAATTTACAATTAAAAAACACTTTCATATTAAAAATAGTTTTAGTTACAATGGCTATGACCCTTTTAAACAAAGCAGATGGTATGTCACAGATATATTTAGAAAACTTAGTGGTAAGGTAAACTTTATTTTTCTACAACAAAATTCAAGATATAGTCTAATGGAAAAAATATCCCCAACAGTCTGAATTGAAATTCTTTTTATTTTATTTTATTTTATTTATTTATAAATGTTCTACAATCACTTCCTTAAAATTAAGATTTTAT
>CM053769.1:18499009-18564742 GCA_028658325.1 Potorous gilbertii | reverse complement strand
GATGGGAGTTATCCCTGAGTTGGCAGTCTGTGCAGTCAGAGCTAAGCTAAAGATTTATAACAAACAAAAACAAAGAGTAAGAAGGAGAAAAAGATATGGCATACAATTGAGAAGTTTTAACCATGAGTTACTTAAACATAACTATTAAAAGTGGAAAATGGACATCAATAATGAAATGACATCAACCCAGATTGTAATAATTTCATTCAGAGTTAAGCTAATATAAATCTATATACATAAATATATACTTTATGTATAACATATTATGTATAATATAAATATAAATTACCTTACAACAAGAGGCCAAAAGAGCCCAGTTAACACTTTAGTTTATTTACTTGCTAAATTGAGAGAGAGAATGTAAACTTATCCGTAAATTCTTGTGATGGACAGTTATAGGCAGTATTATGTCATAAAGCAGAGAAAAGAGTAGAGTAAAACCAGTTTAAAAAAAGTCTAGTAAGATACCCAACTAGTGACTAGTAAAGAAAATCATGTGAATTACAATGAAAATAGGAAGAGGGCTGTGAGTGGAAGAAGGAAAGATTGCAGAAACCATTTCAGCATAAATACACCCACACTCTACACATACATACACACACCTACACACACCACACATACACGCATACCACACACCCACACACACCACACATACACGCACACCACACATACACACTCACACACATGCACACCCCCACATACTCCCACCCACCCGCACACCCCCAGAGCCACAGCCACACACCCCCACCTCCCACACAATACCCCCACACACCCACACCACACATTCACACACACATCACCCACACACATACACCACACATACACATACGCTCGCACAAACACCACACACATACACACACATACATACACACCACACCCACACACACCCACACCCCACACCCACACACACCCACACCCCAACACATACACCACACACACATACACACCCACACACCTCCTCACACACCCACACCCACACCACACCCTCACACACCACACATACACACACACACACACACACACACACACACACACACACACACACCCTATCAGGAATAGTTGAACTGCGGTGCTTGTATCATAGCATCACTCTTCCTCAGGTTAGAGGAGGTAAAAATGTCACTAGAGTGAACAAAGATGAAAAACAGCTGGATTGTATCAAGTGTACAGAGCATGTCAATGCTAGAGGAGATAAAGTTGTGAACACATGAAGAAATTGATAATATAACATACCTAAGACACCAAAGATACCAAAATCATGGAAAAAAAATCCTAAGCCAGGTGATACAGTGGATAGAGCACCTGGGCTGCAATCAGGAAGAGCCGAGTTCAAATCCAGCTTTAGACATTACTAACCATGTGATCCTGGGCAAGCCACATAATTTTTGTTCTCAGTTTATTCTTCTGTCAAGTGGAGATAATTACAGCACCTACCTCCCAGAGTTGTTGTGAGGAGCAAATGAGATAATAAATGTAAAAGTGCTTAGCACAGTGCCTGGCGTATGCTGAGAGATCATCACTAGCTGTTGATCTGTATGTCTGCATGCCCATCTATAACAAAGTTTTTATGAAGGTCATTTATGCTCAAATTTAGGACATCCTTTATGTTTTTGCCAGAGATGCTCAACAATTATGGTCACATTGCTCCCATCTCTTAGTTGACCAAAAGATATAGAGAATATAAAATCCTATTAGGCTTATTGTTTGTACATTACAAAATAAACAAAAATAAAAGCCCAAATAAAACCTATCACATAGAACAAAATGCTGCCTTCTATGTCCTTTTATAACATTGTGTCTTCCATCTGTGTATCAACACTATACAGGATTCCTTAGAACAAGTCTGCACAACCTGCATCCTGTGGGCTGCATATGGCCCATGGGCTGCTTGCAGAAGGCCAGAGGATTTGCTCTGTATACAAAGGATGTTTTCCTCTACAGTTTTCATGAGCCACCCACAATCCTTTGGTAGGCTGCAGGTTGTGCAGATCTGCCTTAGAAGATATAATAAGAAATAAGAATTTTCAGTAACTCTCTGATAATAAACAATCAAGGCACAAAAGGAGATGCATGCCAGCCATGCAAGTATTTACCTTTGTCATGGAGGAGATCCAGTACAGTAGTCTAGGTTGGAGATCCTGTGAATGGTTAGGTCTTCCAAATCCTACTTTTTGCAGGTAATATTGTCTTGATTGCATCAAATTTCAAGACATTGGAAGAGATTTTTAATCATTCAAAAGAATTTGGCCTGTATATCCACATAGGAAAGAGGTAGGGGATAAAGATTATCTGTTGCTCAGATTTTAGCATTCATTTGAATGGATACCCTACAGGGTTTGTTCAACCATATGTATACTTGTGATAGACTTGCTCTAGACAATAAGAGCATCAGCGAGCTGTACCTAGAGTTGAAAAAGAGAGTGGGATGAATTGTTTTTGATTCATTTCAGAGCTTTCTCCTGACCTCAGACTTCCCATAACAACCAAGGCGTATCTTTTCAATACAAATAGTGGTTTTTGTCTGTAGAAGGGAAAGACTTCTTGTAGGGCAGAATAGCAAAGTGTTCCAAACTGAGGTACTCCCCTTAAAAGGAAACATGAAACAATGACCATTTTAAAAAATACTTTTAACTCCAGAGTAAATACATCCACTTGAGAAAATTAAAACATAGTTCAAATCAAAATCAATAGAAGTAAGAACTAAATTTGGTAAATTCTTGAAGCCATGTACAGTGAAATTAGAGTCAAGAATGTTATATTTCTCAAAATCATTAATTTTAGTAAGTAGAATATATATAATAAAATGATTTCTTCTCTTGTTGCCTGCCCCTTGCCAAAGGCAACATTTAAACATTATGATATTTTATTGCTTAATTTTTAAAAGTCAATTAGTATCTCTTTGTGATAATTATATAACTTATTGAAGAGAAAACCTGTTGCAGTAGTTGAAACTAGTATAGAGAAGGACTATAGGGAATTATTAGCTAAAAAAACAGGCACAGAAACTAAAAGGACCAAGTTTATAAATTATCATTTGGTACATTTTTCATTGGATTCATAAATGATATTACTGATGGAGACAGAAGGACCATTGTTAGCTCAGTACAAATGCTTTAGCTCCAGATAGCATGGAATCTAATAATTTGAAATGACATCTTGGAAATGTCTACACAGTGTACAATACAGGATACTTTTCTAGAGAAAATTGAGTTCTTTTACTTAGCAAAAAGCAGACTTGTTCAAAAGCCATTTTGTAGATATCACAAGGATTGCTTTATCACATAATGTTGCTTACAGAATTGCTAAGCATAAAAAGCCTCATTTGAAAGAAGAAATTCTGGTGCTCCCTGCAGCTATTGACATGGTTAAAATGATTCTTGGCATTAGTTTGACTTGTATTTAATGCAGTGGGAATAAGAATTCAGGACAGTCACTTAACTTGTCATTGCTCAAGTGGATAAAGCCAATGATGTATTTGAACTTCTTGTTGGGGGTGTGGGGTTTGTTACCCTGTAAACTTATTGATGGCATTGCCACATCAGGAGAAACTTCTAGCATAGTTGACAGATTTTAGAATTTACATGAATTACACTTCTGTACTTTAGTGGTTACTAAGTTATTAGTAAGCTCTACTAGCTTAATTGATGTCAGGATGAAATAAAGGTCTACCAACAAGCATGGCAATTAGACATGCTTTATAATTACTTTTTTGGGGGATAAACAGAAGTTAAGAGCTATATGTAGTTTTTCAAGTTATTATAAAAGTAAGCCCCCTGATTCCATTAATAGGACATGACGTTGCCTTACTTGTGCTTGTGTCTTACTAGCTGTGTGATCCTGGGCAAATTATCACTTAGCCTTTCTGAGCCATAGTTTCCTCATTTATAAAATTTGAGGGTTGGATTTGATGTAATCTTTAAGATTTCTTCTGACTCTAAGTCTATGGTGCTACAGTCTATTTTGCCATTTTTCATGGTGATCCTTACAAAGAGGAAAAAATTCAGTCATATTTTCATTCATTAGATATTTTTGAAAAAATTGAACACTAAATCAGTGGCCCTCAGATTCATTCTCTGATCCAGGAACATAAAGGTATTAGATTTACAGATATATTAAAGCTATGGTTAATAAATTTACAAAATTATTTGTGACTCCAAATGACTATCCTTCATGTGAAATGGAAGAAAGTGAGGAGCTGTATATTAATCTCTTGACCAGTCTTCAGAAAGCATTCTTAATTTGTTTTAAAGATCTAGATATTTGTTAATTTGAATCAATTAGGAAACCATTTGTTGTAGGCACACTTGGCTGCATTTAGTGGTTCATAGACTCATAGTCGCATTTAAACTTGAAAGTCTTATGGGCTAGCTATTTGTGAATAGTGTGATCTCTGGTTTGTCATGTAATTTGTTATAAATCTAACAGAGCACTGTTTCTGGCTTCAGGTCCTAGCTCTGATACCTGTTACTTGTGTGACCTTGGGCTAGTAACCTCCCTGGGTGTCAGTTTCCGTATCTATACAATGAAAAGGTAGGACCGAATAGCCTATAACATTCCTTACAGCTTTAAATCTGTGATCCTCACATTTTATTGGTGTGAAACTTGGTGAGCTGCTGTAGCTGTTATAAAGGCCAAAGTTTTAGTGATTAAAAGGTGCTGAGCAGTAGCATTATCTCCAGTGATACTGCATTTTTGAGAAACTACCCAAACTAAGCCTACTTGTCACATTAATAATGTTATAATTGCGGTTATTATTTTTATGGTCCAGATATGAAAACTGTAAAGTATGTTATCAATACATATCCGTATGTTACATTTCTCTTCTCATATATTTAGCACTAAATTTTATTTTGACAAAATGTGAGCGAAGAAAATTGAGTAGATTGTTTTGTGAAAAGTGGGGATAGACACACAATAATTTTATGTCTAAAAAAGGTGGCGTGCTAAATAAGATTTGGAAACCACTGTGATAAGAGATATATATGAACTGATATTTGATGGAAGTTAGAAATTCTTAGGAGGGGGGAGATAAGGGAGGATGACCTTCTGGGTATGGAGGTTAGCTTATATAAAGTCGTGTAGGCAGGAGATGGAGTGCCATGTTATGAGAAATATCAAGTAGACTGTTTTGGCTTCTGTGAAGAGAGTGTAAAGGGAATTAGATGGAGGAACTTTGGAATTTTGGAAAAATAGACTGGAGTCAGTTTATAAAGACTTTAGGTGCCAGCTTGAGTAACAGGGTATGATGGAAGGTTCTTTAGCAATAGACTAGGTCTGTGGTCTGACATGTTTTAGGAAGATTATTTTGGCAATCCCTGGGGGAAGGATTGGAGAGGGGAGAGACTACATGTTATATGATGGCGAAACGTCTTATTTGCCTGGTTATTAATTATGAGTCTTGAAAGGTACAGATTGTCTTTTGTTTAGGTCTAAACCTGTGATTTCATTGGTGTTAAGAGTTCCCTAGAAGGAAATTCTCTGTACTAATACATAGCAGCAACTGTTTTGCAGCTTATAGTTTTAAAATTTCTGAGGCACTGACAGAGGTTATATTGACATTTTATTAGTTTGGTTATACTCATTATATTTAACGTGTCTGTATTTTTAAAAATAAAGAATTATCCAAGACCACTCTTTTGGTTTTTTCATTTCAGGAGCTACTACAGTGGCATGGCAGAATCCTTTAGCGAGCTGGTTTAGTGCTATGATGCACTGCTTTGGAGGGGGGATTTTGTCTGCTATTTTGCTTGGAGAGCCTCCAGTAAAATTCCTTGAAAATAACACTAATGTCTTATTGGCATCTTCAATATGGTAAGTAGCAATGATAGTACAGAGTGTGGTGCATTCATAAAAATGTTTTCGAATTGCTCTTGTATCAAAAGCATCTCAAATTTGCAAAATCCTACAGAATCATAAAAATTACAAATAAGAGTTCCACTAGTTACTTTATGGAGTGAGCTTTGTCAGTCTATGTTCATGTAATTTTCATGTGGAAACACTTTACAAATTTATTCAAATGGATATATTAAAAACACATTAAGATACATTAGAATTAATACCTATTTTATTGAACGTTGTCACTGATTTTTTTGATTTGAATATTTAAATAGTCACATTAGCTGTCTCATTACTTAAGGTAAAGATACTCCATGTAATATTGCCCTGACCAGTACAACTTAATAATGTATCCATTAAGAAATTATAGTCAAAATCATAAAAGCTTGCAATCATATTGTTTGACTGATTGTTTATGTATGACATTGTTTGGTCCTACCACATTCAAATTCAATTAATGGTGACAAGGCAGTGCATATCTGTATTTATTTATTTAAAAATTCTTTTAGAATTTATTTATTTTTTGTTTTCAACATTTATTTCCACAAGATTTTGAGTTCCAAATTCCACCCCATCTCTCCCCTTCCGTCACCCCAAAACATCATGCATTCTGATTACCCCTTCCCCCAATATGCCTTCCCTTCTATTACACCCCTCCCTTCCCTTATTCCCATCTTCTCTCTTTTTTTGAAGGGCAAGGTAGGTTTCTATACCCCATTATCTGTATTTCTTATTTCCCAGTTGTATGCAAAGACAATTCTCAACATTCATTCCTAAAACTTTGAGTTCCAACTTCTCTCCCTTCCTCCTTCCCCACCCACCCCCACTGAGAAGGCAGGCAATTTGATATAGGCTTTATACCTGTAGTTTTGCAAAAGACTTCCTTAATAGTCATGTTGTAAAAGACTAATTATATTTCCCTCCATCCTATCCTGCCCCTCATTTATTCTGTTCTCTCTTTTGACCTTGTCCCTCCCCAAAAGTGTTTACTTCTAATTACTCCCTGCTCCCATTTGCTCTCCATCATCCCCATTATCCCCCCACCCCACATATCCCCTTCTCCCTTACTTTCCTGTAGTGTGAGATAGATTTTCATACCAAACTGAATGTGCATGTTATTCCCTCCTTAAGCCAAATGTGATGAGAGTAAGTTTCACATTTTCCCTCTCATCTCCCCACTTCTCCCCTCCATTGAAAAAGCTTTTTCTTGACTCTTTTATTAGAGATAATTTGCCCCATTCCATTTCTCCCTTTCTTCTCCCTATATAATCTTCTCTCACCTCTTAATTTTAGTTTTTAGATGTCATGCCTTCATATATGACTTACCTTGGTCCCTGTGTGTGTGTATGTGCCTGTGTGTATGTGTGTGTGTATATATGTATATGTATATATATATATATATATATATGTATTTGTGTGTGTGTGTGTGTGTGTGTGTGTGTGTGTGTGTGTGTGTAATCCTAACTATACTGAGAAAAGTTTCAAGAGTTGCAAATATAATCTTTCCATGTAGGAATGTTAACAGTTCAACTTTAGTAACTCTCTTATGATTTCTCTTTCCTGTTTAGCTTTTCATGCTTCTCTTGATTCTTGTGTTTGAAAGTCAAATTTTCTATTCAGCTCTGGTCTTTTCATCAAGAATGCTTGAAAGTCCTCTATTGCATTGAATGATCATTTTTTCCCCTGAAGTATTATACTCAGTTTTGCTGGGTAGATGATTCTTGGTTTTAGTCCTAGTTCCTTTGACTTCTGGAATATCATATTCCAAGCCTTTCTATCCTTTAACATGGAAGCTGCTAGATCTTGTGTTATCCTGATGGTTTTTTCACAATACTCGAACTGTTTGTTTCTGGCTACTTTCAATATTTTCTCCTTGACCTGAGAACTCTGGAATTTGGCTACAATCCTAGGAGTTTTTCTTTTTGGATCTCTTTTAGGAGGTGATTGGTGGATTCATTCAATATTTATTTTATTCTCTGGTTCTAGAATATCAGGGCAGTTTTCCTTGATAATTTCATGAAAGATGATATCTAGGTTCTTTTCTTTATCATGGCTTTCAAGTAGTGCCATAAATTTTAAATTGTCTCTCCTAGATTTATTTTTTAGGTCAGTTGTTTTTCCAATGAGATATTTCACATCATCTTCTATTTTTTCATTCTTTTGATTTTGTTCTGTAATTTCTTGTTTTCTCATAAAGTCATTAGCTTCCATCCGCTGCACTGTAATTTTTAAAGAGCTATTTTCTTCAGTGAGCTTTTGGACTTCCTTTTCCATTTGGCTCATTCTGCTTTTTAAAGTGTTCTTCTCCTCATTGGCTTTTTGGACCTCTTTTGCCATTTGAGTTAGTCTATTTTTAAAGGTGTTATTTTTTTCAGCATTTTTTTGGGATCTCCTTTAACAAACTGTTGACTTGGTTTTCATGATTTTCTTGCATCACTCTCATTTCTCTTCCCAGTTTTTCCTCCATCTCTCTTACTTGATTTTCAACATCCTTTTTGGATTCTTCCATTACCTGAGACCATTTCATATTTATTTTGGAGGTTTTGGATGCAGAGGCCTTGACTTTTATGTCTTCCTCTGATGGTAAGCATTGTTCTTCCTCATACGAAAAGGTGGAAGAAAATGCCTGTTCACCAAGAAAGTAACCTTCCATAGTCTTACTTTTCCCCCCTTTTTTGGGCATTTTCCCATCCAGTTACCTAACTTTTGAGTCCTTTGTCAAGAGGTGGGTATACTGCAGGGACCTATAAGTTCTCATTTCCTCTAAAGTGACACAATCAAGGGAGAGGACTTTACTTCTCTGCTGACCTTCGCTCTATTCTGGGAGCAACCACAGGCTTTTCTGCCCAGGATCTGCAAGTAGGATTCCTTCTCCAGAGCCTCTACCAACTCCACCAGCCAGTGCTCCTCCTCACCCCAGGACTGCCATTCAGGGCTGGGACCCACATCAGCAGTTCAATTCCCCCAGTGTCTTTAGCCTGAGGGCTAAAAAAATGGACACTGCTGTGCAGTGGCTACTGCCTTCCTGGGGCCAGACGATGTTCCCTTCTCACCCAGGTGAAAGTGCTTTCTCACTGACCTTTGAACCTGTCTTTGGCACTTTTGGTGTGAGAAGTCTGGGTAATTCCACTCCCAGAAGCCTGCTCTGGTCCTATCTGAGCCATGCCATGCGACCAAGGCTGGACTGCACTCTGTGGGTCATGTGGCACCCTGAGCCTGGTGTGATAGACCTTTCCTATTGGCCTTCTAGGTGTCTTGGTCTGGAAATCTCTTTCACTGTCGTTTTGTGACTTCTGCGGCTCTAGAATTTGTTTAGAGTCATTTTTTGTAGGTATTTTATGGGCTATGGGGGGAGAACTTCTACAGGTCCATCCTTCTACTCTGCCTTCTTGGCTTCAGTCCCCTATACCTGTATTTATTAATAAAACTTCTTAATAGGAAGAGCCAAGAGGAAATGCTTTTTCAGATATGTTCATGCAATATGAATAGCAAGCCCTGAGTGGTAATAATTATTTACTTAAGTAGAATTGCTTAGCCTTTAGTTATGATACACTTCAGTGGATTTTGAATCTCACTGATATCTGTATACCTTTCCATTTTTCAGGTAGTAGCCCATTTACTCTCTCTCATTCTGTGCTATTTTTGTTCATATTTTCCCCTAACGCCCCCACAGAAATGATACCTAGTATGAAGAAGGATTTTTCTAGGCTTTTTAACATTTTTTGGTTGTGAGAAGAATGCTTAAGATATCATTATTTATCACTGGCTCTCACTACACAATCAAACCACCTCTTCTACTCATGCTTTTATATAATTTTGCATAATTTCTTGCATAAAGTCATTAGTAACATGCTGCTGCATGCTCATACCTACCATGCAACCCTCTTCATTGCTCTTTTCGTCACTGGCCATTTTAATTTTTTGGGGCTTGGAGTGTTCATCATAATTCATAGCCACAGAGCATTACCAAGAGAATATTTGTATTAATATGGTGGAATTTTGTGTAAAGTAGAAACTTGGTACTGTAAAAAGGTTTGCACAATCTCCCATATTCATTCTACTCCCCTTAAAAATTTCGTTTGCTTTTACATCGCAATCATTCCCAGAGATGTCTTCTTGCTCCATTTTTCTACCTGTGAGCTATCTCTTGTAACAAAGATTTAAAAAGAAAAGGAGGTTGTTCAACAAAATTAATCAGCTCATTAACTGTACCTGTCAGCATATGTTAAATCCTATAAACATAGTCTCCCACCTATGCCATAAGAAAGGGAGAGAGGGAAATACATTTTCTCAACTCCTCTATAGGACCAAGTTTAAATATTTTATAGTATTGTTTCTTCTTTTGTGTTCTTTCTGCTGTTGTATTTATTATGTATTTTGTTTTTCTTTTTTTTTGCTTACTGTACTCTGGATCAGTTTAAATCCTTCCAAATTTTTCTGAAATCTCCCTATTGGTAATTTTTTTTAAATTGCATTTTTATTATGATTAATCATCAACAAACTTGGCACATAGTAGGCACCTCATCAATGCTTATTGAATAATAGATACTAAACATTTATTAAGTGCCTACTACATGCCATCAACAAACATTTCTGTATGTAAAGAACAAAAAGGAAGCTTATATATGGAACCTTGAACTTCAGTTACATAGTTTATTTTTTTAGACTTAGAGTAAATTTAACATGATGGTAAACAATTGCCCTGTTTATATATGTGTTTTCTTCTTTTTTGTTTTTTCCATTTATTTTTAATGTTTTATTGGTCCTCTTCCTTTCTGATCTACCTAGTAAAACCTCCCTCCCCCAAAACCCATTTCCCCTCAGTGGAAGTCTTTCATATAACAATCAAGTACAGTCAAGCAAAACAATGCATTGACCGTGTCTAAAAATATGTGTTTCATTTTGTGCCTGTTGCTTATCACCATTTGCTACAGGGAAGGTGGCGCACGGTTCATTGTTAGTCTTCTGAAGTAAGGACTACGTCGATAGGAGTCCTGTGGTCTTTCAAAATGGCTTCTCGTTACATTTTTGTCCTCCTGTAAGTTGTTTTGGTTCTGTTAGTTTCCTTTTGCCTTAGTTTGTCCAAGTTTCTCTGACTTTATCCTCCTTGTAGTTTCTTAGGGCACAATTATAATAATTGATCACAGTCATATGCCATGATTAATTTGTTCAGCCATTCCTTACTTGGCAAGCACGTATTTCGTTCTAATTCTTTGCTACCACAAAAAATACGCTATTATTGATGTTTTTGTATATGTTGGGGTATGTGTCAGGGATCCAAGAGTATGCATGTTTTAGTCCATATTTTAGAAGCACAATTCCAGATTGCTTTCCAGAATGGCTGGACCAGTTCATAACTCCACCGTCATTTCTATTGGTGCACCTGTCTTTCTTTATTCCTTCTAATATTGACCATTTCCATTTTTTGTCTTTTTTACCATTTAGTGTGGAATGAGGTAAAACTTAAATTGACTTATTTGTCTTTTGGAGCAATCTTTCATAGAAATGATGGTTGATATATTTTAATTCTTCTGAGAATTTCATTTCTTTTGAGCACTTATCTATTGGGGAATGGCTCTTGGTCTTATATTTAATGCTCATTCCCTTAGATGCTTATTCTCTTAGATATCAGAACCTTTTTGGAGGTGTTTAATGCAAAATTTTTTTTCTTAATCAACTATTTCTCTTTTGTGCCTTTTTGTATTGATTTTGTTCTTGTAGAGGCTTTTTAATTTTGTGAGATGAAAGTTATCTGATTCTATTTTGTGTGATCTTCTCTATCCCTTATTTAGGTGTAAGAATTCTGCCCCTGTTCATAATTGAAAGGTACCTGGTCTCATTCTCTTTAATTTTTTAATTAGCTTGATATTTTATATTTAGATCATTTACATTCAGGTCACTTGGATCTTATTATGATAAGATACTGGTCTAAAGCTAAATTTCTGCCAGCTGCCTACCAACTTTCCAAGTAGTTTTTGTCAAATAGAGAATCCTTCCCCTTGCGGTGTATTTTGGGATGTATGGAAAACTAGGTTACTGATCAAAATCATAGATTTTGAGTGAAATGAGACTTCAGAAACCATCTGGTCCAACTTCTTCATTCTTTAGATGAGGAAGCTCTGGTCCATAAAGTGTGTCTTGATCAAAATGACATAGGTAAATAAGTGTCCAAGAGAGGACCGAATTCATGTCTCCTGACCCCAGAATCAGTGTTCTTTCCACTGTACTGCTACTACCAATCAATTAATCAATAAATATTTGTTAAGTGGTTACTATCTGCCAGTAGTATGATAAACACTGGGTATACAAAAAGAAGCAAAAGATAGTTCCTGCCCTCAAGGAGCTTATAATATAATGGGGAGACGATATGCAAACAATTGTATACAATGTAAGCTGTATATGGGATAAATAGAAAATAATCAACAGAAGGCAGGTAGTCTAATTAAGAGACATGAAAAAGTAGAAGAAAGGATTTAAAGAAGCCAGGGAGGTCAGTAAATGGAGCTGAAGAGGGAAAGTGTTTTTAGGCACAAGTGACAGTCAATGAAAATGTTCAGAGTCAAGAGGTGGAATTTTGTTCATGGAACAGCCAGGAGGCCAGTGTGTGTCTGGGAATAAGGTGTAGACCAGAACCATAGTTGAGTGTGATTTTTTTTTCTGATTCTTGCTTTTATCTCGTTAGTTCCAGTAATCTGTTTTTCTGTTTTTTAACCAGTGCTTAATAATTATGAGGATTACTGCTTTATAGAATAATGTGAGTCCAGAAGTGCTATTCTCCTTTGATCCCTTATTTTAAAAAATGATTTCCTTTAATAATCTATAGACCTTGTTTTTTCTCCAAATGGATCTATTATTCTTCTTTTCCTTCATAAAGTAACCCCTTGGTAATTCAATTAGACTTCTACATTAATTTAGGTAGCAGCATCCTTTGTGTTATATTGTCCCAGGCCAACCAGGAATAATGACATTTTATTTAGGTCATTCTTTAAATAGTATTTTGTAATTGTCCCTATATAAATCTTGTGTATTTTGTGGATTGACTCTCAGGTACCGGGGAAGCTTCTTTTTTTTCCCAAATTTACTTATTCTTGATTACTTACTTTTGGATCTGATGTTGTCAGTCTCCATCCTTCTTGATTATCTGGCCCAAGCTTTTGATATTGTGGTCTACTCTCTTTTCCTGGATATTGGGTTTTCATGATCTCTGTCTCTTAAATTTGTGCTGTTTCTCACTCGTGGCATTTGCCCCATCTTCTCCAACTTCTCTGACCTCTCAGTCTTCTTTGCTAGACCATCTTTCTTATCTGACCCCCAGCTATGGTATACCCCAAGTCTCTGACCTGGGTACTCCTTTACTTTTTTTTTAGATACACTATTTCTTTGGTTTACTCAATTGCCATCTCTGTGTAGATGACTTCCAGAGCTGTATGACTACCACCGATCAGGCCCACACCTATTGCCTGTTGGATATTGAATAGGCAGTAGTCTCATAGACATTTCAAATTAAGCATATGCAAACAGAACTCGTTCATTATCTTTCCCAAAATTTTGCCCCTCTTGCCAGCTTCCCTTTTTTCTGGGCAGGGTGCTACCCCTTGCTCTAAGGTTCCTAACCTTAAAATCATTCTCCAATCTTTATTTTCTCCTCATCCCTCGAACCAAGTTTGACAAATCTTGTCAATTTAACCACATGTCTCACATATGTCACCTTCTTTCTGCTCCCTTCCCACATCCAACCCTCCCACCAGTTCATTCCCTATGACTTCTCATGCAGATATTGCAGTCACCTCCTAATGGGTTTCCCTGCCTCAGATTTCTTCCCCCTCCAGTTCATCCTCCATAGGGCTGACAAAATATCATGACATCCTTAGAGCTCAGGTCCTACCACTGCTCTTCCTTTGCCTTGCTACAGCGCTCTAGACACTACTGAGTTTTACTAGGACTGTTATGACCTTGCTATTATGCCACCTTGTGTATCAGTCAGTAAACATTTATTAAATGCTTACATATACCAGGCACTGTACTATATAGGCACTGGAGATACAGAAAAAGGCAAATGACATTCTGTGCCCTTGAGGAACTCAAATCATAATGGGGGTAATCACA
Source organism: Potorous gilbertii (assembly GCA_028658325.1). NCBI lineage: Eukaryota > Metazoa > Chordata > Mammalia > Diprotodontia > Potoroidae > Potorous > Potorous gilbertii. The sequence continues at coordinate 18,550,801 of CM053769.1, read as the reverse complement.
TCTCCTGTCCTTCTGTACCTCTCAGACCCCTGAGCATTGTCATCTGCCTTGTTGCTGAACACTGAGGATACTGGGCCATGCTATGCACCCTGAAGCTATCTTCTCTTATATGTGTTGTCATCTCTAATTAAAGTTTAAAGTCCATGAGAGTAGGGACTGCCTCACTTGTCTTTTGTATCACTTTGTATCCCCATTGCATATTTATTAGTATAGTAGCTGTTCTTTGTTGAGTTGTTTTAGTCATGTCTGACACTCCATGACCCCTTATAGGGTTTTCTTGGCAAAGACACTGGAGTGATTTTACTCTTTTCTTCCCCAGCTCATTTTACCCATAGGGAACTGAGACATGCAGTGCTTAAGTGACTTATGTAGGTCACACAGCTAGTAAGTGTCTGAGACTGAATTTGAACTCAAGTTCTCCTAACTCCATCTATCCCCTGTGCTGCAGTGGTTGTTGGCCCATGGAAAATACTAACTGACCATTCATTCATTCATGACCCTCCAGAAGCTCAATGTTATCTGTAGGAGCAAATTTGAATTTTTCTGTTTTTAAAGCCTATTAAAACCTGACTTGAACCTTCCTTCCCTTACATTATTATGCATTAATTATCTTCATTCATTCCATGGCCCAGTCAAATTCTCCTTATTGTACATTACTCCGTTTCCTTTCCTTATGCCCTTGCACAGACCTTTTTCACTGTGCTCATTCCTTTCTTTAAAATTCCCCTTGAGTGCCAATTTCTGTGTGAAGACTTAAGCAAAGGCTAGGGAGTGATAAAGATCAAAAAGGAAGAAAAGAGGCTCAGTAAAACATTAAAAATAAATGGAAAAAATTGAAAATTCAGAAGAGAACACATATAAGCAGGGCAGTTTTCTTACCATCATGTTAAATTTAATATATGTTTAAAAAACAAACTATTTAACTGAAGTTCAAAGTTCCATGTATAAGCCTCCTTTTTGTTCTTTATATACAGAAATATTTGTTGATGGCACATAGTAGGCACTTAATAAATAAGAAATTTCCCCTTCTCCCTGTAGTGTACCTTGTATTTATTTTGTTTATAGATTGTATGGGAGGCAGCTTGTTGTCACTGACCTGGAAGTCAGGAAGACCTGGGTTCAAGTTTTGCCTCTGATATATACTGGTTGTTTGACACCATGCAAGGCACTTTAACCTTTTAGTGTCCCTCCTCCCCTTTTCTTTTTTTAAAAATTAAATTAAATTTATTTAGTTAGATTTCAAGTTCTAAAATGTTTCCCTCTCTCCTTCCTGACCTCACACTAGAGAAGGTCACCATTTGACACCTCTCTCTCTCTATACACACTATGCATACTTGTATTTATCAGTTCTTTCTCTGAAGATGGATAGCATCTTCTATCATAGGTCCTTTGTAGTTTATTTGAATATTTGTAATTAACCTTTATAAGGATAATTTATAGTTATCCTTTGAGCAATATTGTCGCTGCTGTCTCATATTCTGTTGATTCTCATTTCACTCATTATTATGTTCAAGTCATTTTGTGTTGCTTAAAATCAACCTGCTCATCATTTCTTACAGCGTTGTGGTTTTCTGTGACAGTCATATGTCACAACTTGTTTAGCCATTCTCCAATTTTGATCATCCCCTGAATTTCCAGTTATTTGGCACCATGAAGAGAGCTACTATAAATATTTTAGAATAAATAGGGTTTTTTTTTTCTTTTTCCACCTTGGGAAACAGACCTAATGTAGTGGTATTTTGGGGTTAAAGAGTACACACAGATATATAATTCTTTGGGCATAATTCCAGACTACTCTCCCAAATAGCTGTTCACAGTTCTACCAACAGTGTGTTAGTATTCCAGTTTTTCCACAACCTCTCCAACATTTGTCATTTTCCTTTTCTATCATTTTAGCCAATCTGGTAGACATGAGATGGTATCTCAAAGTTGTTTTAATTTGCATTTCTTTAATCAATAATTATCTAGAGTTTTTTTAGATGACTATATGTACCTTTAATTTCTTTATCCATAAACTACCTGTTCATATCCTTTGACTGTCAGTTGGGGAATGATTAATATTCTTATAAATTTGATAGAGTTTTCTATATGTTTGAGATATGTGAACTTTTTCTGAGAAATTGTCTATAAACTCTTTTCCAGTTTTCTGCTTTCCTTTTAATCTTGATTACATTGATTTTATTTGTACAAAACCTTTTAAATTTAATGTAACCAGAATTATCCATTTCATATCTTACAATGCTTCATCTCTTGTTTATTCATAAATTCTCCTCCAGTCTATAAGTCTGATAAGTATTAAGTTCCATCCTCTACTTTACTTACGCTATCTCTAGAAACAAGACCACGTGTCCATTTTGACCTTTTCTTGGTAAGTGGTGTGAGATATTGCTCTATACTTAGTTTCTGCTTTTACCAAATAGTGAAGTCCTATCTCAAATCTTAAATCTTTACACTAGTTAAATACAAACTTACTACAATAAATTACTGCTTATGTATTTTATGTCCACTCTGTTCCACTGATCCACCTTTCTGTTTCTTAGCCAGTGGCAGATAGTTTTGATAATTTCCTCCTTATAATATAGTTTAAGGTTTGGTATTACTATGCCTGCTTCTGTTACATTTTTTTTCATTAATTCCTTGGATTTTCTTGACCTTTTGTTTTTACAAATGAATTTTCTTATAATTTTTTTTAGCTAAATTTTTTTTTTATTATTTATTTGGGATGGCACTGAATAAGTAGATGAGCTTAGAGAGAAATGCATTTTTATCATACTGACTCTGCTCACCCATGAACAGTTATAAATGGATCAAATTATAATGTATAAATTTCTATTATAAACATATATGCTATTTTTTCTTTTCCCAGTTCTAGCACTACTAGCCTCCCACCCACTCCTATTCTCCACTGTAAAAGTTCTGAGATTGTTATTACATTATTACGTTTCACCTCTCTACTCAATTGTATTTTTTAGAATTATCCCATTGTACTCAACTAAACTCCTAGCTTTCCATCTATGTGTGCTTTTTCAAACTACCCAAGTAATGGTAACACTCTTAAGAGTTAAAGATAACATTTTTTCCATATAAGAAGTAAACAATTTGACCTTACTAAATCTTTTATAATTGATCTTACATGTTTACTTTCTTATATTTCTCCTGATTCTTGCAAAACTAATTTTCTCTTCTGTTCTTTTCCTCAAGAATACATGTAAGTCCTTTAATTTGTTAACATTCATTTTTTTTTTTCCTTGAAGGATTATACTCAGTTTTGCTGGGCAAGCTATTCTTGATTACAAACTCAGATTCTTTGCTCTTTGGAATATCATATTCCATGGCCTTTGATTGAACCTTGTGTCATCCTGACTGTGGCTCCATGGTACTTAAATTTTTTCTTTCTATTTACTTATAATATTTTCTTCTTGACCCGGGAGCTTCAAAACTTAACTATAGAGTATCTGTGAATTTTCATCTTGGGTATCTCTTTTAGGTGGTTATTGGTAGATTTTTTTCAATTCCTGTTTTAACCTTTTAGTTCTAAAATATCTGGGCAATTTTCCTTACTAATTCTTGAAATATAGTGTTTAAACACTTTTTTTTTATCCTATCTTGCAGGTAAACCATCAATTCTAATTCTCTCCTTGATCTGTTTTTTAGTTCAGTTGTTTTTGTGATGACGTTTCACATTCTCTATTTTTTCTTTCTTTTGATCTTGATTTTATTATTTTTTGGTATCTTATGATGTCAATAACTTCCTCTTACCCAATTCTAATTTTTAAGAAGTTATTTTTTTCCATAATTTTTTGACTCTCCAATTGGTTGACTTTCATAGTTTTCATAATTTTCTTGCATTACCCATATTTTTTTCCTATTTTTTCCTCAGCCTCTCTTACTTGATTTTTAAGTCTATTTTAAGTTCTTAAAAGAATTCATTTTGAGCTTGTGATTGTTTTATGTATTTCTTTGAATCTTTAGAAGTAACTGTTTTGACTTCATTGTCTTTTTCCAAGTTTGAGCCATTATCTTTTCTTTCACCATAGTAGATATCTATGGTAGAATTCTTTCACTATTGCTTACTAATTTTAATTTTTTTAGCACTCTATTTCTTGATTGTGGATTTTATGTTGGAATTGGGTTCTAGTCCCAACGTGTGGGGGATAATGTCTCAGACTTTAGGTTTTTCATGCTGTTATTTTCTGAGCTCTGTTTAGCAGCCTTTGACCTCTTAGTGCTTCAGATGTTTTGTAATCCAAGATCAGGTGTGATCACTGCTCTTCTTGCTCATGTCTTGATATGTGAGTAATATCAGGTACTCTTTTCTACCCTTGAGTTGTGTCCTGGGCTCCTAGCAATGCTGTTACCTCAAATACTCTTGTTTCCTTTGTTTTAGTCACTGTAAGCTTCAGCTTACCCCTCTGCCCTGGAACTGAAACCAAGGTCTCTGTTCCCTTGCAAGTGATCACAGGCAGCAGGGCCTTCACCCCTCAGCAACCACACTCACCAGCATGTATTTGCTCCTCCTCATCCACAGCCACAGCCCAGGACAGTGGTACCTCTACCAACACAGCTGCCCTCAGGACATGTTTATTGATATGGAGGTTTCTGCCCTTCAGTCAGTCCAGACTGGCGCCAGGAGGTCAGATTTTTTCCTAATGTCCTCCCAACATGTTTTAATGCTGAACAACAACTGCTTTACCTGGACTTTTAATTTAATTATTTTTGCCACTATAAAGTTCACTTTGAGGCATTGTTTTAAAAACTGTAGGGGAGAATTTGGAAAAACCAGGTAATGTCCTGCCTTATTCTGCCATCTTCCCAGAATCCTCCAGCCTTGCAGTTTTTGAGATTATTCTTCAAGACTTTAAGTTGCAGAGTAGTTGCTGACTTGCATAGGTGGAGGGAGCATACTCATTGGGAGTTTCCTAAGCAATAAAATCACAGATCTGGACCAAAAATATACCTTGGAATATTGTGTAGTCATAGATCTTGAGCTGAAAGAGACCTTACTGAACATCTATTTCATCCCTGTCATTAGAATGATGAGGAAATGGAATCAAATTTAAATGACTTGTCCAAGTGAATATGACTTGTTATTTTGTGCGTGCTTTTTTGTCCAATATATTGGGAGCTCCTTGAAGGCAGAGACTTTTTATTTTTGTCTTTTTATTTCTATCACTTTGCAGAGTTCCTGTACTACACAATATCTTGGTGATTTATTTTTTTATTTATTTTGTGTCCTTGCTGCATTACAGAAACCATTAACTGTCTCAATTTATTGATTCTCTGGCATTTTCTAAGTAAACCATCATGACCTTTTCGTAGAAGGAGAATTTTGTGTTTTCCTTAACGTTGTTTATATCTTTAATTTATTTCTGTTGTCTTATTGCTCTTGCTAGTATCTCTTGAATTATGTAAAATAATAGTATTTGGGTAAAATAATATATCTTTGCTTTATACCTTTTCATTGAGAATGCTTTGAGTATTTCCCATTCTAATGCTATATTTTTTGTTTGAGAGTTTTTTTTTTAACATTTAACCTGTCTGTACTTATGTTTTATGGATCTTTTTTTATAAGCATGAGTTAGAATTATACCTTGTTTTTTGTATCTGTTGATAGAGTCATGTGATTTGAATCATGTGTGATTTTAATATAACTATTTTGATCGTGTTCCTCATCTTGAAGAATCTTAGCATTCCTATTACAAATCCATATTTGGTCATAGTGAATAACTTTTTGGTTATATTAATGTAGTCTTTTTGCTGGAGTTTTATTGAATTTTTGTGAATAATATTCATTAGTGATGATGGTCTATGGAAGAGATTCCCAAACTTATTTGACCCCCTTTTAAAAAAAGTTACTCAGTGACCCCCTGGAAATCTTTAACCTTTTAATGGTTTTTTAAAAAAATTTGCATAATTTTAAAAAATATAAAATTAAAAAAAAAATGACATCTTAAATTTAATAATTTATTGGGTTTTTACCTGTATTGACATTTTAATGACACAATATTGTGTCATGTAATTGTATTGTGTTGTAAACAAGTCATTTCACGCACATATTCCTGCCTGTGCTTGCTAGCCTTCTCAACAGGAAAGGTATCTTGCCAACACTTGCTTGTTAAGACCTGTTTGCAGACATGACCACTGATCAGCTATAACTTGCATTTTATGTGTTTATTTGGAAAATAATATAGTTACTATAACTACAACTCTGTTACACAACAGATGAAATATGTATGAATATTTTTAAAATTTTTATTCTCTTCTATCCTTATTGTTCCACTTATTTTTATTCAATACCCCTTACCCCTCCAATTGCACCTGAGGCTTCTACTACCCCTTGGATCATTCTAACGCCCTCCAAGGGGTCGTCTCACTCATTTGGGTACCTCTGGATAGTCTTCTTTTACTGTTAACTTTACTATTTTGGGTCAGTGAAATATGTCTCATCAAAGGAGTTTGCTAACATGTTCTTTGAGAATCTTTGAGAATAATTCGTGTAACATAAATATTAATTACCTTTTACATGTGTGATAGAATTGGTTCATGGTTTCTCCAGTTTCATTTTCTATGCTTAGATTTAAGATTTCTATTTCATCTTCTGTTTATTTGGGGATTTTATTTTGTAGATAATCCTCTATTTCCTTTAAATTCTTTTTCCTGGCACCTAATTATGCAAAATAATTTCTATTAATCCTTTTCTTTTTTGCAATTTCATTTTGTTTTTTATTTTGATAATTTGATTATCTGTTTTCTTTTAAAAGTTAGGTTAGCTAAAGTTTATTGTTTGTTAGTCTTTTTAGAAAATCAGCTTTTAGTCTTGTTCACCATTTTTTAGGATTTTTTTTTCTGTTTTATCTATTTTTGCTTAACTTTTCAAGTTTCCTGTTTGGATTTTTTTAAAGTTAATTTTCTAGTTTTTAAAAACTCATACTCAGTTCATTAATGCTGTCTTTTAAATTTTGTTAATGTTTTTCAGAGCTAATTTTTCCTCCAAGAACAGTTTTAGCTGCATCCCATAAATTGTAGTATAATGGTCTTATTTTCATTCCCTTCTACTAGTTGTTGTTTCTATGATTTTTTTCTATACAGCTCTGATATCTTCATCAGGAATACTTGAAAGTCTTCTATTTCATCAAACATCAATTTTTTCCTCCTGTAGGATTAAATTCAATTTCACTGGTAAGTTATTCTTGACTGTAAGTCTATATCTTTTGCCTTCTGAAATATTGTATTCTAAACTCTCCATTTCTAAATAGTAGTGGCTTCTAAGTTGTATGGGATCCGCTGGTTCTTTGATACTTGAGTTTTTTCTGACTGCTTGCAGTATTTTTTCTTTTACCTGGAAACTTTGGATTTTGGCTTTACTGGTTCTAAGAGAACTGGGCAGTTTTATTTTGAGATTTCTTGAAATAGAATATCTAGGCTCTTTTTTTGGTTCTGGCCTCTATGTAATACAATGGTTCTTAAGATTTTTCTCCTTGTTCTGTTTTCCAGGCCTGTTGTTTTTGCTGTTCAATATTTTACATTTTATTTTTTCAGTTTTTTGATTTTATTTCAGTATTTTTTGTTGTCTCATGAAGTCACTGGCTTCTATTTGGCCCATTCTAATTTGCAGGGAGTTTGTTGCTTGGGTATATTTTTGCAGAGCTTGTGCCAAGTGTTTAATTCCCTTCCTAATTTTTCTTCTGTAGCTCTCATTTCTTTTTGATCCTTTTTTTTCCTCTAGCACTCTCATTTCAGTGATAAAAACATTTAAAATTATTTTTAAAAAACTCTTGATTCTTCTCTCCCAAGAATTCTAGTTGAATTTTTGTCCAAGCTGTGTTTTCTTTGAAAGTTTCCTTGCACATATTTTGGAGTCATCCTCTTTTTCTGGATTTGTGTTGCGTCATCCCTAACTTCATAATAGCCGTCTGCTCGTTCTTCTATCTTTCCTCCTGACTTCAGGTTCACTTCTTGAGGGAAGGTCTTAGCTGGGTCTGTTGCTGCTTTCTTAGAGTTTTGAGTGCTGTGTTATTCCAAAATCTTAGAGACTGCTCACGTTGGGGATTTGTAAACTTCCAGTATTCCTAAAGTGGGCTTATGCAGGGCAAAGTGTGATTGTTACCTGCTCTGGTCTGAGCACTGCAAGTTCCTGACCAGGCTTTGCTGCTGCTCGGAGCCCTTATCAGCTAGTTGGAAACCTCTCTGCTGCAGACGTCTCTTTGGTCTGAGATTCCTGCCCTTGTTCCTCTTCAGGCTGCGGACTGGGCTAGAAGCTGGAAGGGAAACCTTGCGCCACCTGTGGGGTCTGAACCACACCACTGATGAACTTGCTTCTTGCTCAGTACACAGCTTAGCTGTGGCCACAGACTGCCACCCAGAGTTCATTTTCCTTCCTCAGTTCGTTAGCTGGCACCTTTTCCCACACACTGTACATGATACCTTCCTTCACGAAGGCTCTTTGTTTTCCACTTCTTCCTAAGACCTTATACCATACTTTGGACCTGTATGATGTATTTATAATAATACTCTTTTTTGTTTTATTGATATGTGTATATTTCTAGGTATGTGCCATAAGAACAAATGTGCTGTCTTATTTGTGTGTGTATATTCCCTCAATGCCTAGCACATTGTTCTGAAACCTCACAATAATATATTAAAAACACTTCTTCCACTCATTTCTTTTATTTCTAAAGTGATGGCATGATGATATGAAAGATTTTTTAGAGATGGCGTAGTCCTATGGAAAGTGTGCTGAATGTGGAGTCAGAGGACCTGGGTTTGAATCCTGGTGTTTCCACTTGCTAGCCGTGTGACCTTGGGCAGATAACTGAATATCTCTGTTCAGTTATCTCTGCACAATTAGGGGATGGAAAAGATTCTTTTTTTGTAGACTTATGACCCTATGAACCTTTCAATTCTAAAGTATTGTAATTATGTTAATATTTTAACTGAGTGCATATGTTGAAGAAGAATTCTTTTTCTGATTTATATATATTTTAAAATGTTTGTTGCTATTTTCTGTTTGTATATAACCTTACTTTTCAATTCTATCCCTTTACCTTCTCTACCCAGTGACCTATGAGAGAGAGAGAGAGAGAGAGAGAGAGAGAGAGAGAGAGAGAGAAAGAATGTAATTCAAAGTAATTTGGATATCAAAAGAGCCTGTTAATTCCACCCCTCTTGTCACTTCCCAAACTCTGCCAAGCAGGAAGGGAGAGAGGTAGCTTAAGTTCTTCATTTCTTATTTGGTGCCAGGCTTTCTTATTATAATTACAAAGGAGCCAGCGTTTTATCTTTAATTGTTAATGTTTTTTCCATTTACACAAATTGTAATTGAGTATGTTGATTTATAATTTTTCTAAAGCAGGTTGGAGGGAGTATTAGATTACACATCTTTACTGTTTTAATTTTTAAACTATATAAATGAAAATTATGATAATTTTGATCCCAGTTTTTTATTTTCATTTACACGATTGTTCATTGTGTATATTGGTTTTAGTCATTCTATATATTGCTGTATAATTTATGTTTCTGATAAAATTTGTCACTGGGATAAGATTAGAGAGATTGCGAATTGGGATCTTAATTTTTTTATAATGTTGCAAAATTTTCCTATGTTTGTATCAACTTGGGAAATTTTTGTTATATGTAGTAGCAGACCTTGTGGATCCTCTTTCTCAGAATACTTGTCTTTGTAACAGTTCACAGATACAGTGTTACTCTATCTCCAAAAAACTTTTCTGAGCAACATTAAATTGAAATTAGTATTTAAAACAAGACATTTTATGTCATCATTTTTTATAGCTCCATAGATTTTGTTTTGTAAAGTTTAGACATTACATTTATTTTGAGGTACGTTTGGGTTGTACAGTGCTCACATACCTCTTTAGATCATCGTTGGTGTGTAAAACAGTCAGCACTCAATAATTGGGGCTCAATGATGACAATATTACTATATTCTCTCTTGGTTTTTATTCTTAGTATGTCATGGCTTGTGCTTCATTTAACTCTAGCTTGTGAATAGTGATGTGGTACTTTGGGCTGGTGGACTGTGTCCTCCATATGGCCAGATTGAAAAAGATCTGTCTTTAGTGCTAACAATCACATGATTTAAGTCTGTGGACGAGCACCATCTACTGGTAATGGGTAACAATAACTTACGATAACTGATGTTTGGAGGATTATATATATTTCTGAGAAATATTATGAATATTTCATTGCTGTACATAGTAACTATTTTACTATTAGTTTATTTGCCATTGAGTGAGTCATTCATTTATCACACCATTTCTTCTCTCTCAACTGTCATACTTGTTTAATATTACTAAGACTACAGTTGGTTTAAATGCGAAGTGAGCCTGTCATTTTATGATTGCCTCATAACAAAGAATGGGAATATTTAAAGAAATATTACTATAATTATGACTACTATTATTTACAGTAATAACTGAGATACTTTCATATTATTTATTAGTTTATAATTATTATTTTTGATAATTTGCCTGAGTGGGGTTTTTGTGTTGAACTAAACATGAACTCACCGAGTTCTTTTGACTGACTGATCTCTGTAGGGCCTGAATGAGGGAACAGGGAGCTGTGAGTTCATAGAACTCTCAGATGAGGGAACTTCCTCTACTTGTGCAAATCAATGCCTTCATTGTTTCTTAGAGTCTTAGAGAATTGTCCACAGCCCTGAGCAGCCAAGGCACTTGCCCAGGGTCACACAGCTAGAATATGTTAGAGGTGAAGATCTCATTTAATGACATTACTTGCAGAAGCAGTTGAATAGAATGTGAATATATTTTTTAAAAAAAACCCTCAGAAAACAGATTCTTAAAGAAAAGAGTTTGCAATTAATTATGGGATATTTTAAATTCCCTTTTAGCATTAAAATGAGATTAATCTAATTCTGTGTGGTCCAGCCCTTGGGCCCATCTTCCAACCCAATTCTTAGTGTTAACTGCCACTCTCATTACAACTTCAGCTTCTAACGTCCAAGCGTCTCTCTGTACCATTAGTTTGGCATCTACTTCTCCCCAGCTTGTATCATTGATCCCACCTGTGTGTCCATAGTCCTATTTAAGATGTTCATTCTTAGATCCTGCTTTTATTGTATGACTTAAGAAAATCATGAGGAGTCAAGGAGACTTTAGGGCAACACCCTAAAGTTTGTACTTGAAGAACTCTAGTGAAGGAGAATCCATTGTGGCCTTCTAGGGCAGCCTGTTCCGCTTTTGGATGACTAATTATTAACACATTTTTCCTCACATGAAGTCTCAATTTTCTTTTTTGTAGCTTTTACCTTCTATTTCTAGCTCTGCTGTCTGGACTCAAGAAGAGTAAGTATATATATTTTTTCCATATCACATTACTTCAAATATTTGATGACAGCAGTTGTTTCCATCCTTGCCCTTTAAATCTCTTTCCAGGTGAAAAAGAAGCCCAGTTCTTTCAGCCATTCCTCATATGGCATGAACTCTGAGTCCTTTATCAGGCATCCCGATTATCCTTCTTTGGATGATCTTCAGTTTATCAGTGCTGTTCTTAAAGCGTGGCAGCTCAGAGTGAGTGCAGTATCCCAGATGCGATCAAGAGAGAATACAAGGTTACACGCTTACAGGATAGAGTCTGTTTGCTGCCCCTGTGGTTGTTGTTTGTTCATCCTTTGTTTTGGAAGAGGATCAGTGATATCAGGAGTGATGTTTTTACTCATGTGTGAATTGGGTTTAAGTGAGGCAGAGTTACAGAGCTGTCAGCCTCACACTGTCGTTTCCATAGTCATCAAAGTCCGGTGGCAGGACAGAAGTCAAGCTGACTGGCAATCACCTGGGATGCAGTGGATGCTTTTAATCTCTTTAATATCTGACTAAGCTCTAAGCTCTCCACAGTGCCTACTTCAGCCACTTTCTTCTGTCCATTCCACCAGGGAAAGTCTTCACATGCTTGGAGTAGACATCCCCTTAATTCACTGACAGGTTTGCGACCTGTCAGTTATCCCCAATCTGATTTAGCTGGTCTGCCAAGATGGTTTTACCAGATTATGACTGCTGTGCATGCTACACAGTGTCTTGGAGCCATAGCTGAGAGAGCACTGGGTGAAAGGTAGACACCAAAGGTGGATAAGCAGCCGTGAAAACAGTTTGGCAAGCTCTCACACCAGAGGTGCTAGTCCTCCTGAAACACACAATGCACTCACTGAAATAGTAGATCTCTGGGGCTGGTGGAAGGGGTTGAGAAAGGAAGAGACGAGATGAAATGAGAACTTTAGGAAGATAAATATTGTAGCAGTGAGTTGGATGGATTGGAGCAGATAGAGATTAAAGTCAGGAAAATGAATGTTAACCTAAAAGGAAAAATATTGAATTTAAAATATTCTTCCTTTAAAACACACACGTATATGAATGACTTGTAACTTATACAGTAATAAGCTGTTCACTAATGATTTGTCCTAAATTAATCTTTAGTTCTCTTATGCTTTATTACTCTACTTTATACTTCTTTTTTCTATCATTCTTCCATTTCATCATTTCTGCTGTCTTCACTTTTGTCAGCCCTTTCCAACTCTTAAGAAATTATTTTTATTTCCACCCACAAAATTTGAAATACATCATGTGCAACTTTTGCTCTGAAATGAGTTACTTGATTCCATGGTATCTTCATCTAACTATGAAGTAATTTTCCTTTTTCTCCACTAGATGGTTCTTACATACACGTTTGATTCATTCAGTTACTTGTCAGATATGTGTTGAGTCATTGTGCTTAGCAGTGGGGAGGATGGATACAAAATATTTTAAAGATGAACTACCTAAGGGAAAATAAATATTATAATGTAAGTCAGGCTGTGCCATTAATCACCAGGACATGGTGATTTACTAAACTCTGTATCTCAGGACCTCAGTAAACTGGGGAGAATATTTGCATTCATTCAGTCAATCAACAATCAGCATTCAGTCACTCAACATACATTTATTAAACACTTACTGTGTACCAACCCTGCCCCCTCATCTCTTCATGGTGGAGAGACTTGCATAGCTCAGTGAAACTGAACTATGCTGAGAGTATAAAAACTAGCTTGAAGCATAACATTAAAAAACACACAAACCCCCTGACAAACAGAGGGAGTGGAAATGGAAGCAGTGTCATATTTTCTATTCTTGGGATCAAAGATTACTACAGATGGCAATTGCAGCCATTGAAGTTAAAAGATATTTTCTCCTTGGAAGCAGAGGTATGGCAAATCTAGACAACTTATTAAAGAGCAAGGGCATCATCTTGACACCTAAGATTTATGTAGTATATATAGTTCTATATAGTCAAAGCTTTGGTTATTTTCAGTAGCAATGTATGGCTGTGAGAGCTGCATTATAAAGAAAGCTGAGCACTCCAGAATCAATGTTTTTGAATTGTAGTGCTGGAGAAGACTTTTGAGAGTCCCTTGAACAACATGGAAAGCAAATACTTAAAAAAACTAATTCTGGCTATTCACTGGAAGGTCAGATACTGAAGCTGATGCTTTGGCCACCTATGAGAAGGGACTCATTGGAAAAGACCCTGATGTTGGGAAAGAATGAAAGCAAAAGGAAAAGGGAATGGCAGAGGATGGAGTGGATAGATTGTGGCATGGAAGCAGTGAATATGAATTTGGACAGACTTTAGGAGATAGTGAAGGATAGGAGGGTTGGGGTACTATGGTTCATGTTGTCATGAAGAGTTGAACATGACTGAACAATAAAATGTGCCCAGCTGTAACAGTAAGATTATATTGATATACCCAGGGGGACCTGCTGTCACAGGTTCTTAGATCTGCAACTCTAAAAGGAAAGGCAACTTTTGAGGGGTTAACAGTCACTTTAATCTAGTACATATATCATTCACTTAGTTCAGGAAATCAGCAAACAGTGCTTCCAAACTGTCTGACACAAGCAATACATATTTCACAAATCAACAACTGTCTGACCACAGTTGCCAGAGAGGAAGGCATCAACTTCTGGGTTTTCAGAGCTGGGGGCTCCTTAGCAGCTTCCCAGAGACTCATCTGGCACACAAAGCTTCTTCCAAAAACTAAGCCCCAAAGTAAAACCTCACCCTCAGAGTATTTATACCTTTTTTAGAGCCAGAGGGCATTCCAGCCCTTGAGAACTAGTGCCTTATTAACAAAAGGTATGGGCCTTCCTACACATTTTCCCTAATCAAACACCCCTTAATAGGAGGCCCATTAATGGGTGGGGAAGATCTTTAATCACATTAACAATACAAATACATATACTCTTTCTCATTAAAGAAATTTCTTTCTCCTAGTAAAGACTCTTGATTGATAAAGGCAAGATTCAATCAGAGGCATTATACTTCTTTATTATACTGAAACAAAAGCAGCAAAAGATCCTACTTTGTTTGCCCCTTACACAGCCACTGTGCTTAATGTTGGGGATACAAAGAAAAGCAATAAATTTATTATATTGATTTAGTTTACCCATGAATAATTAATATTTCTCTAGTTATTTAGATTTGTCCTTATTTGTGTAAAGGCTGTATTGTAATTGTGTTCATATAGTTTTTATGTATGTTTTGGCAGGTAGACTCCCAAATATTTTATATTTTCTGTAGTATTTTAAATACAGTTTCTCTCTCTTCCTGCTGGATTTAGTTGCTAACATATAGAAATTCTGATTATTTATGTGGGTTTATATTATGTCTTATAACTCTGCTAAAGTTGTTAATCATTTCAGCTAGTCTTTTACTGAATGTCTAGGTTTTCCTAAGCAAACTCTGTCATATTATCATCAAAAGTTATACTTCCTAGTTTAACCTCATTACAGATAATACTGGCTCTTGGTTCTAGATATATACTAATTATCATATTGAGGAAAGTTTCCATTATTCCTATACTTTCTTATATGCGTGTATATGTGTATGTTTATGTGTTTAACAGAATGGATGTTGTATTTTGTCAAAGGCTTTTCTGCATCTGCTGATACGATTTTTTAAAATCACTAACCTAGTCAGTTATGTTTGTAGCTTTCCTGATATTGAACCAGTCCTGTAGTCTTGGCAGAAATCCAAGCTACTCATTATGGTAAAAGAGTAAAATCTTTTGTCATATATTGCTGTAGTTGCCTTGCTATTATTTTATTTAACATTTTCTTGTCAGTATTCATTAGGGATAGTTATAGTTTTTTCTCTGTTTTGCCTTCCTAGATTAGCTATCAAACCCATAGTTGTGTAATAGAAGGAATTTGGTAGAATCCTTTTTTCCATTTTTTCTGAAACAATTTTTGTATCTGTGGAATTAATTATTCTTTAGATTGATAGAATTGATAGATTGATAGAATCTACTTATGAATCTATTTGGTCTGGGAATTTTTTCTTTTTCTTTGGGAGTTCATTTATGGTTTTATGGATTGTTTAATTTCTCCTTTTAGGATAGAGTTATGTAAGTACTTTTTTATGTTCTGCTAATCTGGGCAATTTATATTTTTGCAACTATTAATCCATATTATTTAAAGTGTCATTTTATTGGTATGTAATTAGGTGAAATATCTTCTAATAATTTCTTTTATTCTCCTTTGGTTATGAATTAACCTTTTAAATTTTAAATATTGGTAATTTGATTTTCTTTAAAAAAAATGAGGTTAGTTAATGGTCTATCTTATTTTCATGATTTAAGAAAACAGTTCCTAATTTTATTTATTCAGGGTGTTGTGTTTTTTTGCTTTCAGTTTTGTTAAACTTTTTTACTTTTCAGAATTACTATTTCTGTAATGTAGTTGAGCGTTTTTAATTTGTTGGATTGTTTTCCTAGCTTTTAAAAATTGCATGTCCAATTCATTGATCTGTTCTTTCTCATTTTTATTGGTGAAAGTGTTTAAAGATATAAATTTTCCCCCTAAGTACTTTTGTGGCTGCATCCCAAATGTGAATAAATTTGAATTGAATAAAATTTTTGATTATTTTTATTTGTGCTTTAGGATTCTTTAGGATTCCTCTTCTTTAGGATTAAGTTATTTAGTTTGAAGTTAATTTGTAATTTTTGCTTCAAAGGTTCTTTTTTGAATGCCATTATTATTACATTATGATCAGTAAAAGATTCATTTTACATCTCTGCTTTTTCTGCATTTGTTTGTGAGGTTTTTATCCCTAATATATGGTCAGCTTTTGTGAAGGCATCATTCACAGATGAAAAATATGTCCTTTCTATTTCCATTTAATATTCCACAGAGGTCTTTTCTATCTGACTTTTATACAGATCTATTCAGGTCCTTTATTTCTTTTTTGGTTAGATTTATCTAGGTCTGAAAGGGGGTAAATTGATTCTCTCACTATAATAGTTTTATTGTCTATTTCTCCATGTACTTCATTTACCTTTTCCTTTATGGATTTAAGTGCTATGACATACTATGCATATATATTTAGCATTAATATTAAATCACTGTCTATGGTATCTTTTAGCAAAATGTAATTTTCCTGTTTATCTCCTAGGTCTTTTTTTTGCTGTTACTTTGTCTGAGATAATAATTGCTACCCTCCTGTTTTTTTATTTCTGCAGGTCAGTCAATAAACATTTATGAAATACCTATTGTATACCAGACACTATGCTAAGTGCTGAGGACACAAAGAAAGGGAAAAAAATCTGCTCTTGAAGAGAGACAACATACAAACAACTCCGTACAAACAAACTATATGTAGTTTTCCTCATTGGACTGTTGTCACTCTGTGAAAGCAGGGACTATCTTTCACCTCTTTAGATATCCCCAGCACTTAGTAGACACTTGGTAAATATTTATTGATTGATTGCAGGATAAATAGGAAATAACAGAGAGAAGGCACAATCGTTAAATGGCATTGGAAAAGCCTTCCTATAGAATGTGAAATATTTTCTGAGCATTGAGGAAAGCTTGGATGTGTGGAGATGAAAGAGCATTCCAGTCATAGGGGAAGGGCACTGAAAATGTCCAGTCAGGAGATGAAGTGTCTTGTTTCAAGAATACAATGGAAGCCAATGTCACTAGATTGGAGAGTATATGGAGGGATGTAAAGTGTAGCAAGACTGGGAAGTTAAAGAGGCCGTAGGCTATAAAAGAACTGAGAAGATTTTATACTTGAGATCAGTGATAGGGAGCTTCTAGAGTTTGAGTATGAGTGTGACCTGGTTGGACCTGTGGTTTAGGAAAGTCATTTTAATAGTGTTAAGTATAGGATGGACTGGAATGGGAAAGACTTCTTTTTTTCAATCGTACAAAACATATATCCATAAGAGTCATGTTGTGAAAGAAAATATAGACCCAAAAAAATACCTGAAGAAAAGTAAAGTAGAAAAATATGCTTCGGTCTGTATTTAGATACCGTCAGTTCTTTCTTCTGGGATGGAGAGCGTTTTTCATCCGAAGGCTTTCAGAGTTGTCTTAGATCATTGTAGTGCAAGAATAGCTAAGTCATTCACACCTGATCATCTTACAGTATTGCTGTTACTTTGTACTCAGTATGTTTTACTCTGCATCAGCTCATGCAAGTCTTTCTAGGTTTTTTGTGAGCATCCTGCTTATCATTTCTTACAGTACAATAATATTCCATCATAGTTACATAATACAACTTGTTCAACCATTCCCCAATTGGTGTGCATTCCCTCTATTTCTAATTCTTTACCCCCAGAAATGAGCTTCTGTATTTTTGTACATATAAGTGCTTTTCGTTTTTGTTTTTATCTCTTTTGAGATACAGTCCTAGTAGTGGTATTGCTAGATCAAAGTGTATGCATGGTTTTATAACCCTTTGTGCATAGTTCCAAATTACTCTATAGAATGGTTGAATCAATTCGCAATTCCATCAACAATGCATTAATGTCTCATTTTCCCCCATCCCCTCCAACATTTGTTATTTACCTTTTCTGTCCTATTAGTCAATATAATAGGTATGAGGTAGTACTTCAGAATTGTTTAAATTTGCATTTTTCCAATCAGTACTGAGTTAGAATATTTTTTCATATGACTATAGATAGCTTTATCTGAAAACTGATTATATCTTTGATCATTTATCAATTGGGGAATCACTCTTATTTTTAAAAATTTGACACAGTTCTGTATATGTTAGAGAAATGAGGCCTTTATCAGAAAAACTTTCTTCAGAATTTTTTTGACAGTTACTATCACTAACTGTATTGCCCTCCATCCTGTTTTCCTTACCCCTGTTTATTCTATTCTTTCTTTCCTTTCACCTTGTCCTTCCTCAAAAGTGTTTTGCTTCTGACTTTCCCCTCCCCCAATCTGCCCACCATTCTATCACCCCGCCTCCCCTTTTCTCTTATCCCCTTTTCCTCCTACTTTGCTGTAGGGTAAGATAGATTTCTATACCCTATTGCCTGTGTATGTTTTTCCCTCTTTGAGCCTATTCTGATGAAACTAAGGTTCACCCTCACCTCCCTATCTCTTTTACTCCCCTGTAAAAGCTTTTTATTGCCTTTTTAATGTGAAATAATTTACCCCATTCTACCTCTTCGGTTTTCTTTCTCCCAGTACATTCTTCTCTCTCACCTTAATTTTATTTTTTAATATTATCCCTTCATATTTAAGTCATATCTATGCCTTTTGTCTATATATGCTCCTTTTAACTACTCTAATAATGTGAAGGGTCTTGTGAGTTGCAAATGCCATATTTCCATGTAGGAATGTAAACTATTTAACCTTATTAAGTCCCTTATGATTTCCCTTTCCTGTTTACCTCTTTATGCTTCTCTTGAGTTTTGTATTTGAAAGTTAGATTTTCTATTCAGCTCTGATCTTTTCATCAAGAATGCTTCAAAATCCTCTATCTCATTGAATGTCTTTTTTTTTCCCTCTGAAAGACTGCATCAGTTTTGTATCAGATTGTGATGAGCTTTGCTGGGTAGGTGATTCTTGTTTGTTTCTCACTCCTTTGCCCTCAAAAATATTATATTCCAAGTCCTCTAATCCTTTAATGTAGAAGCTGCTAAATCTTGTGTTATCCTGACTGTGTTTCCATAGTATTTGAATTTTTTCTTTCTGCCTGCTTGCAGTATTTTCTCCTTGACTTGGGAGCTCTGGAATTTGGCTGTAATATTCCTGGTAGTTTTCATTTTGGGATCTCATTTATGAGGTGATCAGTGGATTCTTTCAATTTCTATTTTACCCTCTGGTTCTAGAGTATCAGAGTAGTTTTCCCCGATAATTTCTTGAAAGATGATCATCTTTTTTGATCATGGCTTTTGGGTCAAGTCCAGTAATTTTTAAATTATCTCTCCTGGATCTGTTCTCCAGATCAGTTGTTTTTCCACTGAGATATTTCACAATGTCTTCTATCTTTTCAGTCTTTTGGTTTTATTTTATTGCATCTTGGTTTCTTATAAAGTCTTAGCTTCCATCTACTTTGTCCTAATTTTTAAGCAATTATTTTCTTCAATGAACTTTTGGGCCTCGTTTGTCATTTGGCCAGTTCTGCTTTTTAAGGCATTGCTCTCCTTGTTGGCTTTTTGTTCCTCTTTTGCCATTTGGTCTACTCTGTTTCTTAAGGTGTTATTTTCTTCAATATTTTTTTGCCTCCTTCACCAAGTTATTGACTCTTTTCTCATGATTTTCTGCATCACTCTCATTTCTCTTCCCAATTTTTCCTCTATCTCTCTTACCTGATTTTCACAATCCTTTTTGAGCTGTTTAGTGACCTAAGATCTATTAATATTTTTTTTGGAGGCTTTGTGGATGGTAGGAGCTTTGCTATCTTCTGAGTGTGTGTTTTGATCTTCCTTGTAACCATAATAACTTTCTATAGTTGTCTTTTATTTTTTATTGTTTGCTCATTTTCCCAGCCTATTACATGACTTTTTAACTTTTAACTGTTAAAGTAGGGTTCTGCCTCCAGAATGGAAGCTGTCCCAAGTGTCAGGGCTTTTGTGCAGCTGTTTTTAGAGATATTTCTAGGGACTTGAAAGTTTTCAGTTCTTCCAAGGTGGTATGATCTAGGGAGAGGTGTTTTCTACTATCCTATCCTGTGCTCTGGTCTGGGAGTGACCACAAGCACTCTTTTCTGTCCTGGACTGTGAGGAGGGTCCCTCCTCCACTGCAGCTGCAGGCTCTGCTATGCCAGTGTTCCCCCTCCCCCTGGGACTGCCACCCAGGTCTGAGACCTGGATCCAAGTGTGGGCAGAGCAACAGAGTACTGCCTCAGTACTAGTAAAGAGGCCCCTATAATCTCCTGACCAGTTGTTTGACTCCTTGATTGTCTGTGGGCTGAGTGTTCTGGAAGCAGCTACTGCTGCCTTTGCTTCAGGAGCTCCCAAGACCTGCTCCTTGCCTGTCAGGCCTGTGCTGAACTGTGCTCCACTCCCACCCTGGCACGGCAGAGCCTTCCTGCTGATCTTCTAAGTTGTGTTTGGTGTCTGTAGGCAAAGAGGTCCAGGAAGCACCACTGGTGTCATCAGTTCAGTTGCTGGGAGGCTTCCTTCAGGCTCTCTTGGGTCCATTCTATGCTGGTGTGGTGTATGCTGTCCTCATCTCTCAGTTTGGTGCAACACACCTTTCTTGATAACATTATAAGTTGACTTGGGCTGGAAATTTGTTTCACTCTGTCTTTTTATGGGTTCTGTTTCTCTAGAGTTTGTTTAGAATTATTTTTAGAAAGGTATTTGGAGGATTTTGGAAGAGAGCTCGGGAAAATCCCTGCTTTTACTCTGCCATCTTGGCTCCACCCTCTTAGAATATCAGAAAGACTCTTGTGATAGGCAGACCAGATTGGTAACAGATTGCATATGAGAGATGAGAAGGAACAAGGAGTTGTGAATAACACTTAGGTGCTGAGACAGGAGAAGTGGGGGGATAGTGCTCCCCTTGACAGTAATAGGGAAGTTAAGAACTAAGGAGAAAGCGGGGAGAAAGGCAGGGGTGGAGTGGGGCGGGGGGAGTTGTTAACTTGTCCTTTGTTTTTGAAGAGAACCAGTGACATTCGTGCCTGAAGACTCACCTATGCGTTGGATTTTAGTGAGGCAGAGTTGTACAGCTTCTCTCTTCCAGAGTCATCAAAGTCCAGTGACAAGACAGAAGTCAGGATGACTGATGATGACCTGGGATGCAGTGAATGACTTTGGCATCTTCAATGTCTGACCAAGTTCTAAGCTTTCCACATGCCCACTTCAGCCCATTGGAACAAATTGTTCTCATTTACTTATTCTGCTGGGGCAAATCTCCACATGCTTGGAGTAGAAATCCCCCTAACTTACTAACAAATTTGAGGCCTGTTGGTTGCTCTCAACTTGGTCTAGCCTGTTTGCTGAGACAGTTGACGGGGTGTGACTGCTGACCATGCTACAGTTTCTTGGAACCCCAGGCTAGAGTTGGGTGAAGTCCTGGAGCAGCCCTGAAAATGACTTGGCAAGCCTTCACACCAGAGTTCTCCATTATCCCATATGGAGGGAAGGAAGAGGAGTGAAGATGTTTATACAACACCCTCCCAACTTCAGAAATTATCACACTCAGAACTTCCATGACACCATACTAGAATGAAGGATGTAGCTCTTTGACATGACATTGTTTGCTAGAAAGCCATCTCTTCTTATATTCCCATGCTATGCATTTGCCTATTTTATTGCCTATTCCTCCTGATGCTTTGGAGGTACCACCCTCCTTCAGGACAAGATTCGTATCAATGTCACTTGCTTTGTGGTATCTTTAGCACACAGTTGTAATCATGGACACAGCTAATCAATTGTATTTGATGCTGATGACGGTGATAATGAAATTCATCTTTAAGCCACCAATATACCAGCAGTGTAGCTGGCTAACTGCAAATGACAAAATATGACACTGTGCTGGCTTAGGGCCACTTCATTCTTCCAAAGCTAGGCCAAGGAGGCATGTATAACCAGAGCCAGAAGCACTGATGACCAGTGGAATGAGAAACTACTCTATCCTATGGAGGGTGAGGATTGTTATCCATTTTTTTATGTCTCAAAGCCCATACAAATATCTTAAACATAGTATGCTTCCAAAAATATTTGTTGAGTGAATCATAGTGTATTAATTGCTGGAAGAAACCTCATGTCCTCTCATCTTCCCATCCAATTTTTTCCAAGAGTCTTTTGTCCTACATTCCCAACCATTCAGGACCTGATTTTACATTTCCACTGATGGGAGCTCATTCCACTTTTGGACAATTCTTGAATTTAGTTAGATACTTTCTCCTTATTCTAGAGTAAATATTTACCTCCATGTAATTTCTCCCTGTAAGACCTCTTCCATATGACAGCCCTTCATATATTTAAAGGTAATCTTTTTGTTTCCATCTAAGCATTCTTAGTTCTTTCACTCCAATTCTACCAACCTGCTTGCCTTCTTGTAGGTGCATTCTTATCTAATTCTATTGAATCTAAGTCCTTTTCCTCAAATACAACTCACGGGACTGAACATTCTACTTCAGATATGCTGACTGATAAAAGAATATAATGGAACCAAATGTAACCAAACTAAACGTGGGCCTTGGAGTCACTAAGTTCTTGGTTCAAATTCTGTTCTCCTACAGAGTAAGTTTATTTCGTTTTGGATATATTTGACTTTAAGATGTCTACAATTTGTGATGTCCAGTAGGCAGTTTGAGGTGTGAGGTTGGAGGTCAGTAGAGAGTAGATAAGGAGATTTGAGAATCATCAGCATAGATATGATAATTTAATCAGTGGGAATTGACAGATCACCAAGACAAGAAAAGAAGGCTCAGGAGAGAGCCCTGTGGGACACCCAGAGTTAGTGGGAATGACCTGAATGAAGGCCCAGCAAAGAAGACTGAGGAATGGTCATTTAGGTAGCAGGAGAACGAGGAGACAATCATGTCCTAAAGAGAATAATGTCTTAGAGATGATCAACAGCGTTAAAGGCTGCAGAGAGGTCAAGAATGATGAGGACTGAGAAAAGACCATTGTATTTGGGAATTAATTTTGGAGAAGGGCAGTTTCAATTGATAATGAGGTCAGATATTAGACCCTGAAGAGTTAAGGAAAGAGTGAGGGAAGAGGAAGTGGAGGCATCTATTATAGATGCCCTTTTCAATGAGTTTAGCTACAAAAGGCATGAGAAATATGGGATTATAGGGATATATTAAGTGAGGGTTTTTTTTTGTTTGTTTTTGAGAATGAGGAGAGACATGGGATTGTTTATGGGGCTGTAGGGAAGGAGCCAATAGAGAGACAGAGAAATTGAAAATAGGTGAGAGAGTCTGGATGACAAAAAGGGAGCAATCTGCCTGAGAAGATGGATGGAATAGGATCACTTTTGCACATAAAGGAGTTGGTTTTGGCAAGGAGAAAGACACTCTTCATGTAAGACTGGGTTGAAGGAGGATGCTATGGTAGAAGTCATCTGGGCAATGTGAGATAAGAGGAAGAGGAAAAGGGGGAGTTCATGACGCACGTGGTCTTTTTTTTCAGTAAAATGTGAGATAAAACTCTCAACTGAGAGGATGGAGGAAAGGAGGAACCATGGGATGTTTGAGGAAGGGGTGAAAAGGTTTGGAAGAAATGCTGTGGTGAGTGGGATCGTAATTTGATCATTGAGGTGTCGAAGGATTGCCTGGCAGCAGGGAGGGCTCAGTTGAGGTTATGTAACATAAAGCTGCAGTGTACCTGGTCTGCGTGGTTACATGGTCTTCTCTCCCTTCAGTCAGCAGCACATGCATAGTAGGAGCAAAGGCAGCACAAGGGATTCTGCTTCAGCCCCTTGTTTTCACTTAGTGGGCTCCATCTCAGGTTTGTTTCTTGTACGTAGCGCATTCTTGATTTCTAGTTTCTCATTGATTCTGCTCTCCTTGCACTTTTGTGAGTGAGTTCATCCCATTCACAGTCAGTTATAATTGCCAATTGTGTGTTTCCGCCATCATATTCTCTTGTACCTCCTTTTCTCCTTGTTTCTCACTTGATTGTTGTTTGTTTTCCTTTTCATTAATCTCTTCCTTAACCTCTCTTCTTCTTTTCACCCCCATTCTCTCCTATTTCTCTTTTGGGTGAAGTATTCCCACATGCAGTTTTTTTGTGTGTATTCTTTCCTTTGCTCATTGTAGAGGGAGAGTAAGGTTCAAGTTTCACCTGCCCCCCCACTCTTTCCTCCTTGTTGTATACGTCTTTATTTGTGCATTCCATTTATTTGAGATGATTTTCCTCATCTCATGTTTTTCTCTCCCACATGCTTTTTTTTTAATTCCCACTTTACCCTTTACAGGAATTCTGGCTGGACTTGAACCTGAGCTGTGTTTTTCCTTTGAGGCTTTGCTTGTATATGTTTTGGTGTCATTCTTTTCTTCTGAGTTTGTTTCTTGATCTTCCCTGTTGCTGTAATAGTTTTAAAAAATTGTTCATTCTTCCAGCCTAATTCTTGACTTAGAGCTTTATGTTATACCTGGGCCCTGCTTACTCCTGGGGCGATGTCTGGGCTGAGCCTTTGCCCTCTTGAGTTCTTCTTCTATTTTCTTGGGATATATGGAAAGTTAAGTTATTCCAGGATCTCAAGGATATCTCTGAACAGGGATCAGGAACCTGTGTGTTTTCAGTGATCTGGGGTGAAGTCTGTTAACTTCCCCTCATAGTTTTGAGCTCTGCCAGCTCTGAGCAAGATCTCTGTTGTCTTTCTTGGTTGACATTGTCAGTAGATGGATGCTGGAGTCATTCACTGTTGGCTCCTTGGGAAGTTCTGCAGGTTCAGGGTGACCAAGCTATGGGATCCCCTTTAGTCTGGGATATCTCCTTGGGTTAGTATGCGTCCTACTTTAGCCAGGGCTGGAGGGTAGAATAGAGTCCCTGTTGTGCTCCTGGGATTGGAGCCACTTTTCATTGGAGCTCTCTTCTGAACTTGCTCCTTGTTCAGTATGTAGTCAGGCCTCCTGCCTGTTGTCCTGCTCCTACGTGCAGATCTCCACGTTAGTCCTCCTGGATCCTAGGAACTGGGTAGTGGCAGTGTTGCTAGATGACACCTGTCGTGCATCCTGTTGTACTAGTTCAGGGACTCCCTTGGACGACCTCCTGCCCTGGGGCTTCCTGTTCCAGCAATGATTTGGGTACTGAGTCCAAGTACTGGAATGCTCTGTTCAGCCTCATGCCCCTAGACAGAGCTCATCCCCAGTGTCTGAAGAACTTTCTGTTCCCCTTTGCCAACCTGAGCTGACAAAATGATTCACTGTGATTTTTTTTTTCCTTTGGATTTCCTGATCAGGTTTTGTTTGATGTCTATTCTGGGTCTTTGTGTGGGAGCTGTGGTGGAGAACTGGATCCTACTCCTCTGCCACTTTATTAGCTTCCTCCCCTACACGTTACAAGATAGGACAGTAGAAGACCTATATGTTTGATATTTTTTATCCTTCTCATTGCCTACCCAGTGTGTGTGCATATAATAGGTCTCAGTTACACATAAAATCTATAGAAACTCAAAATTTACCCATCCAGTTGGATTATGAATTTTTTTGTCATTTCTTCTCTTTGGCTGGCTATATCAGTGTTATATTTCTGTTGTTATATATGTATGCTTGAATGATTTTTGGGTAGATTTCCCCCTATATAAGCTTCCTGAAGGTAGGTTCCCTGTCCCCATTTATTTTGCAGTTCCAAATAGATGCTGAGTGTAGTGCTTTGCCACAGTGGGCACTCAATAAGTGTTGCTTTTATTTCTCTTCTGCTTCTTTCCCCATTCACATATAAAAATATTTAAAATTTTATTTCAGGTATATTGTATTTTATTGCCCATATGACATAGTATCCGAGTGCTATCGTTTCCCGCCTATTAAACTCTTGGCTGCAGGAATGAAGGAAGTGACCAGAACTTGGAAAATCATAGGTGGAATCACACATGCCAGTAGCAATTACACAGATGCCTGGATGGTGTTGGTAGCTGTTGGATGGGCCCGAGGTAATATTAACTTCATAAATTATTACCTAATATACCAGAACTGTTGATGAGTCCTTTGGTCACAGTAATGGAATCACCTGCTCTATTAATGGGAGAGTTTTGAAAATAAGAAATCTTTGTTTTTAGATTCATTATTCTCTATGACATGAAAGCATCATCTTATTTTGGAAATTGCCATAACCATTTATGAATCCCCCCAACTACAAAAGCTTATAGCTGTTTTATGGCTCAGTGCTAGATTTAAAGCCAATTTAAACATGTGATATAATAATTATAAAATAATGTATTTAGAACCACTTGAAATTCTTGATTTCTTCTGTAATATAAATTTTACTATCCTTGATAAATTGCATTTTTTTTTCATTTTAGTAGTAGTAGATTTTGATTTGTAGCCCTAACTTTTCCTGCTAATGGAGTGTGAAACACAAATATTATGGTAGTGAAAGCCATTTTTTCCCCCAGGACCTTAATATATTGACCAATTTTGGATATCTTGTTATAATCTGTAAAGTATGGTAATTTTGATTTATAATTGTATGCTGATGCAATTAACCCTGCTTATTTGAAACTTCTCATTGGATTCTTCAGCTGGAAGATGTTATAGAGTTATCTTCATTTTTGTTCTACACAGTCCTGTCAATAAACCAAATCTAAATAACATTGCTTTCTGGGTCTTTAGGTGCTGGTGGTAATGTAATCACAAGTCTGGAGCAATTTCTGAGAGGGACTTGGAAACCTGAAACTAACAAATTGCAGACTCTATCCTAGTAAGTTGGTGTAACTATAAGATCTTGCTATTGTTGGAGTCATTGAATGTCTTCCATAGACACGAATTAGAGAAATCTAAACTTGTGAAACTTAAGAACTAAAACCATATTGCATTAGGAAATAGAGTAAGGAGGCACCATGGTATGGTAGAAGCAGCACTGGAGTACTGGTCCTGGAGTTGAAGGACCTAGCTTCAGATCCAACCTCTGATACTTGCTATTTGTATAGCTTCTCTGGGGCTTCAGATTCCTCATCTCTAGAATAATGAGGTTGGACCAGATGCCTTTGAGGTCCTTTGCAGCAGTTCTGGATCTATGAAAATTTTTTTTTTGTTTCTGAAGACTTCACACAAAGATTTGTTACAAACAAACAAAACCCCTTGAGTTACAGTGGGTTGGGAAGAATATTCTGTCATTAGATAGGAAATAAAGACATCTAAGCATTTTTATAAGTGATGTCAATGACAAGTTACCCAAGGAACCTTCCTAGTAGTTAAATATTGAATTGATGAGATAAATAACAAGCAGTTATAATATATTATGAATTGGTTTAAAAAAAGTGGCAGCTGAATGTCATAGAAGACAGTTATAATACATTAACATGTCTGGAGAAAAATAACCTGAAATGTGTTTATAAAATGATATTGTTTGAGCGGTCATTTTGAACCCATTAAAAGGAACTTGGAGTCATTGTCAGATGATTTTGAAGATTTTGAGTCAGTGTGCTGCTGTAGACAAAAGGACCAGTGTTGGGCATCATCGGAAGGGTAGCAGAAGAAAAGCTACTCACATTTGTATAGCACTTTAAGGTTTGAGTTGCCTTCCTCATAAAAGTCCCGTGAGGTCGGTATTGCAAGTTTGATTATCTTTGTTTTGCAGATGAGGAAACTAAGATTCAAATAAGTTGAGTGACTTTTTAAAGGTCAGACCACCAGGTATTTGAGTTCAAGTCTTTGCTGGTTCTCAGGTCTAGTGCTTTTTCCACTGCCATCTGCTGGCCTTAACTTTATATAGAACTATGGTGCATCTGAAAATGAAGTCATATATGCTGCAACATACACCAAGAAGGAAGAAGGCTCAGAGAAGGCAAACTAGAAAATAATCAAGGTGTTGGAGAATTTCTATTGAAAACAGAAATGTGAAAAGGAGGACTCTGTAATATTGAAAAAATGAAGTGTGAGGAAGTATAAAATGGAAGTTCATAAAACTAAAAAAATGTGTGGACAGAGCAAATAGGTTTTAAAAAACCATTTCAATATTAGGGTGCTCCTTGAAGTTTGAAAGAAGGTAGGACAAATAAAAGGAAAAGCTGTTTTTCGATGTTTACTATTCACAGCATCCTTATTATGTGAAGTAGTGGTAGAACAAAGTAATATTAATATTAAAAAGATGGATAAAATTAATTTATAAATAGTTCCACAATGGATTATTGGGGCTGGTGACTATAACTTAAACTTTTGATCTAGTTATCTTAGAAAACAGCCATCTGCTTTGCAATAGTAATTTGCATTTATATATACCTTTAAGATTACATAACACTTTCTTAGCAGTGATCTTTATCAGTTACACAGTTAAAGTATTATCCCCATTTTGCAGACTCAGGTTAAATTACATCCCCAAGATCAGAATGTGTCTGAATTGGGATTTAAGCCCAGGTGTCCTTACATCAGATCTAATGCTTTTTCTACTATACCATGTTGTCTTATTTAAATGTGAGTTATCATCATCAACATTGTCGTCGTCATCATTCTTATTTATGGACCGGTGGTCTAACCTGGTGTGATATTTTTGCTGTTCTTTGTAAGACATATCAAAATATGACTTGTCATTGTTTTTCTATTAACATTAAAACCTGTGGTCATGCAACATCATGTAATATTAGAATTAGCAATCATTGAATATCAAAATGGCAAAAAAAATTTTTTACTGTAATTTTATAATGCTTCTCTAGTTGTTTCTATTTTGCTTCAAGTATTTGGACCATTGATTGACTCATTCTTGCACACACACACACACACACACACACACACACACACACACACACACTTACACACACACTCACACACACATATATCCAGATTTCTATATATCTAGATATATCTAGGATAAATTTACTGTATCATGCTTCTTTTTAATGGCATTTATCATACACTAGCATAAAATTTATTCTGAGTCCAATGTCAAAGTTGTAAGGAAAAAGAAAAGTTGAAATCATTCCTGAGAAGTGTTAAGACCTGTAATGCTGTTCACATGTATGCTTACGGATGTGTATCTAGATTGCCAAAAACATGCGTGTGTCATGATGCTCAAAGATACAGTATCAGCTGTAATGTCAGCATGACCTAGATTTTTATATAGTTGTCCTTGGTAAGAAAAGGTGACAAAACATGTTAGCTGCTATTTGTAAGTTGAAAGTTTTCTTTCTGTTGTCAGCAATTTTAAAAATATTTTGCTTTATGTATTTCCTATTTTGGCAACTGAAAAATTTATTAATTTGTACTATAATTTTCTAATATGTACTGATTCACAAGTACATACTTTTAAAGTTTTTTTCATTCATTTTCTGCTTATTCTGCAAGGTCTTCAAGATGACTAAAACCTTATATGTAAATATGCAAATATAAATTTTAGGGGAAATAGAGTCAGTGTCTTTGAATTATTTAGGTTAATATTTCTTGGATGCTTTGTGGTGGGTGCCTTCTGATGGAAAAGTAAAGTGTTTGAGTCTTTTTTATTTTTACATTAGAATATTAGCATAATTTGAAAATTTAATACTCTGTTCTCTTTTGTTTTCTATGTCATAGAGCTTTTTCAGCTTTTAGTGCATAGTCTGCTACTAATAATGTGAAACCTGACTAGATCATGTAACTTTTCTTAATTTGTTTCTCAAATGATAAATTAGAGATTTTGATACATTCTGTTCACCTTTGATGCTGTAAGGAGATAGATTGTAATGAATAAAGCTTTTCAAAAGCAAGATACTATTGTCAGAGTCTACTTCCTTTAAGAATAAGAAATCAAATCTTTCTTCTCATACTCACTTGCAAATAGTCACTTTTATGATTTACATTTAGCTGCTTCTAGAGACTTCTTACTAGTCCTTGTCATGTATTGAAATTAACTCAATTCATAAGCCTTGGTGTCTCTCAGCTAAAAGACCTCCTGATCCCTTCTCATCAAACATCTTAGACTTTTGCCTTCAAAAAATGACTTTGCCATGTACCACTATCCAGATGGGACCTGTAGGTCAGACCTAACTTTTATTTGACTTGACATCTCAGTTTTCGGAGACTAAATTATAAAACAATTCCAACTGTTATTTTCACAGAGTAATAAAACATATGGATAACTTAGTGCTTATACAATATGATATTTTAGTAGTTTTGGTAATTTATCCTCATTTATATGAAGTTTATCCTTAGTTGCAAGTATGGATAAATAAAATTTTATTATAGTGCTATCATTAAAATTCTGTACAAATAAAAAATATGACAAGAAGGCAGTTTTGAAAATATTAAACTAGCTTCAACATTCCTGTGGGTACCTGTCTATAAAGTGGGGATGGTAACACTTGCACTACCTGTCTCACAGGATTGTTGGGGGAAAGAGCTTGGGAAAACTTAATGTGCTCTATCAGTCTGAGTTCTACTCATCAGTTATTGGTCTGACTTCTCTATTCTAAAGTTTTTCAGTATTATCAAATTATATCTTTAAAGTTGTGATGAATTTATGATCTAGATATTATTATATACTGAATTAAAATTTATTTTATTTTCAGCCCTGTGAAGATAACTCTGGTGGGAGCAGTTCTCTTCACATTACAGCACCTGGAGAAACTGCCGATGGAAAAACATAATCTTATGTTCTGTTACACTTTATTTATCATCGTCACAAAGGTAAGAGTCCAAAATACCTTTTCATTAATTTTTACAAATCCTGTATCAGCCTTTGTCTTTCTTAGGAGAATTACCTGAAGTTAAGCATTGGCAATATATTTTTGTGGCTGAACTAGCTCAACAAGGACCTTGGTAGTAAGTAGCATATGGGCATCAAGACAGTTATTAGAATTTCATTCTTTATGCTTTTGCAGGGACCAGAAGAGAAGAGTTCTGGGTAGCCCGAGACAGATCAGGTCCTCACTGTCTACTGTAGAAAGGGCAATGGTGTCCCAGGGCTGGATAGCAGCATCATTTAGGCCTATGTGCTATCGTTTGGAAAGAGAGCTCTGAGAAACAGTTGAGGTTGGACCATTGGATCATTGATTCCCAGATGGACAGAACTTTAGAGACTGTCTGGCTCAGTGCTCTCATTTTACAGATGAGGAAACTTAAACTCAGAGAGGTTGTACAGATACTAACCAAACTGGGGTTTGAATGCAGGTTCTGTTCTCTCTTTCAGAATCCCTTAGTTGTTAGTGCCCTCAGCCTCCACAGATTTTTCTTGTGCTTCTTAGCAGTGTAACTGCTGCATCTCTCCAGGAAAATTTCATTTTCTTAGGGACAGGGACTGTTTTTGATTTCTTGTATCTGCAGTGTTTATTTAGCACAGGGCCTTGAATGTAGTAGGTACTTAAAAAATGCTTGTTAAATGAAAGAATGAATGAAAATCTAGTGCTCTTTCCAGTTCATCACCCTGCTTCTCTTTTTTGTAGAATAAATTTCAAGGAAGCATCATTCCCCGTTCTTCATCAGCAGGAGGCATGTTTTAGTGTAAGGAAATTTGCCTAAACTAAGAATGATTTCACAATTGTATCTCAAATTAAATAGAAACAGTCTTTCTCATTTGAAAAAAAAATTACCTATGGGATCTTGAAAAGTTAATGCATTTTATACTGTTTGGTATGTAACAGTAGGGAATAATTGACTTTTTAAATCCCTACATTGATGATGGTCTGTGGTACAAATATTCTAAACATTTAAGGCATATCTAGGTGAACTCAGAAAATGTGGTCTGTCTGTTTCTCTTCCTTCCGATGATAGACATCATAAACACTTTAAAATAAGGTTTCTTTTGTTTTTATATTGCAAGCTTTTTTGGATATAGCCCATAAGCAAAACCCATTGATACAGAAACACCCCATCAGACATTGTAGGCAACATTTCATCACAGCAGTTTCTGCCTTTCTGGATGGCGTCTTTGAGATATCTAGAAGAGAGAGAAATGTATTTTTTTATATTTCTCCTTGCACAGCTTCCTGTCTATACTGGGCAGTTATCTGTCTTTTATCAAAAATCTTCTATAGAAGATATTTGCAACATGTTGAAGGCTTTCCCTCCTTTTTTAAAAAAATATTTGGGAGGCATCCACTTGGTTTTCATCTCTTATCATTCTTGGTACTTAGAATATAGGTTTATTATTTTCACTTTTAAAAATTAATTTTAAAAAAATGAACAAAAATCTTTTATTTCCCTTTCTTCCCCTCATTGAAAAAAAAAAAAAAGAAAAGCATAACCTTGAAACAAATATGCAGAGTCAAGTAGGACTTATTTTTTGGACATGATTCATGTGGAAATATGTCAATTCTTCATCCTGAGTCTGTCATCTCTCTGTTATCAGGTCAGTGGCATGCCCTCACTGGGCCTCCAGAATCATGGCTGGTCATTGCCTTGATCAGGGTTCTTCAGTCTATCAAAATTACATGTTTTTCCAATGTAGTTGTTATCATATAAGTTATCCTCCATGTTCTGCTCACTTCATACAAGTCTTTTTATGTTTCTCTGAAACCATCCCTTTCATCCTTTCTTCTGGCACCATTTGTTCAGTCGTTTAGTCACATCCCACTCTTTGTGACCCCCCATGGACCATAGTATGCCAGTGCTGTCCATGGGAGTTTCTTGGCAAAGATAATGGGGTGGTTTGCAATTTTTTTTCTCCAGGATTTAAGACAGACAGGTTAAGTGACTTGGCTAGTATCACATAGTAAGTGTCTGAGGCTGGATTTGAGTCCAGTTCTTCCTGACTTCAGGCCTAATTCTCTACCCACTGAGCCATCTCACTGCCTCATACATCACAGTAATATTCTGTTATATAGTTATTAATGAGTTGTTGTGGTTCTTTGATTCTACCAAAAAAAACTATTCTAAATTTTTTGTACATATGAGTATTTTCTTCTTTTCTTTGATAGGATTTAGAGCTGGTAGGAACTTTATCCAGTTCCATTATTTTACAGATGTGGAAATGGAGGCCTGGAGAGATGAGCTCAAAGGTGCAGAGACAGTGACAGAATTAAGCTCTGTCATATTATAAACATACCACTCTTTATAGTGTGTCTGTCCTACCTTTCTTGAAGTCCTAGCAGAACATCCAGGTCAAGATCCTCCTTTGCCATTTAGAAATGTAGGACTAAAGCTTTACGTACAGGTTAGAGATCGAGGTGGAGATCTCAGCATCACCTGCATAAAGGATATTGAGGATTCGGTAAAGGCATCAAGGATATTTAGCTTGTAGA
Source organism: Potorous gilbertii (assembly GCA_028658325.1). Lineage (NCBI taxonomy): Eukaryota > Metazoa > Chordata > Mammalia > Diprotodontia > Potoroidae > Potorous > Potorous gilbertii. The sequence continues at coordinate 18,517,721 of CM053769.1, read as the reverse complement.
AGAGAAAATTTAGAGCAAATGTGATAGTCTTAAGAGATTTAAAGGACTTTCAGATGAAAGAAGAATTAACTCTGTTACTCAGTTCCAGGAGGGCAGACCTAGGAAGTGATTGGAGAGAGATGCCAGGGTAATATAAGGATAGACTGCCTTATAATTAGAACCATCTGAAAGTAACGTGGGATACCTCAACACTAGTGAGGTGTGTTTCACTACGGGTTTCTCACCCATTACTGGTTATGGATTTTATGGAGGAATTTCTTTATAATATGCTGGATTAGATTTCCCTAATTGTCCTTAAAAACTCTGAGATCCTTTGAGGTAATTATTCATTCCAGAGGAGTTGATACGGTCACTTATAATACAGTAAGACCATTTGTCTATATCATTCTTTGAGGAATAAAGGAAAATACTTTCAAATGAGGAGAAAATGCAAATTAAGGACTGATCTCCCATCCTACTAACTTATATATTTCCCCTCTGATGTATCTCTAATTTTCATTCAAATTCAGGGGAGACATGTTTTTGTCATTTTATAACTTTGGGTTTGCAGAGTTAACCTTTAAAGAGTTTCACTAATCCTTAAAAATACCAGTGAAGATGAATTTTTCTTCAAGATAGAGTGGCACCCTACTTGGTTTAAAGAACAAGGTTAATGTTTAGAAGAAAAATTTATGTCTCTAAACATAAATCCTTATGGTCTCTCTCCCATCATTGATAATATTGAATTTTAATATACTATGTATAAGTAGTATAGGTCTTTATAGAAATAAAATTTGATTGAAATAACCTCTAGATCTTTATTGAAATTAAGTATTTAAAAGTTATTTATTAAAGTGCCATTTAAAACAAGTTACGTAATATGTTGATATTAGTGCTGAACTAGGTCTCTTCCAGTTCTTGCAAGTCTGTGATTCTTTCAACTTTGCTGATAATGCTAAATATTTTGCTTATAGTTTATTCCAGTTCAGATCTTACACAGATGAAATATTCATACTGTTTATCTTACTGTGCAGTACAGACTCTTGTCAGTTCTTTTTGCTATATCCTGAGGTTCTAGATCATATGTGTATCTAATTGTCTCTGCGTAACTTCTTTTAGTTTCTAATGATTTCTTCTGTTTTAATATCTATCAGCCACTCCAGAAAAAACTAAAGGAGGAAGGGAGGGAGGGAAGGAAGGAGGGAGGGAGGGAAGGAGGGAGGGAGGGAGGGAGAGAGAGAGAGACAGAGAGACAGAGAGACAGAGAGACATAGCATCACTTTACTTTCAGCTCTCAGATCGTCTATAGCCTTTATTTCAAAGAAGCGAAAGTGTCTCTAACTATTTTTCCCAGTCAGGAGGAGATAACATTTCCCACTTTTACTCTTTAAATGTAGTGAACCTGCCACCCTTCCCTTCAGAAATCTAAGAGTAATTAATTTGGTGGGGAAACATAAAATCATTTTTTGAATATGAGATTTAAACTTGCTTCCTTATAAGAAGGCATCCAAGGGCCATTTTTCCTTTGGAACTCAAACTTCAAAGGAGATATTCTAAAGTTTTGGATAGAAATCCTGGAACTATAGGAAACAGAGGGTTGTCCCTATACACATTCAAGAGGAAGAGAAACCACTGCAGTGCAAATAGACTAGTGGATCCTTCTTTTAAAAAAATTGATATGCTGAAAAATCCATATTTACAAAATAAATATTAAGGAGTGACAAAGTGGGTCATCCTGAATATAAATTCACGAGACACCTGGGTTATCCCAAGGATGCCTGAAACTACCCTGGAATATCAGTCAGGGACATCTAAGAACCAATGAGTAATTCATTTTCTGCCAACTGTGGGGTGGTTTTGGAATAAATTATATTTGTTCTTCCTTCCCTTTGAATCTTGTAGTCTGTCTATATGGATAAGGACTCCACTGGTTTGGGGAACATCCAGGGCTGTACCTTCTCTACAACTTATTATATTAAAGAGTTTTAAGAGCCCCAAGAGGTTAAGTGACTGGGCCAGGGTCATGCAGCCTGTGTGAGGCAAAGGTGGGATTGGAACACAGTGCTTCTTTGCTTTGAAGTTAGCTTTCTATATACTACATACAACACATTGCTTTTCAATTTGTATGTGTACAAAGAAAAAAAAATAAAGTTGTAAAAGTAAGCAACATTTAGTAAAGGGCACTATGGGGAATTATTTACTTTTCAAGTTTAAAATATATAATTTGCCCAAACATTTGCACTATAGTTATCCACTTATGAGAAGGAAATTGTAATTCTTTATCTCAACAGTATCTTTCTGCTCATTTGTGTGTATTGTCGCTCTTCTAAGACCTACATCTCTCTCCCATCCACTGCACCACCCCGAGGTAGGGCCCTCTTCTGGTGGTACTTTGACAGCAGTTACAGCTTGCCTCTTAATACAGTGCACAGCACACTCAGTACATATTTGCTCTTACTGTATCTGCTGTTGTCAGTAATAAACACATTTACATCATTTTTGCTTATCTTTTTTCATTTATGAAAACTACCAAAATATTTTATTGAAATTTAAATTTGACTGTTTTTTCCAGATAACCATGATGCTTACTGAGTCTGAGTTTTCTCCCCTCACTCCTTTTGAGATTGTGCTGAGTCGAATGCTGTTTGGCTTTTGGCAGAGTGATGCTTCAGTACAGTGTAATACTTTGAAACCATCTTTCAACGGTACAAACGCAAACTCAAAACCCCCTTCAACCAGTATTGAAAATAAGAAGAAACAGAATAAGAAAATGGAATAAATTCACTTGGCAAGCTCTAGGTTGCCAAAAATATTTTCTTACATGTTTACCTCGCAAGTTGTGATAAATATTTCTATTGAAAATGATGTGAAGTAAGGATTATATGTAAGGAAATGCAGGTGACAAAAAGGAAGTATTGCCTTCTACTTGAGAGGGATGTGACTATCTCTTTAAAAGTGGTGTTATAGATTCTAATTTCCTGTATCATGTAAGAATGTTTTTCTGAGTTAAATGCAAAAGATTGTATTGTGATCATTTTTAATAGTTTTATATTGATGGAATAAGGCTAGCACTTTTACAAGTGTTAGGAAAATAAACCTAAAAGATACTTAGAAAATAACAAAAAATAAATACTTTCATTTTCCTTAAGCATTTTTCATGTACCATTTTTATTTGCATATGAAGTGTACCTTCAGTTTGCACTGCTAATTACCTTCTATATTAAAGGTGTGAAAGCTTGTCAATCATTTAATTTGAGCAATGAAGGGGGAGAATAAAACTTTACTAAAGTATTTCACATTATGAGTGAAACTGTTACCAGTTTGTTTCAGATACATTTTCCTATCTGTTGTTCATGAAATGTATCTAAAATTTTAGATAATTATATTATTGAGACTGGATATTAGTGATATGGAGTCCCTAGCTAAAAGCTACCTTTTCTTTTAAAAAAAAAACAACCCATTTTTTCTTCCAAAATAAATCAGGGATTTAATTTTTCGTTAATTATTAATCTCATATTTTCCATTCTAAGAATTTGTCCCTCCTTTTCTTTTATAAAGTACATTTGTACTCCCTGTAGGAGAAATCATTAATTGCTATCAACATTTCACATAACTAAGGACAAAGAGAGGCTAAAAAATTTAAGCTGAATGTGTTGTGGTAGTAGTCATTTTAAAGGAATTATCCCAACCCTTAAGTACATCAATCGAAAATCCCTTTTAGATATCCTTTTCTGTTGTGGCCTTTTTCTTTTAGTTGAATATTCCTTACTACCTGTTCCCAAAACCAATTTTCGTGAGTCTAATGTTTATAATATACAGGTAAATATATCAATTAAAATAAATTGCCTCCAAAATATATCATGCCCCCCCCCCCCCACTCTGATGTCAGTTATTTCTTCAAATAACTCTTGACTTTTGGGTTATAACAAAATACCCAAACAGAAACAATAAAAACACATGGTAATCCATTTGAACACAGAATAACAGCATTAAATCTAATTCATTTTTGGCAAATTTTTTTTAAAAGTCATGTTAGATTTACATGCTTTATACTGTAGTTTCAAGTGTCAGTTGACACCTTGAGGCTTAGTGATATGGTTTCATCTCCTAAGACTATGGACCTGTTGCTGTCGTAGGTTTAATAAGTACTGGCATTTTTGGGTGACTCAGAAATACTAAGTAACTGGTTTGCAGATAGCCGGGATGTTTTATTATCAAGATACAAACACTACAGGCGCTGTACTTTAAGCACTTGCAAAAGAACAACATAGCTTTTTGCTACATGTGAAATGGTAGGAATTATATTTTTAATATTTTGATTCTAAAAAGGCATTGAGTAAGAGTCCTGTATAACATTTGATACTCTTAGTATTTTAACGTTTCATAGTAACACAAGAGATCTAAATGTCAGGCTAAATAACCTGGTCATTTTTACACCAAGTTAGTGTGTGACAAAGTGTTAAAAATTATTCTTGAAGTTTGCAAAAATACTGTAGCTGAAACAGACAGTGTGCTGTCTTATGTTTGTATTATATACAGATTTTTTAACATTAAAGTAATTTATTCATCACTTATGGTGTGCTGAAAGATTTTTCCATTTTCTTTTTTTAAATGTGTAAAATCACTCTTGTGCATCTAGGTGGTTTTTCATTATCAAGCTCTTCTCTAAATCACAAGCAAATTGCAGTTGAGTAAAAGGGGCTGAATTTGAAATCAGAGGACCTGAATACAAATCCTGGCAGTGCTGCTGGTGTTACTTTGAACAACTGAATTTGGTTCATCAAGCTTTTATTAAGTACCTACTAGACAATTTTTTTTAGGTGTTGGGGATAGAAAAAGAAATGAAAAGCTTCCTGCCTTCAAGAAGCTTACATGTTCTACTCAGGAGTGGGTGGGGTAGAGAGGGAAGGATAAGTACTTACAGAATAGATGCAAAGTAATTTTGGCTTTGGGGAGAACCACTAACCACTCTCTGGCAGGATGAGACAAGGCTTCTCATAGGAGATGTCACTTGAGATGAGCCTTTATAGGATTCCTGTAAATCTCTAGGAGTCCTAGGGGTTCCTGTGAATCAACAAGCATTTATAAAGCACTTGTTTTGTGCCAGGCATTGTGCTAAGTCCCGGAGATGGAAAGAGGGGCAAAAATAGAAAAATCCTAATGAGTAAGAGAACATGCAAGTGATTTTGGGCATGCAAGAGCTCTACTTTTGTGACCAGGAGGTGGTTTCAGACAGACGGTACAAGGGGAGGCCAGAAAGACCTTTGCAACGAGAGGTCTGAGTTTGGTCTAGAGTGAGAAGGTAGAAGTGAAAAGAGCATTCCAGGCATCTGGAATAGCTTGTGAAGATGCCTGGAGTCAGGAGGTGGGGTTCCAGGTGATGAATAGTAGATAGGATGATTTAGCTGAACTGTTGAGTGTGAGGAGGGATAATCTGCATCAGTCTGGAAAGGTAGGTTGATTCTGAAGCACGTGAAAGGTCAGTATTTTATACTAGAAGTGATAGGGAGCTACTGAAGCATTTTGAGGAGGAGATTGAAGTTAGAATTTGTTTTTAGGAGGATCATGTGGCAGTTTGTGGAGGATGGATTGGAGAAGAGAGAGCTAGGAGCCTATTGCAGTGGTGAGGGGTGATGAGGACTTGAATTAGAGGGGGGCCATGTCATTGGAGAGAGTTAGGGAGGTAGAATAGATAAGATTTGGCAAATAATTGGATACATCAAGAAGCGAGACTGAAGAGTCAAGGATGATGCTAAGGCTGCAAATATGGGTGATTAGGAGGAGTATGATGCCTTAGAAATAAGGAAATTAAGAGGAGGGATGGGTTTTGGAGAAGAGAAACAAACACCTGTTTTGAATGTGTCAGCTTCGAGATGCTGATGGAACATGTAGGTAGAGATGTCTGTCTGGCAGGTAATTGGTGATGTGTACTGGAACCGGAGTGAACTGCATATTCCCAGAGGATAGACCTAAGCACACAGGGATCCTCACTCAAGTGTGGATTATGCTGGAATGACTCACGTTCCTTCCAAAGCTGAGATTCTACAATTCAGTGGTAATAGATAAGCACAAAGATATGTAGACATGTTCACACAAAATAGGGAAGGCATGGGAGAGAAAGTGTCTAGTGTATTTCATTACCTTCATCATTGACTTCCCTGTCATCTACAAGAGGAACAACTTCTAGTAGGAAGCCCAATCAGGTTGGCCTTCTTCCCAGAGGGGGTTAACAGACTAGTTTGACCCACGAGGAGATAGAGCTTGGGTGTTAAGCTGCTTATGCCTGGTTACTGGATCTTTGTTTATGCCTGTAGGGATCTACTTGCTGGTGTGTTATCTGTATGTGAGTCCCAGCACCGCAGGCCTAGTCTCGCCCACTCCCTTCCCCCTTCCCAATTACATGTAAAAACAGTTTTTAACATTTTAAAAAAATGGAGTTCCAAATTCTCTCTTCCCCGGCCCCATTGAGAAGGCAGGTAATTTGATATAGGTTATACATGTGTAGTCATGCAAAATACGTTTCCATGTTAGTCATATTGTAAAAGAAAGCATAGACTTAGAAAAATAAAGTAAAAAAATATGCTTTGTTCTGTATTTAGACACTATCAGTTCTGTCTCTAGGGAATGGATAGCATTTTTCATTAGTCTTTCAGAGTTGTCTTGGATCATTTTATAGCTGAGAATAGCTAAGTCATTCACAGCTTATCATCTGACAATATTGCTGTAATTGTGTATAACGTTCTCCTGCTTCCATTCATTTCACTTTACATCAGTTCATGTACATCTTTCCAGGTTTTTTGAAAACATCCTGCTCATCTTTTCTTACAGGACAATGGTATTCCATCACAATCATATACTGCAACTTATTCAGCTGTTCCCCAGTTGATGGACATCCCTTCAATTTCTAATTCTTTGCCACCAGGGAAGAGCTGCTATCAATATTTTTGTACACATAGACCCTTTACCTTTTTGTTTTTTTTCCTGCTTTTGGAATACAGACCTAGTATGGTAATCTAAGTCAAAGGGTATGGTTTTATAGCCCTTTGGACATAGTTCCAAATTGCTCTACAGAATGGTTGAATCAGCTCACAACTCTACTAAGAGGGCATTAATATCTCAGTTTCCCCCATCCCCTTTGTCATTTTTATTTTCTGTCCTATTAGCCAATCTAACAGGTGTGAAGTGGTACCTCAAAATTATTTTAATTTGCATTTCTCCAATCAATAGTAATTAAGAGCATTTTTTTGTTGGCTATAGATAGATTTGATTACTTCATCTAAAAACTGACTGCTCATATCTTTTGATCATTTATCAATTTGGGAATGGCTCTTATTTTTATAATTTTGACTCAGTTCTCTATATGTGTGAGAAATAAGCCCCTTGTCAGAGAAACTTGCTTGAAAATTTTTTCACAGTTATGATTATTAACTCTATTTCCCTCCATCGAGGTCTTGTCTTTTAGAGGTAGGGCCAGAATATATGGAAGGGGGTGAATTGTAGAGGAAGACCAGAAAAAATAGGAAGGGCTCAGGTAGTGAAGGCCTTGAGAAGTCAAACATGCTTCTTTTTGGCATGCCATGGGTGCCATGGTAGTTTATTGAGGTGGGTGGGTAGGGTTGCAGGGAGGGGCATTAGGACTGAGTGGAAGATGTTCTAGAGTGGGAACAGGTTATCCCAGTTTACAAGAACAACTTTATAGAGCTAGAACATGGCAGTATCCACATTACCATCAAGAAGGTACTCTTCAAATAGAGAAGGTAAGTAACTCCATTTCATGCACCTTGATTGTTTCATGTGCACAATATGTGGAATTGATGTGCTAACTTAAAAACCTCAAGGAAGTGTGATTTCATTGGCATTGATATAACATATCCGTATAGGTTATAGCCCTTTCATGCTTTTGTGAATGATTCAGCGGATGGCTAAATTGGCCCTTTCTGAACTTAGACTAATCCCTAGACGACAAACAGTCTATGCCTTGACTTGCATTCAAACCTTGTCATCTTGGTAGGACCTGCTAGTGATTCTTTCAAGACTGAGTTCTTCTTTATTCCACAGTGGATTAATCTGGTAGCCTTAGCATAGAGCTTTGCACATAGTAAGTACTTAAGAGCTTTTTCATTGAAATGAATTATGAACATGAGCAAAGTTAAGAATGCTTATAAAAACCTAAGCATATGATATGCCATTTTAATGAGATCAGCCAGGGTAACTTTACTGAACAAGTAATTTTGAAAATCAGCACACAAGATTGCCTAGGATCGGAATACCTCCACTTCTATATCTTCCACCTTAAATGAATTGCCTTTTGTTCTAGAAGAAAAGATTCAGGGTATAATCAAGAAAAAATAGCTGGTGGATGGTGAGCTACAAAAATCATGAGCATGCCAGACAAACTAATTAGCTTTAATGCTTTTTCTCTCTGTTGAATTGTATTATTAGTGAAAAGTGGAAAGGATATAGTGTTTGGACCTCTATAAAATATTTTGTACAGCGATACAAGATTTGACTTCAAATTTCATTTTGATTTCCATAAAGATACTGGCATGAAACCTTTTCCAAAAGCCTTAATAAAAGAAGGACAATAATGCACCAAGGAAAAAGGCATCTGTTTGGGTATCACAGGGGTTGGTCTTTGACATCACTATATTTGACAGTTTAATGAGCTGAATGAAGAAATATGTGCTGTCTTTTTTTTTCCTTTGGCAAAGGTATATTTTAAATTAGTTGATTTGTGTCACTATCTAAAATATTACAGGATTGGTTTTTTTAAAACCTAAAAAATGTTTAAATATGTGTGTGTTTAAAAAACCCTAATGCTTTGTGTACCAAGTAGAAATGTACCTGTGGCATATTACAACTATGTATTCAAATAATACAGTTTTGACCAATAGTTTTAACTAAAACTAAGTGGCATTTAGCATGTACTGCTGAAGGAAGAAATGTCACTCATTCCCCTATCAAAAAACTGACCTCTTAAACAGAAATGTTATATGGGCAATGGCTGCTCATGGCAACAATATCCATAGAATTCTTGAGACTTGTTTTCTGAAATGCTGCATTCAAGACCAAATAAAGAAATGAAAGGTTCATTTGAAAAAAGTGATGAAAATGTGCCACAAAATTATGTTTACAAAGCATTTCTGCAGAAATAATCTCTAGGTGAAGATTTTTTTGTACACATATACAAAATTTAAACAGTAGCATACATGCAATCACAGTGAAGACGGAAAATTCACCAATTGTAGTGTAATACAAAATGCAAAGCCCCCCCTTCAAAGAGGACAATGCTACACAGCAAGTGGTATTGGCAGCAGCCCCTGAAGTATATAGTATCTTGATGAAATATACTGAGGATGCTGGGTGTTGGAAATACCAGCGGTGGGAGATATAATTCAAAGGGCTGATACAGTGTATTTGTAAAATGTGAATTTAGAGTTAGAAGAGAGTGATTTAAGACACAGATATTCAGAATCTAAGAGACACCTGGCAAGGGGTAATAAACCCCAAGGGACAGAATGGATAGATCATTAGATATATTTAGAATTTTATAGCAGAAAAGACCAGTGCTATTTTCTGCTCCATACAGAAAGAAAGAACTATGCTGGATCACACTTGGAATTTAGTACATAGCTTGGGGGCATCTTGGTAATGACCAAAAAAAATTGGACCAACCATATGGAGAACATGAATATTTTAATGCCACAAGGATTCATAGGGGGATACCTAAACCCACAGAGATGGCAGCTCCCCAATACCTTACTGGATGACTGAATGAGTTGTGGTCAGAATGATTGATTGGTGGCCAATTTTGATGAATCTCTCTACTCTTAGTTCTCAGAAAATAGGTATGTCAGAAGAGCAAAGCTTGAAGGCTTTCATTGAAGACAATGATCTGCCAGCACAGCCTATAAAACCTTGAGCTTATCCACATTCCATGGCATCAGAGGACAACTAGTGGAAAAGGGAACTTGGACACTAGGTGAAGTCCTTCATTGGACTTGTGGTCTTATCAAAGGTGTCATTTTTACCATCTCTGTAGATCTGGAACAATATTTAGATTATAAATAGAAGTAATATATATTTTACCACATGAAAACACCTCAGCGACCTAGATACCACTTTTCTAATAGCCTTGGCTGTCCAGAGCCTAATGAAAACAAAGAAGGAAGCAAGAAACACCCAAACAATCAAATTGATGTTATAAAGACCACATGATAAAGCTCATAAGCTTTATTTCCTGAGAATAAACCCTGCTCCCCCTCAGAGCTTACTGATTCTTAGTTGACTCATAATTTTAACAAACTTAACAAACTCTGGTTCCTTAGCCTAGGGGGTATTAAACAGTCTGAAGAGAGAGGATGCTAGAAGTTGGAAGTTATTCCAGTTAAGAAGAGGCAACTCAAAGTTTGATCAGAAGGAAGGAGACTGAAAAGTTTTGAAAAGCAAACATCTCAAAGCTATTTCCATAGTGGGGCCATTTATCATTAGGAAAAAATGGCCTGGTACATCTCAACAGACCCTCAGGGTAACACTGTATTGCAGCAAATATACTTAACTGTTGTAAATAGTGATTGTGAGACATCATGAAAAGGTTAAATTGTGTCCAGTGACTTCTGTTTTAAAAGAACATCACTCCAGTGTTAACAGATTTTAGAAAGGTTTTAATCCAAAATGATAAAAATTTTTCACAAAAGGCCAGGGTACTTAAAAAAGGATAAATTTATGCTGGCTACATGAAGTATTACCATGTATTCATAGACGGATCAGGAAAGTTGTATCTTGTTTTATTTTTTAATATTTTTATGGATGTCTTTTGTTTTTTGTATCATAAATGACATTTTTTAAAGACAAAAAAGAAAAGGAAAAAATAAGCATAACTGAACAGTATGGAAGTATATGGAAAAAAGTGAAACTATGTGCAATGTATATTGTGCATTGTCTACTTCTGCAAAGGGATAGAGTAAGAAGTGTCTTCTCATATTCTTTTGAACCATGCTTGCTCTTCATAATTTTGTGACATTTATTTTTGTTGTGTGTGTGTTCTTTCTGTTTATATTTGTTAGCATTATTGTGTGTATTCTTGGCTCTGCTTCCTTCACTCGGTACCAGTTCATGTAGATCTTTCCAGGCATCTCCATTTATCACATTCATCATTTCTCACATCATAATAATTTCATTGTTCATAATTCATCATTACATTCACATGCTGTAATTTGTTTAATCATCCTCTGATCTATGGACACTGATTTTGTTTCCAGTCTTTTGCTACCACAAAAAGTGCTATTGTACATATTTCGGTGTATACAGGACTGTTCTGATCAATGACCTTTTTGGCATATAAGCCTAGTAGAGCATGAAAGGGTATGGACAGTTCAGTCACGTTATTTCCATAGTTCCAAATTATTTTCAAACATGGCAATGAATGCACCAGTGTGCCTATCTTCCCACAATCTTTCCAGTGTTCATCATTCCTGTCTTTTGTCATCTTTACCAATTTATAGGGTGTGAGGTGAAACCTCAAGGACGTTTTGATTTGTATTTACCTTATTATGAGTGATTGGGAGCATTCTTTTACATGGTTGTGAATAGTTTGTAATTCTTTAGAGAACTGCTTTTTCATATCCTTTGCTTATTAATGGGAGAATGGATTTTGGTTTTACACACACACACGAATATATATGTGTGTATATATATACATATACATATATATATATATATATATATATATATATATATACATTTACACATACACATAGGTAACACATTGTATATAATTAATATCTATATATATTCATATGTGTATGGGTGTATGTGTATGTTTGTGCTAAGTCCTTTATCAGAGATACTATAACAAGATTTTTCCCCACTTGACCACTTACTTCCTTATTCTAGGAACATTGATTTTGTTTGTACAGCAACTTTAGTTTCTTCTGTCCAATTATCTAGAATTGTCTCTACCCTTATTTAGATAAGAATACACCTCCTACCCATAGCTGTGAGAGGTATACAGTCTGCTCTCATAATCTTAAATAGCACAATCTTTAATGTTAAGGTCAGATATCTACTTAGAATGTATTTGGGTGATATGATTGAAAGCATGGGTCTAAGCCTCATTTCTGCCAGACAGCTGAATGTTTATCTTATATCCTGCAATTTTGCCAAAACTATTAATTATCTCAATTAATATCTTTGCTGAATCCCTGGGATTTTTGAATCATTTGAAAATAGGGATAGTTTCATGTCCTCTTTATTTTTATTCCTTTAACTTCTTTTTCTTGTAATTTTTCTATTGCTAGAATTTCCAGAATATGAGAAGCCATATCTTTTAAAAGTTACCCATTTAATCACTTATTACCTGCCAATGTGGAAAGGTAATTATTGCTTTTTTTTTCATTTTAAAGAAAGAGTCCCATTTCCCACTATCAGGCCTCTTCCAGGTACTTAGTACTTCAGGTACTTAGAAGTTTGTGGTCAACTTGCTTCCTGTGTATGTTCTAAAGCAGGGGAGTGGTGGGAGCGGGGAAGATATTGAAGGGTTCCATCACTCAATCTGTGACTGAGCATGCCTCAAGGTGGTGGTGGTGCCTGTCCTGTCAATATATCTCCTAAAACATGACACCCAGTTCTGAGCATGCTCCCGATGTGGTCTGACCAGGGAGGAATACAGTGAAGCTTTCACCTCCCTCAGTCAGGACCCTATGGCCTCTTGTAGTCCAGCATTCCTCATTACAATCCTGTGATGTGGATGCAGAAACTCAAGTGATGATGAAACACGTCCAGAGAAGTTGACCTATACCTCTTTTGGCTCTTGGATCACTCACTTTCCACTACTACCAAGGACTGTCTTTTTTTCCAAAGATTGCAAACTTTGAAAGATTGCAAACAGCCTTTCTCCTCTCTGTGTCCTTAAGCGCTCCTCTTCTGCTGTGTCCTCTTGAGGACAGTATGAGGAAGGATTTAAAGTGCAAACACTCATTTACTGTGGAGTGTAGAGATCATAGGGTCCTAGAGTTAGAGGTGGAAAGGACCTTAGAAGTCATCTAATACAACCCCTTCTCCTACAGATAGGAAAACCAAGCTTAAGTCACAGACGCAGTTAAGGTGGTATATTGGATTTGGAATCAGGAAAACTTGAATTCAAATCTCACCTCAGAAACTTACTAGCTGTTTAATTCTGGGCATGCCATTTAAAAAAACCCAACCAATCAACCATTAGCAACTAACCAACCTACCAACCCACCAACTGACTGTAGCGCCAACATGATATTCACAGCGCCTACAGTGGCACAATGCTGAATCATGAAATACAACAAACTCTCCACCTGGAAGACAGAACCAAAACATTTATTCAGACACCAGAAAGCCAAATCCATCATAGCAACAAAGAAATCTATACACAATAACATTGCAAGGGACAACACCATCCCCAAGCCTTCCCTCTGTTAGGCTTCCCACAAAGCAACTTCATTAAACAAATCACAAGCAAGCTCTCTCCCTCATTCTAGCCAGTGGCCTTTCCCAGCTCTGACCACTCTGACCAAATTTCCTCTCAGTTCTTGTTCCAGCTTTCTGTTCCACCGTTCCTGCTCCCTCCCTTCCTGTTCCCTGTGAATTAGACTCATGTGACTCAGGCTTCCACATTACTTAAGCAGATCACACAGGTCTATTAATGAATGGGAAAGATCTTCCCATTAAGAAGCGAAATTATATTAACAGTAAGCAAAAGTGCATTATCAATACACTGACCGACCAAACAAGTGAGCAAACACCCCCTGTGCGCTTCAGTGTCCCATCTATAAAATGAGTATATAGTAGCATCCGTCGCCTAGATTGTTGTGAAGTTCAAGTGATATGATACTTTGTGGAGCACTTTGCAAATATGAGAGCACTATATAAGTGTTAGCTTTGTCGTTACTATTGCCCAAGGTCATACAGGCATCGAGTGACCGTTGAGATTCTAGGAAGGACAGGGACAGTCCGAAAGTTGGGTGTTTTTCTATTTTTAAGGAGCATTGGGGTGTGGATTAGGAGGCATAGATCCTAGCATCGGACCACTCAAAGAGCCTGGATTAGTCATTAGATGATCTCTAAGATTTCTTCCAGCCCTAATAGCTCATGCTTCTACGATTCTCTGTCTTTAGTGTGGCAGCTTCAGCACTTAAAGAGATGAATTTTGACCCTTGGGTCCTGCTGTTTCTGCAGTTTGGGCCTTGACACCTGGTTTCTGGTATTATGCAGGATGGTCATGCACTCTCAAGCAGAGGGGTATAAATAACATGGACGAAAATGTGTTAGTTGCAGAAGTGCTTTATTTTTTTTTTATCCCTAAGACAGGTAAAATAGAGTAGAATGAAAACTTCTTTCAAAGTAAAATGATAATGTCTGTGATTTATATTTAAACTGCATTTACACAGATGAGAGAAAGAAAATATTTATTATCAATATAATTCCTTGTCAATTGATGATGCCTCATCCATCTAGGTTTAAGTCAGCTGTACTATTCAAAATAGAGAGAGAGCTATGCATATTTTCCTCTTATTATAAAGATTAATCTTGATATTAAACAAATTAAACTTATGCTACATTAGTTAGTAAATAATTCAATGTATAAAATAAAACAAAGACTCTTAAGAGTTGAAAGATCAAGATTTGGAAGGCACCTCAGAGACTGTAAACCTGGCTTCTATCTCCCTTTCCAGGCTTATTATTGATGAATAATGTGTGAAATTCCCTTCATGCTTTCTAGCGTCCAGGGGTCTAGCTTACTTATTGTTTCCATATGACTTTCCCTTTTGTATCTCTGGGTCTTTCCTCCTATGGCCAGAATGGGCTCACTTCTTAAAATTCCCTAGTTTCATTCAAAGTTTAGCTCAAACCCAACTTACTATTTGATACCTTTCCTGATGCCTCCAGGCACTTTACCTGGCATTAATTTTGTAAATATAATATAATATGATATGGTATGATATAATATGAAATACATATGATATATTATGATATAATATACAATTGCATGTATTATATAATAAATAAAATTATATATTAAATATAAATTTATATATTTCTACATAGAAGTAGGTATAGAAATACACAAATATAAATTATATGATTACAAATTATGTACCGTATATAACTAATGTAGGATGTATAACACTATATAATTTATACATAAATTAATATAAATATATCATTATATTTGCATATAATATGTGCACATATTGTCTCCTTTGAGAAACTCCAAACCTCCTGAGTACTATGACTGTTTGATATTTGCCTTTATCTACAAATGCCTAGCAATGGGACTGGCATCTAATACATGTTTAAAGACTGCTTCTGTTTGATTGGCAGCTGATCTAGTTGAAATTCCTCTTCATATAGAGGAGTAACTTGTAGCCCAGCAAGGTTAAAAAGCTTACTCAAAGTTAGACGAAGAGTATATAAGTAAGTCAGTACCTCAAGGCATTCTGTGGAGTTTGCTTTCTCTGATTCTAAGTATGGTTACCATGTTGTCTTGATCAAGATATGGGAGAAGTGATTATGTTTCTAAATATTAAAAACTAAATTAGGATTGAGGTTTTTTTCCCTTTTTATTTCCTCATTCAGGGACCAGTCCTTGTAGGTCAGTCAATCTCTGAAGGATCTAGGTGATGATGAGATTGACCTAATCTTTCCCCACCTAGCTATTTACATCTGATTAAAGTGTAAATAGAATTGAATCTAGGTGAATTCCAGCCCTACATTCATACCTGTGAACCCTACCCCGTGATCCCCTTTCCCTGATCCCCCAAAATCCTCATTCCATGGTTCAACTTGAATGGTGGGGGGGGGGGGCGGTGAGGGAGAGATAGGTTCTTTTGTCTGAAGTATAGAAGGCTTTTGAGTCTTGGATCAAATTTTTAACCTGACCACTCCTTCACTGGAAAAAGTCTACCCACTCATTAATCAATCATTAATCAGAGTTGATTTTCACCTGTCAGAGGCAACCCCTTTTCTAAAGGCATTTAAGTATTTAGTGATCTCCATGGTTTTGTCTTTGCTTACTGAGAAAGACCATGACTATCAATTTATTATTTGTTAGCCTAATTAATAAATCAATTATTAGTTACCCAGAAACTCCATCTCTTGAACTTTTCATTTGCCATAAATAACAACACAGAAAGAACTCATGGGAAGATTCAGTATATCCTAAGTTATTCCTTATATCAAAAATTTCACATAGTAAAAAGAAAAATGTGAAACTGGAACTTTCAGTGTTCCATTATTGAACACTAGGCTATTCTTAGTGTATTCTGTATATTGTGTATCTAATCTCTTCCACTGACCAACCTGTTTCTTAACTAGTCAGTACCAAATACTTTTGTTGATTACTGTGCTGTAGTATAATTTGAGATCTGAAACTACTATACCCCTGACTTTCCATTTAAAAAATTATTTCCATTGAAATGCTTGACCTTTGTTTTCTTCCAGATGAATTTTGTTATCATATTTTTCTAGCTCTATAAAGTAAGTCTTTGGTATTTTTTCTTGGTAAGGCATTAAATAAGTCAATTGATTTAGGTCATAGTATCTTTTTATTTTTATTGTAGTGTCTTGGTCTAACCACAAGCAATGGCTATTTCTCCACTTTTGGTTTTTTGCTTTTAGCTTTGTCTTTATGTAAATGTTTTATAATTGTATTCTTATAGTTCCAGTACTTGTCTTAGCAGGTAGATTCCCAAGTATTTTAAACCATCTGCAGTTATTTTAAATGGAATTCTCTTTCTACTGAATTTTTGTTGATAACAAACAGAAATGCGATGATTTATGTGGGTTTGTTTTACATCCTGCAGCTTTGCCGGTTATTGTTTTAGTTTATTTTTAGTTGACTCTAACGTTCTCTAAGTAAATCATCATATCATCTACAACAAGTGATAATTTTGTTCTTATTTTGCCTATGCTTATTTCCTCAGTTTCTCTCATTTGTCTTACAGCTGGCATTTTAGTACTATATCAAATAGTAATTTTTTTTTTTACCCTTCATCTTTTATGCCTATTACAGATAATGCTGACTCTTGGTTTAGATAGATACTACTTTTTATATTAAGGAAAGATTTAGTTATTTCTATGCTTTCCAGTGTTTTATTTTTAAAAGTAGGAATGGATTTCATATCTTGAAAAACGCGTTTTATGCATCTATTGGTATCATATAATTTTTGTTCTCATTATTAATATGTTCTCTTATGTTGATAATTTCCCTAAGGTTCACCCAATGCTGCTTTCCTGGCATAAATCCAGCAATGATCATAGCATTTAATCTTTGTCATATGTAGCTGTAGTCTCCTTGCTAATATTTTATCTAAAATTTTTACATCTATATATATTACTGATTTTGGTCTGCAGTTTTCATTCTCTGTTTTGACTCTCTCTGATTCAGATCTCAAACTTGCATTTTTATCACAGAAAAAAAATTAGTAGGATTCCTTTTCCTATTTTTTCAAAGAGCTTAGGTATTAGAATTAATTTTTCTTTAAATATTTAATAAAATTCAATTGTAAATCTGTCTGATCCCAGATTTTTAAAGTTTACTCAATAAATTTTTCTAAGATGGAGCTATTTAAGTCATTTGTTTCCTGTTAATTTTGACATTTCATATTTTTGTGAATATTCATTCATTTTATTTGGTTTATTATAGAATAACTTTGTCATAATAAACAAATGACTTTTCTAATAATTTTATTTCTTCATTTATTGTGAATTCAGCTTTTTCATTTTTTGATACTGATAATTTGGCTCTCCTCTTTTAAAAATCAAATTAGCTGTTTATTTTTTTGTTTTCTTAAAATAAACTTCTAGTATTAGTAACTAATTCAGTATTTTCTTTGCTTGCAATTTTGCTGATCTCTTTTTTACTTTCAGAATTTTTATTTTGGTGTTTAATTGGGTTATTATTTTCATTTATTATTTGTTACATGTTCAATTTGTTACTCTGTTTTTTTCCCCTTATCAGTGCAGGTACTCCGAGAATACAAATTTGACTTTAAGGAATACTTGTATTCCATCCCACAAATTTTTGGTATTGTCTCATTGGTGTCATGATCTTTAATGAAATGATTAGTTTTTTTTCTATGATTTGTTTTTGCTCACACATCCTTTAGGATTAAATTATTTTAGTTTCCACTTAATTTTGATTGTTTCCTAAGTAACTATTGAATACAATTTTTATTGCATTATGATCCATGAAAAATGTTTAATATTCCTCCTTTTTTGCATTTGTTGATGAGGTTTTTATATCCTAGTAAATGGCCAGTTTTCAGAAAGATACCATATAGATCTGAGAAATATGTGTATTTTTTTCTAACAATTATCACTAGAAAGCTATCATATATAACTTTTCAAAAAATCTTTGTCCTTAACTTCTTTCTCATTTACTTTTTGGTTAGATTTGTCTCTGTCCAAACCGGGGGAGGGGAGTACAATGAGGTCCCCTAGTAGTATGGCTTTATTGTCTATTTCTCCCTGTAACTCATTTAACTTTTCCTTGAATTATTTAGATGTCATACCATTTGATGAATATATATTAGTAAGTAATATGAAGTAATTGTCTATGGTACCTTTCAGCAAAATGTAGTTTAACACAGTTAAAATTGCGTTTCTCCCTTTTCCCACATATCTTTTTTTTTTATTTTAAATAAATTTATTTAACATTTTACATTCATTTTCACAAGATTTTGGGTTCCAAAATTTTCTCCCC
>CM053769.1:18432901-18488638 GCA_028658325.1 Potorous gilbertii | reverse complement strand
GAAGTTCAGCTAAGGAGGGATTGACTTCAACCTGAGGTAAATGGTCAATGGTCTCAGCATTGATTGATGATGGTCTGTTCCATAGAACACTATGGAATTGTCCAGCCCATCTCTCTAGGATCATGTCCTTATCACTAATCAATGTGGCTCCATCAACACTGAGTAGTTGTGATGCATCATAGATTTTTGATCCATAAATAGCTTTCAGGGAATCATAAAAGTGCTTTGTATTGTTCCTATCAGCATAAAACTGAATTTCATCTGCCTTCTTACTGAGCCAGGAATCCTGCATCTCTCTAAGCTTTGTTCGCACTTTACTTTTGATAAAATTAAATGCTGCCTTCTTAGAGACGAATGAACTATCCTGCTGGTAATTCCTGTGGAGTTCTCATTTTTCATTTAGCAGCTTCTGAATTTCCCCATCATTTTCATCAAACCAGTCTTGGTGTTTGCGAGTGTTCTGACTTAGATGAGCAAATGCAGTACTGTACACCAAATCTCTGAAAACTGCCCACTCCTTTTCTGCTCCACTGTTGCCAACTGTGTGTTGGCTCACCTTTCCTTCCAAGTCAGCAGCAAACTATTCACTCTCAGAGGAGAGCTGTAATTTGGCGACATTAGTTCTTCTGGTAGTCATTTTGCCTTGGGTTGGCACTTTTGATGAATGAGAATGTTTAGCTTGGAAAGGATAAGTCTATGATCAGTCCAGCACTCTGCACCACACATTGCCTTTGTCACTTTCACATCTTGTCTATCTCTTCTCCTTACAATCACATAATCTATTAGATGCCACTGTTTGCTGCAAGGGTGCATCCATGAAGTTTTATTGTGTTTAGGTAAATAGACGACAGTGTTGGTGATGAGAAGGTCATGTGATGCACAAGTCTTCAGCAGTAAATGACCTTTGCTGTTGCTGTTTCCAACTCCATTCCTCCCTAGGACTCCCTCTCAAGTCTGCTAGTCTGAGCCTACTCTAGCATTAAAGTCTCCCAGAATTATAAGCTTGTCCTGTTTTGACACATTGACGATAGAGTCTCTAGGGCTTCATAAAACTTTTCTTGGACTTCATCAGGGTTTGTCATGGTGGGAGCCTAGGCACTGATGATGGTGGCATGGCATTTTCTTGCGAGTGGCAATAGCATTGTCATGAGCCTGTCATTCACTCCTTTTGGCAAGCATGCCACCTTCCTGATTAGATTAGTTTCGATTGCAAAACCCACACCAGCTTCATGGCTCTCCCCTTCACTGCGCCCACTACAGAAAATGATGTGTTCAGCTCCAACTTCAGTATGCTGGCCTTCATTTGCCAACCTTGTTTCATTCAGGGCTGCTATTTGGCAGTGATACCTATTGAGTTCTTTTGCAACAAGAGCAGTTCTTTCAGGTCTACTGGATTTTGTGTTGTTTATTAGTGTGTGCACATTCATGTGCTGATGGTGAGTGAAATCATCTTTGCAGATGTTTTTGTACATTTTTTTGTGTTTTGAACACTTAGTGCGATTCCCCTTTTGCTGCAGTAATCAGGTCAGGGATGGGTAAGCAAACAATGTTTAGGGCACCTTTTCTAGCCCTCTTCCTCACATCAGGAGGTGAGTCGTGTGATACTTAAAAGGCTTCTCAGACACCCAGGGGCTACAAAGTCCCACTACTGCTTCCAGTGAGAAACGACCCTTTGGCCTGGGCCACCTGTGTGCAGTGTTGTGACTGTAGCTCCCAATGTATCCGCACCTGCTGCTTCATCACTTGCCTGTCACCACAGGACTTTGAGTCATAATATTGAAATGGTATGGGTGATGCCTTTTGATTCCTGCATAAATTGGATTTAAGTGAGGCAGAGTTGCAAGAAGTCATCAGCCTCATTCTCTCCTCCAGAGTCATCATAGTTCAGTGGCAGGACAGAGTCAAAACAGCTGGAGTTGGCTCAGGATGCAGTAGATGACCTTGGTGTCTTTGGTGTATAATCAAACTCTAAGTGCTTCACATTGTCTGCTTCATCTGCCTTCATGGCCATTGGAACAAAGTGTTCTCATCCTCCCCTTCCACCAGAGGAAGTCTTCATGTGCTTGGGGTAGACACCTCCCTAACTCACCAGTGGGTTTGAGAATGCTTGGTTACCCTCAACCTGGTTTGGCTCATCTGCTGAAATGGTTTACTGGGATGTGGCCACTGTGCATGCTGCAGCTTCTTGGAGCTACAGGTGAGAGTTAGGTGGAACAGGTGGACACAAAAGGTGGAAAGAGCCCCAAAAAGGGCTTGGCAGCCATCCCACAAAAGGTACTGGTCCTCCTTGAACACACTCTACACCCCCAGTTAACAATACAGCCTTAGTGTTTCACTGGCATCCAGGAACCATTTAAAGAACTAAAGGAAATCTCCTGCAACTTCTCCATGAACTTTTTATGTAAAGACAAACATCACAGAAGAATTAGGTAAGAAGGGGTTGTGATATGTAATAGTGGATGAATGCTCACATTGGTAAGATAAACTCTAGACTCACAGGCTATGGTAGGTCTGGGTTTACCCTAACACCTCATTTGGAGATGTCATAAGAACTATGCTGAATAGATTACTTTATATTTTTCCATTTACATTTAGGAGGCTTTTAAGAACAACATGGACTTGTTGAGAGTTTTAAACACTGGGATAGGCATTTGAAATACCGGTACCAGAACCTTAGAGAACTTTCTACTTTCTAGAACTGAGGGTATGGACAGATACAAGATATGCACCCAAGTTGATTTGCTGAGGACAGCAAATGTTTAGCTGGAGAGAGAGAGTAGTGCAGATAAATAACGGGTCTCCTGGTCTAGCTTGGCTAGGGCATACCCCATGTAGGGCTGAGATTATGACCTATTTACTTCTGGGCAAACATGGTTACTTTGAAAAGACCCATTTACTTTGGAATGACAGAAAATCCTGGAGGTTCCTTTGGTCATCTACTTTTTGATAACTGAAGGTGGGGAGAGCTTATATTAAAGCTACATCAGAGAGGACTGGTCATTAAACCAGGAGGAGTGACCTCATTAATGGACCTTCATGAGAATGGTCCTGTCTTCTCTTTCTCTCTTCCTATTTGCTCATCAAAACTTGAATTAGAGCCAATATCTGGAGGTGTGGAGTAGGGTTGTTGTTTTACCCTGTCAATATGGTGTCTGTAAGCACATGGCAGCTAGAGTATATTCCTGTCTACATAAACCTGAGGCTGAGTTTTGGGATACTTCTATTTTCTTTCTTTCTTGAGTATAGGTAACTGAGAAGTCTATTTCTAGCCATGGAGGCATTCTTGTGAATCTTGGAGGTACAGAGATTTTGGTCCTTTGTTCATTCTGGCTGCACTTTTGGAGGATACCTTGGAAATTGCTTAGTGCTTCTTGGAGAAGATGACTGCTGGTCCAATGAGAATGGACCGAACTCCTGCCTGGCATGTGTCAAAAGACATGAACCTGAAAGGAATTAGTTAGACAGTACAGAGCAGAGATGCCTTCTTAGTAGTTCTCCAAACTGCTTCATGTTCTAAAATTTATGTCTCAACTTCCCCAGAGGTTATAGCCATCATTATGTGACTACTTCTGTTTTTTTCTCTCAACATACACTTATGGGTCTTGTGTATGTTATACATTTCTTTTGTGCAAAAGAAATAAATAACAGCCCTATATTTTATTTGTCCTAGACATTGAGAATTTTTTATTCCTTTCTTTATGGGAAACCCTTGATGTGAGACAAAACTTAAGCATTCAGTTTTGGACTATAGGGTGCAGGTGTTTGAGGCAGAGTTTAAGTCAGGGCCCAACTTCTCTCTTTAGAAGCCAGGCTCCCCAAGGACTGAACCCAGTCTACATTGTCAACTGGACTGAACCTCTTGGCTTGCTGAGGCCAGAACCAATCAGACCGACCAGTCAAAAACAGCTGTGCAGACATCAAGACAGAAGTTTGTTTTCTGTAGTGAGGGAAATGGCTTGCAAGTAAGCAGGGAAATTAGACATATGTACCAGGATCCCCCTACCGAGTGAGGGACTCACTTCACTGTGGGCAGACATCAATGCTTATACCAATGGCTACACAGTGAATTGTAGCCCTGACAACGAGGAGTCACAGCAACGATGAGACAAATTGGACTCATAGCAGGGCTTCATGACTGGAAATGAGTACTTATCTGAGCTCAGAGATCACCTGGTGCTGGTCTGATTATGTGAAGCAACTCTTGGATTTTGCTGTGGCTGAGATCATCCAAAGGGTGAACGCAAAGGACTGTTGTTATTCCAAGTTCAAGGCACAGCTTGCTTGCTGGACCTTAGCTCTGGAAAACAGGGTGTCTCTTAAGAGTATCTTGACAACCCATACGTTGTTCAAAGCTGAGAGTGGCCTCTTGGAGGAGACAGAGAGGGCAAGCGCCCCAGTCCCTATGAGTCCCCTGGTGATGGTTACTATAGTTACACAAGTATTATCATGATTTCTTTTCTTTTGTACTGAAGATAATCAATATTCAACTACAGAGGAAATCAGGAGGCAAGTAGAATGATGTAGAAGATCCTGAACTTACGTTTCCTTCTGGTTCAATGAAGGTTAAGTCTGCTGGTTTTTCAAGCATGATATGTGTAAGACTGGTGAAAAATCTAATAGGGAGATAGGACTTCTGAGTGAGAGCAGAGGGTTTTAATGAGCTATCCTAGGTCCTCTACCAGTGGTATAGGAAATGCTGCAACAGGCACATCATTGAATCAGGGGCTGAGAACAAACAAATTTGAGTATGGAGGTGGGAGTGAGGGACAGGGCAGGAGTGGGAGGGCACTTAGCCAAAGCAAAATGCCTAGATTCAAGAGAAATATCCCGTAACAGGGGTGAGGCCAGAATCAATAGACTAGCACTGCAACCCAAAGGAAATTAGAATTGACATGTTGTGTGTATGTATGTACATATATGTATATATATATAAACATGACCATAATATATATGCACACATGTACACAATATAAATGTATACGTGCACATCTGTAGATATATGTGCATATATGTATACATGTACATATACATACATGTGTATATGTGTATATTTTATATATGTATATATATATATATATATATATATATATATATATATATATATATATATATATATATATATATATATATGTTTGTATGCAATGTGGTACTGGGGTGGGAAGACTTTTTGAAGGCCTCTCATAGATTTTGTTCTGGATGTCTTCAAAAGGATGCCTCTTGAAACCTGGTCAATATCTTTCACTCATGTAAGGAGATCAAAGAGTGAATATCATTCATTTGGCTCCTTACAAATTATTTAAATGCACATCTGTTTGAGGAATGTGGCCAGTGGGCAAATTTTAGTCGTGGGAGAGAAGAATTAAATTAAAATTGTTCTAATGGCAGAGTAGAATTGAACAAGCCCACTTGGGCTTGGTGGCAATAGCTCTCTATGCAAATTACAATAACAAATGATTTTGACTCTAAAGACTACAAAAAGGGAAGAATCAGTCAAGAGCTTGTGTGGTATCTATTTCCCTGAGGGATTTGTATGACCCATTGTCAGGTCCCATATTTATATAGCATCCAAGAAATACAGGGGAACTTGACCACAGCTGATGTGTCCAGCAGATTCTGCCCCAAAATTTCATGTCTGATACTTCACAAAAGAACCCAGTTCCCCAGTATTGGGGAAGATCACCCAGTATTGGGCACCTTTGTGACAAACTGTAACCCATCCAGTTAGTTCTGATATCTGGGGCTAGCACAGGTCTAACTGGTTCTTCTGCTGGGTATGATGGAGTTACCAGGAGGATTAATTTTAAAATGCTTGGGTTTGAGAAAAGCAGTGAGTATGAAACTGGGTTTATGCTTGAGGGTGGTCATTTTCAGCATAGCCATTCCTTCTTCTTTTCCAGCCTAGAATCATTCTTAATAATTCACATTTCTATTACATTTTACAGTTTATAAAATGCTTTCCTTACAGTGCTCCTGTGAACATTAACATTTTCATATTAGAGATGAGGAAAATAATACTCAGAACTGAAGTGATTTACTGAGGTTTGCACAGCTAATACATGTTGGAGACATAACATGTTGAGGTCTAATGATCTTATTATTTTTTATAATAATATTTTATTTTCCCCCCAATTGCATGTAAAAAAATTAACTTTTTTTTAGTTTTGAATTCCAGATTTTATCCTTTCCCCCGTTCCCCTTCCCCCCATTCCTGAGATGGCAAGCAATCTGATATAGGTTATACTGTGCAAATATGTAACACATTTCCATATCTAATGATCTTTTTGAGTTTTTTATATGTTTTTGTATTCATGGCTCCTGGGAGTCCCTTGCATCTTCTACATTTTCTGAGGGTGTGAAATAAAGGCTGTTCATAATTCGCACCTCAAGTGTCTGTATGGGATTTGGAGACCTGGAGACCTACATTTGGTGAAATCTACACATGCTAAGGATATTTAGAGATTTTTTCCTGGAGTATTATAGGTGGGAGCAATGAACCGAAGAGAAAGGGTAACTCTTTGGTAACATCTGGTAAAAGTTAACATTTATAACATTTGGTAAAAGGTAACAGCTACTGGAAAAAATGTTCATAAATGAGTCTCAGATTCTGAGGAGCTCTGGGCCATGGCTTACAATGATATAAGAAGGGAGTATGCAGGCATTGATAAATTATATTCTATAGCAGACTGAGGTCCACCTAGGTGGTGGAGTAGATACAGTGCTAGACCTGGAACCAAAGAAGACCTGAGTTTAAATCCTGACTCAGAGACTTACTAGCTGTGTGACCTTGGGTCAGTCACTTACTCCCGTTTGCATCAATTTCTTCCTCTGTAAAATGAGCTGAAGAAGGAAATGGTAAACCACTCCAGTATCTTTCCCAAGTAAACCTTGAATTGGGTCATGAAAAGTTGGACGTGGCTGTAATCGCTGAATAACAACAAATAGCAGATTGCACCTTTACAGTTAGTTTTACTAATAGGTTTAGAGAATATAAGATCATGTTGTTTATTGAATATAAACTTTTTTTGAGTACATGACGATTTTTCAACAAGGCATTAAAATAGTATAAAATTTCTTGAAAATATGATGAAAACTATGATCATCTTTTGATTATAAATATCAAGTGAGAACTAAAGGTGCTTGTCACTGTCATGTAGGATGGCAGTGCAGAATCCAAATGAATGAGGGATTCATTATGCATGGTCAAGTATCTTAGATATCTCTGTTTGTTGATGACATTGTGCTGAAGTGCTTCAAAACTCTCCTACAGAAGACCTATGATCATGCAAAAGAAGGAGGCTGTAGTGCCAACATGATATTCACAGTGCTTACAGCAGCCATGAATATGCTGGCACAGTAGACTCTCCACATGAAAGATGGAACTAAAACATTTCTTCAGACATCAGAAAGCCAAATCCATCATAGTAACAAAAATCTATACATAATAACAATGCAGAGGGCAACACCAGTCCCAAGCCTTCCCTCTATCAGACTTCCCACAAACAAGCTCCCTTAAAGAAATCACAAAAGGCTCCCCTACTCACATCTAACTGTCTGCTTTTCTCTCCCTCAGTTCTGACTGCTTTGACAAAATTTGCTCTCAGCTCTGCTCTAGCTCTGCTTCTTCCGGTTCCACCCTTCCTGTTCTACCTGTTCAGCAAACTCCTCCCACCAGAGATTCCATGTGACTCAGACTTCCTTCTGATCCAGGCAGGTCACATGGGCCTATTAATGAACCTGAAAGATCTTCCTATTTAAATTACCATTACAGAAGCCCAGCTATGTATAGAAGAAAAACTAAGTGGATAAAGAATGTCTACTTTCAAGGCTATGATATACTTTTGGGATAGTCCAAAAAATGTTTCCATTTCTCTCTCTTTATTTTAGATAAATACTGCAAACAAAAAAAAAAAGGATCATGTCCAGAATAGTATAGGAGGAGGGTATTGGACTAGGTTGCATTTGAGAAATAGTTTTTAATGACTCAAACTTCTTTTGGAAACAAAATAAGAACATTATCAGAGTATTAATAATAGACTAGTATCAATACTAATGAATAGATAAAATCTGAAATAAACACATATATTTTATATTTTAAAATTGCTATATATCCATTATTTCATTTGATTTTCACAACCATCTTTTGAGTTTCCCATTTTATAGAATAATTAAATGTGTGGTTATAGTGGGTAGAATGTTGGATTTGCAGTCAGAAAAACTGGCTTCAAATCTTGCTTCAAGCATTTATAAGTTGTATTATCTTTTGGAAACTTCAGTTTCCTACTTGGTATAAAAATAGTATCTATCTCAAAGGGATATGAGAATCAAATGAGATAATGTAATGCATGTGAAATGTTTCTCAAAACTTAAGGAAATAGATAAAAGTCATTTATGAAGATTTTGATGTGATTTTCCCAATGTCACACAGCTAGAAAGTAGCAAAGTCAGAACTCACATCCAGTGATCTTTTCATGGAGACTAAGAAAAAAAGGAAATGTCACATGTGGTCAGATCCAGGGTTCATCCATCTAGTAGTCTATCTCTCAGAGAGACACCAAGATATATTTTGGGGAAGATTAGGCAACATTTCCTTCATTCCTCCAAAGTTGGTCATTAGCCTTGACTGTTCCTAAAGTCTTCTCAGTATCTTATTAGGCATTTGTCCTCCTGAATAAAAAATCTGGATTGGAACCAGTAGTGTGCCAGAGCTAGCCCATACCAACTCAGGAGAGTCTATTGTTAAATTTCTAGTATCACCATAACCTTTGACATCATCAGCAAATACTAAAGATCAGAGCCTGATGTATTGTTTCATTGATTACCTAGACTCAAGAAAGTGATAGCAAAAATGTTAATCATTCAGATTAAACTTGAAAATGTATTTTACATATTTACACACACACATATATATATATATGCATTATATGTGTTTTTGGGACAACAATAGGTAAGTCACAATTTCTTTGAGCATCAGTTTCCTCATCTGTAAAATGGGGTTAAGCATAATTGTGCTATCTACTTCATAGGACTGTTGTGAGGAAAGTACTTTGTCACCCTGTAAGGATTATATAAATGTGAACTATTATTATGAATTTAATAGACTTATGAAAAAGCAAAATGAAATTAGCTGAGCATAGCATTCTTAATGAACTTGTGTTGGTGCCTTGTTGTCACCTTTTTCCTTTCTAAATGTCCACATATTATCGCTTTGATAACAAGCTCTAAAATTTTACCCGTAACTATTGTCAAGTTCACTGGACTACAATTTGAAGAATACACTTTCTTCCCGTTTTTGAAAATTGGGAAAATATTATAGAATTAAGGAATTTCTGATTTGGAAAGGACCTTAGTAGATATTTGGTCCTACCTACATCTGAAAAAGAATTCCTCATTACACTATACCTCCAAAGTGGTTATCTACCTTCTCCTTAAAGACCACTAGTAGATAGAAACTTGCTACCTTTTGAGGCAACTCATTCTATTTTTGAATAGTTCTAATTGTTAGAAAGTTTTTCCCAACCTAAACCCCAAATTTAGCTCTTTGCAACTCTTCCCCCCTCCCCACTGCTTCTCAATCTGCCCTTTGGAGCAAAGAGAACAAGTCTACTCCCTCTTCATTGATAACCCTTCAAACACTTGAAGATAGTTATTATAAATAAATCATAGAATGTTAGAGATGAAAGGACTTTTGCTATTGTACAATCTAATTATATTTTAAAGATGAAGAAACAGAGGACCCAAAGAGTTTTAGGTACTAGTTCAAGGTTACATGGGGATTTCGTGGCAAAGTCATAATTAGAACTCAACTTTCCTGACTTGTAGTCCTCAGCACTTTCCACTGGCTACTGCCTTTTTTTTGGGTGTAAAGACCAGATTTACTTGCACAATTTAAAGTACAGAGCCCCAAAGATTTTGTATTGCTTCACCACTTTGACTGGAATGTTGAGCCCATGAAATCAATCTGAATGGGTAGGAGGGAGACATATTGCAGTGGACTTTATATGTCAAGATTAAGAATTTATATTTTATATTAGAGGCAATAGGGAGCTATTGAAGGATGTGGTCAGATCTATTTTTTAAGGAATGGTAATTTGGCATCTGTGTGGAGGATGAATTGGAGAGGAAGCAATTAAGTTCAATTAGTAGGCTATTGCAATAGCTCAGGCAATGGGGGATGAGGGCCCTCCCTTCATCTAAATCATTTTAAAAGGATTTCTATTCAGATAGGGGTTGGAAGAGTTGAGCCTCCAGGTCCCTTCCAGCTTTGAGTAGCAATAAATCTGTGATTTTTATGTTTTGATCATGTTAATGACTGATGTTTATTGTTGAATGCAGAAATTAGTCAAATTGTGGAATCTGCGTGAGCATGCTAATGTTCACCATTCATTCATCCACAGCCATCACATCCTCTTTTCTTGCTATGAATATGATTTCCTTCTTTTCCTTTGGTGTTACCAAATAACTGCATTGTTTTAGTTATCTTGTCACCTCTCCAATAAGCTGTGGAGCGAAGTAAGTGGTGTAGGGGATAGAACTCTAGGCTTGAAATCAGACACATCTGAATTTAAAGCTTGCCTCAGAAATATGTCTCTCAACTTCTCTCAGACTCAGTTTCCTCATCTGTAAAATGGGGATAACTATAGCACTTATCTCACAGGATCAAATAAGATAGCATATGTAGTGTATTTGCATACTTAAAGCTGTAGATAAACCTTAGCTATTGTTATTTCTTCTTGTCTGGAGATTGTAGTGGAATATATGGATTTTTTATGAATGAAGAAAAAAATCTTAACAATTGTTTAGGGCTTTAAAAAAATTGTGTTCTAAAGATGACATTGCATGTATTGTCTAGAGATGTTGTTGGAACAGATGTTGTGAGAGGCTTTGATAGTCTAATAGGACAAGAATGTCCATGTATCCCCCAGGTGGTTTCAGAGAAAATCCTCTAACACATTCATAGTACTACGGGGCGTTGTCTTCCACTTGACCCTCCCGTTCTGTTGAGCATTCTGTTGAGTGTTCAATGCTCAAGGGTTGTTGAGAAGCTGAATGATGATTGTCGCACTTCCCGGCTGTTGCCAGCAATGCTCTGGCAGATTTTTGGAATCAGAAGCAGGCGACTGTTGGAGGTTAATGATATAATAGGATGTAGGAGATTCTGGTCATGAAGTAAGCTAACCTACTTCAGAAAGAGTAATGTGGGGAGAGATGCCAAGTTGTGTTTGCATTTTCATTTGTGGAGAAAGGAGAAAAATCAGAAAATGGATTAGCAGTCAAACTACTTCCTTTGTACTTACTGGTTAGAAGCTTTTATGAAGCTTTGATAGTTAAAGGAGACACTCTAGGTGACCTTCTCCTGGGTCAGCCCTAAAGATCTACCTAAAGATCCCCAGGCCTCCCTGAACAATCAGATGTGACATCCTGCCCAATTTCAACTGGTATAACATTTCAATCTAGAGACATTGCAGAAAAAAATAGCCATGGTTGGGGAAAAGGATGAATGAATATTTATAATGAGATTTGCATCATGAGGGAAGAAACCTGATGGTATCCATCAGTAAAATGTGGAGGTCTTTGAGAAGGCAGCTGCTTGCCAGCACAGAAGGGAGGAGTGAGAGAAGGAGAAGGAGGAATGCCTACTCCATAGGAAATCACAGGAGAGTTGGAGGCAGGTAAAATTTAATTATCCAAGTTGGACTTGGGCCAAGGTATCAGTGAAACTGCCACGCGATCTCTAAGGAACAAAAGTGGTTATGACCTTCCAATTGTATGCTCTTTGACGGATAGCTCCTTCAGCAGCCCTGAGCTCCTGAGCAGCATGATGGGGCCATGGGGTCAGTATTAACTCAGAGGGAAGGGCAACACATACTGAACTGTCAGACACCCAAGTCAGCTTTGCTGATTTCACTTTTCCCTCTGGTACAAATCCATGGTGTTTGGAGGGAATAAAGCAGAACTGTTACCTTCTTAATCCCTCTCCGCTGCATTCCTGAAGCTTTTTCAGCTTGGGCTGAGCATGTCAGTTTGTTTTCAGGATGGTAACTGGTGGATCATGGGAGCATACTGACATTGTTAAGAAACTGTGACATCTGAGGTAAAAACTGGGCTGCTTTTTTTCTCCTAGGAGAAAAGACAAGAAACAGTGTATAAAGATGTGCTGGATTTGCAGTGTAAAGGTCTGGGTTCAAGTTTTACTTACAGACCTCATTGGTCTTATGACTCCAGTTAAATCATTGCCTCTATAAACTTCAGTTTCTTCATCTGTATTATGGAGCCAATTGTCCTTGGACGATTTACTTTACATGGTTGTTTGGAGGAAAATGCTTTGTACACTTTAAAACACTCTGAAATCTCAGATTTTCAAAATTTTGGAAGAACTTCAGTGACCAGCTAGTCGAACCTATTCCTTCCAGAAAAACTCCACTATGAAATACCCAACAAGTATTTATCTAGCCTTTGCTTGAAGACCCTCTACGACTGGGAAGCCATGATTTCCAAGTCACCTCATTCTACTTAGGGATAGTTCTAATTAGGAAAATTTTCCTGATATAAATCCTAAATTTGACTCCTCACAATTCCAATGTATTATTTGGGCCTTTGGAGACAGAGAGAGTAAGTTTTACCCTTCTTTCACATGACAGACTTTTAAGTATTTGAAGACAGTTAATAAGCTTGGGTAGCTAGATGGTCCTTTTCATCTGGCTTCACATTAGTTGTGTGACCCTGGGCAATGTATTTAACCATGTTTTCCTCAGTTTCCTCATCTGTAAAATGAAGTGGAGAAGGAAACTATAAAACCTCTCTAATATCTTTTCCAAGAAAGCCCCAAATGGGGTCATGAAGAGTTGGGATGACTCCACTACAAATCAAGCTTTTCCTGAGCCTTCTTTTCAAAGCAGTAAACATCCTCTATCCTGCTGGACAATTTCTAGTTCATCAGCATGTGCTGTGGGCCAGGACACTAATGGAACAAGGGAGGCTTGTGTTAATATCCCACACTCCCATAGCATCAATGGGGCTATTGTAAGTCAAAGCTGTGGAGAAGACCTACAGCAATCTGATTTAACTGGGCCCTCAGGTGGATTGATCTGAGACTCAGGCATATATCCTTTGAGCAAAGAAGATATAAAATCAGTTTTATAACTTTGGTGTGAGAGTCCTTGAGGCCCCAGAGAACCTCCTCACTGATTATTTTTACATGCTTTTACTTTCCTGGACTGCTTTTTATTGCCTTGGGGATTGCCTTTTACCTGGTGGTTATTGGATGTTTTTATTAAAGGAATTTTTTGTTTGAGCTTTCAGTCTCTGAGTGATCCATTTCACCAGGCATGGTAAAAGGACCTGGACAATGTCCTACCTAAAATAGTATGTCTACAACTGAACACAATCCTCTAGACCGGAGAAGAATGTTGAAGGACCGTCTTCTCCTTATTCCTGAAAATTAGGACTCTTTTTAAAAGACCCCAAAGTGAAATTTTGGGTTATTGTCTTATAAAACTTGAAACTCAGTAAATATTTAGATCTAGACAAGTGATTGTCTAACTATACTTCCCTTAAATATGATTCATCATTATTTGACCCACTAGAGAGGGCTACATTAGAAATGCAGTCACATCGTTCTTTCAATTTAGATCTTTTTTGGTAAATGCAGAGCAGGATTAAATTGGAATCAAATCAGAAGACTGCTGTTGCTAGCTGTCGACGAAGACTTTCTGAGCCTCAGTTTTCTAATCTGTAAAATGGAGATAGCAATGCTCACAGGGGCTTGTTGTAGGGAAAAGTTAGGATCTGATGATGTTTTTGAGAAACCTTAAAGTGCTATGCAAATCTGAGAAATTTATAAATTTAAGAAACATATTTAAGAAATTTACAAATTTAAGAAACCTTAAAGTGCTATTGTGTTGATGACTCTCTCAGGCTTATATTGTCTATTACAGGAGTCCCTTGTTCTAGTGAGCCTGGGCTCATAGACTGTCAGAGAAGAAAGGGGACTCCTAAGCTCTCTCTTCTAACCTGAGTCTATGCTTAAATCTCTTCTGCAATATTACTGAGAAATGCTCATCTACCTTCCTCTTGGAAACTTCCCTTGAGGTCTCACCATCCCCTCCACGGCCAAACCTTGGTTTGCTTATTTTTCTTTCTTTGTCATTGGTTCTCCCTGCT
The DNA here is from genome assembly GCA_028658325.1 of Potorous gilbertii. Classification (NCBI taxonomy): domain Eukaryota; kingdom Metazoa; phylum Chordata; class Mammalia; order Diprotodontia; family Potoroidae; genus Potorous; species Potorous gilbertii. The sequence goes on along the minus strand of CM053769.1, from coordinate 18,474,478 downwards.
CTGATCTCTTGTCTACTCAGTGCCTAATTTCTCTGCAAAGCGTTTGCTGCTCATCATTCATTTGCTCAACAAATATTTATTAAGCACCTATTGTATACAAGGCACTCTGGATACAGGGACATTATTATAAAGGGCGCATTGCTTGATCTCAAGGAGTGCAAAGGAGAGGTCCAAGGACAGGATGAGGAGAAATTTCAGGATGAAGAGCTTTGAGCTCAGAGAATTAAGGAAAGTGTCACTGAGAAGGCAGCAACTGGGTTTGTCCTGGAAAGAAGTTGACAGACTGAAATAAAGGAGAGATTAGGAGTGGGGGTGGGGTGAGAATCTACCCCAGGAATGAACAGCGTGATATGAGCAAAGGCAAAGGAAGAAAATAGAGTCAGATGAGAATAGGTTCAGCTCAGTTTGGCTGGCTTGTTTAGCCTTCATTTCTGAAGAGGACGAATGACACCATGGGGGGATGTCTCGACTTCCTCGTGAATTGGATTTGAGTGAGGCAGAGTTGCACAAAGTCTTCAATCATAACTCTCTTCCAGAGTCATCAAAGTCAAATGGCAAGACAAAGGTCAAGATGACGGATGATGGCTTGGGATACAGTGGATGACCTTGGTGTTTTCCATGTCTGACCAAGCTCAATCACTCCATAGGGCAACGTCAGCCACCTTCATGGTCATTGGAACAAATTGTCCTCATCTACCCATTCTACCTGGGCAAGTCTTCACATACTTGAGGTAGACACCCCCCTAACTCATAGACAGCATTGAGGCCTGTGGTTTACCCTCAGTCTGGTTTAGCCCGCTGAGACAGTTTATTGGAGTGGGGCTGCTGTGCATGCTACTGCTTCTTGGAACCACAGGTGAGAATTGGGTGAAGGTAGACACCAAAGATGGATGAGCAGCCCTGGGGTATGTAAGATGTTCAGGAAGAACTAGCACTTCTGGTGTAAGGGCTTGCTTGTTTGGAACGTAGCTTACATTGAGAGGAGAAGTGTGAGGCTAGGACTGGAAAGGCAAGTGTAAGCCTGGTTGTGGTGGGCCTTGAATACCAAGTCCATAGTCACTGAAAGCATAATAGGAGCTGCCCCTCAGCTCACACAGTTCCCCTGCTATACCCATCCCTTTAGTACTATCAAGAGCAAGATCTTCTTATGTTTTCTTTTTCATTGTGGCTCTGTCTTCCTTATAGTTTCTTCAGCTGGTACTGATTCTTCCGTGCATATGGTTTTCTGTTGGGGCCATATGGTTATGCAGGCCTCTCTCCAGGTCCTGTGTAGAGTTTGGCATCCCCATCTCTTCTTGACATCCACATGGTTTCTTATATCCAGAAACAGATCCCTCTTTGTGCATGTTCCCTAGATATCCCCCATGAATGGAGAGGGGTAGAGCTTATTTGCATGCATGATACAAAGTGCTATCTTAATGCTGGTAGAATCTCATGTGAGCATGTGCATATATATATATATATATATATATGTATATATATATATATATACATATATATATATATATATATATGTATATACACACACTTGCATATAGTTATTCATCTTGTGGCCTTTTATTTGGAATATTCTCTCCCTGGCCTTTCTTTTACTACTCTGGCACATAAGGTCACAATTTAAGTCTTGAAGACTGAGAAGGGCATGATTCTATTTTCATTTTCATAATTCTTTAACACATTGTTTCATGTTAATACTAGTATATTACTAATTCACATTTATGTAGCACTTTATGATTATAAAGAGTTTTGCGTATCATCTCCTTTGATTCTTACAACAATCTTGTGAAATAGATCTGGGTATGACTGCATTAATGAATAGTAAAAGCGTTTATTAAGTACTTGCTTTGTTTCATGTACTATGTTAGAAACCAGGGGTACAAGTACAAAAGCAAAGCATTCCCTCCCTCCCTTCTCGGTTTAGCCAAAGCCATGTGGACTTCATGGACATCTTATCATTCAAGGTCATAGAAGTGTTCAAGTTCAGAGTCTTTTAGCACCGAATCATGGATTTAGATCTCACATCTTCTGATTTGATTTAAATATCATCTAGACTAACCTCTTTATTTTAAAGATGAGGAAGTTGAGACTTAAGTGAAGTGATTTGCTCAAGTTCCCATAAGTGGCAAGTGTTGAGGGTCAGGATTCTAATATGGGTCCAAATCCATTGTACCATGGTACAATGGTAGCATCTAAAAACTAGCCTGCACAGAAAGGTAACTTGATGCCAGCTCTGATGCTGACAGGATTGAACCTCTCAACAGATCACCTCCAAACTGGTCCAGCTTAAAATTTTGCTCCTTAATGTTATTCTCTGTAATAATATTTATTTCTTTGCCATTCCCTCCTAAGGTCTCTAAGCAATTTAGAAACCATAGGTTGTGTTTTCAATTTGGACCTTTAAAGTTTATCTTTTTTTGGTATTTTTTTGAAACAGAGGGTAAGAGAGAGGAGACAAGATCATGAATGTATATGAGATAATTGCAGTTGGCTCTGTGAATTGCATCATGCTTAGGTACTGTTTTAAAATGTTTATTTCTCAATCACAGGACTTCGGGGGGGGGGAGTTTTTACCTTCTATGGCATGAATTCCTTATTTACTTTTTTACAGCGGGTATTTATAAGTCCATATGGACATACTGGAGACCCAGCTGGAGACCCTGTGCTACTGTAATGACGTCTAGCTCAGCATCCTTTCATACATCTTGCAAGCTAGTAGTGCTTGGGGTACAATATACCTCCCATCACATTTTGGGAGAGCCAGCCTGACCCTGGACAATGGATTTTAAATTGCCCCCAGTGGAGATCCTAGAATTGTTCACCAGCTGCCAAGAACGCCAAGAAACAATAAAAAAAAGAGGAGACGACAGACAGGGTGAGTCTGGTATTGTCGAAATTACTATAATTCTCTTTTGTTATGTTTTATATTGGAGGAAGGGGTTTAAATATATCCAGGTCAGGAAGATTGGTATATTGTATTACACACAGGAATCTGAGAGGCTGATTAAAATTGTTCATTTTTCACACTTACTGAATAACTTAGAGCATTGCAGAATTAAGTGTTGGATTGAGGGGTTGTATTTGTGGTTAGCAGCTCATTGCAAGCAGAGGTTATTGAAAGTAGAATGTGTGGGAAGGTGTGACCTATGGCCTCTGTCCAGTCCAGTTCCTTTCAGCATCTGAAGAAATTTGTGACTAGGATCAAGACAAGTCTGGGGCTACAGAGCCACCATCACTTACGCCTGTCCCAACACATTTAGACCTGGAACATGAGGACACGAAGACATGGGCAATGGCTTCCATATTCCTAGACTTGTAGAGTCACTCTGGATGTTCAGAATAAAAATAGATTTTTAGATCTGGAGGAAGCCAGAGATTAATATACCATCGAAAGACCAGAGAGCTGTAGAATCACATAGTGATAGAATGTTGGAGCCGCAAATGCATCTGAGCTCATCTAGACCCAGACTCTTCATTTTACCTTCCTCCCAACTCCCCCTCACAAGTATACTCACAAGTAAAGACTCACAAGTCTTTCTGGTGAGGAGGGTCAAGTGTTGGCCATTGCTGCCTAGCAGCAATGCTCGTTCTTCAACACTAGAGGGCATTCTTGGGTAACATCAAGCTCTCTATCTTTCTCCCCACTAGATACCGCTTCCCCCTCTTTGTGGATTTGCAGATTTATTCAGTTAGACTTCTATTCAAGGTGTCCCCACAAATCAGGAAATTCTGTCCTCTTCTTTTTGCTGCTGCATTTAAATAGACTCAATCACACCTCCATGGTATAAATTGATACAGTTTTTTACTCAACCAAATGAGAAAAAAAGGAAGAAAAATCCCATGTATGACAAAAACCAGTGCTTGCATGGGACAAGGTACAAGGCACTCCTAGATCAGGCAGTTCAATTGGTGGTAGTTCTATTTAAAATTTCCTCTCAGCTGTTCCTACATGGAGCAAGCAGACATTTCCAAACGCTGTGGTATTCACAGTAAAACCTTCTGGAGGCTCCAAGGATGACCTGAGATACCTGACCTTATTTATATAACTATCCTCCTTAAGGCAGTCGTCACTGTCAATCTGGATGATATGCTAGTTCTTCCTCAAGTCGGTCATCTTTGGTTGATCCTCTCTGCACCCATTCTATCTCTGTCTGTTGCTGGCTGCTTGGTCTGGCCATGCTTACAGCTTCTCTAGTAACACATATTCCTGGCTCACTTTATGAACCTGCTTTAAGTGCATGGAGTAGCTGGGGTAATCTTGTTGTAGTAGTAAGTTGATGGGGCCAGGAGTAGGCTACCCCTATGCCAATGACCATTTTTGTTGCTCTCTTTGCCTTAGAAAAACTTGTTCCTTTCTATTCCAGGTTGAATCAACTCACCAGCCTTTGGTTCTTTGGGGTGTAATTAGTGGTGGAACCATTGAGGGAACTCCTACTTTCTCTTTATCCCCACAGGATCACAAGGTAAGAGTATAGCTACATTCCTTTTAGGTACAGATAAAGAAACTGAAGTCCAGATGGGGAAGAGATCAAAGTTACAGAACAAATTATTTTCTTGACCCCTAGTTTACAGATTCTTGCCAATACAGTAGTGTCCCATTCTTCAGAAAGGAATGAGGAGGCAGTGTGGCATAACTGAAAGAACAGTGGATTTGCAATCAAATGACTTGGATTTAATCTCTCTACTTCTTGTTGAGTGATTTTTGAATAAGTCATTCAGCCTCTCTGGTACTCAGTTTCCCCATCTGTAAAAATCTATGGGATTAGTGGTTAGGTCCTTTATAGCTCTATGAGTCTATGGAAGTGATTTGGAACATCTTTTTCTCCCTGTACCCCCATAAGAATCTGTTTAGATGACCTCTTTTTCTATATCTCTCACAGATTGAGCAAATGTAAAAAAAATTAATAAAATTGGCTTTTAAATGAAACTCTTTGAACTTCAATCTTTCTATGACTTTAGAAAATATGAGTTCGTATCTATCAGATATTGGTGAGAAGGGGGGAAGTCAATAAAATAGAACTCAGGAAAAGATATTATATCATGAAATTTTACTCTTACAAAGAACCTTTGGAAGCTCAGAGGAAAGGACTATATGTTGTCATAGAAATATCACTGGATTGAGAGTTGGATCTGGTTCTGTCACTCACGAAATATAGGCAAATTTTTGAACTTTCCTGGATCTGAATTCCCTATTTTGTTAAATGAGGGGATTGGACTAGATCAGATAATCTACATCTATGACCAAATAGATCATAGGACAGAATCAAAAGTATAAAGTTGAAAAGATGACTGAAATGTATGTGGTGATTTGTTACATACATACATACATATATGTAATTAGATATTATTAATTGTCACTATGAAGTATCTACTATAAGGTATTGTTATTCCTTTTTTACAGACGAGGAAACAGAGGTTCAGCGAGAGTATATGACAATTCATAAAAGCCAAAGGTAGGAAGTGAATACAGGACTTTCTGGCTCCAAGACTAGCTCTCTACGCCTTCAACAGTCTGGGGTAGCGGGTGGAATATTGGCCTTCGAGGCACGAATTTCAAATCCAACCTCAGATACTTAGTTGTGTGACCCTGAGCAAGTCCCATAACTTCTGTTCACCCTTGTTTGTAAAAGGGGCATAATAACTGCATTTACCTCACAGATTTGTGGTGAGGATCTTATAAGATAATATTGGTAAAGAGTCTTTAGCATGGCGCTGGCACATATAACGTGCTTATTTGTTTCTCTTCTGCATCCCTGGCCAAAGACATTGGAAACCATCATAGAAGACATCCCAAACAGTCTAAATATACAAGGATTTCCCTATAGATCATAGGCACTAGGTGCTGCAGTAAATAGAGTGCCTGGTCTGGAATCAAGAAGACCTGAGTTCAAATTCGACCCCAGACACTTAATAGTTGTGTGACCCTGGGCAAGTTGTGCAACCCTTTACGTCTTGGTTTTTTCATCTGTAAAATGAGCTGGAGAAGGAAATGGTAAACCATTCCAGTATCTTTACCGAAAACTTCCCAAATGGGGTCACAAAGAGTTGGATATGGACTGAACAACTATATAAGTAGATCATGGGTTCTTAATCTACAGTCTATGAACTTGTTTTTTAGAATATTTTGATAACTATATTTCAATATAATTGATTTCCTTCATAATCCTATGTAGTTCATTTTATGCATTAAAAAAATAGCTCCACCTTATTCTAAGAAAGAGTTCACAAGTTTTCTCAGACTGCCAAAGGGATCCAAGGAACAACGAAGGTTAACAATGTCAGTCGATAGAGAAATCTTCCAGATGTCTCTTTTTTTAGATGATATACTGATTACATTAAGCCCCAGAACATTACAGGGCCATCTCAGATGGTCATTCAAAATAGACTGACCTGCCAATCCACACTGAAAAACCAAACGGATGGAGAATGCATATCGTCCTGACCAAGACAGAAATTTGCATTGACAGCCCATCAAATTAGTCTATTAATTATTGGTCTGAGATAGATGTTGCTGATGAAAGATAGGTGAGACTTTAATCATCAGATTCAATTGAACAGGAGGAAGACAGTGGATTGGGTAGCATTATGGAAAATTGTGCACAGCCTGAATACAGGTGTGGTTTCCATAACATGTTTTTTTCTTTCTTTTCTTTCTTTCTTTCTCTTTCTTCCTTCCTTCCTTCCTTCCTTCCTTTCCTTCCTTCGTTCTTTTTCTTTCTTTCTTTCTCTCTCTCTCTTTCTCTCTTTCCTTCCTTCTTTTTCTTTCTCCCTCCCTCCTTCCTTCCTTCCTTTCCTTCCTTCCTTCCTTCCTTCCTTCCTTCCTTCCTTCCTTCCTTCCTTCCTTCCTTTCCTTCCTTCCTTCTTTTTCTTTATTTCTCTCTCTTTCTTTCTCTCTTTCTTTCCTTCCTTCTTTTTCTTTCTCTCTCTCTTTCTTTCTTTCTTTCTCTCTTTCTTTCCTTCCTTCTTTTTCTTTCTTTCTCCTTCCTTCCTCCCTCCCTCCCTCCCTCCTTCCTTCCTTCCTTCCTTCCTTCCTTCCTTCCTTCCTTCTCTCTCTTTCTTTCTCTTTCTTTTTTAGTAAATGGGAATTCATTTTCTCACCTCCTCCATCTCCACTGGCAGAGAAAAGAAAAGCAAAGCAAAATGCTTGTAATAAATATTCATAGTAAAAAAAATTACATATTGTCCACACCGAAAAACATGTGTCCTGCTGTGCACATTAAGTCTGCCACCTGTCCAGAGGTGAGATGAATTCTTCATCATGGGTCCTCTGGAAACATGATTGATCATCGTGTGATTAACTCTTCCAAAACTGTTTCTGCCATGTTGTTATCATCATATAAATTGTTCTTTGAGTTTTACTCACCTCACTCTATGTTGCTTCACATAAGTATTCCCAGGTGTTTCTGGAACCATCCTCCTTCAATTTTCTTAAAGCACAATAGTATTTCATTACATTCATATATTCTAAGTTGTTCAGTTATTCCCCCGTCGATGGTCACCCTCTTGGTTTTCAGTTCTTTGCTGCTCTAAAAAGAACTGCTATAAATACATTTGTATAGATGGGTCCTTTTCCTCTTTTTTTGATTTCTTTGGTGTATAGATCTCATGACTTGTTAAAAGGCCAAGAGGGAGACTTCAAGCTCTTCAGCTAGGAAGGCTTCCAGAATCCCTTATAGAGAAATAATGGAAGAACATGAACAAACATTTTATTAGATTAGAAGGCATTGATGGGTTCTGATCTGGGGTGTTGGAAGGAGTATCCACATGAGGCTATCAGGCACCCACTGAAGTATCAGAGTGTATTACCAGAGCCCACCTTTGGAAACTGGTAGGCTTGGTGTATTTGGGAGTTTTAGGCTAAAGGAGTGACTACACAGGAGCATAGAGAGCCATGTAAGATAGGTCACAAAATCTCAGAGTTCAAAGAGAGCCTAGAGAACATCTTGTTCAACTTGCACCTGCATAGGAATGATCTGCATATCACTGCAGATAGGTGATCAGCCTCCACTGAAGTCTTCCAGAGATGGAGAGCCCTCAGCACCCAAAGACATTTCGTTCCATTTTTGGACATCTTCAACAGGATAGAAGATTTTCCTTACATTGAGTCCAAATCTATCTCTCTGAAACATCCATTCATGGCTCTGAGATCTACCCCCAGGGACCAAGGAATGACACATGATAGTCACCAAATATTTAAAGACTTCTATTATATACTCAGTGCTTTCCTTCTTCAGGGCCTCTAGCCTCCTTAGCCTTTGTTAGTGTACTTCCTAAGACATGGCATTCATAACTGCCCATAGTGTCACCCCAGACACTTGTGGTCTTACAAGAGCAGGGCATAGGAGCAGGGCATTCTATCTTTCCATTATATCATACTGCCTACATCTAAGTCCCAATGAAAATGAGCAGAAGTGGCCCAGGAACAGATTAGTGGAACTCAGAGAGAGGAAGAGACAGAAGAACATAATTTCTAGTCATCTAATTTGCAGAATTTGGAACTTTACCAAGATTTGTCTAGAGGAATCAGTTAAAAGGAATTTGTTGATTTGGGGTTTAGAATGGAATAGCTTGTTTCAATACCATACAGTGTTTTGTTTTTTGGGGTTTTTTTGTCTAGTAGATGTGAAGGAAATGTTAAGAGTGAATAGGCTAAAGGAGTGACTTTGTAGTTTAAACTGTGTGGCAGTGGTTAGTAACATTGCACTCAATGTGTACTCATATTTTCAGAAGTGTCTAGAAGGTAAAAACTATGAACGAGAAAACAGAAGACCAAGAAGCAAAAATAAACAAATTGTATAAGTGTCACGAAGCTGTCTATCTGTTTGATAAGTTTATCAAAGTTTTAGCACTTTAAGTATTAAATTTTTCCCTTTTAGTAACAGCTCCTGTAATAGACATACAGTGCCATCAGGTGGAGGCAGGAGGCTCTAATCCTGCAGACTGTAGCAGGTGTGTACTTACTGAAAGATTCAGATGAACTCCAAATTTCTTTTCTTTTTTATCAAAGATTTAAAAAATGAAAATATGAAACCTAAGTGATTATTAAATGATTCTACTTTAAAATTCATGCACAGCTCTACAGACTTTATCTTCTCTTGATAGCTTAACTTAGTCTCAAATCTTCTTCTGTAATATATTTAACATATATAAATGTTATTTATGATATCCATAAATGTAGATTTTTATGAACATATATACATATTTCTAACAAATAACATTTACACATAATAACACTCATAACATATACAAATTTTAGTTTTACTTCCATTGACAAGTACACACACATATATAAATAAGTATAAGAAAAGAAAATTAGAAAAATCAAAAAATGAAGTAAAAAATAGATTCCAAATGATTATCATGTATTTATAAACTGTTGTTTATTGGTTGTCAACCTCTGTGTATGCATTTTTCTTTTGGTTCTGCATTCTTCACTCTGCATCCATTTGTATGTCTTAGAATGTTCCTTACAATTCTTAACATTTTTTCACCTAACAATAATATTCTGTTGCAGCACATTCCATAGTTTGTTCAGCCATCTATGGTTATTAGGCATCTAGTATATTGATAGGTTTGTGTATTTTTAAAACTATAAAAAGTCCTTATAGAAATTTTTATTTTTTAAAGCTAGATCTTTTTTTTTTTAAATGACATTAACCTCCTGAAGGTCCCAGTAGTGGTACCACTGGATCAGAGGGCATATATATTTTTATAGTTTTGATTGTATAATTCCATGTTGTTTTTCCAAAAAAGTTGGTTAAATTTTTGCATATTGTACTATAGCCACTTGAACATCGAATTTTTGTCATTTTAAATTTTCTTAGTTTCATCTGGTGTCAGATGAATCTCTGAGATATTAACTCAACTAACTTGAATTTTTCTGATTATTAGAAATGTTGAGCTTTCACTATAATTGTTAATACTTGATGTTTCTTCTTTTGACACTCTGCTCATATAATTTGACTGATCTTTAATCCCTTGGGGGAATTGCTCTTATTTTTATAATGTTTGTTGCTTATTCATTTTGGATGTTAGACTTTTATCAGAAGAGTTTAATTAAAAACATTTTGTTTTTTTATTCGGTTGCACTGCTTGTTGGACAAAATCTTTTTTAATGTAATTAAATTTAATTATTTTATTTCTTGTAATTTAAATTTTCCTCTTTCCACAACTGTGAAAGATATACATTTTCCTGTTATCTAGCCTTACATGTGTACATTGCATTTTTTATATTTAGAATATTTACCCAGTTTCAATTTATTATGGTGTCTAGTGTGAGGGTGTAGTCTATTCCAATTTTCCAAAAAATTGCTAAATTTAACCAAAATTCTTCACTGAATAGTGGATTTCTCTGTGACTTATGATTCTTTGTTTATTGAATGCCAGATTATAAAATGTGTCCAGTTCAAGTTTATTATCAAATGTATTCCACTTTTCTATTTTTTAAACCACTAACAGATAGTTTGTATAATTAATAGTTCGTGTAATTACTGCTTAATGGTGTAACTTGAGTTTAGTGTATAATTTCCTTTCTTTTTTCTATTTTATAACTTTCTCAGATATTATTGATCTTTGTTTTTCCATATGAAGTTTGCTATGTTCTCTAATTCTTAATTGTTTCTTATTGGTATTATAATAAGTATGTCATTATATCTATAGATTTATTTGGGAAACTGTCACTTTTTGATATTAGCTCAGCTTATTTACATTCAAATTTTAGTTCTTTGTCCAATTATTTAGTTCTTGATTTATTTATGTAAACATTGGTTAATAGATGACCTTATGAAATACATTTTTAGATGATATGTTTTTAGATTATTGCCAGATATTTAACACATTTTTTGTTATTTCAAATAATATTTCTCTATTTTAAAATTTTTATTGGATGAATTATAATGAAAGTAGAAGAATGTTGATTTTTGTCGTTGATCTAATGTACTTTTTTGGTTGAAATTGTCTATTGTCTTAAATAATATTTTGTTGATTCTCTTATTTTTAAAAGCAAACTCTTATATTTTCCATAATTTTTTAAAACTTCAATTTACCAGTGCTTATTTCTTTAATTTCCCTTTCTTGTCTTGTTGCTATTGTTAACTTTTATAGAGCAGTAGCAAATAAAATTTTCAACCTTAATCTTGTGCTCAGTGGAAATGACTTTAATATTTCCCCTTTACAGACGGTTTTGGCTAATAGATTAAACAAATGCTTACATTCCTATACTTTTGAGTAATTTTAAAATGAATAACTGTTGTATTTTACCAAAGGTTTTTTTGTTTTTGTAATAATCTTTTAGTATTCATTTTTTTGTGAAAAGTGATTTAGTATGCTAATTATTTTCTTGATTTTGAACCGTTCTTGCCTTCTAGTATAAGTCCAATTTGATCAAAATCTGTTTGTCTGTCTGTCTGTCCATCTATCTATCTGTCTGTGTCCATCTGTCTATCATCTTTTTCTCTTCCATTTTTCATTAGTTATTCATTAATGATGGTGGTCCAGAATTCTATTTCTCTAACTTATTCGTTCCTGGTTTGGCTATCAGGTACATATCTGCCTTGTAGAATGACTTCAGTAAAGTACTATATTTTTCCATTTTTGAAAACAGTTTGTTTAGCCTATAGATGATGGGTTCTTTGATTCATAAGCGTCATTGGTGAATCCATTTGATCTTATTTTTCCATAGCAGTTTATTAACCTCTAGTTCTGTTTATTTTTTCTGATATTAATTTATTGTATAATCTATTTCTTATTTTGTCAATATTGGAACTTAATGTTTTATAGCCATTTATTCTTTCATGTCGTTAGCTTTGTTCCATTATTTTCTAATAATTTTCCTTATTTCTTGACTATTTTGATGTATCTTTAATTTTTTTTGTGATTTGGTTTTTAGTTCTCTTATTAGCTACATTTGAACTAGCAATCCTTAAAAAATACAATTTCTTATTTTGTATTTTTTTTGACTTTCGATTCCATTAGTTTCTCATTTGAATTTAGAGATTTTTTTTGTGCTTCTTTTTGGTTTATTTTTTGATTTTTCTCAGTTTTAAAGTTGAAATATCAACTACACAACCATTTGAGGAAATAAATTTGCTCCTAATTTGCTACAGTTTCACCTGCTATATTTGGATCTGTTATGTTATTATCATGTATAATTTGTTATTTGACGCAAATCTTTGAGTCAAAATGAATATTTAGTATCCTTAGGGATATGATATTTGATAATATCTGTATTATTCATTATTATTTCAATTGTTATCCATAACAATATTATTTAATATTATGCTTTTGTTTAAAGGTTACTTAGCGATTTGATGAATCCTTGCAAATTTCTTGGAATATATGAATTAAAAGCAAATTAGTGAATAAAATTATTCAATTTTCAGCATATATCTATGACACAACATTTAAAAATATATCGTTCAATTTTGTAAATTTTTCTTATTTGTGTTTCTGTCTGACTTATTAGATTTCCAAACTGGGATATTGAATTTCTCTCACTGTTAATATTATTCTATCTATATCCTTTTGTAACTAGTTAATTTCTCCTTTAAAAATGTACTTGCAATCCTTATAGATGCCTATGTATTTAACACTGAAATACTCTTTACAATCAATGGTTTCTTTAATTATCACATTAGTGATATATTCATCTCTCCATTTTTTTCTAACTTGAATTCAGTGTTTTCTAAAATCATAATAGTAGCTATTGATTTTCTGGAGTTAGCTGATCCATAATATTTCTCCCCCAACCTTACATTTTAAATCTGTGTCTTTCTGTCTTAGGTGTGTTTTCTATAAGCAACATATTTTTAGGCTTTATATTTTTATCCATCTTTTAATGATTTCCTTTTTAAAAAAGATGACATTACAAACTTAATATCAAACATCAGTATAACCAATTAAACTTAATTTGCAATTACTTGCTTTGAACTAAATTTGTATCCCTGATTATTAGTTGTGCAGATAATTTTTGGAGTGATTTAAAAAAAACTGATTTGTATTTTCTCTTGTATAAATTGCATGTTCATATTACTTGACCATTTATTTATCCATTTATTTCTTGGAACTGCCTTTATACATTTTATCAGTTCCCTATGTATTTGAGATGTCATATTTTTATCCATCATATTTATTTTTAATATTTTCTCCAATCTGTTATCTTCTCTAGTCTTTTCCTTGATTATATTGTTTTTGTTGTACATATATTTTTATTTTAATGGAATCAAGGACATCTATCTTGTCTTTACCAATTCCTTGTATTTTAAAAATTAAACCCTTCATATTCAAAGAAATACATTATTCAGTTTCTTCTTTTTTCTTAAAAGATTCTTTTTAAAGTTTAAGTTTATCATCTAGCTGGAATTCACTGAGTCATATAATATATTGTGTGGATATAAGACCATTTCCTGATGAAATTCTTATCAATTTCCCCAAGAACATTTCTTAAATAATGAACTCTTTTTCTTTTACTGTTTTTCATCAACTCTCTTTCCCCTCAAATCTTCCATCATTATTAGCTGGTCTAAAATTCCATCAACAGAGCTTCATACTGTTAGCTTAAGACTTCAGTATCTATAAGAATCAAATGCCCATGGGAGAGTATGGGCAAAACTGACTTTGTGAGATTCATTCAGGTGTTGGCAGGGCTACTAGAATGTTGATGCTAAGCATCTATTGGCTTGGAATGACATAATATGTAACGGACTCTTGTTAATATCTATCTATCCTTTCTTACCCTTTGATTTGTCTGGAAAGACTAAGTTAGAATCCTGTTACAATCTCTACCCATTGCTGGGAAATTTTTTTATAGAGTGAGAATTGATAGAATAAGTACTTTTCTTAAGCCCACTCAAAAGAAAAAAATAAAGGGAGAGAGACTTACTTATTGTAAGGGAGCCATGGGAGGATCAGAATATTTGATATACCAGGACTGGGGAAGGAATTCAGTTTCAGAAAGCTTTATAAATGAAATCTAGACTAGTTGGAGTCAAGTACTAAGTGAGCAGGTTTCTGCCTTACTTTAGGACTGAGGGATAAATTCACTTAAATGTTTCCAAATAATGTTAAATTGGTTGGCAAGTGGTCTAGGATTCTATTTGGTTATACTGCTCTAGAAGTGGCCATAGTTGTATTTAACCAATGTGTAAAGGATCATTTGGAATAAATCAGTTTTGTTCTAGGTGTTTTCTGTAAAGTCTGATGGTAAAACATTACACAGGGTAGTGTCGACTTCTGGAGGTCAATTAACTGAGATATAAATGAAAAATGGGCACATAATCTTTGTTTCATTCCTTCTATTTACATCACTAATGCTTAGCACCCTGCCTGATGTGTAGTCATAAAGCTCATTGATTGATTGCTGACCTACTGGGGAAAAGTAAGAGCAGCTTGAAGTAGTAGTTGTTCGATGACTATGGGCAAGTGACTTAACCTGAACCTTAGATTCTTCATCAAGTAGGAAAAATGATACCTGTAGTGGCTGCCTTACAGAGTTATTGTAAGGTTTAAATGAAATAAGCTCTTACTACCAACCAATCAAACAAACAAACAAAACCTCCTCAAAATCTGAAGCTTTCCAACCCACAAACCATGTTTGGTATGTAAAGCACTTGACTAATTTCATAATGCTAGATATTTCATTGTTATTATTGACACCTCATTCCCATCGAGAAGATTAAATCATTTAAGGGGACTAGTGATTGTTACAGACAGCTTGTCTTTCATTTTATGACTATTATTTGAATTAACTTAGATGCCAGGGTGACACAGAACTTTGGAAAAACTTATCAGTAAAGTTTTCCAGAAGGAGAAATGAATATGAAATATACGATAGGAAGCAAAAACAAATAGAGGAACATTTGAAAAAGATAAATTATAGTATGAGGCATGGAGAAGTACAGTTGAATAATTTTAAAACTTTGGGGAATATTATTTGGGTAAGATACTTTTTTCTCTTTGGAAGAGGGAACCTATGCAAAACAGTGGTATCAGACTCTGATAGAAATGGATCCTTATGGGCTGTGTGTTGATGTCGAAAACCATAACTGTACTGCATTGTATTTTTATTTATTTTGTCAAATATTTCCCAATTATATTTTAATCTCGTTCTGGCTATGTTGGGGAAGGCTTGGTGGGCCATGCGTTTGATACTCCTGTTGTAAAACTTTATGATGATGGACTTGCCAGGAAGATCAGACTAAATTAATGACAAGTCCAAATTAGAGGCTGTTTTTAAAAAGCATTCATAAAATAATTTTACTATAACTGCCCTGTACACATGCCCTTTAAGATGTACATGGAGGCTCAAACTTCACAAGCAAAGTTACCTAGATACTTGGAGCAGCATTTAGTTGATTTAGAGGGATACTACAGTTATGTCGCCTCTATTAGCTAGGATTCATATGGTACCTCTTACATGCCAGACAATGTGCCAACCTCATTGAAGCTGTTATATCATTTGATCCTTCCAATAGCCTTGGGAAGTAGGTGCTATTATTATACCTTTTTGCAAATGGAAAAACTGAGGTAAACCTGAGTTAAATGACTTGTCCAGGACCACACAGCAAGCGTCTGAGGCTCTGTGGTCATTAAGAAGATTGCTTTGTCATCACAATTAGTCAGAAAGAAGTTGGAGATGAGTGCTTTTTCATCCTCAAGGAGCCCAAAAGCTGAGCTAGCTAATGTGGTGGACTGGAACAGAAGCAGCTCTGTGCATGACCAGTTACAAAAATATAAGAATGAGGGAAATAGTGTCATTTAGAGGAAAATACACTTCCTGACAGAAAGTAAGAAAAATGGAGTCTAAGCCTGTTTTAAAATTCTGGAAACTGGATGTTCATGGCAGTTTTGCCACTAACTAATTATGTTGCTGCTTCATTTTCCTCGTCAGTAAAATTTTCTAGCATTATGTACCATTGGCCTCCAAACTATGCATAAAGATCCCTGTCAGTTGCATGTTGACTTAGAAAGCTCCATATTTGCATTAGCATGATCTCATTAGCATGAGGGGTGAGGAGGAGGATGACTTCATTCCACTTGGCTGCATGTTGACCACTTCCATGTGCGGGCTTGAGTAGATTCTTAGGTAGGTGAGCTTAGCCTGTACTTAGAGTCTCTGGATATGCGTGTGTGTTTACAGCATATCAGTGACTTAAAAGGGATCCTAAGAAGGACATATCCAGTCTTGGAAACCATCTTGTAAGGTCAAAAGGCTGGAGGTCCTGGGTTCCTTATTCAGGGCTGATAGGTATTAGGGGAAGTTTCTACGTTAGAGAAGATATACCAACATAGAGAAGAGTTCGACTGCTAGCATTCCTTGCCAGAAGACATTTTTCTTGAGGAGGACAGTGCAGGGTACAGGGTGAAATGTAACAGTGCTTATTCAGCCTTCTTCTAACCTTTAATTTAAACATTAAATTTCAGCTTAATGGGAAGATATGACAGTATGTATTACTGCTGTTTATTCAAGTCTGTCAGTGCACAAACAATAGTTGTAAGTTACTGAATACTGATTTAAGTCCTTCTGTCAATGGGAGTTGGTGGCTCTTTTGTGTTAAGTGTAACTTTTGTGTAGAGTAAAAAATAACATTCCCATTCTTGGTTCATGTTGTTCATGAATACCCGTTTACTTACCATTTAGGGAGACCCTAACATAAATTTTAAGTAATTTATTTTCTCTGGTTGCCAGGATATAGTTTTAATAAGTCAAAGAATGCAAGAAAAGGAGCCTGACCTTTCTCCTAGGTGGTAAACCCAAGGACTGAATTTGATTTACTCACAATTTATGGGTCCCTAGCAGTGAGGCTCCAAAGTATAGAGGGAGAAGTTGTAATACCCAATCCTGTTGGATCCAACATTGAGTTCTAAAAGTTAAATTCTTCAGAAATTATTTTCATTAGAAATTTTAGAAAGAACATTAAAATACTTGCAAAAGAATAGATAAGAATGATAAATATAATTATTGTTTGTGTATAGGATTCTTTAAAGCTATCCAAATTCTTGAAATAAGTTGTTATAAACACTTAAATATCCCGTGATCCTAAGGTTCCTCTTGTAATCTTATTAATTAATGCCTGTGAATTAATTTCTAAGCAAAGGTAAATTTCACTCCACCCTATGTTCAAATTATTAAAAATTCTAGATTAGTAAATTGTAAAATGAGTGAGATTTCCTTGTGTGGTACGTGGGTCCCCTCTTCCATTTTAATACCCAGAAAACCATCCTACAGAAATCACCTTGTGGATTAGCACCTACCCAAAGCTTAGATGATGAGATCTTACTAAAGTCTTTATTTTTAGTAGACCAATCAGATAATCCACTAGTTCAAAACAAAAGATATTTTATCAAAGGGCGTAACAAAATCAGTATCAAGAAATTTTTCACTGCATGCACAGTGGTATACTTTCTACAGCACCAGTTGGGGAATGGAAATCTATAGGGAACATATGTGACCAGGGAAAATCTGTGCCTGGGGCAACTCCTACCCTCCATGGAAGAGAACCGTTGGTACATTCTGAGGAGTCTACTCTCTGCCAAGCAACTCTGCTGGGTTGTTACTCTTTGCTGCCATCTGCTGGTGTAAAACTGCAATACATTTCTCAGCTATGGATGCTCTCAGATTCAGTGTGGTTTCTTCACTCTGAGGGGGTGCAATTTGTCAGTTTTTAAGCTTATAGCCCCTGGGATCATCCTGAGCTCTTTTAGGATGCTTACTACTATGACCATCTGAATAGATGGTCCATTAATTTGTAGAGATGCAGACTCCTTGATTTAGAACTGCAAGGGGCTTTAAAGGTGATCTCATTTAGGCTTATCTCTTTCTAGATGAGAAAACTGAGGCCAGAGAAGTTGGTTGTCATAAAGGAAGTAAGAAGTAGAGATCGGAACTCAAGATCTCACAGCCAGATGAGCATACTTCGTGATCTTTTGCACTTCTTTTCTCCTGCTGCAGCTCAGAATCTCCAAGTTCAAACTTAGAGTTTGTCACAGAGAAGAAGAAAACCAGTCGTCCTAATACATCCTTCGGAATATCATATTTAAAGGAAGGACAGATAGGATTGCAAGAAATGAAATTCTATAGGGTAAGTCATGGAAACACAGAATTTGAAAATAGCAAGGGACTCCCACCAAAGGAATTCCCACTATAACATTCCTGAGAAGCGGTCATCCAGCTTCTGCTTAAAGACTCTGTGGGAGGGGAAAGCCACCACCTCTAGAGGTTTCTTCCAGATTTTTAAAGCTCCAATAGTTAAGGAAGTTTTTCTTTACATTGAACCTAAATTGACTCTCTGTAATTTGCACTCATTCCTCCCGGTTCCTCTGAGACTAAACAGAACACATCTAATCTCTTCCGTATGACAGCCTATCAAATACTTAAAGATAACTATCATACCCCTCTTCCAAATCTTCATTTTCCAAGACAAATATGTCTAGTTCTTGCAACTGAACCATATATGGAATGGACTCGACACCCTTCATCATCATAGTTTAGCTTCTCCAGATATTCTCCAGATGACAATATCCTTCCTAAAAGTCAGTGCCCAGAACCAAATAAAATACTTCAAACACGTTCTTAGCTGGAAAGAATATATCAGGATTGTAAAATCCTTATGCCTGGGAGTTATGCTTCTCATAAAGTAGCCCAACACCGCATTCACTTCCTTGGTTTCTATATCACATTTTTGACTCATAGTGAACTTGTTGTCCACTAAAATTCTGAGATATTTTTTAAGATAAACTGCTTTCTAAACATATCTATCCCATTGTCTATTTATGAAATATTTTTCAAACTCAAGTGTAAGATTTTACACTTATCCCTATTTAATTTAATTGAATTTTATTACACTCCATCCAACATTCTAGTCTAAGTTCTTTTTGAATCCTGATTTGATTATCCAGAATATTTTCTATGCATCCCAGCTATGTAACATCTTCAAATTTGATAGGCATGCCATCTATACCTGCATCCAAGTCATTGATAAAAATATGATCCAAGTAGTCATCTCTTGGACACTCTACCAGACAACTTCTAAGTTGACATTAAACTGTTAAACTACACTTTGGTTCTGACCATTCAACCAGTTATACATCTATTTAATTATAGCATCATTTAGCTCACTTCTCCGAATTATTTTTCATAATAACAGTGGACTTTGTTAACAAGTGATATTGTTAAAATTTAGGTTAAAATATATTTATAGCATTCCCCTGACCTACCAGTTTAGTAGCCCTATCAAAAGAAAGGATTAGTTAATCTGGCATAATCTCTTCTTGATGAAGTCTCCTTGAGTCTTCCTGAAAACTATTTCCTTTTCTATGTTATCACTATCCATCTCCTTAATAATGCATTCCAGAATTTCCCCAGGAAATAAAATCAAGTTTGTCTACAGGTTGGTGATTCCTTCCTTCCTTCTCTCTCCTTCCCTTCCTTTTCTTTCACTCTGCCTCTCTTCATCCCTCCCTCCCTTCCTTTCTTTTGAAAATCGGCAGTCTTGAAATACCTCTCCTACTCTATTTTAAAAAGACTACTAACAATGGCTCAGCAATTCTATCTGCCCATTCTTTCTAGGTTACTTGAACTCATCAAGGATAGTGAGCTACTTTCTTATGATCTCTTTACTTATTTTGAGGATGAACACCTTTATTTTCTCTCATTTCCTGTGCAAGGGCCATTCTCCTCTGCACAGAAACTGAAGCAAAATAATTCAAGAGCTCTGCCTTCACTCATCAGTTGTCATTATTCATCCACCCTCAGGCAGTGGTTCCATCCCTTTTGTTTTTGATCCTTTTCGTTTCACCCAGATTACTTTAAAAACATTACTCTTCATTTTCTTCACCAGCCTCAGCTAATTCTGTGCTTTATTACTTCTGACACTATTTTCACAGCACACTTCCCAACTTCTGTACATTGCTTCTGTTATGCAGCCATGCTTCCATCTTCAATATGGATCTTTTAAAAATTCAGGTTTTAGGGTGAGTCCTCTCTGCATCCATATTGGTCTCTTCAGACAATACTCCTTTTTCTTCATTTGATTTTTTTTCCTTTATGTCTTCAGAATTTTCTTCACAAGAGCTTTTCATCTATGCTTGGTCCATGAGCTGTTTAGCATTTTTTCTCAATGACTTGGATAAAGTTATAAATGGTGTGATTATCAAATCTGCAGAAAACCCAAAGTTGGGAAGGAAAGTGGATGACAAAGTCAGGATCCAAAGGATCTTAACAGGTTTGAGTATTAGGCTGAATCTAGGATGAAGTTCACAAGTATAAAATGGGAGAGCCATGTGTAGATAGCAGTTCTGAAAAAAATATATGGGTGTTTTAGTGTATTGCAAGCTCCATATGAGTCAGAAATATGCTATGGCAGCCAAAAAAAAAACAACCCTTAAAGTACTTTTGGAGTGTCTTAAGAGGAGCATCATACATAATAAAAATGAAAGACTATAACAAAATTTGCTATGCATCAGGTGAATACCCAAATGCTGGATTTACAATCATGCTCTCTACAAAGCAAAAACTAAAATTCACAATTCACAATACAGAGATAAATAAGGAAATTACATAATGCTGAAAGAAAAATAGAAAACAATCTTATTATAATATTAAGCTCATGTGTTCCAAATGCCAGAGCATTTATATTCAAAAAAGAAATATTTACTTGAATTTATAGGAAAATAAGTTGATAACACATTGATAGTAGACCTTAATGTCTCCCTCTCAGACTTGGAGAAATTTAACAGAAATATAAATGAAAGGGAAAACACAGAATTCATGGTAAAATTAAAGCTAAAAGACTTATGACCTCTTCTAATGGAACTACTGAAGAATATATATATATATATATATATATATATGTATGTATTTATATATGTCTCTGCACCACATTGAGCTTTTACAAAAATTATGTATTAGGTCACACATTACTAATATATGCCTTAACATAAAAGAAAAGAAATAGTAAGTACAGGTCCTAACACAGTTAAAATAGTAATCAATTCTGAGAATACAAAAGATTGATATAAATGAAAAGTTAATAATGAAATCCTACTTGTTGAGTAAGTCAAAAAAGAAATCATGGAACCAACTAATACTTATGTAAGAGAAAACTATAATAATGGAAAAACATAACAGAATTCTTGGGATGCAGCTAAGGCAATCTTTGAGAGAGGGAACTATCTCTCTCAAAACATACATTAACAAAATACAAAGAAGATTAATGACTTGAAAATGTATTAAAATTTAGAAACCAAACAAACCCAAAATAAGCCCAAAAAAGATACTGAAAATTTTATGAGAACTAGATAAAATGGAAACTAAAAAAACTGCAGAAATAATAAGCAAAATCCAAAATTGGTTCTTTGAAAAGACTTACAAAATGATTAAACATTAAGTCAATGTGATTCAAAAAATCAAACCAACAAAGTAATAAAAGACAGTTCCATTTGAGGTTTATACAGCTCTAATTGACGGAAATTTCTTTCTTATGGGGGGGACAAAAATCTGTCTCTCACTAACTTTTATCCGTTTGTCTTAGTTCTATCCCTAAGATCCAGACATAGTAAGTTCAACTTAATTCAACATCCATTAAATGGTGACATTGTGTAAAACATAATGCTTGATACTGGGAATAGATAAAAAATAAAATAATCACTATCCTATGAGTGCTTACATTTTACTGAGATATGGAACATATACACAAGGAAGTAAATACTATGTATGTACAAGGTACTACAGAGTCATTTCAATAAGGAAAGAATGCTAAGAACCAAAGGGTTCAGGAAAGTTTTGTATGGAGGGCAGCACCTAAATTGTGCCACTGAAAAAGTGGGAAATTCTAAGAGACTAAGGCAAAGAGGGTGGGTATTCATATAGTCATAACTTTAGAGCTAGAAGGGACCTCCTGACTCCAACCTCCCCTCTCCATTCCCACATGTTATATAAATGAAGAAACTGAAAACAGAGAAATTAAATGACTTGTCTAGGATCAAATAGTATCTCAGGCAGGATTTGAACCCAGGTTTTTCTTATTGCAAACCTGGTCACCTCTCTCGTTCAAGATATAGGATAATTCTTGTGGACACTTATAAAGGTAGGGCATGAAATGTCATATAAGGCACAAGTTGCAGGCCAGTTCAACCACAGCAGAGTGTAAAGGGTCATAATTTTAAATAAGACTGAACAGGCAGTGAAAACCAGATTGTGCAGGGTTGTAAAAGCTAGTCTGTAGATTCTATGTTTTATTCTAAAGATAATAAAAAGCCAGTTTAATTTTTGAGTAGGGGTTTGATATGGTCATACATTCACTTTAGGAGCCTGGAATTCTCTCCCTCCTCATTTTTTTTCTCCTGAACTCCTTTAGGTACCAACTAAAAATCTCACATACTAGAAATACTCCCCCCATTTCCCTTAATGCTAGTATCTTTCCTCTAAGGTTATTACCAATATAATCTCTCTATATTGTCTTTGCACATCATTGTTCATTTGTTGTCTCTCCCATTAAATTATGAATTCCTTGAGAGCAAGGACTGAGTTTTTTTTTTTAAATGAGTTCTGTTTTGGACATTGAATTAAAGACTCCTACATGATGTATGAGTGGGAATGTCCAACTGGCACTACTAATGTGAGGCTAGAGTTCAGGAGCCATCTGCATAGAAATTATAACAACTCATTCAAACCAATGAAATCACCAATGGAGAGAACATAAAGAAAGAAGAGAAGGTGGCCCAGAGCTTTGGGGGACCCCTATACTTGGTGGATGGGATGAGGGTAATGTTCCAACAAAGAAGATCATGAAGGAACAGTCCAATGTGTCTTTCACAGGGTGGACCTTTAAATATTTGAAAGCCATGATCATGTCTCCACTAAATTTTCTTTCTTCTTCCTCTGTAGAAATGTTTTCCTTGGCTTTCCAGGATTATCTTCTTCAAATTATCCATGATCACTGTTTTATTCATATTTTAAAGAGCAAAATATCCCCTCAACCCTGCACAACAGTTGGTAGAGATACTAAAAATATATTCAAGCTATTTTTTTTCTGCGGGTAAAATCTTTTTTTTTGTCTGAAAAGAAATAACAAAAAATTATACTTGCAAAATGCATTGTTTCTGAATAGTATGTATCTTGATTCAAATCATCAAGAAACTTCTGCCAGATGTCTCTGACAGAGCCAAGCGAGATCCAGGCCCCAATGATTATCTCTCCTGTGTTCGTATGTTGAAGTGTGTATGTGCGTACGTGTGTGTATGTGTATGTGTGTGTGTGTTTGTGTGTGTAGGGAGAATGTGGGTGAAAACTGGACAACTTGTATCTCGCCTCATAGCAAACCCATTCACTGCAAGAAAGGAGAATATTAAGGATATTTCTTATTATAAACAACATATTTTTTGCAAGAGCTGCCTGATGCTGCAGAAAGCCTCTTCCAAAAAAGCAGGCATGCTTCCCTCCCTCCCTTCCCCAATCCCCCTACCAACATATGCCTTTTCTTTAGTTCTTCAGGCTCTAGGAGACCATGTGCTTTGTCAGAATTTTGGCTTGAGGCTCAGTGCCTTCAAACCATGCTGAACACATAGAGATTGACCCATTCTATCCCCTTCTGTTTAGGTTCAGCCTTAAATTCAATCCACTTTACTTCATTAAATATTTATTAAGCACCTGTCTTCAAGGCATTATGCTAGGTGCTTGGTATACAAGGATAAAAATGAGACAGTTTCTGCCTTCAACTAACTTATATCCTTCATGTAACTACAAAAGGGCATCCTACCAAATTTCACCTTATCTGAATCTATCCATTGTTCATCCAACCTATAAAGATTTTCTAATCCTGACAGTGAGTTAGCTATTTCCTTTTAGCTCTGGTTCATCTGAAAATTTGATAAACGTACCAAGTCTGATTAAATGACCAGGGCAGAATTAAAGCACAGATCTCTGGGGAACTCTACTAGAGACCTGCTTCCAAGTTCAAATCCCAGATGTGGCACATGCTCTGTGAGACCCAGGACATATTACTTAATCTTTCTAGATCTCAATTTCCTCATTTGTAAAATAAATAAGATTAGACTAGATGACTTCTAAGGCCCATTCCAGATCTAAATCTATGATCTTGTGGCCCTAAGTTGCCATCAAAGCATTAATGACAGTTCTTTGGGTTTGGATTTTCAATGACTTCTGAATCCTCCCAATACTACTGTCCTTTAGGCACCATTTCTCCATTTTGTCTACAAGAGGAGCATGAGTGAATTTGTCAAATACTTTGCTAAAATCCAGGTAAACTACTGCTTCTCTGATTTACCCTTTCAAGAAAGGATATGAGGTTAGTTTGGTATGACCTGTTCTTAATAGTTCTTGACAATGGCTTCTTCCTTTTCTAGAAGTTAATTAGTTATCTCTTCAATAATGTGTTCTAAAATTTTGCTGGGAATCAAATTTAAAATGATTGGCATATAGTTCAAAGATACCATTCTATTCTATTATTTGAAATTGATCATGTCTAGTCTTGTTGATCAGTAGCTTTCATTGATCACTGACAATGGCTAAGCAATCATATCTGTTAGTTCTTTCTGTACCAAAAAAGTAGTTGTTTGGATGGGTCTAGTGACTTGAACTTAGCAAAGGCAGCAAGGTATTCATTTATTGTTTTCCCTGTTAACCTTGGGTAGCAAATCTTTTTAGTCAATTTTGCTCTGTATTTTCTACTCCAAAAATTATTTTCCTTGATAAGAAAGCAGGATCAAAATAAGAGTTGAGCAGCTCCTTTTGTTTTATTCACTTAAAAAGCTATGGTCCTATCCCTTCTTTGACACTTGGAATATAATTGAACTCTCCTACTCTCTTCCTTTTAAATTAGCTTTCTTCCTAAGGCTCAGTTTCTTTTAAACTTTATAATTTTGGACACCATCCTTACAGAACCATACTCTATTTTTGTTTTCATGTTTCATTACTTATCTTTTCTTCTATTTTCTGTAAAGTCTGATGCTTTAGGTATTAAAGATGAATTGTATTCCTTTTTTAAAAATGCTTACCCAGGAGAGGATTCTAGGAAGATGGTGGAGTAGGTTAGAAAATTCCAGGCTCTCAAGGTTTTCCCCTACAAAAGAGAGAAAATTGCATCTTAGGGCAAACAAAGTATGTGTAAAAATAAATAGGAATAGGGGTACAACAGGAACAATTTGAGAAGACCAGAAGAAAAATCCCAGGAAGAGATTTGGTCCCTGTGATGAACAAACACCTCTTGGCTAGGTAGGGTCCCTTCAACAAGAAGCAGCAAGTCCTGGAGTTAGTTGGTTTGAGTGGCTACCTCAGCCCCAGCCACAGGAACTTTTACCCCTGGAACAGTGAGGAGAGTTGGGGTTTGAGCCCAGGAAGACTGAGGGAACTTCTGCTGATAAAGAACACTAGACCCACACTCTCAGTGAGTATAAAAGTAGTGGTGCAGAAAGTCCCTAGCTGTAGGCACTTATGGGAGGTTGGAGGTTTGGCTTCGGTAACAGGGTAGAAGGGACAACTGAGATCTGGGGCAAGAGACAACATTTCCCATACCCCAGGTCTATTACCACAAAAAAATGCATAGGCAAAGGGGAAAGAAACCAACCATAGAAAGCTATTGTGGGAATAGAGATGACTGGTGTTAATCTTCAGAGGAGGATATTGAAGTAAAGAAACTCTCAAAGAGTAACGTCAAATGACCACCTGCCCCAAAAGAATTTGTAGAAGATCTTAAAATAGACTTTAAAAATCAAATGACAGAGATGGAGGAAAAACTAAATAAAAAATATCCAAAAAAAGCCAGAAGATTATGAAAGGAAAGTCAACTAATTAGAAAAGAAGATCCAGCAAATTAAGGAAGAAAATGACACCTTGAAAATTAGAATTGGGCAAGGAGAAGCCAGTGAAATTATAAATAACTGAAATATGAATAATGAAAAAACAGAAGAGAAAGTGAATCATTTTATAAGAAAAACAATAGATTTGGAGAATAGATCAAGGAGAAAAAACATAAGAATAATTGGATTAACTGAAAGTTATGATCAAAAAAGGAATCTTAAATAATACAAGAAATAATTTAAGAAAATTGTCCTGAAGCATTAGAATAAGGGGGGGAAGTAGAAATAGAAAAAATCCATTGATCACCACATAAAAGAGATCCTGTGAGGAAAACTCATAGGAATATCATAATCAAATTCTGAAACTTCCAATTCAGGGATAAAATATTAAAAACAACAAGAATAAAACAATTTATATATGATGGTGCCACAATTAGAATCACACAAAACTTAGCAGTGGAGTCATTAAAGGACTGCAGGTCTTGGAACACTATATATCAAAGAGCAAAAGAACCAAAGCTCTGGCTGAAAATATCATATCCAGCCAAGTCAAGCATAATTCTGAATGAAAAACATTTGGTATTTGATCAACTGTTAAACTTTCAAGACTGGTAAAAAAATGCAACAACCCTGAACTGAATAGAAGATTTGGCATACAGGAGCCAAGAGAAATATAAAGTATATACCAAAGACTAAGGGATATAAGACTATAAGGGATTAAATAAGGATGAACCGTTTCCTTTTTATATATGCAAAATGTAAAGCATATGTCTAAGATTCTTATTAATAATTGAGTAGCTCATAAAAAAGATTGGGATAAACCTGAGTATGATATGAATTTAAATAGTAAAACCATTTAGGAACAGATAAAAAGAGTATTTTATACAAATGAAGTGCAGGAGGAGTAATCGATTCAGAGGGTATTAGGTGAGGGAGGAAGGCTTGTGGTTCTGGTAACCTACTTTCATTGAGAATGGGTTTAAGAGGGAACAATACATATATATTTAGAAGAATATAAAAGTCTTCTAAATTCAGAAGAAATAAAATGGTAAGTGAATAGGTAGGGGAATAAGGGAGGAATCTTTAGAGAGGAGGGTGAGAGAATAGGTAGAAAGTGGGCACAGAAGGATATTTAGATTTATAGGAATGGGAGGATAAAGGAAGGCTCATTGGAGGTGGATAGGCAAGTAATAGAAGGGCAAGGTGGTGGTTGAAGTAAAGTAGAGGAGGCAGGAGAGATAGGGAACAAGAGATATGCACACACACAGAAACAAAGATCAGGAGAAGAATTTGGGAAATATACGTCTATATAAGTATGTATATATGTGTATGTATACATCTGTAGCTATAGAGAAATATATTCAGAGTTAATTGTAGCCTTTTTGGGTAGGGGGCAGGGAGAGGAAAAAAAGAACAAAGTAAAAAAATGCACAGCAGAGGATAAAAGAAAACTTACCAGGAAGCAAAGAAAAGATGAACAGTTCTCAATACAATGTGTATTATTTATCATATAGGCTTTCTTGAAATGAAAATTTATTGTCACATTTTTTGAATCCTTTCATGTTCTGCTATGCACATGGCATGTGTTTTTTCTTTCTTACTTTGCATTTAAATTCCAATATTTAAGTTTATAATATGTTTTTGTTTCTTTCACTATTCTGTATTTGTGTTCTGCTGTTAATCTAAAATAAAATAAAAACCTTACTCAATATGACAGACTTTGAGTACAAAGTTCACTAGTGGTAGAGGTGGATCCATTGAGATGCTATTAGCATCATGGCCTCTTAGAATATCAAAGGTAGGAGGGACCTCATTTTACCAAAAAGAAGTTGAGTCCCAGAGAGATTGTGTGACTAGTCTCCAGTCATAAAACTATTGGAGCCATGATCAAAGCCTAAGTCTCCTTCTTTGTAAGGATATTTCCCTTCCCCCTTATTGAGAGTACTCCTACTCTACAGAAAGATACACTTGAGAATTCCACTGGTTAAAATCTTTTATCTCTTGCTAGGTTAATTTCAACTGACAACATCATACATTGGCAGTGGTAAAAGGGATGAGAGCTAGTTTGAGTTAAATGCTTATGTAGTTTTGATATGAAGACCTCTAGTGATGGGGAACCTCTCTGCCTTATAAAGCAGTTCATTCTACTTTTGTATAGCTTCAACTGTTAGTATGGTATAGAAAATAAAACACTGAATTTGGAGTTAGGGAAATAAAGGTTTGGATCCTGTGTCTGGCACTTACCAGCTGTGTGACCATGGGTAAAACTCTTTGAGCTTCAGTTTCTTCATTTGTAAAATGGGGGTATTAATACCTTTAGTGCCTATGTCACAGGAATATTGTGAAACT
The DNA here is from genome assembly GCA_028658325.1 of Potorous gilbertii. Lineage (NCBI taxonomy): Eukaryota > Metazoa > Chordata > Mammalia > Diprotodontia > Potoroidae > Potorous > Potorous gilbertii. The sequence goes on along the minus strand of CM053769.1, from coordinate 18,446,320 downwards.
CAAGTGAACACAATGCATGTAAAAAACTTTGTAAATTTGAAGGAACAAAAGATGTGGAACATCAAGGGAAATAATGAAAAAAAGTAGGAATGAAAGCAGAACTCAAATAATATTACAAATCTGTCAGGCTACAAGCATTTCTTAAGTGTTTACTATGTGCCAGGCATTGTGGTTAGCTCTGGGAATGTAAAACAAGGTAAAAAACAAAACAAAACAAAAAACCAGTCTCTGCTCAAGAAGCTCAGGGTCTTAATGGGAGCTGTGTATAAACATGTTACATATAGGATAAATTGAGAGTGGGTTGGTAATCTCAGAGGGAAGGCACTGAGATTAAGGAGGAAGACTGGGAATTACTTCTTGTGGAAGGAGAAACTTTATTTGAGGATTGAAGAAGCCAGGTAAGACAGGAGCAGAAAGGAGGAGGGAGAGCATTCTAGTAATGGGGAACAGTCAATGAAAAGCACACAGAATGGTAGGTAAACCAGTGTCCTTGAATTGCAGAGTGGAGAAGAGTAAAGTGTAGGAAGACTGGAAAGGTGGGAAGGAGTCAAGTTATGAAGCACTTTAAAAGCCAAACAGAGGAATTTATATTTGAACCTGGAAACAAGATAGAGCCATTGTAGTTTAGGGAGTAGGGACAAGATATGATCAGACCTGTACTTTAGGAAGGTGACTTTGACAGTTGAGTTGTGGATGCACTGGAATGAGGAGAGACAAGGCAGGGAGATGAGTCAGCAGGCTTTTGCAGTAGTCCAGATATGAGGTGATAAGGACATGTATGAAGGCAGTGGTGAGGAGAGATGTTTGCAAAGCTAGAATTGACAGGACTTGGCAAATATTGGTTATAGGGGATGGAGGTCAGAGAGACTGAAGAGTCACTAGGTGAATAGGAGGATGGGGACACCCTTCACAACAGGGAAGGTAGGAAGAGAGAAAAGTATTTATGGGAATGATAATGGGTACATTTTTGAAATGCTGAATTTATGATGTCTGTGGGATCTCTAGTTTGAAATGTTTAGTAGGCAGTTGGAGATGTGAGATCAGAAATCAGGAGGAAGGTTAATGCTGGAAAAATAGATATGAGAATGATCAACATAAAGATGATAATTGATGAGATCACCAAGTGAAATAGTATTGATAGAGAAGAGTTCCTCGGGAAGAACCTTTGGGGACAGTCATAATTAGCATGTGTGACCTGAATGAAGATCCAGAAAAGGAGTAGGCGGGCAGGAAAAGATCCAGGAGAAAGCTTTGATATTGACAAATACGTTGAAAAGTACATCATAGGCCCAGTGTTTACAAGAAAGAATGAGAGATATACTCTACTATTGTCCTTGGGCTAATAAACTCTAAAAAAAATGACCTAGGATAAAACTGTTCATTTGACAAAACTGCTTAAAAAATTCTAGAAGAAATGAGGCTTAGATCAACATCTTACACAACATTCCATAACAAATTCAAAAAGGCTATTGACCTGAATATACGATAGAAAAATGAAAGAAGATTACATAACTTTTGTACTTTAGATAGGGAGGGAGTTCTTTCTTGCACAAAGGATAGAGATGTTTTCCAAAAGAGAAAATAGATAATTTGATAACATGAAATCGAAGAGCTTTTACTTGAAGAAAATGAATGAAAATAAAATAAGAAAGTAAAAGGTAAATGGGAAAAAACTTCTCTTCTCTGATATGATTTTAAAGTCCAAGATACATAGCCCAGTAACAGAAATTTATAAGTTCTAAAGCATTTCTAAAAAATTTATTTATTTTTAGTTTTCAACATTCATTTCCATAAGTTTTAAATTTTCTCACCCTTCCTCCTTCGTCCCTCCCCAAGATGGCATGCAATATGATACGGCTGTATACATACATTTATATTAAATACATATTTTCATATTAGTCACATTGCATAGAAAAATAATGAATGGGAGAGAAATGAGAAAGAAAAAAACAAAACAAAACAAAAAAATAGAAAATAGTCTACTTCTCTCTGCATTGACTCTATTGTTCTTTCTCTGGATGTGGATGGCACATCCTTTGGAATTGTTTTAGGTCTTTGCTTTTTGGAGAAGGGATGAGTCTATCAAAATCAGTAGTCACACGCTACTGCTGTTTCTGTGAACAATATTCTCCTGGTTCTGCTCCCTTCACTCAGCACCAGTTCATATAAGTCTTTCCAGGATTTTCGGAAGTCCACCTGTTCATCATTTCTTATAGCACGGTTGTCTTCCATTGCATTCATATGCCACAGCTTGTTCAGCCATTCCCCAAATGATGGGCATTGGCTCAATTTCCAATTCTTGACCACCAAAGAGAGCTGCTATAAATATCTTTGTACACATGAATCCCAAACCATTTCATAGCAGATAAGTGATCAAAGTATAAAAGTCATTTTCAAAAGAAATGCGAACTATAAATACTCATACGAAGAAATGTTTCAAATCTCTAGTATTAAGAGAAATGCAAAATAAAACAACCTCAAGTTGTACCTCACATCTAGAAAATTGTCAAAGATATGACAAAACAGTGTGCCCTTTGGGTTGTGGAAAGATGGGTACCCTAAGTGTTGTGTCAAGCCATCATGGAAAGCAGTTTGAAGCTGTCAAGAAAAATGAATGAAAAAGTCCGCACCTTCTGACTCAGAGATTCCATTTTTGGGCATCTACTTCATTAAGATCAATGAGAAAAAGAGGGGTGCCTGTAGAGAGCAAGGTTTTTATAGCAGCACATTTTTTTTGTGGGAACAAAAAACTAGAATCAAATAGAAACTCATATACTGGAGAATAGGTAAACAAATTATGGCATATGAATGTAATGGAATATTACTGTATACTGTAAAAATGACGAATACGATTAATTGAGAGAAGCATGGAAAGACTTATATGAACTGATGCAAAGTGAAGTAAGTAGGACCAGGATAATGCAATAATTACAGTCATGGTGTAAACTGAAGTGTAAGTATAAATTGAATGAACAGCTAAATTTGAATCTGAATTCTGAATAATTATAATACTAAACTTGACCCCAAGAATATATATGAGAAGACATCTTGCCCCCAGGTTTTTGAAATATTATTTTGTTTTGCTGAGTTTTTTTCTCAGTTATAAGATGGCTCTCTAGGAGGAGTAACAAAACTGCAGATGATTTAAAAATAAAAGATATTAATTAAAATTATCTTAAAAAGAATATAAGTGCTATATACATAACAAGTTCTTAATCCTGGACTCTCAGGGTAAATTAAGTTGTGTGAGTTTGGAAGAGTCCACCTCATCTTTTCTGAATCTGTTTTCTTATCTGTAAAATGGAGGTAATGTTCTCTTTTTGAGTGTTTGGATTTTTTTCTAGTAACACAAAATTAAGCCTCTTCTCCCTTTATGTTTTCATTGCCTGTCTCTCACACCTGGAGTGTACTCCCTTCTTACCTCTGCCTTAGAGAATCTCTCTATTTCCTCAAGACACTACTCAAACATCCTCTTTATAAGCCCAGATTTAGAACTGGAAGGGACCTGAGTAGTTATTGAGAAGGTGAGTTTTGGCCTAATTTAACTAATATATTGAATATTTAAATATACTCTTATTACTACCCTCTTTCATAGCAAAGTCCAGTAGCCCTTAATCAGATTCTGTAGTAGATATGTTATTCCTAGACTGCCATGTTTCTCCCTAACCTTTTTTGAGTTATAGGGTCTGGAGGGAAACCAAAGGAGTGGGTGAATCAGATGGACTGATTGATAGACTGATCTATTAAAGCAGATGCCTGCTGCTATACTATGGGCCACATATGTGTAATAAAATGAAAACAGACACATTGACCCAAAGCAGTGCATGGTAATGGGCAATCTGTGTGCCACATAAAACAAGACTTTGGGATGGCAGCATTTTGGGGCTTGCCAGACTAAAAGTTCAAATCTTCATGGTTGTGCATCAATTTTCATTTGAGTGATGGAAGTGTGTGTGTGTGTGTGTGTGTGTGTGTGTGTGTGTGTGTATGTGTATGTGTGTGAGAGAGAGACAGACAAACAGAGAGAAAAGGACAGGAGAGAGAACAGAGAAAGAACAAAAAGACAACAGAAAGAGAAAATGAGAGAGGGACAGAAAAGAGAGAGAATGAAAGAGAGAGATGAGGGAGAAAAGAGGGAGGAGAGATGGGGTGGAGGGAGAGAGACAGAGAGAGGGAGGGAGGGAGAGAGAGAGAGAGAGAGAGAGAGAGAGAGAGAGAGAGAGAGAGACACACACACACACACAGAGACAGAGACAGAGACAGAGATAGAGAGAGAGAACGAATATAAATCTTGCTTCAATTCAATCCAGCAACACTTAATAAGTACTAAGAAGGTACAGAGAATTGTGCTCTCTACCAGTTACATAAAGATGAAATAGAACAGCATCCCTTTCCTCAAGGAGTTTGCAGTCTAATAGGGATGATTTACCAAGGACACAAACGTGTAATACAGAGTAGATAGAGTGTGAATTGTACAAAGGAGTGATGGCATGGGATCTGAAAATGTGAAGAGGGAAAGAACCCTTTCAGCAGAGAGGGATCAAGGGGAATTTCAGTCAGAAGGTTGTTCAGCCATTTTCAGTCGTGTCTGACTCTTCATGACCATACTTAGGGTTTTCTTGGCAAAGATACTGAAGTGGTTTGCCATTTCCTTTTCCAGCTTATTTTTCAGGTGAAGACACTGAGCTAAAGAGGGTTCAGTGACTTGCCCAGAGTCACATAGGTAGAAAGTGTCTGAGTCTAGATTTGAATTCAGGTTTTCCCTGGACACCCTATCCACTGCACCTCCCAGCTGCCCCAGGCAGTAGGTGTCACTCCCAAATTGTTTTTTGGAAAGAGGGAGGGGTTGTGACAAGGAGATAGTGATAGATTATTGGGACATTCCCATTTGTCTTTCACCCCAGAATAATCCTTGTGTCTCTTTCCAATGCCTAACCTGGCCCTGGTGCAGAAATAGCGTATCTGGCAATTGCATTAACTATTTCAGGCCTCTAGAGTGTTCTTTTGGAAGAGTTTTTATATTGCTTCGGTGTAATAATCACACCCCATGGATCTGAAAGAATTACCACGGTTTCTACAAGTGCTTGAATTACAGTGGAGGAGTAGCTCAGGCATGTGGAGACTCTGACTCATTGACAGGCATTTCAATCCATGTTACTAATATGTGAAGCCAACAGAAATGGGGCCATTGGCTTGAGGCCTTGTGAGAAAGAGAAGTTCTGCTGTCGTCAGCTCAAGCCTTGATCCTGATTGTCTAATTGACATGACAGCACCAAGTTGGGCCCCTTGGCTTGCAGCAAACTGAGAGGGAGCTGCAAAAACCAAAGGGCAGAAATGTATGCTCCCAATGATCACATCCTTTGTTGAGCCTGCCCTCTCCAGAACTTGGACTGTGACAGCGTCACTGATTCCTGTGCCCTCATTTCATTAATGGCATCATTATAGGTATTTCCACCACAGATAGCTCGAGTTTCTAGGACTTAATAGAGATGACACCTCTCATGGCTTCTACAAATTAGAATGTAAACGCTTTGAAGGCAAAGACTATTACATTCTTTTATTTTTATTTCCAGGTATAGCTCAGTGGCTCACATAGGACAGAAGGTTAGTAAATGGTTATCATCTTGATGACTTATTTTATAGAAGGATCTGTCAATTTTAACAATTTTTTGACCTTCATGAGAGCTGAGCTTTTTTTGTGTAGGACTTTTGAGAGTATTTCCCTGAGGAGAGGGTGGTCAGACTCCTTGGCATCTTCTGGAGGATAGTGTGGTTTCATAGATTAGGGATGTATTGGTTTGTTCATACTCCAGGGGGAAGGATATTGTGAAAGGAGTCATTCCTTTGTATTGGGAATGAGTTGGTAGGTTTGTTTTTTGTGGGAGGTGTTAACCTTTGTGCCACTCTTTAAAAGGGATCTAATAAACTTCCTTTGGCCCTCTTTGCCTTTTTTTCTTTCTTGGAGAGATCCTGAGACTAAAAGACCAGTGTGTGTGTGTGTGTGTGTGTGTGTGTGTGTGTGTGTGTGTGTGTGTATGTGTAGGGAAGAGGGACAGTGTTCCATATAGGAACAATTGATGGATGCCTTGGGGTAAAGTCATTAATATGTTCTCCCTTTTACCTCAGGTTATAGTATTTCAATTTTATTATTTTTTAAAAAAATATATTGATAGGTTTTGTTTTTACATCATTTACATTTCCCAGTATTTTATTTTGGAGAATCATTGTGGCACCATGGATAGGGAATTTGCTTTTAATATAGTACAACATGGGTCCAAGTCTCCCTTCTGACACATACCCTGGTCAAGTCCCTTAACCACACAATGCACTAGTCTAGGAAGCTCTCCATGACTAGAACTTGTGGAGATGTTGACCTATGTTGATAGAGGCAATTTCTGCATATGTATCTCCCCATACTAATTAAATCACAGGTTCAATTCCTATCCTCCTTTTCTCTCCTTTCTCCCTCACCTAGAACTCCACCCATTAATACAAGTATAAAGAAAGAGAAAACCCCCTATATAATAGCAAAAACTAACACACATCAACTACATCTAATATTTTATGTAGTGTTTTCCATGCTAATCAAGGCTCTACACCTAGGGCTGAACACAATCATTTCCATATGATACAAAAAAAGAGCCCTAGCCTGAGAAGCTTGAGACCTGAGCTCTAAGCCCTGGTTCTGTCCCTGGTTAGTTTTCTGCCCATGGACAAATCACAATAAGGCTCTGGCTCTCAGTTTTCCCATCTGTAAAATAAATGGTGTTGACTGGATGTTATGCCTTCTTGAGTTAATATTTTGTGAATTTTTATCTTCTTTTCAACATTTCCTCAACTTTTTCCCTCCTTATTTTAATACTTCCTTCAGTATTTTAAAAGCATCAGTGATTAGGCAGCATCTTTCCTGCACTTTACTCATGGTTATGGAAATGGTCTTCTGCATAGTTAGTGTGTGTTGTTCATTTCTCCTTAGTCCAATGTTGAGAACTTTGTCTCTGGCAGTGCTGTTGACTCCTTTATCATCATTTTATTAAAAAAAATTATCCTCTAATTAGCCCAGCTCTAAGTGTAATGCTTCAAAAAGCCATTGCAGAAACACGTCATATTTTATTCATTCTTTCTATAGAGCCATCACTGCAGAGTGCCGATTAAAACGAAAGTCCATTGAAATTGCAAACCTTTCCTTATTTCTGAACTCTGAAGAGGTATGTCCAATCACATTGAAAACCTGTGTTGTCTATAAGCTTGACTCCTTTGTTGTTTTCTTCCAGTTTCTCTTATCATTCATACATTTATAGCAGGGGTCTTTAACCTGTTTTGTGTTTTATGGGCCCCTTTGGCAACCTAGTGAAATCTATAGAGTCCTTCTAGAAAATTGTTTTTAAATTCATAAAATAAAACACATAAGATTTCAAAGGAAACCGATTATATAGTTTTCATTATCAAAATCTTAAAGAAAATGTTTACAAACTTCAGGTTAAGAAGCCATCCATTGCTGATAAGAATTACCCTTAATGAGGGGTAAAGTAAATATTTTTGCTACTTCGTGTAAGTGTTCTATGTTGTTCATTTCCTGATGTAGCAGATAATTCTGCCAGGACAGTTGTTTTGTCTGTTGTTTCACAGAGTTCCACAACCATTGCGCAGTCAGTTAAGATTTAGCTCAACTCCTTTCTTCCCTGGTGGAGGCAAGAGATACAATGTTTATATGAATCATGCTTCCTGTTCTCGGGGAGATCACGGTTCCCACAGTTCTGTGAGGTAGGCTGTACAGTATTTCCCAGATAAAGAAAATGAAGCTAAGAATGAATGGAGTGGATGAATGAATGAAAAGCATATAGAAAGAGATTACTATGTGCTAAGCACTAGCGATACAAATTTGAAAGTGAGACAATTCTTTTGCACAAAGATCTTACCTTTTTTTCCTCCAGGATTTAAGTTTTTTTTGCTATTCTGAGTTTGACAAGCATTCACAAACACAAATATTTCCATATACAAAGAATAGAAGAAGAAACTGAAAATGTCTACTACTTACAGATTATTTAAAAATATGATTAATTCAGTAATTTGTTCCAAAGTTGTCATGTTTGTCTCATCACTTACGTGCATTTAAAAAACATCTTCTGATGCTCTTTTCATTTTTTTATTTTCTGGCAACACTATTGTGACCCCTCGACTCTCCTCTTTCCAATTACTCTTCTCAAATCTCCCCCCACCTCCAACCTTTCCTTGTAACAGTTAAGCATAGTCAAGGAAAATGAATCCATACATTGGGTTTGTCTGAAAATTTTTATCTTATTCTGCATCTCTAGTTCAAAACCTGTAAAGGAGGAAGGAAATAAGCATTTATTAAGTGCCTACTGTGTTCTAGGCACTGTTCTAAAGACTTTACTCTTATTCTCATTTGATCCCCACAACAGCCTTAGTAGGTAGGTGTAATTATTGCCTGAATTTTACAGTTGAGGAAACAGAGGCAAATAGAGATTTCCACTTGCCTAGAACCACTCAGCTAGTAAGTGTCCAAGACTGGATTTGACCTCAAGCTTTTCCTGACTCCAGAGCAAGTGCTTTATCCATTGTGTTGCTTCAGCTGGGAGAAAGCATGCTTTACCATCTGTCTTCTGGTCATGATTGTTCAATACAATGATTAGTGTCCCTTTTGTTCAGAGGTTATTTTTTTAAACATTGTTATGGTGAAAGTATAAATTATTCTCCTAGTTTTGCTCATTTCAATCTGCATCAGTTCATACAGGTCTTTTCAGATTTTTTTGAATATGGTTGTAATTTCTTATGGTCCAAGGACATTCCATTCATTCAACCACTTACTCCTCAGTTGGTGGACATCTTCATGGCAACAACAAAAATGCTATAAATATTTTTGTATGTATTGGTCATTTCACTCTTGTATCATGTTGAGGCATATGCATAGTAGTGGTATCTTTGCATCAAGGAATATTCACAATTTAGCAACTTTTTGAATATAGTTCCAAATTGCTTTCAAGAATGACTGAATTATTTTACAGCCCTACCAACATTGAATTAGTTTTCTTGTACCCCTCCAGCAACTCTAGTAATATTTCTTTTCAATTTTGTGTATGAGGTTGAATCTCAGACTTGTTTTACTTTGCAGTTCTCTTACTAATATTACATTGGAACTTTTTTTTGCTTCATGGATGATAGCTTGAATTTATTCCCTTAAAAACTGACTATTCATATCCTTTAACCATTCATTTGTAGCTATGACTCTTGTTATATATTTGAATCAGTTTCCTATATATCTTGTATATAACATCTTTACAGAAAAATGTGCAGCAAAGATTGTTCCTAAGTTAACTGTTTCTCTCTTAATATTAACTGTATTGATTTTTGTTTGTGCAAAGCCTTTTCAATTTTATATAATCAAAATCATTTGTTTTTTCTACTGTGGGCCTCTCTGTCTCCTGCTTAGTCAAGAACTCTTGATGAACGGTTGTGAAATGTATCTCCTTCCTTGCTTTCCTAATTTCTAGCAATCTGACTTTTTACATTAGGTTATATATTCATTTGGAGTTTAATAAGGTATATACTGTGAGATATTGGTCTAGACTAGGGGTTGGCAAACTATAGATGCTGGACCAAATCCAGCATACTACCTGTAGTTTGCCAATCTCTTACTTAACCAATTCTGCCTGATTGCTTTCCATTTTTCCCAGACTTTTTTAAAAAAGTAACAATCCCAGTTGTTAGGGTTTTTAGGTTTATTGAAAACTGTGTTAATATGTTCCTTTGCTCCTGGATGTTGTGTATCTTATCTGTTTAACTGATCAACTTTTCTATTTTTAACCAATATAAATTTTTTTTGATGATTGCTTCTTTGTAGATATAGTTTAGTATATATCACATATTATTAGGCCCTCTTCCTTCCTACTTTTTCATTATTTCCTTTGAGAGTCTAGCTTCTTTGTTCCTCTGGATGGATTTTAAAAATTTGCTGCAGCTCTATAAATTAAAATTTTATTGTTATGACTAATTAAATTGATTTTAGTAGTATTGTCATTTTGTTTTCTTATTGACATGCCCCAACCATATACAATTAATATCTCTCCAGTTTGTCTGTTTTGATTTCTATAGAGTATTTTGTAGTTGTATTCATGTTGTTCTTATGTGTATGTTTGTAGGTGGACTCTTAAATGTTGTATACATTCTATAGTTATTTTGAATAAAATTTCTCTATCTCTTTCTGGTTTTTTTTTTCTGGAAGTCAATAAACATTTATTACATACCTACTATATGTTTAGCACAGGGTATCGTGCTAAGTGCTATTGATATGAAGAAAGTTAAAAAAAACGAACAATCCTTATCATGAAATTAATAGTCTAATGGATGAGACAACATGAGAGCAACTATGTACAAACAGTATACAAGTTCAATTGAAAATAATCAACAGAAAGAAGGCACTTTAATTAAGAGGGGATAGGAAAAGGCTTCCTGTAGAGGCAAGATTTCATCTGGAACTTGAAGAAAGTTAAGAGATAAGTTGAGGAGGTAGAGAATTCCATGCATGAGGAACAGTCAGTGAAAATGCTTAGTGTTGAGGGATGGAATTTCTTGTTTGAGGAATAATGAGGAAATTAGCATCACTGGATTGAAGAGTATGTGGTTGGTGTGGGGTATGAAGTGTAAGAATATTGGAAAGGTAAGGAGAAACAGGTTATGAAAGACTTTGCATACCAAACAGAAGATTTTATATTTGATCCTGGAGGTGATAGTGAGACCCTGGACTTTACTGAGTAGGGAACTGATATGTGTATTTTAGGAAGATCACTTTTGATTGCTGAATGGAGAAAGAATTGGAGTGGGGACAGTATGGCAATATAACAGTCAGACCAACCAGCAGTCTATTGATGCAATGAGGACCTACAACCTGGGTGGTGGTAGTGTCAGAGGAGAGAAGATGTATAGACATATCTCATTTTATTGAACTTTACTTTATTGCACTTCCCAGACATTTATTATAAATTGAAGGTTTGTGGCAACCCTGTGTCAGGCAAGTCTATGGGTGCCATTTTTCCAATAGCATGTGCTCACAGTGTGTCCCTGTCACATTTTGGTAATTCTCACAAAATATTTAAAACTTTTAAATTGTTATTATATCTTTTGTGGGGATCTGCGATTGGTGATCTTTGATGCTACTATTACAATTGTTTTGTAATTTGTCATGAACCCTGCCCATGTAACATGGTGAACTTAATCAATAAGTATTGTGTGTGTTCTGACTGTTCTACCCACTGGACATTTCTCTCTCTCTCTGTGTCTCTCTCTCTTTCTCTTTTTTTCTCTCTTTCTTTCCCTTCTTGGATCTCCCTATTCCCTGAGACATGACAATATTGAAATTTTGCCAATTAATAACCCTGCAATGACCTCTAAGTGTTCAAGTGAGAGTCAATACTTGTAGCAACTTTCCTGTTGTTACACTACACAGTAGTGTAACAGCAAGCACTCCAACATATACAGAGGGACATGCTATCACAGGTTCTTAGATCTGCATTCATGAAAGGAAAGCAACTTTCAAGGGTTTAACAATTACGTAAATCAAGCACATGTATCATTCCTTTAACCAAGCACATATACCATTCACCTAGTTCAGGGAAGTTAGCACCCTGAACTTCAAAGAAAATACAGAGAAATCAAAGATCAACAGACATGGTTTCCTCTGCCTGAATTCAACAGACAGGTCCAACCGTCTGACCATATTTACCATAGAGGAAAGCACCGATATCTGGGTTTTCAAAGTCAGGGAACTCCTTTCACGGCTTCCCAGAGTCATCATCTAGACAAACAAACACTTCCAGTCAGTAAGCCCCAAAGTAAAATCTCAACTCAGAGTACTTTTACATTTTTTAGAGCCAGAGGGCATCACAATCCTTGAGAACCAGTGCCTTATTAACAAAAAGCTTGGGCCTTCCCACAAATCTTCCCTAATCAAATTTCCATTAATGATTGGGGGAGATCTTTAATCACATTAAAATAATTAATAATACAAATGCATATACTATTTCTAGGTAAAGAAACTCTTGTTACTTGGTGTAAAGACTCTTGATTGATAAAGGCAAGATTCAATCTCAGAGGCACTTGATTATGCTAAAACAAAAACAAAAGATCCTATTTTGCTTGCCATCATACATAGTTCTGTTAACCTTCAGCAACCATGACCCTGATCAGTAACAGTCATCAACACTGGGCAAGACCCTTTGCAGGTAAAAAAAAGCATAACTCACAGAAGTCTCAGATGTTAGGATTTTTTTTTAACAATGAAGTATTTTAAATTAAGGTATGTATATATATTTTAAAGATATAATACAATTGTACACTTAATTAGAATATAGTGTAGTGTAAATATAACTTTTATATCCATTGAGAAACCAAAAAGATTCATGTGGTTAGCTTTATTGTGCTATTTGCTTTATTTTGGTGATCTGAAACCAAATCTGCAATATCTCCTAAAGTATGCCTGTTTGTAAGAGATTGTTATGAAGATAGAATCTACAGACCTTAGCAAGAGATTATATATGGGAGTAATAAAATTATATATATATATATATATAAATATATATATACATATTTGTGCATATGTGTGTAAGTATAGATACATATATATATATGTAGGCTAATGATTGATAATTATTTATATTATATCCTGCTACTTTGCTAATACTATTGTTTCACTTAAATTTTAATTGACTCATTAGGGTCCTTTAAGTATATATCATAACATCTACAAAAAGCATTTATTTGTTTTTTCCTTATACTTCCTTCATTTTCTTTTTCTTGCCTTATAGCTTGATTTATTACTTCCTGGAACATATCAAATAATGGTGGCAATAGTGGACATCTTTGTTTTACCCCAATAATTTTTTTCTTTTTAGAGGCAATCATGGTTAAGTAACTTGACCAGGGACTGTTGGAGAACAGATCTGAACTCAGATCCTTGTGATTCCAGGGTTAGTGCTCTATCTACATTGTATCACCTTAGCTGCCCCTTTACCACCGATCATAATGTGAAAGCTTCTAGCTTTCCTCCATTACAGATAATGCTGACTCTCTGGTTTTAGATAGATATTATTTACTTTTTAGATAATTATCATTTATGTATCACTTAAAAGTGCTTTACAGTTATTATCTCATTTTATCTTCACAGCAATCCTGGAATGTAGGTGATATTTTATCGTGTGTGTGTGTGTGTGTGTGTGTGTGTGTATGTGTGTGTGTGTGTATGTGTGTGTGTGTGTATGTGTGTGTGTGTGTATGTGTGTGTGTGTATGTGTGAGTGTGTGTGCATGTGTGTGTGTGTGTGTCTGTGTGTGTGTGTGTGTATGTCTGTGTGTGTATGTGTGTGTGTGTGTATGTGTGTGTGTGTGTGTATGTGTGTGTGTATGT
>CM053769.1:18390453-18432401 GCA_028658325.1 Potorous gilbertii | reverse complement strand
GAATATCAGGGCAGTTTTCCTTGATAATTTCATGAAGGATGATGTCTAAGCTCTTTTTTTGATCATGGCTTTCAGGTAGCCCTACAATTTTTAAATTGTCTCTCTTGGATCTATTTTTCAGGTCAGTTGTTTTCCCAATGAGATATTTCACATTCTCTTCCATTTTTTCATTCTTTTGGTTTTGTTTTGTGATTTCTTGGTTTCTCATAAAGTCATTAGCCTCCATCTGTTCCATTCTAATTTTGAGAGAACTATTTTCTTCAGTGACATTTTGAACCTCCTTTTCCATTTGCCTAATTCTGCTTTTGAAAGCATTCTTCTCCTCATTGGCTTTTTTGAACCCCTTTTGCTAATTGAGTGAGCCTATTTTCAAGGTGTTATGTTCTTCAGCATTTTTTTGGGTCTCCTTTATCAAGGTATTGACCCATTTTTCAGGCTTTTCTTGTATCTCTCTCATTTCTCTTCTCAGTTTTTCCTCCACCTCTCTAACTTGATTTTCAAAATCCTTTTTGAGCTCTTCCATGGCCTGAGCCCATTGAATATTTATTTCAGATGTTTGGGATACAGAAGGCTTGACTTCTATGTCTTTGCCTGATGGTAAGCATTGTTCTTCCTCATCTGAAAGGATAGGAGGAAATATCTGTTCACCAAATAAGTAACCTTCTATGGTCTTACTTTTTTTCCCCTTTTCTGGGCATTTTCCCAGCCAGTTACTTGTCTCCTGAGATTCCTTTCCACACCCACCTCACCTCCAGATCCGCCCAGCTAGTGCTTGGGTCTGAGATTCAAATGCTGCTTCCCAGCCTCAGGGCTTTCAGTGGGGGCGGGTCTGCTCTTCAATGTAAGATTAAATTAAGGTGCTCAGGTCAGGGCAGGGCCGCAGCACAGGGCTCAGTTCCCTCAGGGGGTTTATGTGGAGACCTTCAACAATGGATCTGAGCCCCTGCCTGCTTTGGGAGCCCCTGTCCACTGCTGTGTCTGCTGCTGCCTCCTGAGGGGACCTGAGTTATGGAGATACCCTGCTCCCCTCTCGGCCAGCCAAACAGGCTCTCTCACTGACCTTTGCACCTGTGGGTGAATGGACCTTCGCGGCTGCTGGAGATTCCATCCCTGAAGCCTGCTCAGATCTGCTCCTCTTGGTGCTGTGCGGCCAGGGCAGGGCTGGGCTCTACTCCAGTCCGGTGCATGATGGACCTTTGTTGTCAGTTTTTCAGGGCTCTCTGGGACAGAAATCTCCTCCACAACATGGTTGCGTAGCTTCCACTGCTCCAGAACCTGCTGGGAGCTCCTCTTTGCAGGTAATTTATGGGCTCTGGGTTCAGAGCTAGTATATGTGAATCTTTCTACTTTGCCATCTTGGCTCTTCCCCCCTCAGCTTATATTCTAAAAGGAGGAGTGACATAAAAGAGAGTTGTAAAGGGAAGGGTGGTTTGCTTTGTGAATTCACTGGGATGGTGAGTGGAGCTATAAATGAGTCAATCGACACACCCTTCCCATAAGCAATAATAGCATTAGTTTGATTATAGTTTCTAGAGGAAGAATTAAATGAAGTGGGAGGGTAGTGTTTGTATTTTGCATTGGGGCAGATAGCAAGAGGACCACAAGCATGGATGCCTAGATGCCTATGTGAAACACAGTCTGGTTCTGTTATAGTTCAGTCGTTTTTCAGTTGTGTCTGGCTCTTCTTGGCTCCATTTGGGTTTTTCTTGGCAGAGATATTAGAGTGATTTGCCATTTTCTTCTCTGGCTCATTTTACAGATGAGGAAACTGAGGCAAACAGGGTTAAGTGACTTGCTCAGCATCACATTGCTAGTAAGTGTCTGAGCCTGCATTCAAACTTGATTCTTCTTGACTCCAGGCCCCATGCTGTATTCACTGTGCCATCTCACTGGTTCTTCTGGGGGATGCCTAACTATGATGGGCTAGGTGAATTTAGTGAATGTACTCACTAAACAGCATAGTCCTATGGCAGGCATTGTATAGGTGAGTAGGTTGAATCCCTAGGATATGGGCCCTGGAGGTCTCATACCTAAAGGTTGTAATGGCAGGGAAAACAACAAGAAAATTCCTGGGATATTCAATTGGAAGGGATATGAAACTGGATTATGAAAGGTCAGCAGGGACCTAAGCTGAAGTCTTCTGACTCCAAATTTACTCTTTCTAGTACACCAGATACAGGTCATTCTCTTTATTGGGAATATAACTTTAAATTTAGACTTGACACTCTGGCACTCATAAGGCCATCTATTTCCTTTAAGGTAATTTGGAATTAAAATAGGGTGTCAGAAAATCAGTAGCTAAACATGGATTATGTCCACATAGACTCAAAAAGCCAGGCTTCCTTGAGTCCAAAGGCATGGTTAATTGAGAAAGAAAGAAACTTTTATTCATTTTTTAAAAAGTAAAAAATCAAAGTGTTACAGTAGCCATATTATAATGTAAGATATAACATAATATAACATAACAATATATAAAGTATAATGTACTTTTAAATCAAGATTTGTATAAATGAATAATTGACTAAAAATTTCAACCAAATTATGAAAACTTGTTGAATATCTATCAGTCAATTAATCAGTCAAATAACAAAAACTGATTACATTCTCAGGACCGTTAGGAGCTTTTACAGAATACAGAAATCACTGGGCTAGAACAATTGAAAAAGCTTTCAAGAAGGTGTTATTTTTTGAGCTGGGCCTTGAAAGATGAGGAGGATTTGGCCAGACAGAATGGGGAATGCCCTTCTCTTGTCCTCCATTTAGCTAAATTCTAGTCATCCTTCAAGACTAAGCTGAAGTCTCTTACATTTTCTCTTAGCAACCAGGACTTTTTTTTTCAAGCTGCCTTGGATACAGTCAGCTTTACTAAGAGAATTTTTTAGATCTGTAACAAATTGGTTTCTTGGACAGCAGCAGCATGAGAACCAAAATGCTACAGTGAAAAGAGCAGAGGATTTGGAGTTAGGAGACCTGTTTTCTAGTTCTAACTTTTCTATTTTCTAGCTGTGGGTGACACTGGATAAATCATTTCACTTCCTCGGTCTCAGTGTCTTTATCTCTAAAATAAAGGGAGAGGGAGAGATGATCTCATTGCATGGGTGGAGAGAATTTTACCCTGAAAAACAAAAAAAACAAATAAACATGGAGCTATTTAAATATCAAATAATGATAAAAAAAATAACTAATTTATGTAGTGCTTTAAGATTTCAATAAACCCAAATGCTGGTCATCAGAACAAATATATTAACCCTTGCTTCACAGAGGGGGTAGGTGTCAGAGAAGTGAAATGATCACATAAGAGCTCTTAGATAAAAGAATTAAATGTGAATGTATTTCTCTTGCATGGTGTGAATACATAGGTCTTGGATCTTCTCTAACTTCTCATTAGAGGGTAAGTACGTTTCCATTCCAGGGCCTAGCATGGTGTCTTGCCTGCTGCAGGATTGTTGTTAATTTCGCTTTGCTGGTAAGGAGGGATCCATTGAAGACCAAGATTATTATTAGTCTCAAGAATCCTGGAGAAACTGATAGAACGGAGGAAAAATTAATCGGGTCATGAGGGCTGAGCTGAGAATTCTGATCAATTTAGAGTGAGCTCGGACCTTGGCCCTGCACAACATGCCTGTCCTACAGCAAATTCAAGCACACAAGTTGGTCTTAAAATTAATTTGTTCTCTCCAAGTTTCTTGGGACAAATACCTAGGTTGGAAAAAATGATGCTGAGTATATTACTAGTGAAATTCCTAAATGTGGAGTCTGGGGATCTGGATTAGAGTCTCAGCTCTGTCATTTCACCTTTAACGCCCCAGATTACTCATCTGCAAACTAAGGACATTTGATTAGATGATCTCTGAGGTCTTTTCTTAGGTTTTGTCACCTGTGAACTGTTGCATATTTCCAGTGCTGTTTTTTCACCTAGGTTGTACTTACCCACTTGTTATCTAGCTTTGTGGAGGTACAAAGAATGTTTTTCTTCTACAATCAATCAATAACCATTTATTCAGTCTTTACTATGTCCCAGGCATTGTGATAAGCACTGAGAATACAAAGAGAAAAAGTTCCTGAATTAATATTTTAATGGGGGGGAATAATATATAGTTAAAAATAATAGCTAGTATTTATGTAGTACTTTAGAGTTTATAAATTACTTTACAAATACCTCATTTTATATTCCTAACAGCTTTTTAAGTAAATGCTATCATTTCTTCTGTTTTGCAAATGAGGAAAATGAGGCAGACAGAGGTTAAGTGACCTGCCCAGTATCACACAGCTAATAAGTGTCTGAGGCCAAATTTGAACTCAAATCTTTGTGACTCTAGAGGTCCAGAGCTCTGGTTACTTATATAGGGATACTTCTGGAAGCTAAGTCCCCAACTCAGCATTCCTCAGTTTATAGATTGGACCCTTAGGGGAAGGGGGTAACTGAAAGACTGGTTTCAAAAAGGCATCCTGCAAGTCTTTACTCCTAAAACTATAGGTCACAAACCCCCATTGGTGAGCTTCCTCTAAACATTGAGTCAGTAGACACATTTAGCTCAACACAGTGAATTAGAGGTACTGAGTAGAGATGACTTTTTTCAAAGAGTCCATGTGAGAAATGAGGGGAGATATACTATGATAGCTAGAATGGTGGAATGTAGGGAGAATTGTTTTAGAATGATGGAGACTAGAATATATTTGTTGATATCATGTAGAGAACCAGTAGAAAGGAAGAGAGTAAAGATGAGAGACAGAGGAGATGATAGGATAATGGTGGTAGTGGGGCAATCAGCTGGAAAAGATGGGAAGGGCTGGTATCAAGAGGACATGTGGAGTAGAGGTGTCAAACTCAGGCATGCCACCTGAATCAGATATAATTGGAAAACATTTAACAAAATATATCAAAATACGATACAAGGTAGAAAATGTTCATTTTAAAAGGTCAACATGTAGCTCACAGTGATTCATTTCTATTTGAGTTTGACACCACAGAGGGTGGTGGACTCAGGGAGAAGTAAGAGACTGGAGTTTAAGGAGAAAATATTAAGGGGAAGTAATATAAAATAAGAATGAGGGGTAGCGAGATGAGGAAAAGAGAGAGGGGCTCTTGGTGAATGACCTCATTTTTTCTTGGTCATATACGAGTTGAGGATCTCAGCTGAGAGCGTCAGAGGAGGAGGCACTGGAGGAGGCTTGAGGAAAGAAGAGTAGGTTTAGAACAGTCATTTACGAATATGGGATACAGAATCAATTAGAGAGGAATGAAAAGATTGCTTTGCTTGCAATGAGGGTCTAGTTGAGATTATAGATAATAAATTTGTTCCTTCATCTCCTTTTTTAGCTTAAAACTCTTTTAATTAGTTTTTACAAAACTCCAGGTAAAGACATTCTTAACAGTCCCTATTAGGGGCACTCCACTCTTGGCCAGGAACCTATTATTCTGATGTCTCAAGCCATGATTCAGAAATCCATGAAGCATTTTTTAAACTAACTCTTTACTGTCCATACTACCCTTGGGATGTAGTAGAGGAGGTTCTCCCTCTAGTTAAGACTAGAATATTTGAGTTCAATTCTCTTATTTCCTCTCATCCATTCCATCTGTTAAATGAATCTAGTTCTAAGCACCTTTTCAGTAGAGAGTTGTATAAAATTCTCTTAACATGCAAAGTTTGAATAAGCTCAGCTACTGAGATCTCTTAACAGGGAGAATTTCACAAGAAGAATTTGGAAATATGAAGGATATTCCCCTAAATGAACATTTTATGTGATGAAATTTTAAAGACAACTTTCAGAAATAGTTTTACTGTTCATATCTATGCCTAAAGGAGCTCAAAAGAAACAGTTCCATCAGTTAAACAAATAGTTAAGGCAGTGAGAATAAATTGAAATGGTCATTTGGCATGAGGTGGACCTGGGTGTTTTTTTATTTTTATTTTTTCAACCAACTGTATTGGCATCAGTAGACACAGTCTTTGTCAGATTGTTTGAGGTCCTTGTTTATGAGGTCTCATAGGAAGAAATACAAAAGAGGATGGATCTCAAGATTTTAGACTTACAAGAGAGGATGACATGAAATTGACTAAGCAGCATCTTTCGCACCTCCGGGGAATGGTTACAAATCCAAGGAAGTTCCTCCAATCAGAAGAAGCAGAACCCCATTTTCAAAATGCATGTCCGCTTCATTTTGTAATCACTGCCAGCTGCCCATCTGCTCACTAATGTTTCAGGCTAGCCATGGGGCTTGTAAAATGGTATCCAAATATACCAATACCTCCAATAAACAGATGTAGGAATGAGACATGTCCATGATGTCCAATAACAAGTGCTCTACACTTAAATCTGGGAATTAAAGAAGATAACTTGTTCACATAATTCATTTATTCCTATTTTCTCCTACATGTCACCTTTAGACTTCATGAAATTTACTCCAGAGCTACAGCTGCAACTCAATGTTTTTATCTGTAATAAAAATATTGTTATAAATTCCCCAATGCCAAATGAGTCACTAGAGTTTCACAGACCGATTTTTTTCCTTGATCTTCTCCTGGAGATATTAGCAACTTCAGACCCTAGCACTATTCCTCAGAGTCTGTTTTCTATCTTCCTGAGATAAAGAATTCCTTGATCTGAGGGCAGAATATGTCTTGAAGGACTTAATTAGAATCTTTTAACAGATAATTTTTAAAAGTCAAAGCAATGTAGCCTAAAAGGTCTTATGTTCACCATACCTAGAGACCCATGAGGGACAGTGAATCGAGCAATTGGATTGGGAATTGATCTAAAGTATTCCCAGATTTTGATCTGGAAAGGGATCTTAGAGGTCTTCAGATCTAACTCCTATTTATAAACAAGGTAGCCAAGTTTGAATTTAAATTCAGCTAATTACTATATGACCTTGGGTAAGTCATATAATATCTCTGGGCCTCAGTTTCCTCTTCTATAAAATGAAAGGGTTGGACCTTTGTAGGATGACCCTACAAAATCCCTTCCAGCTTCTAAATAGTATGAGCTGGTTTCGATTTTTAAAGACTTCTTTCACTGATGCAAAATGATGAAAGCCCTCTTGTGGATAAAATTTTACTTTTTTGGATGTGTGTGTGTGTGTGTGTGTGTGTGGTTGCGTAAATAGTTGCCCAGGGAAAGAAAAAGTGTCCACTCCTATTCTGAAAATACTTCAAAGGGCAAATCATATGACATCTTAACCTTTATTTTGGATAGTATTACACCAAAATATTGCTACCTTTTCCAAAGAAGGCAAAATGAAACCTGAATTACAATACACCATGCCTTTCCTATAGGTTTTCTCAGCCACGGCACCAGCAGAGCATTATAGATAATGAGCCTGCACACCAGGGACTTAGTTTGATTATCCATGCACACTCTAATCAAATCTGTGATGCACGGAGGCTCTTTGTAATAAGGTTTTACTGTGTTTCCTCTAACAAAGAATATAGACCAACCCTAGGAAGCTATAAAAAGAACTGATAGAACTATAAAGGTAGCAAAAACTACAGGTAGAAATAGGTTGACTATCCCTTAAATGGACACATTAAAGAAAATCCACTCTAGTCTTTAGCCATTTCTTGAGGTAGAAGATTTGTCATGTAGATTATATTATAGGCAAGTTGTCATTTGTATCCAAATCCCCACACTGGGATTCCCCAATGTGACGAAATTACAGGTCCCTGATATGTAGATGTGTTGGTATATACTTCCTTCCTAAACTTGTATAGGAGATTCAAAGGCCTGGATGAGATTTTATAGGTTTCCTAGTCCAAGCTCTCCTTTTATGAATGAAGAAAACTGAGGTCCAGAGCAGTGATTTATCCACGGTTATTCAGTCAGTCCATGGCAGAGCTAGAATTCCTGATTTCTCAAGTCCTTGCTCTTTCCACTATACCAAAATGCCTCACTTGAGGGTACTCATAGTTAACAATTAAAAAAAAAGTTGTACCCTTGGAGTACACATGGCTTGACCAGTAGATCTTATAGCATTGTCACTGAGGATCCCTCAGGACTCCCACAAAATGAAAGTCACCCAAGATTGTAACTTCTTAAAAGACATTCTTTATTTCAGTTTCAAATTCATGTTTAAGTGTAAAAAAAACACTTGCAAATGGATTAAAAAATAGCATTATTTGTGTCTATTGAGTCAGAGCATTTTGGTTCAATGTGGAGTATCTCTTAATGGCTGTGTGGTCTTGGGTAAGTCACTTAACTTGGGGGCTCCTTTCCATTCTCTGTAAAATGAGAGGGTTGAATCAGTGGGCCTCTGAGGTCCCTTCTAGCTCTAAATGTAAGTCCCAAATCTCAAAGATTCATATATTTTTTAGCAAAAGCTCAGAGAGTGCCACTACTGCTGGAGGCTTGTGTGAGCTTTGCCTGATGAGAGGCTTCCTCACTCAAATGCCCATGATTTCCTTCTGACAAATCCCCAGAAACACTTGTTTCTTAAGGTCAAGTTTTGCTATTTCAGACAATGCTTTCATTTCTAGGCTATTTGAAGATATATTTCTCTTTTGTTTAATAAATGATGCTTAGTTCTTTTTAGTTAACACTTCACATTTCCCCAGCGCTTCAAAGATATTAATGAATTATAATCACATTTGAATTTTGTAATCTCTTTCTCTAGCTAATGAACACAAACTCAGGAATCCTTCTAGGGAGTTGTATGAGACTAGAAGCAAGAGTTGTGTAAGGGAAAAGCTCTGAATTTGGAGTCAAAGGATGCTTAATTCTGGCTCTGCTACTTATTGCTTGTATGACCTTGGGCAAGTCACTTCCTTATCCTCTTGAGGTCTCAATTTCCTCATGTATAAAATAAGGAACCTGAAGTTGGACTTAATTTGTAATAAGAAGAGCTGACATTTATATCGTGCTTTGAAGTTTATCTCATTTGATCCTGAAAACAATCCCATGTGGGTGGAACTATAAGTGTTATTTAGTCTTTTATATTTTGGGCAACCAAAGTTCAGAGGTTAAGTGATTTGCCCATGTTCACAAAGTCAATCAGTCAGTCAATCAACAGACAGTCCTTATTATGTGTCAGACACCATGCTAAGTGTTGGAGAAACAAAGAAAGGTAAAAGAAAGTCTCTACTCTTAAGGAGCTCTCAATTTAATGGATAAGACAACATGAAAACAACTGTAATCAAACAAGATATATTCAGGGTAAATTGTAGATAATCAACAGAAGAAAGACATCTGAATTAAGGGGGACAGGGAGATTATTCTTCACAAAGTTGGGCATTCTGGCATAGCTACACAGAATGGGTGAATATTTAGAGTACACTAGTTGGCATATATATACATATATGTTTATACATATACACATGTATATATGTGTATAGATACATACGTACACATACATATATACACATACATGCGTATATATGTATATATATGTAGAGAGAGCAAACACACTAGTAGGTATTCATAGAACACATGTCATAGATGACTCAGTTTCTATGTTTCCCAGTCTTAAAGTTCTGCCTGGTCTTACAGTGTCCTTAGGTAACTCTCCCTGGCCACATTATTTGTGCTGAGAATTTCACTCCACTGGCCTCCCTGAGCATATGCTGGACATGGTGTTCCCTCTGAGTACAAGACCTTCAGTGCAAGACCTCATGGTCCATGGGAAAGGGGGAGGGCAAAGAGAGAAATATTCTCCAAGAGCTGAGAAGCAGCTTTCTCAAGAGCTGATTTTCATCTCAGTTGCCATAGCTCACATTTCTCAGAGCTCTTGCCTATGTCAGTGGATTCTTTAGAGAATGTGTCATGCTTTTTAAAGTCCATTAGGGACATGGCTGATCCTCTCATCAGTCAATGGCTAATTGCCCTTTGATTTAATCAAATTTTTCTTCTCTTCCCTCTTTATATAAAAGGGGATAAGATCACCAAGATAGAATGAATAGAGAAGGAAGGGGCTCTCATGTCATGCCAGGTTCAATTCTTGGAATGTACTCCTACTTATCTCTACCTTGAATGGATTAAAAAAAAAGCATCTCTAAGTGCTTACTATCTGCCAAGTATGCTGGGCACTTGGCATACAAAGACAGAAGTGAAATAGTCTTTGCCTCCAGGAAGATCACATTCTATCAGGGAGACAACTTGTCCATATATAGAGAGGTATAAAATAGGTACAAGTGATTTGGGGAGAAGGCAACAAGTAGAAGGCAGACCAAGCAAAGGTATTATATAGAAGGTGATATTGACCTGAGTCTTGAAGGAGACTAAAGATTTTAAGAGGCAGAAAGTGAAGAGGAGTGTTCCTTAAGTGGGATAGAAGTAGCTTTAAGGGAGGAGGGGAAGCTAAGTGAAGAAAGAAAAGTAGATCTGTACCAAATTTAGCTAAAGATGTGGCAAGCAGCTACCTTAATTAAGCAGTTCCTTTAACTGAACTCTGTCTTCCCTGGAAAGGTCTAGGCACTCTGTGCTTAGATATATTTCTTTTTGCAGAACTTTTGATATTTCAAAGAAAAAAATTTTTTTTTATAGAATTACCTAAGGAAACGTGTCTTAATTTTCTGTTCAAGATATGTATGTGCAAGGGTATAAGAAGGGGAAATATATGAGTAAATATACTCTTTGGACATGTATGTTTATATACATGCATATATAGATATTTTACATAAACACATGTATATATAATAGCTAACATTTATACAGTACTTTACATATATTATCTCATTTAGGTATGTATACAGAAACACATACGCACACCTACTTACATAAGTATACATATATAACATATGTTGCAAACCATATAATTTATTAGTTCTAAGGTTTATAAAACATAATCAACCCCATGAGCTAGGTACATATTTTTACAGATGGGCAAATTGAGGCTTAGAGTGGGAAAGGGACTTGCCCCTGGCCATATAGCTATGAAGTATCAGAGTCTTGTTTTTAAAATCTGTGCAATCAATAACCAGGTGTAAAAGTTTCTTTTCTTGCAAAGTGCAGTTGTCCATAGGTAGCGTGGGAGGGTACAGAGTGCACACACCTTTCATGTTCAGGTTATTGAAGCAATACCTCATGAGACTCTTTGTCATTTCTTATCTTCAAAGGTTCTGCTCTGCTGTGGCAATATTTCTGATTTCAGTGTATCAGAAAATTTTCTTTGCCTAATGGTTGCTTTGGGTTTTGGACTCTTGGTAGAGTAGAGAGAAATAAAGTTTTCTCTCACTGGTCAGGGTATTATAGGATAGTTTTTCTTTTGTAAATGGGCTGAAATTGACAGCCACCTCCTCTTGTGTCAGGCAATGAAAATCCTATCCATCTTTCAAGTCTAGCTTAAATACCCTCTTCCCTTGATTCTATAGGGTAGAATTCTTCCCTTGATTCTATATGGGGTAGAATTCTTCCCTTGATTCTATATGGGGTAGAAAAGACCGATGAATCTGGAGTCAGTGGTACTGGGTTTCAGTTTTGACTATATTGGATCATAACTTTAAAATCTTGGACTACTCATTCCATCTGTCAAAGGTTGAATTTCCTCATGTGTAAATTAAGGAGGTCAGAGAAGATGATAAAGATTACAGTGTATGTGTTCCCTCATAAACTTAGCTCTTCCTTTGTACTTGTCAAGGTTGGGAATGGGGAACAACAACAGATAGCCAAGAAGCATAATTTATGCCACTTAGGGTTTATTGAGTTTCATCAACTTGGGAGTCTTATCCAAAGAAGCAATGACTCCCTGAATGAGTAGAGCACATAGTTTACATAGGTTTTAAGGAGTGAGGAACAGCGTAGGGGATGTAGCAAAAGTTGATTGGTCAAGGTAGACTTAAGACTGACATGGTGCCTAACTCTTTTAGCCAGTTTCAGGGTTAGGGGGGTTTACCTGAAAGTTGTGGAGGGGCTACGTTGTTTCTTTAAACAGGTTTCACAACAGGATACCACAGCACATCCTACTTTGGGTTACTTGCACTGCAAGTCTACTAGGAGAGGATAGACATATATGTATGAACAAAGTACAGTGATTCTCAAAACAGAATAGCTCTGGATTCACATACTGAACTCAGGGATATGGTCTTGACCAGGGGTGGAGCACTTGTAGCCTCAAGGCTATATGTGGCCCCAAAGCTAAAGATGTCCTCACTTCCGGTCCAGACAAACTTTGGAGGACTTGGTGGTTTTCTTTTTATAGACTTAAAATGTAGTGATCCTGACATATTTATATAGTACTTTATAGTGACAAAGAGCTCTATTTTCATTGTTTAATTACATTCTCATAGTAGCTTTGGGAAGCAAGTAGTATGCTAATATCTCCATTTTATAGATAAGAAAACGGAGTCTCCTAGAGGTGAACTAAAGCACTTTAATATGGTCTTGCAGCACATTGTGTCTGTTGTCTGAAGATTAGCCTAGATAAGCAAAGGTAAGCTTGTCACCAGAAGGCTAGCTGCCAGGGGATGAATTATTTGAACAGTGATTTATGAAACAAATAAAAGCACAGAATGACCTTCAGGATGTACATCCCATTTTCTGATTCTGCAGTGATGGTGGCAAGGTGGCTAAAAATTCCCTAGTTTTTAAATCATCTTCAAACAATTTGGGATCTTCAGCCAATAACCAGCAAGTTGGAAGCTCGTCATGGCCATTTCCATGAAGTAGCACCAAGCCTACCTTCACTGAAGTCTCCCATCTTTCCTGTGGTGCAGAGGAACTGCTCCAAAATTTCTTCTCCTGGAATATGTGTCTTCTGTAGGACCTAATTTCCCAAGGTATTTATGAAGGGTAGGAATGAAAGAGATGGAAACCCCTGACAGCATTCAAGAATATGGGATGATAGTGTTCTCATTGATTTACAATTTGTGTCTGTCCTGATGAAAACTTTCAATGCTATTTCTTACATGGATCTGTTAGTATGGAGGAACAACTGAATATTGCGGCCAAAAGAAGTTCCCAGTTTCAAACTGGGTGGGGGCACATGAGACAAGATTAGGAAAGTTACCATTGAAATCCCCCACAATATGAACCTGAGTCCCTGAAGGTCTAGAAGGCACCCACAGTTACATAATGAAACCATATGGCACAATTATAGCTTATTTGAAGGACAGCTCAGAGCTTCTCCTTAGGTCAGTGAAGAAAGGTGCTGGAGACGTCAGCGCCTCATGGGAAGAAGAAACATCTTTTATGGGAAATGTGGTCATCTCACCTAGCAGTGCCCATGTGGAGGATGGACAGAAACAAAACACAGAGATCAGTACAGTGTGAGTATCAACATCTTATAAGGTAAAAGACTAGAAAAATTCTGGGAAGAAAAGTTTTTGAAAACATAATCCAAACAAAGTCAGTAACTGTCTTGACATTTAGTGATTGCATTTAGATATGGAGTCAGGAAGGATGAGTGGTAAAATATGTTGAAAAATATAGTTTGGGTGATAGAACTCCAAGATCCACAGATGACTCAGATTCCTCATTCTTTGTAGATGGTACACTTTCTTGGTGCTAGATATAGTGAGCACAGGACCACATCGACAGGAAATGAAGTTGGCTATATTATAATAGTCAGGAAATGGTGATGTGGGCAACTTTGGAAAAAGCTTTCTAAATTAGGAGAAATGATAAAGATAGAAAACATTCACAATAAACACCTCAAACCTAACTCTGAAAAAT
This sequence comes from Potorous gilbertii, assembly GCA_028658325.1. Lineage (NCBI taxonomy): Eukaryota > Metazoa > Chordata > Mammalia > Diprotodontia > Potoroidae > Potorous > Potorous gilbertii. The sequence goes on along the minus strand of CM053769.1, from coordinate 18,418,799 downwards.
GGGATATGGATATGTATTCCTGCTTTGTAAGTTTCAGAATTCATAGCACTAGATGTTTTGGAGAGAAGCTCTCTCTCTCTCTCTCTCTCTCTCTCTCTCTCTGTCTTTCTGTCTCTGTAGCTGATTAGGATTGATTCATGGAGAGTTCTGGCAAGAAGAAAGCAGGAGATAGGAATCAATCAGTCAATAAACAATTTGTGCACCTAGGAGGTGCAGTGGATAGAAGGCTGAACCTGGAATCAGGAAGATGAGTCTTTATGAGTTCAAATCTGGCCTCAGACACTTACTAGCTGTATCACCAAGGCAATGTTCATAGCACTGGTGGTGACTATGAATATGCCTATGTAGTTCTCCACTGCAAAGTATAATAGACTCTCCATATGGAAGGCAGAAGAAAAACATTTATTCAGACACAAGAAAGTCAAATCCCCAAACCAGAAAGTCACATCAGTCACAGTAGCCAAGAAGTCAATACACATTATCCCTGTAGGGGACAACACCATTCCCAAGCTTCCTCCCCCAGCTGTGACCTTCCCAAAAACAAACAAACAGGAGTCTGAGCTGTGTCTCCCTGCATGTGTCCTTCCCAGCTCTGCTCTACCTTTCCAGTTCCACTCTTTCAGCATGCTCCTCCCACCACATGTGACTTAGGCTTCCATGTGACCTAAGCAAGTCACATGGGCCTATTAATGAATGGGAAAGATCTTCCCATTTAAATTACCTTTACACTAGCTCTGTAATTCTGGTCAAATCACTTAACCCTTCTTGCCCCAGTTTCCTCATTTGTAAAATGAGCTGGAGAAGGAAATGACAAACTACCCCAAAAGAATACCCCAAATGAGGTGATGGAAAGTTGATCAAAACTAAAAAATGACTGAGCAACATTAACATAATGAGGAGGTCAGAGGAATATAGGTACATCCCAAGCTGCCAAACAATTTCTTGCTCTCCTTGCTAAGTGGAAAGACATAGCAGTTAAGGCCATCATTAGTTTAGAATATAAATCCATTGCAAAACATTATGGGGCAAGATGAGGGAATATTATGAAAAATATTAATGCATAAAGCAGTTGAAAATAGTGGAAAGGAAGATGAACTTACTAAAATCTTGGCATAAAACAACTAGAACATTTATAGAAAAAAAGGACAAAAAAGTACACAAGAAATGGAACAGATGCAGTAGCATTTCTATAACAATCTGTACTTGTAATTGATGAATATTGGAAACACAATTGGACTCTACCATCTTAATTTTCAATTTTTCTATATGTGAAGTGGAAATGGCACTCAGTAAGATGGTCAGCTAGAAATGACCAAAAAGTTTAATACTTTGATGGATTTATGATCACATTAATATAGGTACTCCATTCAATGTTACAGATTTTATCCCACCCATACCCTTACTATGCATATATAGTAAATCAATAAGAGGTGTCCCAATTTTAAAGGAATTTAGTAATTGGTATTTGAGATATTTTAAAGATGCCCAAAGAATGGAAAGAAACACAAATATGTCATTATTCCTTCCTTTTTACTCCTTTCAGAAGATGACTGAGAAGATAATCAGCAACTACTGAGTCACATGTCAGTTTTCTCATCTCTATAACCTTTTTACAGCAATGGTATAAGCATGCACAAAAGGAATTCTTGATGAAAAACATGAGAATAAAATGAGTAGGTTTTCTCAAAAGATTTTCTATTGCAAACCACATCTTCATAGTTACACAGTTGACTTAGAGGTGTCAAGAATACAAGATCCTGCTGGGCTTGTTTGTTGATTAAAAAAAATTGACTCTGTGAGCCAAAGTACAGCCTTTGGCACTCTTCTCAAAGGTTAAGATCATAAAAAATTACAACAGAGATGCAACCACCGAGATAACTTTGTTCAATGAGCTTCTAAGTTTCAGTCTCCATTTGGGCAAAAAAAACCCCGAAAACAAACAAGTCAAGGACATGATTGCTGGCCAGTGGTGTTACCCATTGTCATTAAAGAAGTCCTGTAAAAAGTGTGAACTAGAATAGGGTTTCCTTAACCTGGGATCTGTCAACTTTTTATTAAAAATTTTTTCATAGCTATGTCTTATTATACTTTGTTTTCCTTGTAATCCTAAGCATTTATGAATTTTGAAACATTATTCTGAGAAGAGATGCATAGACCTTACCAGACTGCCATAGGGGTTCATGACACAAAAAAGGTTAAGAATACTTGTCATTCTCAAGATGTTCCTTATACAGACGATGTTGTTAAGGTTATGATGTAATTGGATAGTCAATTGGACAGTCAAAACATTGGGTTAATCCAGAAGTACATTTATCTTGGACAGGATCTACAGACAAAGTGTGAGCTGGGTCTTGATTTAAACAATAAGATAGAATTGGGTTGGCCTGCATTTATGAAACTGCATAACATTTTCAGTGATCTCAACCTGCTTCCAATTGGAATGAACCTTTTTTGGACATGATTTTTTTACCTAGTGATAGAATTTGACTGTGAATTATTGAATATAGTGATCCCAGAAGACTCAAAGTTGCATACAACTCAAAGAGTAATGGAAAGATATATGGAAGGTATGAGTATGTTATAGCATATTGATTATAGCTTGCCCATGAGAAGTGGCATAAAGTACCATGGGGCTTCAAAGTTGGAAGAGACCTTAGATATCTTCCCTCTAATTAAAAAATATTTATATCTTTTATTTTTACACTCTAATTTTTCAACATATCCCTTCTGTTCTCTCTGTCTCTGTCTCTGTCTCTCTCATCAAAAGACAAGGTAGAAAAGAAGAAAAACTTTAAGTCAAACTAAATTCTTGCAAGTATAAAAGCTGCTATTGTAACTATTTTGGGGTCCATAGGACTTTTCTTCCTATTTTTGGCTCATGCCTAGCAGAACAAGCTTCTCATTTTACAGATGGGTAGATTGAGGCCCAGTGATCACAAATGTGCTAAATGGCATAGCTGGCTGGCAGTCAGGCTCTTTTGGACTCCAGATCAAATGCATTTTTTCATTACAACATATGCATCTCAGAAAGGATGTGTATTTATAGGAAAAGGAGGTGGGCCAGTCATATACTGAGAATAAAGGACAAGATGTTGGCAATCTGAGTGCGGCAGAACTATCCACAAAATATGAAATGAATCAAATGAAGGCTTCTGGCTTCCCCTGTGGAGGAATCATGGCAAGACATGGATGCGAATCACCCAGGATGAAAAGATATGGATTGTTTGAAATTTGTATTCTTGGATACAGAACTCACGTTGATTCGCATTGGGATTCATACACCAAATGTAGGACCAGAAACATTTATACATGTTGTGAGGTAGATGAGGCAGAATTGTGATCTTCATTCTATAGGTGGGAGCTTACTTGACGGAGATTCTACAATTAAGTAGTAGAGTAAATATTCAGGGCATCTCAGTGTTCTTTCTACTATACCACCCTTTTGATTAAGGATGTAAAAACCAGAGTGAGAGGACTTTAACTAAAACTAATTTTGAAAAACTGGGAAATAAACATCTATATTTGTTGAGTAACATCTTGAAAAATGTTCTGTGACTCCCCATTTAGAAATTTCCTTGTGATTGCTCTTTGCCAATAAAATTCAGGGATTTCAGTTACAGGAATATATTTTCTTACATCCTTTCATGACTAAATTGAGCAATAATGACAAAGAAATGTTTTAGGTAATGAATAGTGATGTACACTAACATTCAAAGGCATGGTGGTTTTTAAAGTTTGCATTTTGAGATCTCTATCAACCCTGGAAAGGCAGAAAGCATTAAAGAAACACTGGGTTGATTTCTTTAGGCTTTGAAAGGTGCCAGTGGACTTAATTTAACATGACTACACTCCTAAAGTTTTGGATTATTCCAGAGACTTGGTGTATAATTCCAACTACTGTTCACAGTTCGAGCATGTGGGCTTGACATACATTTTTTATCAACTTGGGAACAAAGCGTTTTTAATAAATCTTGAATAAAATGATTCCAGAAAACTTTTAAGTTCAAAGTTTGTGTATATGTGGTTTGAAGGGATTTGGGTACTCTTTTGAGGTATTTTAAGTAGAAGACTTCATTTTTCAAAAATGAAATTCTGTGGATGATTGTCTTTGGGGAGACAAAACACTTTAGCCGTAATAACAAGAAAAAGAAAATGCCAGCTGAATTCAATTTTAATACAGTGCCCAGCTAGATCAGCAGAGTATTATAGAACACACTTGGTCTCTAGATCATGGAGGTACATTTCTGTTCTATCAGTGAATCAAGATGATTGCGGTCACAGGAATGTGACTTGGATATTCTTATGGTTTAGTAACTTTGGTGGCTTTTTTCCCCTTAAGGCAACGAGAGAGATGAAGGATGTTACAAAAGGTGGAAAAATCCTTGAAACCATATTTCCCATTTTGTTTTGAAATCCAGAGTATTTGCATACATTTACATAGGTGTGATAATTATATCCATTTCTATCTTGATACATTAGTGTACTTGTGATTTCATTGATGGAGGTATCTTCTCCACTGGCACAGATTAATGCTACATCCATGCTGTCTCTTCCTACTTGTATCTTCAATTAATCAATCAATAACAAATATTGGATGTCCCAAAAGTTTTAATACAGTTTACAGTTGTCAAAGCTTAAAACTGCACTAAGACTTTTGGTGCACCCTATATTTATTAAGCACTTACTATGTGCCAGGTACTCTGTTAGTCACTCGAGATACAAGTACAAAGACTGAAACAATCCTTTTTGAAAAGAGCTTATGCTTTAATGGAGGCAACAATAAGTACAGATAAGAACGTACACAGCATAAATATAAAATGAACAAATACAAATATATACAAAAAAGTTAAATACCATGTAGTTTTATAGGGAGAACACCACCAGTTGGGATCAGAACAGACTTCATGGAGCTGTGTCTCAAAGGAATAGAGGTACTGTATCAGGCAGAGGTGAGGAGGGAATGTATTTCAGGCAAGTGAGATGGATAGTGCCAAGGTATGGAGATGAGAGATGGAGTGTCGTGTGTGAGGAACATAAAGGTCAGTTTGCATGGATTATAGAGTACAGAATGGGTCCTAACGTCCAACAAGACCTATCTAGAAAGTGTGTGTGTTTATACTTCATTGCCGAAGAAGACCATGCCATCAGAGATGTGATTACATGACTTGCACTTGACTTTGTTTTGAGTGAGGGAGGGCTGTGCAGGTCACCAGTCTCACTTCTCTTCCAGAGCCATCTGCATCCAATGACCAGATATTCATCAGGATGACTGGAGATGACCTAGGATGAGGCAATTGGGGTTAAGTGACTCACCCAAGGTCACATGGCTGGTGAGTGTCAAATGTCTGAGGTGAGATTTGAACTCAGGTCCTCCTGACTCCTGCACTGGTGCTCTATCCACTGCACCACCTAGCTGCCCATCTAGAAAGATAGGTTGGGGTTGAATGGTATAGGGCAAGAGTGGGAAACGTTTGGCCTCGAGGCCACATGTAGCCTTCGAAGTCCTTGGGTGTAACTTTTTAACCAAGTCCAAGTTTTACAGAACAAATTCTTTTAAGGAGATTTGTTCTGTGAAGTTTGGATTTGGTAGGTGCATTTAAAGATCTAGAGGTCTACAAGTGGCCTTGAGGTCACAGGTTCCCTATCCCTAGTAGAGATTTGAGGTTAAATGTAAAATTTCCATTTTATCTTAGAGCCAATAGGATTCACCAGAGTTGATTGAGTAGGGGAGTCATATGACCACATCTATCTTGAAGTAAAATTACTTTGGCAGCAGTATGCACAATGGACTGGGGTAGGGATAGATGTGCAGTAGAGTGACCAGTTAAGAAGTTGTTACAATATCTGGGAGAGAGATTCTGAGGACCAGAACGAGGGTGGTGGTGATGTGCGGGGAGAGCAGAGATCACATGTGAGAACTGTCCATGTATTCCCATAATTCCCACATAGAGTGCCTACCCAATGAGTTAGAGATGTCTCTCTAGGTCTTTGACATTCTGTGGACGTTGTTGTGGAATTTGGTTTGCCCATCTGATATTCCTTGGCCTCACTACATGACTATAGTCTTACTACATTGACCTTTCCAATCATAGACTTTTCAGATGATGTCTAACGTCACTCTTTGCATGGAATTTGTTATTGTTATGTCCTGCAGTTATATCACTTATACCCACCATGCCTCTCTTTGTATAACCCATGTTACATATATGCCTTTTGTATAATCCATGATTTTAAATCTTTAATTGAGGTGATCTGTAATTTACAACCTTAAGTATCACCAATCTATGAACTGAACCTGTGATTTCATTGGTGTAGGTTATAACCTCCTGATGCTAATACAAACTTTGCAGATTCGCACCATCATTGTAATCTATTGTTTTTAGAGAGTCTCTTTGCAGGGCACGTAATGTGCTCAGTCTCACAGTCAATATGTCTTAGAGGTAGGATTTGAATGCCAAGTTTCTCCAAGCCCAGGTCTCTATATTGCTTCTCATTGATAGAATATTTATGTTTACAATAGTGTGTGTGTATGTGTGTGTTTGTGTATATATGTTTTAGTTTGAAATATTGAAAGTACTGAGCAATAGCTGTGAGCTCTTCCACTAAGCATATATACCTCTCCTCTGCCTTCAGGTGTAGCATCTTATCTCTTTCTTAAGGGTTTATAAACTTGCGATTTTCAAGTTCACCATGGATGATTATATTGCTACTTTCATTGTGGACAATGGCTCTGAAATGTGCAAAGCTGGCTTCTCAGGACACCATGTCCTTAGGCTATTTCCTTTTTATTGTTGGACTCCTGAAACATTAGGGTGTGGCGATGGGTATGGTCCAGAAAGACACATGGAGGATGAGTCCCAGAGCAAGAGAGGTATTCTGACCTTGAGGTTCCCTATTGAACATGGTGTTGTCACCCCTCGGATGACATGAGAAGATTTGGCTCCATATTTTGTATATTAAGCTTTCTGGCCCCTAAAGAGTATCCTGCTGCTCACAGAAGCCCCCTGAATCCTAAACCCAATAGAGAAAAAAGATGACACAAATTATGTTGACTCAACACCCCAGCCATGTATGATACCATCCAGACTGTGCTATTCCTGTATGCCTCTGGTAGTACCAATGGTATTGTGATGGTGTGATCCATACTGTGCCCATCTATGAAACCATGCCCTTCCCCATGCCAACCTCCATCTGCATATGATGGTGTGATCCAACAGACACAGTTTTACTACCATAGCTGAGAGGGAAATCATGCATGATGTCAAGGAGAAGCTGTGTAATGTAGCCCTAGACTAAAACAAGGAGATAGTGCTGCATCTAGTTCTTGTCTGGAAAAGAGCTATGCACTCTCCCATGGTCAGGTTATCACCATTTGCAAAGAGAGGCTCAGGTGCCCACAAGCTCTCTTCCAACCATCTTTCTTAGGTATGGAATCAAGTGGAAACCACAAAACTACCTTCAACTCAACTATGATGTTTGATATTGACAAATCTGTAAGGATTTCTATACTAATACCACATTGTCTGGTGGTTCTACCATATCCCCCCAGGCATTGCTGACAAGATGCAGAAGGAGGTTATATTCCTAGTTCTGAGCACAAAGAAAATAGAGATCATTGCTCCAGCTGAGTGTAAATACTCTTTCTGGATTGGAGGCTCCATTCTAGCCTTTCCATCTTCCAGGAGATGTGGATCAGCAAGGAGCATAAAGAATCTGAGTCCTCCATTGTCCACCACAAATATTTTTTTTGTCGAAAGGTGTGACATGATAATTGCCCCACCCCCATTCTTCCCAAAGAGATGAGATTATCATGGTTTCATTTTTATTTCTCTTGGATCTTGACTCAGATTTAAAAACTGGAATGGTAAATGTGGTGACCAGTCTAAGTATGTTGGAGACAAACATGCTCCAAGTTCTACAATGTGTCTTCAGGACTCTAATTGTACTTACAAAAATAGTCATTCCAAATATTTTATAATGCATTGTTTCAGGAAGTTACTGGCCTCTCCCAAGGATGCCCCACTCTACACAAAGGAACCACTTAACATAGTCGAGACAAGGCAAGGGGAGGGGAGGAGGCACTAATACTGCTTACTAAAGCAATCAAAACCCAAACCAAAACAAACCAAAATCCCAAAACTTTTGGTATCTTCTGCCTTACTACTTGTTCCTATGTTTAATTGTCAGTCACATTAACCCCCTAATTTCCCTCCTTGTCTGCAACATAGATGTGAATGAAGTCTTTTTACACCATCCCCAGGACTTCAATGTAATTGATGCCAGTGCTCGGGGGAGGGGAACTTTACTTGTAATACTGAGTTTAAATCGGTTCAAATAAAAGTGCCCACATGTTAGAAAAAATGAAGTGTGGAGCAATTTCCAAATGCAATCTTTCATTGATTCAATTTTACACCCAATCAATACACATATACATATATTATGCACATATATGTATATATGCACATATGTATGCATGTATCTATGTATATGTATTTGTACGTATATATATGTGTGTATATATATATATATATTTATATATATATATGTATGTATGTATCTGTAGCATTTGCTGAAAACGTAAGTACTGATAAAACTAACTCAATGGGCTTTCCATACAAATGTATTCTCAAATTTGAACAATGGGTTTCTTCACCTACTTGTTTTTCCTCTATGGATCAATATTTTTCAGTGAGTATGGAGATCACCGAGGAATTCCTAATTACTCTAAGGTTTGAAGTAATAAGCTAATGTCATCTGCAAGATGAAGTATTTGGAGATTTATAAAGAAATACTTTATCTGAATCTTAAGTATCTTCTCCATCTCTGTGGTGAATCCCTGGTTACAAATATTTCCTGGTTCTTCGTCTCAGTTATGAATAATTAGAGGATCATTGAACTGTGATCTCTATGGCTTGGCTGTGTCAAGAAAAATTATATGATCTTAGCATTTGCATGGGTTGTACCTTGTTGTAGGACAGATTTTATTTAAGGCTGCATTTTGGACTACTAAGTCAAATTTATTTATTTTTTTTGGCAATCAACCAACACATTGGTATATCATATATTAGTATATAATTCTCAGTTAATTGTTTGTGAAGGTAAGGGTATTTGTGTAAAATTGTTTCTGTAAATATGCCTACTTTTTTCTCTAATTTTCGAATAATACTGGCCTTGTATGTCTCTATATTCCCTTCTTTTAAATATTTCATAATATTTCTAATATTTTATATAGTTGAGAAAGTAATAGCATAGATTGGATGCTGATGTATTTTTTCTGATAACAATAATGTCTGCAATTTTCCTCCTTCTTTTGTTATGTGCCCCTCTTTGACCTATCTTGAAAATCCATCCCTACTTGCCTTCCAAATGGTGTCACCTATAGTGTGATTTTTTTCTCTTTGTATTTTGTTGGACCTAACTGCTTTTTATAACTTCATTTCCTTGAGGGCTGTGTCTGTTTCCTCATATAGCACATCAGGTATTCACTTGGAAAATCTAAAAGTGGTGGTTCTATTGCCATAAATTATGTGAACAGACCATCATAGAAAAGCTGACAAATATATTTCCTTTTCCTTTTGGTTACTGTTTTCTATACAGTGTCATCTTTCAATGCTGTTGGGATGTTCTTGCTTAGGTGCGACACATGATAATTTTTCTGCAGACTTGTTTTATTTCCTCCTTTGCTGTATGATGTGGGGATGATACCCCTTTTCCCTATTATGGAAGGTGATGCTGCTCATGCTTTATATTGCAGGATTAAAGTCATATTTTGCAAATGAGGTTGCAATCTAAAGCAATATTGCCCATGACATCCATATCCATAGTCATAGCTAGAGCAGCTAACTTCTTAGCAAGGAAATTAAATATTTACTGAAGTGATTTGTCTGCTCTTTTAGCCTCATCATAGTAGTAACTCTTTTATATCACCTAAACTTTCCTGAGAAAGGAAGTTAATAATAAAAAGTGACATTTATATAGCACTTACTATGTGCCAGGCACTGTTTTAAGTGCTTTACAAATTATCTCATTTTGTCTTCACAGCAACCCCGGAAAAATAGGTGCTATTTTATAGATGAAGAAAATGTAGCAAACAGAAGTTAAATGACTTGCCCAGGGCTATACAGCTAACAAGTGCCAGATTTGAACTCAGTCTTCTTTACTCCAGGTCCCATGGTCTATCCACTGTGCCACTTAGTTTCCTTAGAATAAATATCTTTGCTTTTATCTGTTTCCAATTTCCCAGAATCAATAGCTTGCTTAAATAGTTTGGACTTCAGAGAATTCCTAAACTGTACTTTCCCTTTGAACCAGTCATACTACCATTGGGTCTATATCCCAAAGATATCAAAGAAAGAAAGAAAATATTTCTGTCTGTTTTTTTGTAGTAGCAAATAACTGGAAAAAATTGGGGAATGGCTAAAAAAAAATGTTGTACATGAATGCAATGGAATATTATTTTGCCAAAAGAAATGAAAAAAAGGACAATTTTAGAGAAACCATGGGAGATTTGTTATGAACTAATGCAGAGTAAAGTGTGTAGAACCAGAGGGAACCATTTATACACCAGCAATAACATTGTACAGACAAACAACTATGCAAACACTGATCTACACAATGTGACCAATAGCAATTCTGGAGGACATTTGGTGAAATACACTACCCACCTCCTGACAGAAAGGTAATAGATTCAGTATGTAGAAAGACACATACATTTGGGGGCATGGCCAACGTAGAAATTTATCTAGCTTGATATTTGTTACAAGGAACTTCTTTTTCTTTTTCTTATCCAATGGGCATAGGAGTAGAAGGGAGAGAAATTAATTTTTGTTTATTAAGAAAGTCACATTAAAATACTTTGAGTTGGATCAGTTATAACTACATGCAGTTCTTATCTTTATCCTATCTTCTAATTTAGTGTTGGTTTTTTACTTTTGCTCCAAATAGTCTATAGTCTTACACAAATAAATGATTCATAAATGAATCACATGTCAGTAACATCATTTTCTGTCAGTTAATATATAATCAATTTCATCTGTGTGATAACCTTCAGTGTTCATTATTTTCAATAATTTCTGTCTCAATGAAGAAAATATTTACTACATGGAAGCATAAGTTTTCTGAATAATCCATGTACCCTTGGCCTCTTTTATTTCTTAAATTTTGAACCACATTTCAGAACAAAAAGAAGTCATAGATGCTACCTACAAAATGATTTCTCTCGAGTCTTTAAGATAACTTAAGAATCCTTGATGGATGCAACCTCAGAGATAACTTAGAATCATGGTGTCTCTGAGCCTTACTTCTTTCTAGAAAGGAGTTTGTCTGTTAATCGATACAAAGTATGCATAAGATAAGACATGTATATTAGTCAAATGGATGGTCATAGAAGATCTCCAATGAGCCCAAATGGAAGAGGGTGATGTTGAGATGATGATGGTGAGATGATGATGTTTGTGGAAGATATTATGTTGCACCAAGTCCCACAACATTGCAGGGCCTCCTTAATGAGATCAATGGCTCTTCAAAAGAGATAAATAAACAATCTACTCAGGAAAGACCAGATAGATGAACATGACAGTTGCTCATTCTATGATGTCCAATTGATTGGAAAGCCCACAGAGTTAGTCTTATCAGTATGTATATTTTGGATATGCAAGTCAAGTCAAGAAGCATTTATTAAGCTCCTATTATGTTCCAGGCATTCTGCCGAGCACTATAGAGAGGTAAACAGTGAGACTTAATTTATTTGGAAATTGTGCAGCGCTTTCAATAATCTTAAACTGCTTCCTGACACAAATCCCCGTTGTTTAATATTGATTGTATTCTGATATTGCTAATAATACAAATAATGGAACATTAACCTCCAAAGAAACAAAATTGTGTCTGATGTAAAGGTCAGTGGGAAGAAACACTATGGGGTATCCATAGTCTGTAGCATATTACTAATACTGACGTCTATAAAAGTAGTGATGTGAAAATTGTTCTGTGAAGTTTGGTTCAGTCAAAAGGCCTCACTTGAGGACCTAGAGGGCCACTTGCAGCCTGGAGGGCTCAGGTTCCCCACTCCTGCTCCCTTGTTTCAAATCCCACAATTCTCTGTTCACAATATGAGCTCTTTGAGGGCAGGGACTGCCTTTCTTTTTATGTGTATTTATATTTGTCATGATAACAGAAAAGTAGGATATAAGGGAAGAACACGAGGGTTTTGAGATAGTGGAGTAGGGGACATGAGGAAACTTAGGATAGATGGCCTCTATGTTCAGTAAAGCAGGAGAAACTCTAACAGAAAGCAGACTGGGGAAATCATTGGAGAATTGAGAGAGGACAAGGTTTTGAACATCAAATTAGTGAAGTGGGATAGAGAGGCAAGCAATTTTGTGTGGCATCGAGGGCACGGTTGAGGTTAGATGACATGTCTACATGGTGTTATGATTTGCAGAAGAATACAAGCTCTTTGAGGGTAAGGACTGACTAATTTTTGTCTTTATACCCCTTGCACCTATTAGATGATTAATAAATTGTTGGGTTGAATGGAATTTTTTCAGCAAGGTTTTACTGTTGGAAAGTATGAATAGAAAAGGCAGATGGTTGGGGTGATCCAGGGCAGAAGACATAACTGCCTGTAGGAGTCAAGACTGCAGTTTAAAGGGGAATTGGCTAAGTATATGGTCCAGGCTGTCAAGGGTGACAAATAAGGCCAGAGAAGGAGTGACTGGGTGAAAAGGGAAGAATAGAACTGAGGTAAAGAAAAAGAATGGATTTGGGATGAATAAGTGATGAGGTGAAACAGCTCAAAGTCATGGAGCTGGCACTAGGATAATGCAGTGTAAGTTGGGAATTACAATCCCTGTGGATGGCTAAAATGAAGGGAAGTTCTGGGTCATGGGAACTGAGGAGGAAGAGATTGTAGAACTGGGACATCAGGGCTTTTTGAGTGGATGTTAGTGTATACATTGAGATCCCCAAGTAAAAGGGCAGGAGTTGGATCAGAGAAAAAGACTGTGAGATGTGTAAAGAACCTCAAAGAAATCAGAGAGTGGGCACTGGAGGCCAATAAAGATGTGCACTGGGGAAACCTTTGTAATAACTTTCTATCCTGTAAAGGGCGGGTCCCCACACATTAGGAATCATTAGAATATAGCAAGAGTTGTCCAACCAACAAAGCAAAATAGGCAAAGTTTTCTTTTCACAGTCTTTTCTGTTTCCTTTTCTGAATCCTTCTTCCACTTTCTACCTGCTCTGCCCTGATTCTAAGACTCTTAGGGCTTTCATGCTCTTAGCTCTCCTGTCCCAAACCAGCAGCCCTATTTTCAAAATTTCCCCTCTTGGCTCACACTTGGCTCACATAGTGTTAAAAGGCACTGACTAGGTGTCTGGAGATTAGCAGACTAAAGTAATTTACAATGAGGTGTCAATGAGCCTTACTTCTCTCTAGGGGTATTTGCATTTCAGAAAAGAATTTGTTAAACCTGAATGAATCAATAATTAGTAGAATGAGTAGGGTTGGTGGCAGAGGTGGACTGGAATTTATGAGATGAACTACTCCCTTTCCTCTTACAAAGTCTGTCACGAGTAAAATACAGTGAGTCAGCTTGCAGCTGCAAACTATGAACTTTTCATCTTTGCATTAGAGACCAAAGGAACTCTGATCCTGGAAAGGAAGAAAACCATTTCAGGGAAATGGAGTGCCTGGCTACTGGTGAAGGGAGGGAGAGGTGGAGGGAGAAGGCTTTGTGCAGTCACATACCTTGAAGAAACTATTGTCAAGAAATTCAGATTTGAGTCCACCAATATCTTCCTCTCTTGCTGCATCTACAGTTTGCTTCCTTCCTCTGTGTTCACAGTTTTCCCTTCTGTTGGGACTAGATGATGCTTAAGGTCCCTTTCAACTCTATTTATTATTTAACAGGTATTTATTTAGCATCTCCCATGCCCTGCACAAGGTAGGTACTACATGGCCTCAAATAGACCCATGAGGCATCTTTGTTTAATTGAAAGGAACATCAAGCATTATGCTTTGCACCACAGCCACATTCAGATTATTTTTGTGGGGGACTGTAGTCTCTTCCATTCAATGATTAACTAAAAAAAAAATCTTCAGCCATCGTCATAGATTATCCTATTAAATTATATTTCTGGACACTGGTGACACCGGTACTTCCACTCTCTGCATGTGTCCTTGTAGAGGCAACTCTCTTGAAACTGGCAAGATTTTTTTTTGACAAAATGTAGTAATATGTTCCTCTGCCTCACGGTATGATATATTTATCTTCATATTCATCCTTCCATGAGTGGTTCTGAAGTAGCTATGGCTTTTGCTAATCACTTAGCTTTTCAAGGATATCCTCAAGGAAATTACACACAAATATTTTTTAAAGATTAATCAATTCTGAGTTCAGAATACTAGGAGTACCATATGTGAGAAGGATATAGACAGAAAGATTCTTAACAAATATTAAATCTGGAAGGCACCTTAGAGGTTATCTCCTTTATTTAATAGGTGAGTGAGCTGAGACTTCCAGAGGGAGAAAGATTGGCTCAAAGTTACAAGGTTATGTAATGCCCCGGTTTTAGCCAGGACAAAAACCACAGTCTCTCAATTCTCCATGTAGTCTTTTCTATTTTTCCCATGCTGTGTGTCTTCCCTGTCCAAATCAGCATTGGAACAGCCCCTCTCAAATAATCAGAGAGAGATGGATTCAGAAAAATATTGGCAATTGTAACTCATTTGTACCACAACTCCAACTAGTCCAAGAATTATTAGACCCACTTCATAGATGTGTAGACAGCATCAGAGAATAACCCATCCTATGCTCTATGTACACTGATCTAAGTTCTAGATTTCTTCCTGAATTTGTTCTTCATTCAACATTTGCTAAGGACTTCCTGTATACAGAATCCAGGACTAGGTGCTAGATAGATATAAAATTTACCTAAGTCTGGGTCTTTGCTTTCAAGAAACACTAATCTAATAGGGAGATTTAACATGACAGAAAACTATAACACAATTACATAGTAACTGTGCTAAAGGGTTTTAAAGGGAATATGATGTGAATTAGAACTGGGAAAATCATGGAGGGAGTTGCCAGACTAGTGCTCTTCTTGTCTTCTCTCCAGTCTTCTACTTACCTGGTTCCCATTCCCTTTAATACTTGACCCTGTATTTTCCTTTCTTCTGAGTCATAGCAATGATTAGTAACATTTATATTGAGTTTTAAGGTTTGCGAAGCACTTTAAATTTTAGTTATCCTCGTAGCTGAGGCTATGGGGTTGGTTGCCAATGGGATAGATACTCCTTACTGTGGGGAGGGGTCACAGCCTGGGGGGCTGCCATTGCAGCTCCAAGTGGCCAGACCCTGGCTGCCATCTTGGCTTTGTTTCCACTGTAAACACCTTCAGCTCAGAGCCAGGCTTACACTTTGACCAAGCCTCCATAGGCTCTGTCTTTAGGAGGCTCCCAGGGAATGAACGTGTGGAGGCTCCAGGCAAAGCTGGCCTGGATCATGCCCAGCAGGGCTGGGACTGGCATTCCTGGGCTGTGGCTGGGGCTCCAGGGTGGGGGGGAGCAGTCAGCCAGTTGGGGCTGTCTCTGTCTGCCAGCCAAGAGGATGGGAGCAAGCTTGGAATGGAGCCTTTTGGGTCCCTCTGGCTCACTGTTAGCGAGAGCAGCCCAGAGGTCTGGGGTGGGTGCTGGGTGGCTGCTGGGCGCTGGCCAGAGTCTGCCCCTTGCCCTGGGGCGCAGGGTGGGCCTCCAGGAATGTAGAAGGCTGAGTGGCCTGCGTGCCCCGAGGGGAGCTCTCTGGTCTAGAGCCCTGTGCCTGAGCAGCCCGCCCCCGGCCCGGCGTGACCTCCCTCGGCCACCAGGTGGCTCCTGCACACTGTTCACTATGCTCAAGGGATGGCTGGTGCGTGTTACTGCTCCTTCCCCGGGTCCTCTCCTCCCCTCAGTCCATCTCTTTCTTCTCTCCTCCCCCCAGTCCATCTCTTTCTTCTCTCCTCCTGCCTCCTCACTTCCTCTTCTCCCTCTTCCCTCCCTCCCTCCTCTTTCCTTCCCTCCCAATGACTTCTTCTTCCCTTCCTGCCTCCTTATCTCCTTTTCTCCACCTTCACCTCCTTCTCTCCCTTCCTTGTTCTACCTTTCCTCCACTTCTCTGGGGTCTTTGCTTGTAACAGCCGGGGCTTGGCTTTGGGGCTGCAGGACCTCTGTGTTGGCAGTCTCTGGAAGGGCCTTGAGAATCAGCGAAGGTGGCCCGTCTGCTCCCTGAGGAGATGTGCTTGCCCAGGGGTCTCAGCCTGGGGAGATGCCCCCCCAGCCCTCCCTGGGCAAGCTTGGCTCCCTGGTTACCGCCTCCCAGCTGGGCTTCTCTCTAGGAACCTGCTCAGCTGTGGCGAGTGACCAGGACGCCCCTCTAGACCTTGCTGGGCTCTGCCTTGAGAAGGCTCCCCGGGCCAGTCTGTCTGGTGACTCGGAAAAAGCTGCTGGCTGGGGTCTGGAAAGTTGGCCCCAGCAGCGTGTACACGCGAGCCCTCCCCTCTCTAAGCGGTGGCTGGGGCTGGGGGCGGGGGAGAGGGAGTCAGCTAGGTGAGTGAGGGTGTGGGGCCCACTGTCTGCCAGCTGGCATGGCAGGAGCAACCTTGGGGTGATGCCCTTTTAGTCCCTGTAGCCACAGGGGGCTTAGCAGGGCACACTCGCTCCTAGCAGGAGCAGCAGAGAAGCTGAGACTGGTGACTCTCACAGCAGGGAGCTGGGGGCTGGGCAGACCCTCCACCTAACAACTAGTAAAACAGCTGTGTTTGTGCTCAGGCTGGGGCTGATTATGTGCAAGGAGCGCTCCCTCCCTCCTTCCCTCTCTCTCTCTCTCTCTCTCTCTCTCTCTCTCTCTCTCTCTCTCTCTCCATTTCTCTCTCTCTCTCTCTCTCCCTCTTTCTCTCCATCTCTCTCTCTCCATCTCTCTCTCTCTCTCTTTCTCCATCTCTCTCTCTCTCTCTCTCCCTCCCTCTCTCCATCTCTCTCTCCCTCTCTCTCTCTCTCTCTCTCTCACACACACACACACACACACACACACACACACACACACGCACACACATGTGGTGTGGTGGAAGCCATGCTCCTTCTCTCTGTTAGAACCATGTATCAGACCCTCCCCACCCCTCCTATTTCCAGTCTCTTTCATCAAGGTCATTCCTTCTTATCTGTGGGCAAGAGGTTCTTACAGACTTTGTGCATACATGTCTCTTGAATTCTGGTGGTTGAGGGACTTTAGGCTGGTTCTATGGACCATGGGTTGGGATATCTGCTGAAGGAACCTTTGTTTCAAATACACACATAGACACACACACACACTTTCATCTTTGTAAAAAATAATGGGTCTCAGACCATGATCCCCCACTTTCTTCTCCCTTGGGCTTCTAAATCTTTCTGGAAGGTGGTTTAACCTGTCAGACTCATGTCAAAAGCAGAGCAGAAATGTCCTGGGGGCAAGGTTTCTTTGGAAGAAGCCAGGATCACTTCTCCGCTGCTTTGTTCTGCTGCTGGTGACACACACAGCTTTAGACCTGATATTTTTATCTCCTCACAGGCACCATCTAGAGGCAAAGAGCGGACACAGTGTCTGACTGATTAATGTTGACAGGGCTAACACCTTATGCCCAGACACACAATTCTGGACAATTTTCCTGGATGTTCTATCCAAACATCTGAAGGTCTTTTTGTCTCAAACGAAAATAGGCTTGGAAAATTCATATCCATTAAAAAAAAATAAACAAATGAAAAACCACCAACTCCATGAGTAATATTACTCTTAGCAGCATCACGGAACATCAGAAATGGAAGGAATCTTGTAACATACAATGTGAAATGTCAAACCTGGAAAAGACCTTAGTCACCATCTAATCAACCCCCTTCATTTGTCAGATGAGGAACATGGGGTACAGAGAGATAAAGTGACTTATTCACAGTCCTGTAGTTACTAAATGGCAAAGACCTGAAGCAAGTCTTCTCCTTCCAATTTTTTTTCTCTAGGATACCACGCAGTAGCCTGGCATTTGATAATCTCTCACAGGACTCTTTCTTAACTGTTACATTCAGGTACTCTGAGAGGATACTGTTTTAATATTTCAACCCAACAACACTCTCATTTATATTTAAGGTATTTTGAGATTCTTAAATGACTGATAATGACCTTGCAAAACAGCCACTTGAACATCAAATGTACTTTTCTATATATGTAAAAGTTTTACATACACAAAATTTTCCCCACATAGCCCATAGAACCATTTTATATACATGTAATGCATATTATTTACATATATGTGTAATAGTGATGCCCAGTATTTATGTAACACTTTAGAGTTTAGAAAGTACTTTGTAAATTTTTCTCATCTTATCTTCACAACAAACCTTGAAGGTAAGTGTTATTCATATTTTACAGATGAAGAAACTAGGGTTGAGAGAGGTCATGTGACTTAGGGTCACACATCAAGGAAAGTTTTTGAAGCAAGATTTAAACTTAGGTCTTTCTGATGTCAGGTCCTGTACTCTATCCATTATGTGAACTAGGTGTTATACACACACACACACGTCTGTCCATACAAATACACAAATATATATTTACTTATATGTGTATATATTTAAACACATACACATATGGAGAGAGAAATCATAGTTGTATATATATATCTATATATCCATTTATTTATGCAATACACAAATTATATGAAGAAATTATATATAATATATACATGTCCATATATATACACTTGCATACACACACACATATATATTATATATAAATAAATATTCAGAGAGAGAGAGATGGAGAGGGAATATGAGGGGTGGGGCATTGTGTATAGTAGATAAAGAACTGGTGTACTAGAAGTCTTAGAAGACCTGGGGTGAAGTCCTTTCTCTGACATATTCCAGCTGTGAGAGCAGGGCAAATCATTTAACCTCCCAGTGTCCTAGGCAACTGTCTAAGAATAAAAAAATGAATAGGTGATAATTTGCACTCATAGAAGGGGTTTTCTTATTGGGAATTTCTTATAGTAATGAAATTACAGGTTCTTTTTGTCTCTGTCTCTCTCCATGTAAGTAATATAAATAATTATATATATACATATATATATCTCCATATTAGTAATTTATATGTATTGATGAATTGAAGTTGAGAATCTCAAGGAATATGTGAAATTAAGAGGGTGGTAGGTATCAAGATCAGAATAACAGTTTTTGAAGTACCAGGAAATTTACCATCTTACAATGAAGAATTCTTCATGTGTGTGTGTCTTGGTGCACATGCATATGCCAAAAATAGCAGGAAGGATACTGGATGGTATCCATACCATACATTTGGATGGGAACATCTGGCTTCAGGTCCTGACTGATACTTAGAAAGTGGCTATGTCACTGAGAGTAAGTCAGTTCAACTCTGTGACTCAGGTTTCCCATCTGAAAAAAAGTGAAACAAGAAAACAAGATGGTCTCTAAGGTTTCTTCTAGCTCTGGCATTTCAGGTTCTTTGTTACAACATTCCTCCCATTTCAGACATTCTATGAGTCTACCAGGAGTAATATTTACCCATGGTGTTGCTTCAGTTGTTTTTTTCTTTTAATGGACTTTCATGGACATGCATTTCCCAAGTCTATTTCTATTAGAGAACCTGCCTTCAGACTTTTGAACAAACGTGCAAACAATTGTCCAGAACTGTGTGACTGGGCATGGGGTGTTAGCCTTGCTATTGTGAGTCAAAAGAAGCTATGTCTGCTCTTCACCCCTAGATGGTGCCTGTGAGGAGATAAAAAACCAGAAGTCTAAACTGTTCCACAGCCTGGATGGGGAGGACAAAGAGAAGGGAAGTAATCTCAGCTCCTTCCAGAGAAACCTTGCCTCAGGATATTTCTGCTACAATTTTGACAGTCGTCTGACAGGTTAAACAGGCTTCCAACAAGACATGGGCCCTGAGAGGGAAGGAAGTACGGGACCTTCCCTCCCTGCACCCCCCAAAGGTGTATATGAGTGTGTCTGTCTGTCTGAAGCAAATTTGCTTTTAGCAGATCTTTTAACTCATGGCCCATATAACCAGCTCCATGTCCCGTAGTCACCAGGGCCCAAGTGAAACACACACTGTTTACAAGAACCACTAACAGAGAGAACAAAAGCTTCGGTAGGCACAAAACTTAGGTGGATAAACCTGATAAATGGTTCTTTTAGTGGACACCTGCAATGACCACCACTCACATGCGTGCCGATGCAATATGTTTATTTATTGGTGGCAGAGAATAGTTTTTGGTTATCTGGTATCTGTGGTGGAATTGCTTTTTCACATTTCCTAAAGCACCTATTGTCTGAATACAGTAGCTGTAAGGGTATTGGAATATCTTATGGGGCATTTATCAATGTTAGTGCATTGATGCATAAGGGAAGAGGGGGTAGATATTGAATCTCATCTCACTACCTGAAATGTTCCTGGATGTGAAGGTGAAAGTCTGTTTCTGAGAAATCAGTCACTATCTGTGCCTCCAAGAGGCTCGGCTGTTTGCGTTAAGAAGCCCAGAGGTGATATTTCTCAAATGATCATGGTCTTGTTTTTGTATTACCATCCATGAACTCCCTTTGCTAAATATTTTCCTTTTGGAGTTTCCATTTTTAGAAAACTCATCTGTTGTTAAAATTTTCTTCAGGTGAGAGTAAGGCAACGTGTTCCCTATCTGTTAATAGTCTGAAAATTTTTGTCTTTTTTTAGGCTAATTTTAAGAGTTTTGGACACTGAAACAGATGGGCAAAGTCCAAAGAAAGGGACTTCAACTAGTCCCAGATACTTTCCATTCCTTGGAGAGAGTCATAACTGGTTTTTTTCAGGAAAGGTCTTGTAGGTTCTATGTGTCTGAACATGAAGAGAGCAGAGGTGATATACAGTTTAGACAGACCTATAGATAAGTACAGCAGAGTAAATCTGTAAAACTGGTCTCTGTGGCAAGGTTAGGTTGTAATGCATGGATTCCCATCGACATAAATGAAACTTTATGTGTTCTGACTGGAACAGCTGTAGGGGTCTAAAGGCACTTGAAATCAAGTTAAATAACATGCAGTGCATACCATTCTTATCATGGTACAAATAACAAGAAACAGTATGCAATAGGTCACGATACATATGGTGTGCAGGGAATACTGCATGCACTAGGGTATATGAATTATGTGATATGTAGCTCAAAAGTTATTTTAGCTAAAATTGACCCTCCAGGGTCTGGAACCTACTCCAAATTTCCTCATGCTGTTGAGCTGTAGAATAGAGGAAAGTGGAGAAAGGGGGAGGAAGAATCACCACTTCTTATGTGTTTCTATGATTTTAGACATCAGAATTTATTTGCCAAAGCAATATTTCTTCATACATCCGGAATTCTGAGCCACAGAGTATGAAGCCAACCCATGAACTTCTCCAGCTAGGTATTCCCAAACAAAGTAACAATTGCAGCCCTGGAAAATGTCTTTTCCCTTAGTGGTCCTCTCCAGAGTGCTCTAAGTCATGTTTGGGAGTCTTTAGATGTATACACTTGTCATGCTGGAGAGATCTTAAAACAAAGCATTCTTTATGTATTTGTGTGTGCATGTGCACACACGCTCATTTCCAGGACAAGTCCCAGTAACAGGTTTCTGGGTAAATGAGCATTGTATTGCCTTCCATCAGAAATGACTTGAAAATAAAGTGCTTTAATGCTAATACTGCAGATGTCGGCAGGAAACTCAGCACAGCCCTGAACACTGTACTTAGATAGCTGTGCAAAAGAGTACATGAAAGAAAGAGCTAATGTGCACTACTTCTATTTAAGATAGGAGGAAATAGAAATTGTGATAGCATGCTATTTCAAGTAATAATAGAAAGTACTTGATGTTTACATGGTGAATGGATCAATACTAATTCTGTAGTCAGGGCACATACAGTAGTTTGGATTATACAAGTGATAGATGCACTCAGTATAGCTGAAATTTCCACCCTGCAACGTTTATTTCTTGCTGCGTGTTAGATGGAATTTTCCACCCAACTATCTGGAAGGATTTGCATAAGAATGGTGATAGAGCAGTATTCTTTAATGATGTGCTTTTCCTTTGTCAAACTTCAAAAATGTCTACGGTGCATGATGAGGTTCGGATGAATTGCCAAGCTAATGCTTTTATATTTTCTTTAAAGAGCTTATCTTCACTGTGTTGTGGGAGTTGCTTTATATTGTTGGCATAAAGGCGGTGGCAGTAAAGCTGACTTTGTAGCACATCCCCCCTTCCCACCAAAGAAAGCCTCCTCCCCCACAAAAGGTTTGACCCCGTTAGGAAGGCAAAATGAGAAGATCCTCCACTGAAGTTGGTTCCAGCTACAATGAGGCTGGTCATTTGTATGGAATTTGTGCTGCATTGTACAGTTACTCACCATTCTAATCATTAAGCTGGGAATGTTGTACTCTTCACACAGTCATCTCTTGGTAGTTTGACTTTAACCAGCACAGGTTGCTGTAACATGGGATTGAAACTGGGTCAAAGGAGGCTTCCTGGCAGGATGACATCCTTGAATTAATCAAAGCTGAGCATGATGCCAGATTTGGGAAGTCTTTGCCAATTTCAGTTATTAAAGAGATGGCTATGAAATGATCCAGTGAACCTTTCCTTCCCTGTTCCCACTTCCCCCCATCCCAATCAGATTCTAATTTTTACAATGTGAAGAGAAAAGCGACTGGAAATGTTGGGAATTCCAGGAATGCAGCCTTCCAGTGAAAAGAATCTCATTCCTGAGAGGTGAGCCCTGAGAATTACTTTCTAGCTTCTACTTTGCAGCACTTATTTAGAAATATCAGAGTGATCAGAGTGAAAAAGCAAGAAGAAAAAGTTTAGATCCATAGACTGGATGACCTAGAACCTTCTGAAAGTGTTAATTGCATATTTGATTTCAGGGAGTCCCTTTACATTTTTGAGAGAGTTGATTGTTTTTAATCTGTTTTTTTGTTTTGAGCACGGAGGTGATCATTTTTGATGACATTTGCCCCTCAAGGCATCTATTTTCTGTGAGAAGGATTGGAGATTTTTTTCCAAAGAACTTTTCAAAGAGAAAACACTAGATATAGAGTGAAGTGAGAAGAACTAGGACAGTAATTTATACTATAACAGTGCTATAAAAAATTCACAACTTTGAAAGATGTAAAAACAGATCAATGTACTGATCAACCCTAATTCCAGATGACGAATGATGAAGAAAGCTGCCTACCTCCTGAAAGAGTGGTGATGGAATAATCTGCAGAATGAGACAATTTTGGACGTGGCCTATGAAACTTTGCTTTGCTTAACTATGTGTATTTCTTACAAGAATTTCTTTTTCTTTTTCTGAGGGTGAAGTGGGAAGGATAAAAAATAGATACCTGATAATTAAAAAACATACAACCAAAGAACAAAGAGAAGGCACTAAAAGTAAGCTACTTTATCATTCTGTATCATTCATTCATTCAACAGTCATTGGCTAAATTACTCCAGGGTGCAGAGGACTATGCCAGTAGAGATACAATATTTAGGTAAGATCTGATTCCTGCCCTCATGGAGCTCCCTGGTTAGTAGGGACATGAAACACAAACATAGATAACTATCATGTAAAGTGTTACAGATAAGTATGTTAGAAAGAGGTTAAAATTGCTTTGTGAAGTCTGATGATGTTTGAGCTTTGGTGTCATTGCTAATGGGAAAGATCATGTCATAATCAAGTACATAAAAGCTTCTTGAAGAATGTTATTCTCTCTCATGTGTTGGGCCATCATGGATGAAAATAGCAGCATGAGATCTAATTTCATCTCTGATGCAGGCTCTCCTTTAGCCTGTCAGTTTGTGGAAGGAGACCATACTGTAGCTATGATGATTCTGAGGTTCCTTGGGTATATCAATCTCACAGGTTTTCCTATTGGGGCATTGCTAATCCACAGATGTTATCTAATTCTGTTTGGAAGAATCTTGGGCTGCTGAAAAGGTGGTAGAAAGTGGACAATCCCTACTCTTAATTACATGAGCATACCTAGTTTCGGTTAGTGTTTTCATCCTAAATGTCTGAAGGGCCATTATGTTTCGAGGTTATGATGGCAAGATTGCATTCTTGCAGGTCCACAGAGACCTCCCATTATGGTGCTAACACTAACATAAATCAACATCAATGCAAGTTATATTGCCATTGAAATAACAAAAGAAATTAAATACAGACAACTAACCACATTGAAATAATTTTAAGCTAAAGACAGAGACTTGCTAAAGCAAGGTAATTTTGAGTTAAAGAGTGTTCCACACTGGGGAGAAATTGAAGAAAGAAAATAATTTTATAAGGAGCAATTTATGTTGCCAGCAATTTTCTATAATTCTCGTGCTTTTATTCAAATACAAATATCTGAAGAAATAGTGTCGTTTCCTTACCACCCATCTTCCTTCCTGACTGACTTTGCAGCAAAAAGATGACAGGAAGAGGTATTATCATAGTCATTTATTAGTTATTTAGCATTTATTAGGTGTCTCTAAAGCATTCTGATGCACCATAGAACATTTCAGAGGATAAAGTCCATGATCTCAAAGAGTTTTCATTCTGCCAAGGGTGATATGTGGATGAATATGCAAAGGGTGTTTTGGCAGATGCTAAGTCTAAATGGTTTTGCATATGTCCCCTTGGTCTGTGTGAAGCTCTGGGCTCTGAGTTATGGTCCTGGCTCTGACCCTGACTTGTCTAGCAGGGGGCAAATCATTCTTCCAGCATCTTCAGCTCTGGAATGGAACTGTTAATACATGCCTCCTAGAGAAGATGTTAAAATGATTTATGTTAATTCTGAAAAGGGCCATGCCATTATCATGGGGCTTCCGCGTTTACGCCCTTAGCGTCATCAAATACCAGGGCTAAATTTGTGTAGCTGAATTGAAGTAATTGGACCATGGTCGATCTGATTGTTTCAATTCAATTCAATTTAGCAAATGTATAATAAGTGCCCAATATGTTCTAAGCACTAGGCTAGGCACTAGGTTTACAGCCACAAAAGGGATATAGCCCTTCCTTCAAGGACCTTACCATTCACTGGTGGGAAAAGATATGAACACAGAGAAGGAAATTCAAAATATATACAATATAATCTCTGGGATGGGAGGAGAGTGCCAATAACTTGAAAGATTAGAAGAGACCTTCTATAGGAGGTGGCACTAGTGATGAACCTTTAAGGCTGGGGATTCCAAGAAGTAGATGTAAGGAAGAAGAATATGATGGGCATAGGCGGTAGTGTCTTCATTCACTGGTTCAACGTGCTGGGAAATTGATTGGTTTTGAATATAACTAAAAATACTAAATCAGCCATCCTGAGGCTGATTTAGTAGCAATAGATCCACATGGCCCTGGTGAGCCTTAGGGACCTGAACATTGTACCAAGTGCTACAAGACTGACCCAGTTTGTACGAGACAATCCTTAATTTTAAGGAATTTTGAATCTAAGTGGGAGAGAAGACAGCATCATATAGATGGGATAAAGGTAAACAGAATATACAGAATGGTCATTTGTTAGTATACGGACTAAAAAAAGACCTTTCATGGGATCCTATGTGTAATAGAAGGGACTTCATTAGTACTTGATTAATGTTGAATGGGTGGTTAAGTTGAAAAGACTGGAATGCTATGAGGGAGACAAGTGAGTCTGAGTGAGTAAAAGAGGTCTTCTGGAAAAGGCATGCTTTTAGCAAGCTATTGAACCCTATGACTCATAGCTTCCTCATCTGAAAAATGTGGTGAATAATACTTCTCTTACTTTCCTTGCTAGGTTTTAGGGAGGAAAGCACTTTTTAAATTGCAAAGAACTTCAGGAATGTGAGTGGCTATGATGGTAATGATATTTACTATCTCATATATAACATACATTATGTAGCCTGCTATAGTAGAAAAAGGGCAAGCCTTGGAATGAGGAAGGAGTGAATTGAAGTCTTGTGCCTGACACATACTGTTACTGTGTCACCATGGGTGAGTCACTTACCTTCTCTATGTCCTAGGCAACTCTTTGTAAGTTTAAATTAGTCAATTACAAAAGAAATGCTAAACTGTATCAGTAGAGGAGATTCCCTACATGGGTGAAACAATAGACCGTAGACCCTCCTCCTAATAATGCTAATATAATTATAAAACAGCAGCGACTATAATTATAAGAAACAACTCCAGAGTACGTGTTGGTAGAAGGAGCAGGATGGAATGGTCCCAGACAATGAGAGGCCATAGTTACATTTCTGAAACAATATTTTTTTTTAAACATGGCGGTGTAAATAGTTACAATGTTTTACTATCAACATCCTTGTTCTTTTGATGGATGGAGGATGAAATGTGAATGGGGAAGTGAAGGACAGCCTGGTATCTAAACACCAGGATGAGTGTCAACAGTTTAAAGGAAAATGGTGAAAAGAGTATGATGGGCACATGTATTTGATTGAAAAGGGAAGCATTAAGTGAACTCTGACCTCCTAAGATCACCTCAATGTGCAAGGATACTTTCAGTAAAGTGCTGCAAGGTGTGTGTTTGTGTGTAAACTCCTATGTGGATAGCCCACAAAGTCTGATCCCAGGAAGGTGTCCTAAAAACTGACACAGTCATGCCAGCATTTCCTCTGCCAGGGCCTTGCTTTGGGGGTTTATATCTCAACCTCAATCTTACTTTAACGTAGATTTAGAATTGAATTAATGGCACTGTTAGAACTGAGAAATCACTACTGTCTTCCCATACAGAGGCCATGTGATATTTGGAAAGCTATTCCAGGGTGAATAAAGCTCTATAGCAGTGAGAATAAAGCCCACAGTATCTGAGAAGTTCCACCACCTGGGATTATTGTTACAGGAAGCATTAACCTTCCATAAAAATTCCTTTGCTAGTTGGGAATTTAAATGGCAGTCACTATGAGAGGAGATATTAAATCTTAGCAACATTACGCTACCATGTTCTCTTAGAACAGTGCCTTCTTCGGTTTTTGTCAGTTTATTGCCATATACAATATTTCATATACAAATAACATTGATAGCACACACACAACTACTTAATGATATATGGTATGCCTTGCTTTATCTAAGTGTAGAAAGTTTTGTGTAAATTGAATTTTTATAAAATTTGAAAAACAGATACCCCAACTAAGGAATACATGATGCTTTTATATTTTATGTGGAAGTATAAATTTAATTCTCATATCAATATTTCAAGGACCTCTGGTTGCATCATTATCGGCATTCTTTCTACCAGTACAGATCACAGTGGCTTTCATGAGTTGCTGTAGCCAAAAAGAATCATCACTAACATGCTGGTGATAAGTCTCTCCTCAGGAAGCTAGGCTGGTACTCAGACAACTGGCATCCAGGCTGCTGCCTGGCCCTGGACTTGAAGTCTTTCCAGGTTGGCACAGTAGACTCTGCCAGTGCTTATGCTCCACTGGTCTTTGAGAACCTGTGATCACCCCTATGCCACAAAGAGGCACTGGAACAGAACTTGGTTGGGTTCATTTCATTCTAATGGAATTTAAGCTCATGAAAGAAGTTTACTAATAGCAATAATTCACATTTATATGCATAATTTAAAGGTTTACATGTTACTTAATATGATCTCTCATTTGATTTTCTAAGACCCTGTGAGGTAGGTGCCCATTTTTTTCAGAAGAGGAAACTGAGACTGAGAGTTTGGGTGACTTGTCTTTGGTCACATATCTACTAAAAGTCTGTAATAGGATGGGGAATCCAGTTCTGCTTGACTACAACTCCAGGGCCCTATTCACTATACCACACTACCTTTCAATAAATTCTGAAGGTGCAGCCAAGTTTTTCATTCAGCGGTTGAGGAGCATTGTTTTGGAATCAGAAGATCTAAGCTCAAGTTCCAGCTCTCACCTTCGACAAATCTTTTCGCTGGACTAACCCTAAATTTCCTCATCTGTAAAATGGAGGTAATCCTACTTGGGCTTCCTATTTTACTGGGTTGTCATGAGCAAAGTGCTTTGTGAATTTTTAATCACTCTAGAAATGTGAGAGATCATTAATAAATGATCCTTTTCAATGTTTTGAGGTTATCATACAACAGTTTCTTTGATAGGCTAGAAATACAGAAAACTACTACAAGTCTGAAGCACTGTACTGGTCAGCACCTTCTCAAAACCATAGCTCATGCACCTCTGTGAATTTACTTTTTACCAGCTAGCCAGTAGACAAGTTAGTTCAGAACAAAAGACAGTTTTTGTCTCAAATAGCACAGCAAATAAAGTGATGAGAAACATGCCCTGCCTTCTCCAAACCCCAGGGACACAAGGGGTACTTTACACAAGCTACCAGACCATTGGTGGG
>CM053769.1:18188259-18389953 GCA_028658325.1 Potorous gilbertii | reverse complement strand
TTTTTTCTGGTAGACTTGGAACTTCATTGCAATACAAGGACTTTAAAAAAATTCCCAGTGCTCTTTTAAGGCAAAATGCCTTCCACATTCAGAGAAAGAACTATGGAATTCAATTACAGAATGTAGCGGATCATTTTCTTTTGTATTGTATTGGTTTGTATTGTTTTGGTTTGTTATATGATTTCTCCCATTCATTTTAATTCTTCTATACAGCATGACTATGGTGAAAATGTATTTAATAGGAATGTATATGTAAAACCTACATAAAATTGTATGCCATCTCAGGGATGGAGGGGGAAGGTGGGGGGAGGGAAGGAAAAAAAATCTAATTATATGGTAGTGATTATAGAACACTGAAAATAAATAAAATTAATAAATTAAAAAAATTATCTACACCAGGATTATTTGCTCAATGGTTCTAAAACTGAAAGGAACCTTAGAAGCATTCTAGTCTAATATGAACAGAATCAGATTAAAATAAAAAATAAGATTAAAATGTAATTGGGGAAACAAATTTTTAAAAAATTCAATACAACAAAAAAATAAATTGTCTGTGCCTGTGGTAATTCAAAGTCCCTGGTACCAGACAATTTTCTAACTTAGGGTTTGACATTAGGGCAGGTAGATTGTACAATGGATGGGGTGCTGGAGTCAGGAAGACCTGAGTTCAAATTCAGCCTCAGAAACTGACTAGCAGTGTGACCTTAGGCAAGTCACTTAACTTCTGCGTACCTCAGTTTTCTCATCAATAAAATGGGTATAATAGAAACACCTACCTCCTAGGGTTTTGAGGAGGATAACATCTATAAAGCACTTTGTAAACCACAAAGAGCTATGTAAATGCTATTTATTCTTATAATATTATTAGTAGTAATTAAAACATCAGGCATTTCTAAGCAACGATCACCAAATCATTGTATTTTAAATACTTAAGTAAAATTATACAGTAATTTACTGCTGTTGTCTTTACTATTCCAACTCTTCAGTTAAAGGTTGCAGCAATTTGTAGATAATTTTCTTAAACTCAGGCAGGATTACTTCAGAATTTAGTTCTGACCTGTCCACACCACACACACACACACACACACACACACACACACACACACCCCTCCCCCTACCACACTTCTTCAGAAGGTGCATAACCAGGAAACAATGTTCCAACTGGAATTAAATACTGTAACAACTAGAGGGAAAAGCAACAAATAACTTAAGGGGAGGGCTAAGATTTCCATATTGTACTTTTCAGATGCTATTATGAAATGGGTGATGTTTATTTATCTTTGATGTTAGCTCATTTATCCCTTGAGTACCTTTCTCTCCCCTGCTCTGATGTCTTACCATGAGGCCCCATGCCAGAGGTCACAACTTTCATGTTGCTACTTGGCTACATGGACCATCCTGTGTAGCCTTTCCAGACAGTGCTCTGGATCAGCCCTTATCCTTCCATCAAAACTGAATTTTAATGTGGGGTGGTGCTTTAATATATTTCTGATGATGGGATTTTCAACATTAACATTAGGAGCAGGGGGGATATTTTTTGGCTGGTGGGGGAAGACCTTTCTGGTATCCTTTGATTCATAGTTTATAGGCTTCTATTCTTCCTGACTCTTAAAAAATAATAATTCACATTACTGTAGTAGTTAAGGTGTAATCCCTTTGAGGGAAGGGAGGAGTAAGACTTCTAGTTCAGTCTTCACAGCAGAAATAGACATAGATATGTTAGAGGATGTTCAGTTACCTGAACAAGAGGTACAGTAATTCTTGGTCTTTGTGAAACTGTATGTATAATGTTCTAACTACACCGTACCATGCTAATGATCCCAGTTATTCCTGCAAATGATTGCTTAAGTTGACTTACATTACCTCCCAGCTGATAAAACTCTTCTTTTTTTTGCTACCCTGTACCTCTTTAGATCACATATTTCATTTTATCTTGGATGCCCCTTGACTATGCTGGAAACCCCATGAGGATAGCAATTATTTTTAATCTAGACCCTATACCTCTTTCAGTATTAAGCACAGAGTCCCTCAACCCAGTTAGTTAATTAACATTTATTAAATAACCTCTACAGATCAGGCATTGTGCTAAGCACTGAGGCTACAGAGAAGGGTAAACACAGAAAGTCCTTGATAAATGTTTGCTGTTGGCTTACTCTTCCTGGATTGTATCAACAAGGTGGAAGGAAAGGGCAAAGACAAATTCAGTGAAGGCCAGTGTTCCCGCACTGGCTCTCCCTCACTGGCTCTCCCTCACTGGCTGAACTGTCTGACAGCACTGAGCTGGCATAATGACCAATTAAAGCCACCACTGGCTGGTCTGATGCTGAGTAGTAAAAAGTTATTCAGGGACACTGGTGGAAAGAGGGATAGACAGTGGTCTCCTCTCTATTTTTATGCTCCCTTCCATTGCTATTTCAGGGCTCTCTCTGGTATCATTGGTGGAGCCCAAGGCCATGTGCTACTGGTCTCAAGAGGTCATGAGTTTACTTTTATTTGAAAAACAACAGTAAGAGATAATCCTCTGGATGAAGAGCCAGTAGTTATCTTTCCATATGAAATGCTGGGTAAGCATATTACCTGGCATGCATACCACCTCCCCAGTGGCAGGCAAAGTGCCAAGAAATAGTTGGCTAAGGAAGGATACTGCTGAGGAAGGTTCCTGCTGAAATGGCCAATATGATCAACTAGGCACTGGTAGAACAAACCAGCTTTATAAATGTTCATTGCTAAGGATCTATATGTGGATACACATATGTATATAAATACATATACATAGCATATGTGCATATATAATAAATATACATACACACATGTCTATATGTATATATTACTCATATATTCATTTACATTCACAATATATATAGATGCATATGATATCTAAAACCACATATATCAATGCATATATATATATATGTGTGTGTGTGTGTGTGTATAAGTATATATGTACATATGTATATATTCCACCCTCCCTTTCTTGGTTACCACCTTTCAATGTAATACTCTGCATTTCAAAGAAGAAAAAATAACCTTGTGAAGCCAAGATATTTTCTCCATGGGTTCCAGTTATTTACCTGACTTCTATGTTAGAAAACAAGTACACTATGCTATATGGGGAAATGTCATATAGAGATAGTGAGGATGTAGTGGATAGGATGCAGATCCTTGAGTCAGGAAGACTTGTATTTGAATTTCATCTTTTCATCTTTAATAACTGTATGATTTTGGGCAAACCACTTAATCTATATTCACTTCAAGCAACTCCCTAGGACTTCTTTAATAGTCCTATTGCTGGTTGAGATATACATCAGTGGAGGGAGTTACCAAAACACAAGTTCTCTAACACTGAGAAAAGTCATAGATCTCATGTGTATTTGAATATATAAGGACACCAGTTTGGTAGTTCAGGCAACTTCCATCAGATGCATAGAAACTTTCCTCATGGTCCCTTTCTTAGTATTCAGAAAGATTTCAACCACATGACAACAATTTTCTTTCTGTAGAAGGTGAACCATAGAGGGAATAAGGAATTTAATAGAAAGCCATTGACGACTTGATTAGGACACAATTAATTCTTCATTCCTTTGAAATTCACCATCATCTCATGAAGAAATATACTTAAACCTTTACTAAAAGGAACACAGTTTTACTCAAATAACTCTTTTTCTTTCAGTCAACTGAAAAAAGAACTAGAATTATCTCCATGGAGTTGGAAATGGTTATTGAGTTATGAATGAAAAAAAAAAATCCACCCTACCACCACTCCAACACATTTGTTTCATAATATTAACTAATGATGAAATGATTTTTTCTTACATTCTTCATGTTGGAAATGGATTCCCCCACAGAGATTAGATAGCTGAAAAGTTTTTGGCACTATCTTGAAAATGGACACACACACACACACACACACACACAAACTTGCTAGAATTGTGTCAGATCCCAACGTTGTTCAGGAATGAGATTCATCATTTAGGGACTTCCCCCTGTCAAGAGTAAGATCAATTACTGTTGGATCATTGTTATTAACTGTTAATTGCCGTTTGAAGGACTGAAATTGAGGATCACTTACGACACCGTGAAGAGAGGTGCATGGTGGGCATGAGAAGGCTGCAACAGGTTGCAGAGGAGGAGTTATGCAACATAAATGACATAGGGATGTCATCAGAGAAATATATAAGCAGGAAAAATGGACTGGTCACATGGCAGGCTAGGGGCCATGGTCAAATCGTATCCAAACAATGCAAGAGAATGTGAGCAAGGCTTCCATCATGTTGGGCAGGCACCCTGTGATGGATTTGTGGGGCTATATGTATTACGGTTGCTCTTAAGCGGGCATGTATGGATCATAATCTGGGTTGTCAGAGGGAATACTCCATGGGATAAGGTTATAAACCCACTAGAATACTGAAATCTATTGAATCCTTGGTTCTTTAAGTATGAAAACCTTGCAAATACTGCCTTCTCAAAATCTGGTGCCAGTTTCATTTCCCCAAATGTTGTCCCCCTGAAGGAACCTTACTTATAGCTCAGGTTACTTATGTCATTATGTCTTTATCTTGAAACTGTGTCTGCAAATTTATTTAGGTGAAGCTAGTGTTTCTTCTATCTTTAGAGACTCTTCAGAGATGTTAAAAGTGTGTCTAATGGTGTCATCTGGGTAGAAAACACACCTCCAGACAATATGGCAAATAAGAGGCAGATGAATTTTATTGCTTGCGGCCAACAAGATTACGGGTAGAAACCTGTTTGCCTTTTGCAACATCTGAGCCAGGATGAACAAGAAAGTATGAGAATAGACCTGTGCTGAATAATGCATATCTATGCTTGTCTTTAATTCTCACAGCTTAAAGAAAGCGTTCCTTGCACTGTATCTTGCAATTCCCACTTGATATGTCTGCAAAAAAGCATGTAGGCAAAACAACAGGAGAAAAATAAAAGAAAATTTGATGGTTTAGTTGGATTTTGACCTCTTGTAGAAGAACATGTTTATTGCCATTTTATTCTTTCTCACCGTAACCTGTGCTTACGTACACCCAGAGTGCAAGATTCATCGGCATAGCTTAAAAGAAATGGTTCTCAAACTTTATTTTGCTCATAGCACAATATTATCCTTTGCTGTGAGGAATCCCTAAAGGCTAAAGAGTGCTAGAAGATTCACATCTGGGCCTGTGATTGCAGATGTTAATTTCATTCGATTCTTGGTACACCTACTGGGAACTCAGGGCAACTCTTTGAGAATCCCTGGTTTAGAGAAACTCTTCCTCCTCTCTACCTCCTTTGGAGGGAAAAGAGTTCTTCCCTACCCTCACAATGTATCGTAGGTCATCTCCTAGGGACCTGAGATATTTGAAAGCAGGTCTTTACTTTTCCCTTTGGGTTCTTTAGTCTAAAGTTTCTAACAGGTTCTGACAGAGTCTCTTATTTTAATTCTATTATTAAAATTATATTGATACTTTTTGTTTTCAAAACTGCAATCATTTCTCAAAATGTTACCTCACCTCAAACCTTCCCTGATAATATAGGAAAACAATGAAGCCCAATCAACCCACACAGCAATCTTGTCTGCAAGTGTATACAACACTTGGCCCCCTCCCCCTTCTTAGAGGAAGATTTGTTTCATCATCTTTTCTTTATAACTAACATAGTCTTTACATTTAATGTGAGTTCAGCTGTTGTTTTCATTTACACTATTGTTTGCAATAAGGGGTCGTAGAGAACAGTAGAAAGAGTTGGAGAATAATTCGATTTGTGTGGAATATAGTGGGTTAAATAGAGAAGAGTAATACAATGGTGGATTAGGTTTTATAGTGAAATTTACTATTCTGTTTCATTAAGTATAATGTACATTGCATTTAATACACATGGGTATATAAAGTCAATGTCTTCTAGGAATTTTTAAGTCCAAGGATGTTTTTTTCCTGAGACTTTGGAGTAAGTCATCACATAAACTAAAAATAGGCTTCTGGTCTAGAGAAAGGTGATTATGAAGGTGATGCTAAATTGCCTTCATTCATGAGATCAGCAAATCTATCTATCTATCTATCTATCTATCATCTCTCTATCTAGCTCTCTATCTATCTTCTGTCTGTCTGTCTATCTATCTATCTATCTAATCTTTTCCTAAGAGGTTCCAGTTTTATCTTGGATCCTATCAAGGTCTCTTGGAAGAACTTTGCTTCAGAGTTTACACACAATCTGCAGCCTATTTCTGCCATTTTGTAATTTGAGAATCATGTTTCTCTATGTAGACCATTAGCATATCACCACATCCTGTTGTAAAAGATTTTCTGGGGGAGCTGCTCCAGAGCTGCTCTTAGCTCTTTGGTGTCTCTTTCTCCAAAGTCTTCTGGCTCTCAAAACCCATCATCTAAATGTTCCCTTCTCTTTATAGGCTTGGTATAAAGGGAAGCCTTTAGATCCACAATAGCCTAAACCAATTAAAGCATCCTCAGGCAAGACTATTTTAGCCTTATAACTCAAGGAGTCAATAAGTTCTCAAATCTAGGAGCTGTCAACATTTTCTATGAGGTATTCATGGGCGTATACACACCATCCATAGGGTGATTACATCAATGTCCCGGATAATGCCTTCAACCCTCATTTGTTTAACCTCCTCAGGTTTTTTAGTTTCCTCTTATTAACCTTCTTTGTGGGGCAGGCTCAAAGCTCTGGCACGATTCTCTCCCTCCATTTCTAGAACCTATTGTTCCTGTTAGCAATCTAATATCGCTTCATGTACAATTCTGAAGGAGCACCAAGAAAGCTGTTGAAATAGACTTTTTTTAGGGTCATGCTGGTGTTGTTGTGAAATTCCCAAAGGGGTGTAACAATGGGAAATCTTGTTGTTTCTCTAATAAGGTAATGTGCATGAAAATGATTCAAAAATTGTGAAGCACTAACCAAATGTAAGGGGCAACTAGATTGCTCAATGGGGAGAGTGCTCAGCCTGAAATCAGGAAGACCCAAGTTCCAATCTGACCTCAGACACTTACCAGCTGTGTGGCCATGGGCAAGTTGCTTAGCAGCTATTTGCCTTAATCCACTGCAACAGAGAATGGCAAACAATTCCGGAGAGTTGAACACAACTGAACAATAATCAAATGTAATGCATCTACATAGTTTTGATTGACAGAAGGAAAGTATCCTTCTTATTTATTCTATACCTTGTCTTGACCAAATGCAGTAAAACCTTAAAATAATTTGGTTCATTATTATATAGATTCAGATGTTCTATGGGTAAAATCATGAGTCAATTTCCCTTTCTGGGCTTGAGTTTCCTCATATGTAGAACAAAGAGGTTGGACCTTCCATCAGTAAGAATCTGTGAATCTAATGTAACAATGATGGTCAATAAAAGCCAATGCAGTGAGTTAGTCCCATTCCCTGATAGTGGTACCCTGTAGCTTTACTGTATTGTTTATGCCAAACCTTTCTTTTTTTCCTCATTTATTGGAGTTTGTCTTCTAAAGTTAATGTTCATCTATTTTATTTGTGTGGCACATGTATGTGTGCTCATTATAACGCATTGATTTTAATAGCAAACTTGAAAAAAGCACCCCAGGTATATGTTTTTCCTTTAATATATCATATTTGCATTTGTGTCAGAGATAATGACCAAAAGCCATGTGCTACATATAAGTACTTCAATATTCTAATACTTTAGGAATATGATTTCGTCAGTGTGGGTGCTCCTTTCCTGGTGAAGATTTCACATCACCCTTCTACAACTTAGTAGATGTTTCATGAGTTATTGAGGATAAAACAAATAAACCAACATCTGTTGGCCACCCCTTTGGTGATGAACATCTTGAATTTAGTTATGCCTGAAGGATATATCAGCAGTTAGCTACTCCAGCACTTTTCTTGTGGAATGGACCTGCCAGAGGTTTTGCTCTGTTGACATTAGCCTTTGATACCTTTCAAGATGATGAGACTTCTGGAGAAGACTGGAGCTAATTAAGAGGAATTTTTTTTTAACTTAATAATGTCTGTGGCCTGACCTTAAACTTTTAAAATGCTTCTTAGGATTATTAGTATTTGAAATATTACAGCATATTGTGAGATTGATATATTTACAGTAAGAAGAACAGTTTCATCTTTTGGCTGTGATAAGGGTCAGGCAATTTTTACATTCAGAATGTCCTCCAATCATAAATAATAGTGTGACATTATTAATTAAAGAGGTGAAAACTTACAATGGATTCTTTGATATTTTAATTCATATGCTACACTTGTGATAGTAATCCCATTCAAAATTTTTTTTGTATTTATAAGTTTGGATTTAACCCATATGGATTTAACCCTCATGGCTAAATAGCAAAAATATAGATTAAACATTTAGTGCGGAGTTAAGTAAAGCTATCAATTTCACTGAGAAATCTTATCACTCTACTAGAAGTTAGTCTATTTCGCATAGTCCCATAAGTATTACATGAAACAAGGCATGGTTGCCATTATTGAGAATTCTGCTCCTGTACCAACTCCTACCCTCCCCACTGCCAGAGTTTCAATAATTTTTCTCTTCAAAAATCTGATTAAAAGCAATAAAGTGGTACCGTTATTGTTATTTGAGGGATTAGGGGAGAATCTGCTTTCTTCTTATTACACACATTGCTATTTTCCTTTATTCTACACCTTGTGGCACCTATTTTAAATAAGTGACTCTGACTAAAAGTCCCTGGGATGGTGGTGGTGGTGGTGAGGGATGGTGTGTGTGTGTGTGTGTGTGTGTGTGTGATGTGTTTGGAAGAGCAAGAAAATACCAGAATAGATGCCACTGATCAGAAATAAGCTGCTTTCCATTAGGCAGTGTGCAGTCCAAATAGGAGCTAGGTTTCATTTGCATCTTTTTCGAGTTGTTCTTTTAAAGAATTAGATGGCAGTGTAGCAGGAAATAAGGCAAAGAGGATTTCCATGCCATCATTTATTAATGAAATTCATGATATAGAAGCCGCAGGGAATAATTCCATTTAGGTCAATCCATGGACGTGGGGGTAGGGAGGGTGAGGGAGGCTTTAGGTGGTAGTGACCTCACTGATGCAAACTATTCCTGAAGTCTCTGAAAACACCAGACCAGGGAAGTCGGTACTTGAAAATTCATCCTTTGTTGAAAGTAATTTAGAAGGATCTGTCACTCTTTTCCTGAATGCCTATCCTAGAAATCATTAGAATAGTCCTTTGTCCTTGGCTCCTTGTACAAGGTTCATGAAGGCGCTTTGGTATTTGAGATATTTTCATAACCCAGTGAGCTACAGCTCAGCAGCAATTCTTGAAGAAGACTATTTGGATGCTGTAAGGCCACTAGGATAAATGGAAAGGTTGGCTGAGTGCCTGAAATGAGCACTGCTTTAAAAGTTCCATACCCAAGAAATGGAAAGAAAGTGCCTCTGTGATAGCCAGGGGAAAGGAAAGAGTGAGTGACCTCTTTAGATGAAACTTACAGCCTTGGAAATCTGACTAATGGCTATAGAGGGTTATGTGATGATAACTCACAGCTGCCACTTGGATTTAATTATACCAGCATTTGTAGACAATAAAAAGATCTTGAAGGCTGTTGGCCTGATCAGAAGGTAGTGAGAAAAGCAAATTTGGACTTCTGGCCAAAAGGACTGGATTGAAAAATGGGTTGGGAAATTTTCCCCCCTAGGAAATTTCATCATCATAATCAAATAGTTATTAAGGACCAATTATGAGTATAGAAGGGGGAGGGGGAGTGAAATAGAACATATAAGATATTGTCAATTGGCTGATGACGGTGTTTAATTTTGTTGTCTAGTTGTTTTCAGTTGTGTCTGACTCTTTGTGACCCCATTTGGGGTTTTCTTGGCAACAAGAGTGGAATGATTTACCATTTCCTTCTCCAGTTCATTTGACAGATGAGGAAACTGAGGCAAACAGGGTCACACAGCTAGCAAGTGTCTGAGATCAGATTTGAACTCAGGAAGATGTCTCTGCCCACTCTACCACCTACCTGCCCTAATAATGAAAATACAACAGGAGATAAGATGTGATATAGGAAAAGATTTCTGAAGGGCATGGTAAAATCACTAGGATTAATGCTCTATGGGTAGCAAGGCACTCATAAGTGTTTGCTGGTGATCATGAGGATAACTGCTTCATCCTGAGGCCAACTACATCACTAATTAAGTGAGTTGCTTTGTTATTTCACTGTGTGACGGACTTGGACCAGAGTCATGGTCAGAAGATATATATCTTAAATGTGATTGCAGAAGTCAATGCTCTTTTAATTGAATCATAATTTCTTTTCCATGTGCTTAGAATTAGAGGGAGTTGTAGAAGTTGTCCAGTACAACAGATGAAGAAACTGGGGTTCAGAGATGTGAATAGCAGAGGTAGGATTTAAACCCAGGCTTTCTGACTCTATGTGCACTATGTGCCCTGTACCACGATGTCCCCTTTACCCCCAACATTGTAGAGGGTAATAGAGTAGTGTCTTATAATCCTGGCTTTGTGATTGACTCAAAATGTAACTTTGAATAAGACATAACCTAAGATTTCAGTTTGCTCATTTGTAAAATAAGGGACTTTACTTTTCTAAATCCTATAGCTCAAAAGGTTCTATGTCTTATTTTTCAAATTGATTTCATTCTTGGGCAGGTCTTCCAAGTTGGTTCCTTTAGACAGCTAAAGATATTGGCCTTTGATCTGATGGCTACCTGAAAGTCTGCTTTGCTAGTGTGCCTCCTTGTACTAGGACTAAGACCCAGGACTACAGTCCAGATCCAAGTATAGGCAAGACCTCAGTGCCAGCAAAGGGATTCCTGTGAATTGTCTGACCCATTGTCCAATCCCTTTACCATCCATGGGCTGAGAGGTCTGGAAACTGCCACGGCTGACAGTGATTCAGTCATCCTGAAGCCTCCTCCTGGTTTATTGGGGCCCAGTCTACCCTGATATGATCTGAGCAGGATTGTCCTCCTCTCTCACTTAGGTACAACAAACAGGCCTTTCTTGTTGATATTCTAAATTGTCTAGGGATGGAAAATTGTTTCACTTTGTCTTTTTGGGGGTTCTGCTATTCTAAAATTTACTTAGAGTCATTATTTAAAGGTATTTGGAAGGTTTGGGGGAGAGCTCAGGTGACTTTCTACCTTTACTCTGCAATTTTGGCTCCATCCTTCCAGAAAGTTGCATTTTAAACCAGCTTGATAAACTCAACCAATTTCACAGTAGGTGCTGTATTTATTTTAAAATGCTTTATTGATGCATTTTGTTTTTTGTATTGATGCATATTCATTTCCCAACTAGCACCCTCTCATAGGATCTCCCCTAAAATAGAAAAATATCAATTAAGCAAAACCAACTGATGACTATGATGACAGAACCTGGAACTTTCCACACCTACAGTTCTGTCATCTTTGTATTAAGGTGAAGGTAGGGTGTTTCAACATTGGAACTGACACTGATAATTTTATTTAAATTGTCTTTCTCTGCTGCCTTCTTTGATGTAGTCATTGCATACATTGTTCTTATGCATCTATTTTTAATTTAACTTCAGTTCATTTAGGTTTCCCCATGTTTCTCCAGATTC
The DNA here is from genome assembly GCA_028658325.1 of Potorous gilbertii. Classification (NCBI taxonomy): domain Eukaryota; kingdom Metazoa; phylum Chordata; class Mammalia; order Diprotodontia; family Potoroidae; genus Potorous; species Potorous gilbertii. Next base: position 18,378,402 of record CM053769.1, on the reverse strand, counting down.
TTGAGGAACATGGCACAATAGTATTCTATGACATTCATGTGCCACTCTTTGTTTTTACCATTGCCCAATATATGGGTGCCTACTTCACTTCTATTTTTTTCCTATACAAAAGTTGTTGTTATGACTACAAATGGGACCTTTCATTCTGTCGCTGACCTTTTTGGATAGTGGGATCACTATGTAAAATGGCACAAAAATTTTCTTGCACAACTTCAAACATTCCCCAAATAGTTAAACCAATTAGTAACTCCACCAGTAGCATATTAGTTTTCCAGTCTTCTTGTAGTTCCTTCAACATGTAGTGTTTTCTTTTTTGATATCTTTAATAATTTGGAGAGTGTGAAGTGAAAAGTAGGTATAATATCAATCAAATGCTATGTATGCTAGCCACCTGTGGAAGAAGGAAATATGACATGGTCTGTGTCTTTCATGTATTTATACTCTCATTAGAGAGACAAAGTAGTTATACATAAAACAGAGGACAGATCAAGAGAGGGTGTGACTAGATCCACAAATCTGGTTTCCATGCCAGGTATTGATAGTTAGATATTCAAGTGTATCTGTGACTGCATCAATTTGGATGTTTCTACAATGATGCTATGGCTACTCATCCATACCCATAATATGACATTCTTATCTATACCCTCCCATAAGTCCATAAGTTCACCACAGGAAGTCCATCCAATGTTCTGGGGTCCTTTTCACTTTCCATTATCCATTCTTCTGTCTTTTTTCCCCCTCATACATTTCACTGATAATGTCCTTTACTTTAATTATTTGAAGTTCCTTATTTGATATATGTTGAAGCCCATTCAATCTACCATGAGGTCTTCCATTGCTGTCAGTGTTGCATAGATAATTCTTCAGAGACTGCAATGTTCCATGGCTTGAAGTCATATAATAACATTGGTCAAATATTGGTTTAAAAAATTTGATATTGGGCAAGTTGTCATTGAAAGAAGCCTTATAATTTATTGAATGTAATCCAGCTTATTTGTCTTCTTGTTTAATTATAAGTCCAGCTTATTCATTTATACTATCCATATCAAATATACATGCACATATGTGTGGATACACATACAAATGTATATATTTATATATACATACATATGTCTGTGTATTTGTGTGTCTATACCTTGCTTTATAGGTTTTCCATCTAATTCTTTTATCATAGTCTTAAGAAAAGACATTTTTCTCCACTTCGTTTTACCTGTGGATAAAGAAACCAAGCATTTTTGAATGGTAATAGAATTCTTCTTGGAACATTTTCATTTTTCAGGGGCCTTAGTACAAACAGTATGATGTCATTTACAAACCAGAGCATTTGGAGAACCTCACTGTGCATATAGAGTCTTTCTTTATTTTTTATTTTTATAAAATTTATTTATTTTCATTTCTCAACATTCACTTTCACAAGAATTTGAATTCAAAAATTTCTGTCCCTCTCTCCCCAATCCCCCACCCGGGACAACATGCACCCCATTCACCCCTTCCTCCAGTCTGTCCTCCCTTTTATTACCCACCCTTCTTCCATTCTCCTTCCCCTCTTTCCCTGTAAGGCAAAGTAGATTTCTATACTCCATTGTCTGTATAACTTAATTAGAATCTCTCTTTAATTTGAACTTTGTGTTCTTCTCCATGGTAGTAGCAAATGACTTTTCCTTCTTTTATGCTTGGTCTGATATTTAGGATCAGCTATTCTTGTTGCTATTTAGTTGTGTCTAACTCTTTATGACCCCATTTGGGGTTTTCTTGGCAAAGATAGTAGAGCAGTTTGCCATTTTCTTCTTCAGCTCATTTTGCAGGTGAGGAAACTGAGGTAAACAGGATTGAGTGACTTGCCCAGGGTCATACCACTAAGTATCTGAGACCAGATTTGAACTCAGGAAGACAGTCTTTCTGATTCCAGACCCATCAATCTATCCTTCAAGGAATCTTAGTGTATGATCTGTGGATGAAGGATGCCTTTTTGGGGGTCTTTAAAATGGTATTTTACTCTACCAAATTAAGTGCTTTTATATTAAAAAATAAGCATCTTATATTCCCTACATCTTTTACTCAATTATGTGATACTATAGAGGAGGTCTATTGTAGAATATTGCTTGAAAATTTGCCCATTTCCTATGAATGCTTTCATTGAGGATATTTTTATTGTATATGTAGATGATTCTCATAAAATTTTATAGATGGGAAATTGGTTGATAGCAGTTGATGTTCTCTTGGTAGCCTTTTGAAAATATTAATGATATCTGATTTTTTTCTCTATTTGGTCCCTTACTTCCTTCAGAAATCTTGTGAATCAGTTCCTTAATGCTCTAACAATTGCTCTGCCTTAAGCAAGGATCTCCTTTGTCAAATGCAATTGCTTTTCATTTCTCTGTGGTGTCATTTCTACCCCTATAAGCAAAACAGGAACTTGGATGTGATAGTCTATATGTGGTGTCTCTGTAGAATGTTCCAGGAGGACAAACTCCTCTGGAGTGAGAACTTATTGAGCCCTTTTCAGGGTCGCTCATTCACCTTTGGTGTGCTCTTGTTACTCAACTCTCACCTGTGGCTCCAAGACACTGTAGTATGTGCAGTGGCCATACCTCAATAAAACTGTCTTGGCAGAAGGGCCCAACCCGACGAAGTATAACTAATGGAATTCAAAACTGTTGGTGGGTCAGGGGGATGTCTACTTCAAGCACGTGAAGGGTTTCCTTGGTGGAATGAACAGATGAGGATGATTTGTTCCAATGGCCATGAAGGTGGCCGAAGCAAGCATTGTGGAGAGCTTAGAGCTTGGTCAGACACTGAGGGTGTCAGAAATCATCCATTGCATCCTAGGTCATCACCAGTCATCTTGACTTGTTTTCCCATTGAACTTCTATGACTCACGAAGAAAGAGTGAGGCTGATGACTCTGGGCCACTCTGAATCCAATTCACAGATATCACCTGTAATGTCTTTGGTCTTCTTTAGAAGTGAAGGACAAAAACCAATGGTTCTTGATGATAAAAAAATTTGTTTTCAAAATTATTTGAAGATTTTTTTCAATTTTTCTTCCCTCTTATTGTTTTCATCTGTATGTATCCTTTACTGGGTTGGCTGTTTTACCAAGCTTTGAACTGCCTTTACTTTTCATTGCTTCTCTATGTTTTACAAGCAAATACTACTCATGATAGGGCAGTTAGGTGGCTAGGTGAATGGAGTGTTGCAATCAGGAAAACTCATCTTCTTGAGTTCAAATCTGGCCTCAGATACTTATTAGCTATAGGACCCTGGACAAATCACTTAACCCCATTTGCCTTAATTTCCTCAATTGTAAAATGAGCTGGAGAAGGAAATGGCAAACCACTCCTTTATCTTTGTCAAGAAAATTCCAAATAGACTCAGAAAGAGTTAGATATGATTGAAAACAACTGAACAATGATACCTCTGCCCATTATATCTCATCATCCTTCTCTATGAGATTTTACATATATATTCTCATCTAGTCTTGTCTTTGGTTAGCATTTCTGTCTGCTTGATAAGTAAGTCAAGTACTTGCAGATGAAGTCACCATCTCAGTAGGCTCTATTCGTATGCTATTTTGGAGAGCAAGCCAGACTGTCATCGGTAAAGCTTCTTTAATGATTACACATTTCTTCTGGAAATAAAGACCAATCTTTCAATGTACTGATGACAACAAATATTACACTGAGGGCAATGGATAGGTGCAGGGCCCATATGAATAGGTCACAATATAGAACCAATGAGGCACATTTAGGAACAATCAATAAAAGATGTCATCACGGAAATGTATACAGGATAAGAAATAGGGCTAGTCATTTAGTGAGGGAGGGCAAGGGATAATTGATGAACATCTCAAGGGCTCTACTGATGCTTCCTCTTGAGTGTGTCCTTTTCAGTACATCCTCTTTGACAACTTATGATGTGGATAAGGATTGCAAAGAATGATATGGGCATGGATAGGTTGCAATCTTCACCACTGGAGGGAAAATCCAAATCTGTGAAATCATAGATTCATTTGAATATTAGAATTCGTTCTTTTTTATGGCACTGAATTTACATAGGATACCTTTCTATATAAAATTCTTATCCTTTGTGTCATTATCCTCTGTCTGTTACTCTTTTTCATCATTAATTTATTTGAATTGGTTAGGGTTGAATTATTTCAATTGCATGTAGTACTTTAAAAATATTTTTCTTTTTTTTTATTTTTGTAACAACATCGATCTTTGCTTGAACAGTTGGCAGTCTTATTGTACTCATATAGTTGTTTAAGAAATGTCTTCCACATGAGTAATAAGTTGTTTTTTGTTTGTTAAAATATGATCACTTTCATTTTCTGGTCTCCTTTGGTGCTACCTCCGGTGCTAATTCGTTTTTTTCTCAATTAAAGTTTTAATGCTATATAGGTGCATGGCTTTAGTACAGTCTACATTTCTTCAGCCTCTCCTATTCTTTATTATTGGACCATCTTTTCCAATATATTTCTCAGCATCCTTACCTATTGCCACCTTAGCATGGAGTCTCTAAGTGTCAAAGTCTACGTTGATTCATTTTCGAGGGTCTTACCTAGTTATCATATCAAGGATTCTTACAATATTGAAATTATCTACTGTAGGCCACTAAAATCATATAACTGTAAATGAAATAAAATACTTAAAAATTTTTCTTTTAATTCATTTATCATTAAAATCAAACTAGTCTGTGTTAAATTATATTTGAAGAGAAATGTCATGCAAGTTGTGTATAAGAATAGGATACATAAATTGAAGGTAGTCAGTGTGAACGTTGTTCTTTCTCACACACTGATTTTTCTATCCTTGGATTTAAAGATGAGAGTGCAAGACCTGGAGCAGGGCCAGACATGACTGGAGTCCTTTGGTTTAATTATATAATACAATGGTTTGTTGCTGCCAGCACTTCCAGAAGCAATTAAATAAGAAGCTTTCACAAATGATTTTTTGATGAATAAACACTCTTTGAAAGTATTCCTTTGACATTTGATTTCATGAGATTTTCACCAAAAATAGCATTTTCCTCCTAATTCTAAATATTTTATCTCTAGATGTTGAATCATTTCTATTGGCTTTATTCTTCCACTGGACATAATATATGAAGAGTCATTGTAGTGTAATGAAAAGTACAGTAGAATTGGAGTCAGAATATCAAATTCTAGCCCTACTACTCACTACTTTAGGTAATGGACAATTCATGCAACTTCACTGTGTCTTATTTTTCTCGTATAAAAAGAGAGATTTGAATTAAATGATGTATAGTTCCTTCCAGTTCTAAATCTGCAATCCCATGGTATTAACACATGCCTTCCTACAGTCTTGATGAACTCACCTGTTAACCAGGTCAAACAAGGAGCCCAATTGTTAAATAATCAGAATTACAATTCCAAAGAGAACTTAATCTTTTCTTCTTTTTGAAAAATTTTCAAGTTATTCTTCATTTGTTTTCAGGGTTGGGGGATCTGAAATATTTAATTTATTAAATCAAACCATTGTTTAACCAAGCCAATTTATTTTTAGTTATCCCTATGTTTTGTTAACATTTATGTTGATGAAAAGAATATACTTAATAAAACTTTAAAGAACAAATCTAGAACTAAAGTAGCCATGTGATACCTCTAAGCAGTGGATAGTACACATTTCTTAGGAGGAAGGTAGAAATACATGCTTTTATATGGTTCCAAATTTTTGATCTTATGACAGTACACAGTCTCTACCTTCCTCCTAAGAAGTTCATCACAAATAAGGGCTTTTTCACATTGGTCATCAGTTATGGTGTGTCACCTTGTTCACTCAAATTTAACTTTGAAATTTTATATGATTTTGAAAATTTATACGATTTAAGCAGTTTTATTAGGGAGAACTTCTTAGAGCAGTAAAATTTTGCCAAGCAGTAATATTTTTCAATGTGCCACTTTTTTGAGAAATCAATCATTAAGCATTTATTAAGTCTCTATTATATGCCCTGCCTTTGAGCAACTTATATTCTAATAGAGACAACATGAATGTAATGTGCATACATTCATATACAAAACATACAAAAAAGAAATTCAAGGTAACCTTGGAAATAAAGTAACTAGAGGAGCCAGGAAAGGTTTCACCCAGAAGTTAGTGTTTTTGCTGAGTTTTGAAGGAAACCAGATATTTCTAAGGTGGGGGTAGGGAGGGACTTCATTCCAGCCAGGACTAAGGCAAGGAGATAGAAAATCAATTGTTATTTTATGTATTAGGAACAAAGAGGCCAGTTTGACTGGGCTATAGCATATAGACAAGTCCTGATAAGTGTGGATAATGAATTCCTTTAAATAGTTCAATGTTTTCAAATTTGGATTATTTAAATTTATAATTATATAAAATAGGGTAATTGGTTCTAGCCCAATGGAAATATTCAGTGTGAATTTGCTCTAATTCAAATCAAGTTGTGCATGAGCAGGAGTAATGTGAAATATGTCTGGAAAGTTAGAATGGGGCTATGTTGGGAAGATCTTTAAATTACAAACATATATGTCATCCCAGAAACAATAGGGATCTACTGAAGTTAATTGAATAGGGGTGTATGTGTGAAAGGGTCAAGCCTGTGTTTTAGGAAAATAACTGGTATCTATGTAGAGGACTATAGGCAGGGAGACCAATTAAGGAGGCTATTGAAATGGTTCAGACAAGAAGATATAAGAGCCTGAACTAGAGTGATGATCACATGAGTAGAAAGGAGAGAGATATAACAGAGATCGTGGAAGTTAAAATGAAGGATTTAGCAACTAACTGGATTTGATGGATGAGAGAGTGTGAGGTGTTGAAAACTCTGAAGTTTTGAAGGTGGGTGACTATAATGATGACATTTCCCTTTATAGAAATAGGGAAGTTTGGAAGACAAGTAGATTTTGGGGAAAGATGATGAATTATGCTCTGTACAGAGTGACTTTGACATGCCTATAGGACATCCTGTTCAAAATGTATAATAGGCAGTAGGTGATGCAGAATTGAGTTTCAGGAGAAAGATGAGAGCTGGTTATATAAATTTGATAGTCATTGCAAAGAGATGATATGATGAGATCATCAAGAAAAAGAATATAGAGAGGAGGGGAGAGCACCTAGGACAGATCCATGGACTGCAGCCACAGGTATATCGCCTGATATGGGTGATAACTGAAGAAAGGAGACCGATAAGAAACTGATATATAAAGAGGGGGATAATCAAGAGAAAAAAAGGGTTATGAAAACCTAGAAAGAGAAGAGAGAGTATCAGGAAGGAAAGGGTGGTCAATAATGTCTAATGTTTCAGAGAGATCAAGAAAATTATTGAGAAAAGGTTATTAGAGCTGACAATTGGGCAGTTTCTGATAACTTTGGAAAGAGTATTTGAACTAACTGATGATCTTGAAAGCCAGATTGTGGGGAGTTTAGCAAAGAGTGAGAGGAGAGAAAGTGGAGGTAAGGAGCAGAGAACCTTTTCTCCAAGTTTGGCTGAGTAAAGGAGGAATGATATAGGTAATAACTAGCAGTGAAGATGGAATATAGTAAGATTTTTTTGAGGAGGAGGCTTGAGTGTTTGTAGGCAGCAGAGAAGGAGCTAGAAGAAAAAGGGATGTTGAAGATTAGAGAGAGGTAGGTGGTGATAACACGGAAAATCTGAAAAAGGGAGGAAGAGATGAGATGAAGAGTATAAATAATTTGAACCTTGGTGAGGTGAAAGATCTTCTCTGATGAAGGCTTGGATGTGTTTGTGTGGGATGATGTCAATGACTTGTGAGATGAAAAGAGGGGAAAAAGGAGCTCATAGCAAATTGCCTAAATTTCTCAGTAAAATATGAGCTGAGGTCTTCAGTTAAGAGGTTTGGGGCAGGTCAGGAGGGAAAATTTGGAGTGGTAGCTATGGTAAACGGGATATAGAATCAATAAGGGAGAAGTAAAAGTATTGCCTTTATGCACTAATGCCCAATAATATGAATGTGCAGTGCACTCAGTGCCATGCACATTGAGCTCAGCAGCATCTGAGTAGGAATGGAGGAAGTGGATGGTAGCAGAGTCAGAGTTTGGGTTTGACAGAGTAGGATGGTGGTAGGTCCAAGGAGAAAGGAATTTGAGAATAAGGATAAGGTAAACTAGAGTTCACTATTGGGAAGGGAAAAGAGTGTAATCCAAGCAGAGATGATGGCCTGGGAAAGTATTTGGGGGTAGAAGAAAGTACCAGTTTAGGAGGAATATGGCATAAAGAGAGATGGAATGATGGGAAATTATAATTGGATGAAAGGAACTTCAGAATTCTTGATTTTGGAAGTGGAACATATGTATTGGTGGTGACAAGACCAATCATGTGATCCTTGCTTTGTGTAGCTGTGATGGAGGAGTAACTTGTGAGTTGAGTAGACTGAAAAGCTGGGCAGTGAGGGTATTTGAAGGAGTATCTATCTCTATCTCATTTCTGTCTTCATCTATATCTATATTTATGACCTCTATTAAAAGGGTAGGAGTTGAGATGAAGAGGTAGAATGGGAACCAGGCACTGAGCTCTTGGAGAAAGGAAGGAAAATGCCCAGGTGGGTGGTAAATAACAGTCACCAGGATGTGATATATTTTCATAGAGTGAACTTCAAATGAAGAGAGGTTGCTGGCAGAGGAAGAATGTCAAAGTGCCAATGAAAAGCAAGGAATATTTTAAGTCCCCCACTAGGACCACTGTGTTGAGAAGTATGAAAGAAAATGCAAACAATACTGGCTATCATCTCAGTAAGGAGGGAGAGCCAAGTCTCTTTGAGTGTCAGAAAATGGAAGGAAGGAACATGGGAGGAAGAGATCTAAAAGGATTCTTTAGTAATTATGGAACACAGAGGGCACAGTGGAAAGGAGGGAGAGTTCTGAAGTGTGACTTTGGAGGAAGAAAGTTGACTTGGATGGGGTTGAGCCAATGGACAGCAGGGGGAGAGGAGGAGAGTGGTTTACTCAGGCAGCCAGGAATTCAGTTTCACTGGGACTGAGAAAGTAAAATTGCTAACTACTTGGGAATGACTCCAAGCAGAGAATCAGTAGATGGGAGCATCTCTTCTGATGATGGCAGGTAAGTAGAATGTTTCAAGTCACTAGCATGCCTCATGGTCTTGGCATAAGCACAGTTTTGGCAGGGGGAAGTTCTCTGAGCAGATTGGTCTGAGTTGCAGAGCTCTTTGTAGAGTGTCAGAAGGCTGATGAAAAGTGACATGATAGCTGTCTTTAAATATTTGAAGGGGTGTCATGTGGAAGAGGGCTTGGACTTGTTTGGTCCCAGAAGGCAGAACTAGGAGCAGTGAGTGGAAACTGAAAATTCAAATATGTTGAAAGGAAAAAAAAATCTTCCTTGCACTTAGAACCAACCAAATGTGGAATGGTTTGTTTCAAGAGGAAGAACTCGTCATGTAGGAGACCAGTTTTGGATATGAATTTGACTAACTGGTCACTGTGGTCCCTTATAGCACTTATAACTATGTTTTTTTCTCTTTGGAAGATTTTATTTAAGGGTAAAGCAGATCTCTCACCCAGACCACAGTCCCACAGGGGTAAGATGATGGATGTCCTCTACCACTCAATCCAAACATTACCAATTTACTTCCATGGACCTAGTCTTTGAAAATCCAGATAACACCTTCAGATACTGTAGGATATGTTAGGAATCCTCCCCAGAAATGTATTCATTTGCTTGGAAGACAAATTCCTAGAGGGGCCCAGAAACTCCTATTTTGCCTTCTGTTTTTGCTCTGCCTTAGTCTCCAGAGTTCTCAATGTCCTTGACACTAATCCCGTCACTATATTCTTCCTGCTTCCAGCAAAGCAGCATCAGGGACATCTCTGTTGTACAGGTTGCCTCTCCAGCTCCTGGTGCCTCTCCTCAATCTGACCTGATTGGCTAGCATTAGAGGCTTGTTGGGTTGCTGCACAGGTCACCTCATACTTCCCAGCCCTGCCATATGGCCCTGATGGCTCTGTGCCACCACAGCCTATGCTTGGTCAGCCGTCATTGCTCAGGTTCTGCTATGCCCTTAGGTCAGCACCAATGAAGAAAGTGGGGGGTTATTCTCCCTCCTCCCTTACTTTGCATCCACTCCCCAATTCTATGATTTCATGAAGTCAATACATTGAAATTTAAGGTAGGAGAACATAGATAATCAGCCAAGGGCAGCCCGTGTATATATGTTGGGTTTGATCCCATCACCTTCTTCAGAAGATTGCAACCTTAAGCATCCCCCTCTTTTCTTTGGTGAATCTTCAGCCTTTCTGTATATACAAGTTATTTCCACAGTCTTCAGATAGGCACCAATCTTCCTGTCCTTAACCTCAATAACAAATCCTTCACCAGACCCTACTATACCTTCATGCTATTATTCTCTATCTCTCATCATCTTCCTAGTTTAATTCCTAGAAAAAGCTACCTACATTGCCTTCATTGACTTGTCCTGTCACTCACTCCTTAACCCTTAGGCTTAGAACCTCATCACACAAATAATCCAGCTCTCTCCCAAGTTAACAATGCTCTAATTAATTCCAACAAATGCTGTTTTCTCGGTCCTCATCCTTCTCACCTTGTCTGTTACATATGGCATTACTGACCACCCTCCTTCTATATTTCCTTTATTGCCTTATCATCCATATAATGTCTCCTAACTGTGGATATTCCCTAAGATTCTGGCCTGGGTCAACTTTTCTTTCCCTTCTACACTCTCTTTTTTGGTAACCCTATTAGCTCCTTTAGATTTAACTATCATGTCTGTGCAGATGACTCCCATCTATCCCTAGTCTCTATCCTGAGCTTTAGTTTTACATTGTCGGTTGCCTTTTGGACATTTCAAAATGAATATTCCTAGACTCTAGTCTAGTCCTTTTATTGAGGGAATTTGTTCAGTGAAGTTTGGATTCAAAGGGCCTTACTTGAGGACCTAGAGGGCCACAAGGGCCTCAGGGCTGCAGGTTCCCCATCCCTAAAAGAGACATCTTGAATTTGAGCTGTCCAAAACTGAATTCTCCTCCCTGTAATCCTCTTCTCTATTTCCCTATTTCTTTCAAAGGTCACATTATCATTTCAGGCCCCCGGGTTTGTAACACTGGCATGATTCTTGTCTCCTTGATCTCTCTGACCTCCATTATTTAATCAGTTGCCAAATCTTGCCATTTCTACTTCCACATTAACTCTTACATCTGACCCCTTTGATCTACTTAAACAATTCCTGCCTTAGTTCAGACCCTCATTATCTCTTGCTTGGATTATTGTATCAACATTCTGAGTAGCATCCTTGACTCAGGTATCCCAGTGTTCCAATCTACCCTACCCATTGTTGCCAAAGTGATTTTTCTTAAGTGTTGGTTCAATCTTGTCATTTATCTATTCAGTGGTTCCCTATTGCTTCTAGGAAATAATATAAACTCATTATTCCTTTTCCTGCACTCTATAATCTAGTCAAACTTGCCTTCTCCTTGTTACTTAACAACACTCTATCTTCCATACTTATACCTTGCAGGGGCTGTCCTCATTCCTGGAATGTACTCCCTCCTCATTGTCACCTAATAGAATCTCTCTCTTCACCATCCAGCACTTCCTTTTTACATGGTCTTTCCTGATCCATGTAATTGCTTAGAGCCCTCCCTCCCAAAGCTCCTTGTATGTAATTGCTTTGTATATATTCTATTTTTAAAACTTATTTACTTGCTTGTTTCCTTCTTTAGAATATTAAAGGAAATAGGGAACCACTGAAGGTTTTTGAGCAGGGAAATAGACAAAATTCACTCCTGTGCTTTATGTTTGTTACATGTGTTACCTTGCAAAAATCACTTAGCCTCCTTGGTACTTGGTATTCTCATGTGTTGAATGAGATGCTTGGATTAGATGGCTTCTTAGATCCCTTCAGGTCTATGATCTGTTAAAGAAACATTCTGGTAGCTATATAAAGTATGGATTAGAGATGGAAGAGACTGGAAACAGGGAGACGAATTGGGAAGTTATTCCAATAGTCCAAAGGTGATAAGGGAGGTGATCATGAATCTGGATACAAGGATATAAGTAATAGTAAAAATATTTAACACATAGTGCCTTGTATATGCCAAATATTATCTCGTTTGAATCTCACACACAACACTGAGAGATAGGTGCTATTATCTATAATTTATAATTGAGGAAACTGAGGCAAATAGACCTTAAGTGACTTGCCTTGGGTCATGGAGCTAGGAAGTGTTTGAGGCTGGATTTCAACTCCAAGCTTCTTAACTCCTGGTCTGGAGCTCTTTCCATTGTGTCCCCTCGCTGTTCTATATGTAAGAAATGTGATGCAGGTAGATTTCATAGCAATCAGAATGATTAGGAATGATAGAATTAAGATAATAGGCTAGAATTAATAGGAATAATATTAATGAACAGGAGGGAAAAACCATCAGTGAGGACTCCAGAGTTACACACGTGGATGGCTGGGAGGAGGGTAGTGCCTTCAACCGAAATAGAGAAGTTAGGAGGGCAGCAGTTGGCTGGGAAGAGGGAAGTTGCACGTTGAAGTGTTGAAGTGGCTTGGCTATGGTTAGACTTCCAGTAAGCAGAGGAGCTGGAAACTGAAGTGAGATTCCTAACTCCAAGTCCAGGGTCCTTCACACTACATCATGTAACCTCCATTTGGGCAGGAACTGTGCTTAAGCCAGCCTTGCAATTGTTTGCAGCACTGATATATCCTGATCAGACCGGTGTTCCAATTACAATTATATGAGAGAGAATACAAATATGTTTTTGATGAGCCAGTAGTACCTTTGCTCTGAAGTTTTCTCTCCTCTTCCTATTGTCCCTGATGGTGTTGTAGGTGATCATCACTAATCTACCTTTGGACAAAGCTACCTGCAATGACCTTGCACTGAATATATCTGTTTTCATGGAGGTCTTGTGGTCTGTGGTTATTTCTTGTGGTTCATTAGGTCAGCTGAGTGGCATAGGCATGTCAGAGGGCTGGGTATGATGACACTCCCTTGGGGAATGTTACCATTGTCTCTTCCACTGCCACTTCCTTGGGGTGTATTAACACATCTAGTCTGTTTTCTGTACCCTTATGCATGTGGTGATGTAACCTTAGATTTAGTTTTGGTGCTGCATATTTGGTTCTTTATGACTACACTTAATCTCTCATCACAGGGAAAGATCACTTTGTGGTTGGCATCTTTGTGTCAGATTGTAATAGATGGGCAACATTTGAACAGGGGGAGAGGACATTCCAGATAAGGTAAGTAGCAGGAATGTGTACAGCCCATTTGTGGGACAGTGGACAAGTCATTACAACATGTCCAAAATGGAATTGATCACTACACCACATTTTCTCACTTTCTTAGGACAAAGTTTCTTGAGGGCAAGGACTATTCTCACTTTGATAACTGTATTCACAGCACTGAGCACAGTCACTTAATAAATGCTTTTTCTCACTTCCTCAAAACTTTTCTGCTGAGGATGAGCACTAGATGATACAATAATTGAAGACAAAGATGATGAAGCAGAAATAGAAGATGAACCCATAGATGTGTCAGAAGAAAAAGAAGATCTCTCTGGTGAACTTGAAGCCTCACCAAGAGCAGATACAACTACCTTATTTGTAAAAGGAGATTTCCCAGAAATTAACATTGTGGAGTTTCTAATAGGATTTACAAACAAGGGTACAGAAGTTTTTTTGGTTGAATCTTTCGATGCCTCATTCTACCAGTTTTATATCTAGAATTTCACAGCTCTTCCTCTGAACATCATAGAGCCACCTCAGAGGCAGGCAACATCTGAGTATTATTTCATCCCTGCAGAGCCCATGGGTGGGTATCCATTTGGTCCAGTCATCAGTCTGAACTAAAAAGTTTTAGACAACATGTTCCAAGATGCTGTCTTCAGTCAGTTAAATTATTGAAAGAGGAGGTGACCTGTTTGTTTAGAATGGAGGTCACCATGGTAGGAAGTGGTAGAAAATGAGACTGGTGTGGTAAAACGGAGCCAGACTATGGAAGGTCTTGAATATCACTCTTTGAGGAGGGTAAGCAAGGAACAAAGAGGTGCAAAAATGAAGTTACCAGAGTAAGGAGATCACAGAATCTCACTTGAGAGTTGGAAGCTCCAGTGGTCCACTACAACCCATACCTGAAAGGAATGCCTACCATGGCATTCCTGACAAGTGGTCTCCCAGACTATGCTTGAAGATCACTAAGAAGCTGAACTCCTCCAATTTCCTCTTATTGAGGGAGTACATTCTACGTTTGATTAGCCTGTTATCATTAGAAAAATTTGCCTTGTATCGAGCCTAAACTTGCCTCTTTTAACTTCTACCCACTGCTCCTGGTTCTACTATGTGGGGCCAAGTGAACCAGTCATATTTCTTTTGGCTTTGGAAAGAGAAATGTCTAAGCCCCTGATGTAGAATATTGAGGATAAATTTTGGCAGCTGAATATTTGTGTGTCTGAGCCTTGTGAATTACTGCCAGCTGAATTGCCAGCTGAATATGCTCTCTATCCTCAAACTTTTATAGAACCCTTTAATTTTCTCTTTGGCCCTTCATGCTTTACCTTCTATACATCATATATATGATTAGAATTATTCCTTTTCTTCCTTCTCCTCTTCTTCCTAATGATCATATAGCGATAGAGATTGGACTCATCATTTCATTGGTATAGGGAACTCCTAGGTAAGGAAACTCCCTCTATCCATGCAGGTCTCCATCTTTTCTGTAACTAAGTCTTTGAGAGCTGTCTAGAGCACTAAGAGTTTAAGTGAGTTGCTCAAAGTCCGCATACCGAGTGGGTGTCATAGATAGGATTTGAACTCAGATTTTCCCTCCCTTGAAGTTACCTCTTTATCCATTATGGCACACTACCTCTATACTAATGTCAACAACAATGATGATGATGATAGAACAATTTCTATAGCAATTTGATATTGTAAGGTCTCTTTCATCCTTGCGTCTACCTCAGGACCTAGCACAATGTCTGGAACGTAGTTGGTGTTTAATAATGTTTGTTGAATTGAATCTAATGGAATTGTCAGCATCCTGTATTCTCCCGACACAGGTAACTCAGGGATGTCAAAATGGAAAATTTGTAAAGGTGTTGTTGTAAATCTCTTGTTTTCGAAGAGAACTGGTGGCATCCCAGGGTCATGTCTTGATTTCAGTGTGAAATGGATTTTAGTGAAGCAGAATTGCAAAGATCATCAGCCTTGTTCTCTTTTCAGTGACAGGATGAAAGTCGAGATGAGGGATGGCCCGGGTGCAGTAGATGAACGTGGCATCCTTGATGTCTGGTCAAACTCTAAGCATGCCATAGTGCCTGCTTCAGCCACCGTCATGGACATTGGAACAAATTACTTTATCTAGCCATTCCACCAAAAGGAAGTTTTCACATCAACGAGTTTGAGGCCTGTAGGTTACCCTCAATCTGCTGTAGTCCAAGTTGTTTTACTCAGGTATCATACTTTCATACTGCAGCTTCTCAGGACCACAGGTGGGACCTGAGTGACAGGTGTATGCCAAAGGTGGATAAGCAACCCTGGAAAGGGCTAAGCAAGCCCTCATGCCAGAGCTTTTAGTTCTCCATGAACACTCATAGTCAAAGCTGGGTTGTGTGGCTGGCAGGGGGTGATCAGGATATAGACATGTACTTGTTTGATTTATTTTACTTCTTCTTAAGAAGTTGGTTAAACATCTACTATAATGCTATTTGAAAGGAAGGCTAGAGAGTAGTTAGCCAGGTGACAAATGATTCTAAGGAGAAGTCCAGGGAATCCCTTCATCAGCGGGGGCTGCCAGAGGTGCTCCTCTTTCCTAGAGGTTTTCCCAAAATGTGACCTCATTTAATACCACTAATATTAAGTCCAGGTCTCTATAATCTGGATCAAGCTTATCATCTATTCAACCACTGTTCTGGGTTTCCTCTTCTGAATTCCTTCCCCCTACCCAAGATACACCTGTACTAATCACATTGTCTCATAATATCAACGACAGTTTATTTAAAATGGAAACTCAGATAAAAGGAATCAAGGACAAACAATAAAGAAGAAATACTTTCTCTAATCATTTCTCAGACAATCTCCCAACCTCTGGAGATTCTTCCAAGCTGCCTCTCCTCTATGATGCTGTCGTTGGCACTCAATCTAGGAACGATGAAATGCAGGGGTCTACTAGAGCTAGCTCTAACTGGCAAGCTTGATGGTTACATTTTCAGTGCGAATGTTTAAAAATCACAAATGGGAAAATGCTACAATAAGGACATGATTTATCATTTTGTAGATTTTCAGACTTGAAAAATTATTAATGATATAGATTAAACTAAAAAGAGTATTACATATTTTTTTTTCCTGGAGAGACCAGTTATTAAATGTTTGCCTGCATGCCCCCGTGTTGCTCCGTAAACAGTGCTTGGCTCAGCAGGAGTACGATAGAAGGCTCAGAGAATGAAGTCATCACCAGACTGGTGGGTCACTGTAGGTCACTGTAGGTTAATAGTAATAACTGACATTTATATAGCACTTTAAGTTTTGACAAATGCTTTACATCCATTATCTTATTTGAGCCTACAACATGCCTGAGGAAATGATAAATAGATTAACCACTTGCCCCTAAGAGGATCAGTAAAATTGCTGAATTTTGGTGCTGGGTCATAATCTTATTTTACCCCTGGATCAGTGGGTACTTAGGATTCTGTACTCTAGCGGTCCATCCAGGGAGGGTGGTGCCAACTGTGTATTCCATGGACCTTCTGAATATATCATCTCACTCTCTTGGGATGATGCAAAGAGAATGAACCAAAGACGAGCCCCCCACCCTCCCCAACCTCACACCTACCCAATTCCAGTCATTTGCTTAGGAAAACCAAACAAAACACAAGCAAGAACAAGAAAAACAACCCCGTCTCCTGATATTACTACATGTTGGCTCCATCTCAACCACTTTCTATGTCTATGCTGCTCTTTTCTCCTCTTGTGTTATGTAAAACCTACAATTTTATGCAAATTTCCCTTCATTTTAGACCTCTTCCTCTTTTTCTCCTTTTATCTACTTATATTCATAGGATCATAGATCCAGAACTGGAAGTAGCTTTAGGGGCTGTTTAATCAAACCCCCACATTTTACAGATGAGGAAATGGGCCCATGGAGGTTGTTCTTTGTCTAAGGTTACACAGGTAATAAGAATCTGAGTTTGGATACAAACCCAGGCTCTTTTAACAAACAGCTGTACTTCCTCTTAAAGTCTGGCTTTTGTTAGAAGACAATATATGCTTAGCCACTTTTTCCAATACTGGATGCATATTATCTCATGTTCCCTCCCACCCCAAACACTTGGGGAAGAAGAGGGGTATGCACGCTTCTTGTTCTTCAGTGACCTTTCCAGGCTCTCTCAGTGGACCTCTGAGTAACCTCTTTTCCTTTGGAGTTTTACTCCATCTGAATATGTCATGCTGGTTAAATCCTTGTTGTAGTCATATATCAGGTGCCATGACATTTTTTTCTCCTTTCTCAAGGAGTTCACCGCCTACTTCAGAGTCTTTGAATAGATAGTAAATTCCTTAAATTCCTAGGCTGTTTAATCTTTGCCTAGAACAGTGTCTTTCAAATATTTAATGGAATATAGTTTCCACTCTGAACTAATTTTCTTCTGCTTTGTTTTAGTGGAAGAGATGTCTGGTTTCTTTGCTAAGCCCCCTGCCTCTATTTGTACACTTATCTCATCTCTTTCCATATCCTTCAGGGGCTTGTTCCTTCTCTCTCCTCTCCCCCAACAAGTTCTCCTTATCTTCTGGCTACTTCTCTGAACATATTTAGGACTTTCTGATCTTTTAAAATAAACAAACTACCTAACAAACAAAACCCGGGCACTTAATCTGACATCTCTTCTAGTAAAGATCTTTCTGCCCTTTCTCAGCCAAATTCCTATTCTTCCTTACCTCCCACTTATTTTTCAGCACTTTACTGAAACTGCTCTGTCCAAGGTTCCTAACTGATAAACATAAGCACCTTTTAAAAAAATCGGCATCCTTCTTAACCTCTCTGCATCTGTTGACAGAACTGACCATCTCTTCTCTTAGAATATCCTCTTTCTCTTGGGGTACTATTAGTTTTCCTACCTGTCTGACTTGTATTTTTCAATCTCATTCATTTAATAATCATCCATGATCCAGATCATGGACGTTACCCAAAGTTCTGTTTTCTTCTCTCTTTACAACCTCTTTTTCTACCTAAGTTCTCATAGATTCATCTCTATTTAATGACTCCAAAATTTATATATCTACCCTAATATCTCTCCTACTCTCAAGACTCCCTTTGTCAATTACCTCCTGCTAAACATCTACCTATATTTACTATCAGCATTTCAAACTCATTATATACAAAACATCTTATTATTTCCTCCCATACCCTAACCCTTCTATACACACATTTCTATGGAGTGCACCGTTATTCTCTTAATCACTCAGATTCATAATCTCACAGTTATCTTTGGTTTTTCCCTTTCCTCATTATTTCCATCCCTCTCTTTCCCCAATAAAAAACAATATAAAATCAATCGCCAAATCTATTTTATTCATTCTCCACATCTGGCATCAGTCCCCTTGTCACACTTACGTGACCCTCACTGTAGTTCAAAACCTCATCACCTTTCATCTGGACTATTTTAAGATCCTTCAATTGGTCTCCATGTTTCTAGTCTCTCTTCTCTCCAAAAATAACTTCCCTAAAGCATAGGTTTGACCATGTGACTCCCCTGTTCAGGAATGGTTCAATCATTCTCTATTGCCTGTAGGATAAAACACAAATTCCTAAGCTTGGCCATTTAAAGCCCCTAACAGTCATTCTCCATTCTTCCTTTCCAAATTTATTTCAGCCTGTTCCCCTTCAAGAACTTTACATTCCATCTGAACTGGCCTTTTTGCTTTTCTCAGAACTCAGCATTTCATCTGAAATTTTGAGGGTATTGATGGCACTAATATTAATTCAGTAGCATAGAAAGAACTCAGCTTGGCACATAGAATAATTAGTTAAAAAGGAAAGTTACTAGATGACAGATTTCTCCCCTTTCAGCAGCTATAGTACAGGTGATTTCTTCTCCATTTTTTCCCTTTCCTGATCCCACTTATAGCCTTTAATCTATATCTCACCATGGAATGGTGTCTTGGAGTCTTTCTACCTCACAGCATCTTGGGTCTGATGTCTCCCCCTAGTCAACAGAATTTATTTTTTTAAAAGTTGATTAGAAGGAGAGTTTTGTATTTGCTCCAGAACCAGTTAATGACTTTGAGCGGTCTCTTTTATTCTTCTCTTTCCCCCATATCACCCATAGCTAATCACTTGCCAAGTTCTTTCAACTCCATCTCCATGACCTTTCTCACCTCTGTTTTATACTCATTATTGCCATGGCCACCACCCTAGCACAGCTCATTTCCACCTACTTGTACTAGTTCCACAGTCTCTTAGTAGGTCTTCCCTCTTTTACTATCTTCTCTCTACAATTCATCCTCCATTTCACTATCAGATTAATCTTTCTTAAGCATGGACTTGGTCATGTCACTTCCATGTTCGAAAACTTACAATGGCTCCCCATTGCCACCTGAGGAAAGTTAAAACTTATTTTGTTGGCATGATCTGACTAAATTTTGCCTTTCCAACCATTTCTCATATTATTCTCTTGGATATACTTTACAGTTTAGCCAAACTGGAGGGTCCTCTGCCAACTAAGTACTACCTGTAGTCTTGTGTCTCTACCCTTTGGCTCATGCTGTTCTCATGCCTGGAATGTCTTCCATCCCTTTCCTATTTTGTTGAGGTGCTATGCATTCTTTGAAGCTCATCTCAAAAGTCTCCTCCCTTGAGAAGTCTTCCTTGATCTTTCCTGTTGATAGCGACCTTGTAAAGTATTATTTTTGGTAGTCTTGAACTGAATTTTGTTTAGGGAATGAGGGAGTATAGAAGATAGAATGCTGAATTTAGAGGCAGGAAGATTTGGGCAAATTATTTAACCTCTCAGCTTCTGTTTACACATTTTTAAAAATGTGGATAATGATAGCACCTGGATTGTTCTGAAGCTCAAATGAGGTAATCTAGGTGAAGGAGTATGCAAATGAAAATGTGTATAGCTGTCGCTTGACAATGATGACTGTCATGTTGCAACATTGAATCTTATAGGTCATATTTATGTAATTTATTGTGTAATTATAATTATGAGAGGAAGCATGGAGTATTGGGTAGAGGGCTGGCCTTAGAAATTAAGATCAACCAGATTCCAGACCTGCCACTGATCCATACTAGCTGTGTGACTAAGTCACTTAACCTTTGTTTGCCTCAGTTTCCTCATCTGTAATATGGGAATAATATTAGCTACTTCACAGAATTGTTGTGAGGTTTGAATGAGATAACATTCAAAATGCTTTGCCAACCTTAAAGTACTATGTAAATGTTAGCGATTTTAAATGCCCTGTGGTAGTTAACAGTTAAAAGTGGATTTCCACCAGCATGATATAGGATTAGAGTGTCAGCCACAGTTACTAAACCTACATTGGTTTTTTTAAAAAATATTTTCTATTTTTCCAATTACATGTAAAAATTTTTAAAATTCTTTTTTTAAAATTGAGTTCCCAATTCTCTCCCTTTCTCTTTACATTTTCCCCTCCCTGAGATGGTAAGGAATTTGATATAGTTTATACTTGTGCAGTCATGCAAAGCACATTTTCATGTTGTGAAGGGAAACAGACCAAAATATAGAGTAAAAAAAATTATGCTTCCATCTCCAATAAGATTCCATAAGTTCTTTTTTTCTTGAGGGGATTAGCATTTTTCATCATAAATCCTTTGGGATTGTCTTGGATCACTGTATTGATCAAAATAACTAAGTCATTCATAGTGGATCATCCTAAGATATTGTTGTGATTGTATACTATTATTTCCTGTTCTTCTCACTTCACTTTGCCTGAATTCATATAAGTCTTTCTAGGCTTCTCTAAAACTATCTTATTCATCGTTCTTATAGCACAGTTGAATTCCATCACAATCATATACCACAACTTGTTAAGTCATTCTCCAGTTGATGGACATTACCTCAATTTCCAATTCTTTGTCACCACAAAAAGAGCTGCCATCAATATTTTTGTACAAAAATACATTGTATGTATTTTGTACATATATGTCCTTTTCCATTTTGGGGGGATCTCTTTGTGATACAGACCTAGAAGTGGTGTTTCTGCATCAAGGGGTCACAGTTCTGTAGCCCTTTGGGCATAGTTACAAACTGATCTTCAGAATGGTTGGATTAGTTTACCAACAGTGCATTAGTGTCCTTGATTTTCCCATATCCCCGCCAACATTTGTCATTTTACTTTTCTGTAATTTAATCAAACTGATTGGTGTGAGGTGGTACCTTGGAGTTATTTTAATTTGCATTTCTCAAATCAAGAGTGATTTAGAAAATTTTTATATGACTATGGATTGTTCACCCCTTAACTTTTTAAAAAGATATCCTATCATAGTCAGCTCTCTTTCTCACTCCTTTATCTTTTTAGTTATTATTTCTTCCTAGTCAACTCATACCTGTGTCCACTATGTATATTCCTTTTAACTGCCTTAGTAATGATAATATTTTAAAGAGTTACAAGTATCATCATCTCATGTAGGAATATTAAGTTTGATGTTTTTGAATCCCTTATGGTTTTTCTTTCCTATTTACCTTTTTATGCTTCTCTTGAGTCTTGTATTTGAAAGAAAAATTTTCTATTCTGATACAGTCTTTTCATCAGGATTGCTTGAAAGTCCTCTGTTTCATTAAGTGTCCATTTCCCCCTGAAGTAATATTTATTCTTGGTTTTACTGGGTAGGTGATTCTTGGTTGTAATGCTAGCTCCTTTGCCCTCTATAATATCATATCCCAAGTTCTCCAATCCTTTAAATATAGAAACTTCTAAATCTTATATTGTTGTGACCAAGGATCCATGACATTCGAATTCTTTCTTTCTTTTTGCTTGTGATATTTTCTCCTTGACCCGAGAACTCTGGCATTTGGCTATAGAATTCCTGTGAGTTTTCATTTTGGAATCTTTTTCAGGAGGTGATAAGTGGATTCTTTCAATATCTATTTTACTCTGGTTCTAGGGTACCAAGTTCTTTGATAATTTATTGAAATATGATGCTTATGCTCTTCTTTTTTGTTTGTGGCTTTTAGGTAGTCCAATAATTGTTAGGTCATCTCTCCTCAATCTATTTTTCCATTTCAGCTGTTTTTTCAATGATATTTTTCACATTTTCTTCTTTTATTCCTTTGATTTTGTTTTATTATTTCTTGATGTGTTATAGAGTCATTAGCTTTCACTTGTTCAATTTTAACAAATTATTTTCTTCAGTGAACATTTATTCACTTCCCTTTCCATTTTGCCAATCCCACTTTTTATGAATGACTGTACCTCTTTTTTTCATTTGTCCAATTTTGCTTTTTAAGGAGTTCTTCTCTTCAATGGATTTTTGTGCCTCTTTTACCATTTGACCTATTCTGTTTTCTTGTGTAATTTTCTTTGGTAATTTTTTGTGCTTCCTTTATCCAAGCTGTTGATTCTTTATTCATGTTTTTTCTTGCATCACTGTCATTTATTTTTCTGATTTTTTTCTGTAGCTTTTTAACTTTACTTTAAAAATCCTTTTTTGAGTTCTTCCAAGAATTCTTGTTGGTTTAGAGACCAACTCATATTTCTCATGAGGCTTTGGATGCAAGTATTTTGACTTTGTTGTCTTCTGAGTTTGTGTTTCAATATTCCCTGTTACCACAGTAATTTTCTATAGTCAGGTTCTTTTTTTTGTTGTTTGGTCATTTCCCCTATCTATTTCTTGACTTTTAACTTTGCTATAGTCAGGCTCTGTTCCTAAAGTGGAGGAACAAGTTTCAGTCCCAAGCTTCAGTGTTTTTGTGCTGCTGTTTTCAGAGCTAGTTCGGGGAGTCTAAAATTTTTTAATTCTTCCCAAGTGGTATGATCTAAGGAGAGGTGTGGTCACTGCTTTCCTGGTCTGTGCTCTGGTCTATGAGTAACCTGGAAATATTCTTCTTTTCTCTAAAACTGTGACCACAGTCCCTGATATCTGTGGCCACATGCTTTAGTGTGCTAGTATTTTCCCTTACCTTTGGACTATGATCTGGAATTGTGTATGGGCAATGCAGCAGAGCTCTGCATTCAGTGCCAACAAAGTGTCTCTCATCGTTTCCTTCTGATCAGGTGTCTGATCCCCTTACTGTCCATAGGCTGAGAGCTTTGGCTACTGCTGTGGCCCCCAAGGTTTTTGCTGGCTTGCCAGGGTGGCCTCTGCTGGATTTTGCTTACCTTTTACTCCAGTGAGACAGATCTTTCCTGCTACTTTTTAAGTTGTCTTATGTTGAGAAACTGTTTCACCCTATCCTTCCATTGGTACTATTGTTCCAGAATTCATTTTGAGGCCTTATTTTAAGGTTGTTTGGAGGGGAATTTGGGAGTGGTCTGGTCAGTACCTGCCTTCACTGTACCATTTTGGCTCCATACTACCCTGCATTTGTTTTCTCAGGAGCCTTTTTGGTGGGGGGTAATTTCTACAGTGACAAACTGTGTAACTGTCCACTCATTTTAGAATCATCTGACTACCTTGAAGTCATGGAGGGTAGCTTTCTACTCGGCTCTCTCTGGGATTTACTATTTCCAGTCTCTATGTTCATAGGAAACTAGGTGACACATTGATTAGAGTACTTGGAATCAGGAAGACCTGAGTTCAAATCCATACTTAGACACTTGCTAGCTGTGTGATCTTGGGCAAGTCATTTAACCTCTGTGGACCTCAGTTTTCTTAACTATAAAATGGAGATTAATACTAACACTTCCTCTCGGTTGTTCTGAGGATTAAATGAAATAATATTTGTCAAGTACTTAGCACGATGTTTGGAGTATAGGGTTATATGCTTATTCCCTTCCTACCCCATCCTTTACATACCTTATTTGTCTTTTTGACTTATTGTATGCTGATTACACTTTTGATTGCAGGTTAATGAAACTTGGAGAGTATTTGAACTTATTTGAAGCTGCCTTGGAGTTTGGCAGAATGGTGTTAGATATGGAAATGAGAACCATAAAACAAAGATCTTTGTACCTGTAACCCAAACATCCTCCTCACAAGGACCCCAGAGCAGGATATCCTATCATGGTTCAAGTTTTATGGTTTTAGAATAAGAAAACCTGAATTCAATTCCTCACATAGCTACCTGCTGCTGCTGGGACTTTGGGCAAGCAATGTGACTTCTCTGAGATTCAGATTCTATTTCTATAAAATGAGGGTTTTGCTTAAATGATCTTTAAAGGGAACTATGTATCACAATGGAGAAAGTGTTAAATTTGAAGTCAGGAGGAATTGGGTTCAAATCCTGCCTCAGACATTTACTAGGTGTGTGACCCTGGGCAAGGCATTTAAGATCTTTCAGCCTCAGTTTCCTCATCTGTAAAATAGGGAAAAAAATAGCACTTACCTCTCCAAACTGTTGTAAGGATCAAATGAAATAGTATATATGTAGTACATTTTACAAAACATAAGCATTGTATTAATACTATGATGACGATGATGATCTGAGATCCCATCTATCTCTAAATAAATGATCCTTGAAAGGTAGATTTTTCCTGGATTTTTGCATG
The DNA here is from genome assembly GCA_028658325.1 of Potorous gilbertii. Classification (NCBI taxonomy): domain Eukaryota; kingdom Metazoa; phylum Chordata; class Mammalia; order Diprotodontia; family Potoroidae; genus Potorous; species Potorous gilbertii. Next base: position 18,353,760 of record CM053769.1, on the reverse strand, counting down.
TGACCTCCTAGCTTACACTTTGTAGGAATACAAAATGAGCATACACTTATAAGAGATCTTCTGGAATATTAGTAGATTGAAAGGATAATCAATATCAAATGGTGCATGTCTCTGAGAATTTGGCCTTTATTTCTCCAGCAGAGAAATTTGTGCTCATGCTTCTATATTTTCCTGAATTGATTTCTTTTTGTCTGGCCTTGTAGGGACACCACATCATTTGATTAATAGGAGTAAACTTTAGAGGCTGATTGGCACATGGAAGTTCAGTCATATGTGAACTTATGTCATTGGTTATCTGTCAAAATTCATATTAGTTATAGTTACATAGACTGACTCCCAAATTCTCTTGTTGATTATGGACTGGATTTTGAGTTGAGACTCTTTGCTAGTTAATAGTTTTGGTCACAAAATGTAGTTCTGTATATTTTTCTTTCATTCAATGTAACAGTCCAGTTGTGTGTATGTATGTGTGTATGTGTGCATGTGTATGTATATGTATAGACACACATATATATATAGGCAATTATATGTTATTTTTTCTGAGTTTCTTATTGCCTGTTGATATTGCTTCTTTTTTATTCTTTCATTCTAAATTCTAGACATACTTATTTTCCTTGGTTTTTAGTCACTTTTTACCTAATCATTAACTCAATGGAAAGAATTAACTTTGAACTTCAGTGTTACTTTTATGTCCCTTGAGACGTCTCAGTACAATAAAGTACTGCAAAATTTAAGATGTGATTTCTTTAGCCAGAGAATTTACGAGTGAAGGAAATTTAAGATGCAGCTTATAATGTAAAGAAATGCTCTAGATACAAGTGATGACTATAAGCTAACATTTGCTAATGATGCTAAGTTTATTTATAGCAGATAATAACAGTCATTATCCTTTAGTTGTTGAGTATCAACACTACTTGGTACTGTACAATAGATTAGAGCACATGACTGGGGATTTCCTAAATCACATGGAGACAGTTTAGGAATATGAAGAATCATCCAATTAAAGTCATCAGGAGTTTACTTGATATTCAATGTCACCAATGCAATAGATGGAAACAAGCAGTTAATGTATTAAAATGCAAAATAGTATGTCTAGCAAGAAGAAAGACAGAGAGATACAGAGAGATAGAAAAAGAGACAGAGAGACAGAGAGAAAGACAGACACAGAGACAGAGACAAAAAGGGAGACACAGAGAGACAGATACAAAGACAGAAGAAAAGACAGAGAAGAGAGAGAAAGAAGAGAGGAAGAAACTTGGAAGAAAAAAGGAGAGAAGGAGAAGGCACAAAGAGACAAGATAACAGAGGTAAGGAACACAAGAGATGGAAAATAAAATAAAGAATGAGAAAAATGTCAAATGTGGTTTAGAACAAATCTGTAGGAAACCAGGTAGAACCTGCCTTAGTCTAAGACAGAGCAATAAAGTTGGACACTCTTATGCCCTCTAAGCTGTTTGGTAGTATCATCTACCCACCAGGGTGGCAACCATGAAATTACTTTGGCATTATAGGGAAAAGGAGAGTGCAGGAAAGTGGAGTAATCTCTCAAGTTCTACCTCAGGTCCATCAGACTGGCAGAGATTAAAAAAAAGATGAAAATGATAAAGGTTGTGAGAAAACAGGTCAAGTAGCCACTGTGTAACTATGAATTGGTCTAGTCCTTATGGAAAATAATTTGGAGTTAGATTGAAAAAGCCAGTAAATACATTGACCCAGTCATACCACTACTAGGCAGACAGCTCAAAGGTAAAATCAGAGGGAATTTCTCAAATATATTCGATTCAATTAATTTCAGCTCCACAAGTGTCAATTAAACTCCCATGTACCAAACACTGTGCTAGACAATGTGAATACAAAGACAGAAACCAAAAAAACAGTCCCTGCCCTCATGGAGTTTCCATGCACGTGAAAGAATCAACACACACACACACACACACACACACACACACACACACACACACACACATACACACAGATAAGTGAATACAAAATGAGTCTGAAGTAATTTTGGAGCAGGGCTCCAAAGACAGGGAAGCACTAATAATGGGGGAATCCTTTATTAAAGTGGCGAGTATTTGAGGTGATACTTGAAGGGAGCTAAGGATCCCCAAAACTGGAAGTGAGGAGAGGATTATAGGTATCACAGCGGGTAGAGTCTGGAGTCAGGAAGATCTGAGTTCTGATCTGATCTCAGACACTTACTAGCTGTGTGACTCTGGGTAAGGCCGTTTGCCTCAGTTTCCTCATGTGTAAAATGGGGATAACAACAGCGCCCTCCTCACAGAGTTGTTGGAAGGGATAAATGAGGTAAGATTTAGAAAGCACTTATCACAGTGCCTGACACAAAGTAGGTATTATTAGTCTTAGAGTTTGGTAGGAAGCATTTTGGGGAAGATCAACAGCAGCAGGAAACAGAGGCAGGTTATACATCATTGTATAATACATCATTGTATGCTACAAAGTATCATGAGAGAAAAGAAATAAGAGAGGAGTTCCAGAAACTGAAAAGAATTCTGGTGCAGATGAATGAGGTAGAATCGACAAGAGCCTTCAATCATCTGGACATCGGCTACAACTCTCTACCAAGGGCTGAGCTGATCATTTCTTGACTTGTGTAAATGATAATTTCAGTCTTTACAAGGTGGAGAGGTTAACAAAAGGAGATTTCCTTCACTTACAAATTGGGACTGTTTTCTGGGATGGAAATGGTGGTGGAAGGGGACTTTTTAATCTTAGAATTGCCATAGAGTAAAGGAAAGTGGAAAATAATGTGATACATACGTATATACACATACATACGTATATAAACACACACACACACACACACACACACACACACATATATATATGAAACCTGGGTTTGGGGAGAGCATATTTCCAAGAATCCAGGGAAAAAATAGTTATAATCCATGGACTAAAATTAGGGAAATCAACTTAGAGATGAAAAACTCTCCCGAATGAAATTATGAACACACGTACACACACAAATAATTATGATGCTGGGAAAAAAGGGAATCATCTAAGGAGACTGATGTGGGTACACAGACAATTCATCATCCTATTTAGGTTTCAAATATGTATGTGTGCACACACACACACAGAAGATGGGAGGAAGAACAGGAAAACTATTTCAAGCAGTGATTTTTTTTTTAGCAACAAAGAACAATAGGGGAATGACTGACTGAATTGTATATTGATATTTTTAGAATATTATTGTATCCTATAAAATGACGAATATCAAGAATTCAGATGAACTTGGGAAGACTTGTATGAACTGATGCAGAGCCAAGTAAGGAGAAGCCAAAGAACAATTTACACAATAACCACAACAATTTTAAGGAAAACATTGAAAGCTATCAGAAACCTTATCAGTTCATTGTTTGGTCATGATTCAGAGGACTGACAGGAAAGCAAGCCTTCTTCCGCTCCTGTAGAATGTGACATAAATTGTCACTCATTACCAATGTATTGATTCATTCTCTTTATATGTATATTTTTATTACAAGGGAGGGCTCTTTTGTGATTAGGAAATGTGATTAGGAAATCATGATGTTAATAAAGAGCATAAAAATATTATATAAGCAAAGAAGGAAGATGCTTTTACTATATGAATTGATTCATCACAGATCCAGATTGCAACTCTGCCTAAGGCACTGACTTCTCTACATCAGGGGAAACCTTCAGACTCATAAAAACATTCCTTCATTAGGAAGTTTTCATTAATTAGGAAGGTATCATAATCAAAAGCCAACAAAACCTCAGGTCCAATGAGTGAACCTTTTGTAGTTTGAATGCACATGAAAGATACCGTAATCTATGATTTCATGAACGCTTAAAAGAAACTTGCCCGAAAGAGTAATATTAGTGGTTATAATCATCCATATAATATTTTAAGGTTTACAAAGCACTATCCTTCCAGCAATCCCTTGAGGTAGGCTGTATAGGCACTGATGATGAGGATGAGGATGATGGTACAATAACTATTGCTGCTCAGTTGTTCAGTCATGTCCAACTCTTTGTGGCTACATGAATCAGAGGACACCAGGCCCTTTTCCACTATCTCTCAAAACCCAAGTTCATGTTGACATCTATCATCACATCCTCTGCTGTCCCCTTTCTCTGTTGCCTTCAATCTTTCCCAACATCAGGATCTTTTCCAATGAGTTCTGTCTTCCCACTCTGCGGTCAAAGTATTTAAGTTCGACCTTCCAATAAATAGCCTGAATTAATTTCTTTATGTATTGACTGATTTGATTCTCAAAAGTCTTCTCCAGAAGCACAACTTGAAAGGGTTGATTCTGCTACAAATAGCTAGCATTTATAGCTAAGCACTGTGCTAAGTGCTTTATTATAAGCTTTATAATTTTCATCTCATTTGATTTTCTCAATAACCCCACGAGGTAGGTGCTGTTATTGCCCTCCCACGCATTTTACAGATGAGAAAACTGTGGCAGTCAAAGGTGAAGTGAAGTGACTTGCCCGGAGTTACACGGCTAGTAAGTGTCTGAGGTCATATTAGAACTCGTCTTCCTGACTCCAGGCTTAGTGCTTTCCCCACTGTGCTACAGAGCTGCCTCCAGAATCCGCAGCATTAAGCATATTTTAGAGATGAACCTGAAATGTTTAAGAGGTTAAGTGATTTGCCCAGGGTCACATAACTAGTAATTGGTAGAGCCAGACCCCTTGAGTCTAAATACTGCACTCTTTCCATTACCTGACTATGATTACAAATTTAAGTGCGCTATGAAGATAGGGCACGATGGATAGAGTGTTGGTCCATGACATCAGAAAGACTCATCTTCCTAAGCTCAAATCTGACCTCAGAGACTTGCTAGCTTTGTGACCCTGAGCAAGTCACTTAACCCTGTTTGCCTTAGTTTCCTAATCCATAAAATGAGCTAGAGAAGAAAATGGCAAATCCTTGCCAAGAAAATCCCAAATGGAGTCATGAAGAGTCAGATGTGACTGAACAACCGTATCCTGATGACTATTAGGATCTCAGAGGCCATTATAATACAACCCCTCTTTTTATAGATGAGGAAAATGAGTCCCCTGGAGATAATCTTACTTGCTTAAAGTCAAATGGACAGTAAGTATTAGAAATGAGATTTGAACCCATATCCTCTAACATGAAAGACATTGTTCTTTTTTTACTGTATGACACCTACCACAAAAATTTAGAAGGTAGACTTTTCCCAAAAAATTCATTTTCATTAATTTATTTTTAGTTTTCAACATTAAATTTTATGAGATTTTGAGTCCTAAACTCCACTCCCCCCTCAAGATGGCATGCAATCGATATAGGTCATACATGTGCAAACTTATTAAGCATATTTCCACATTCGTCATATTGTGAAAGAAGAATCAGAACAAAAGGGGAAAACCACAAGAAAGAAAAATATAAAAAAGTGAGAGTAAACAGTTTGCTTTGACCTGCATCTCTGGATGTGGATGGCATTTTCCATCATGAGTCGAGAATTCTCTTAGATCATTGCATTGCTGAGAAGAGCTAAGCCAGCCGTGACTGATCATCACACAAGGTTGCTTTACTGTGTATAATGTTGTCCTGGTTCGAGTAGATAGACTTATAAAATGATTTCTCAAGTATTGCTTCTGGGGTCCAGGTGTGAGCTATCACCAATCCAAATCCTTTCTCACTACTTGTAACCAGCTATCTCAGTTCATCTCTCTGCTCTCCCCTTTCCTTGATCTGTCATTCATTCTCATTGGTCAGGGTTCTGTTTGGGGCCCTATAGGTGCTTAATCCATAGTTTGGTTGGGAATATACTTGGAATGAAGTTGCTACAGCTCTTCCTGGACAGGAACTTTATGAATCCTAATAATTCCAGATATTTCATTTGTACAGTAATCATTCACACATGGAACTACAGTACTATCCTTCTTTGACACCATGAGACAGATGGATATTTTCAAACTGAATTTGGTCATTGATCCAGGGTCAAATTCAGAGCAGACTTCCAAACGGAGGGGATGAATCAAAAAGACAGGTATGGATTTGAGGTTCCATGAAGTTGGTTCAGAAACTGAGAATGGTGCTTCATTTTGTTTGAGAGATCACAAGTCTCTGCTGGATTGAGTCTTTTGATAAGGGTTACCATTGTGATACTGGACACATTACTTGAACTCTCTGGGTCTAAGTTTCTTTATCTATATAAATGAGGAGGTTGGTCCAGATGAACTATAAGACTCTTTAGAGTGTGATGTATACTTCTATTATTTATTTGACATCATGTTGTTCCCACAAGTCTTATGTAATTAATACACTTTTTGGATCAGCTTAGGTTTTGGTTGGTCTTCAGTTTGAAGAATGATCCAGTTCAATTCAAATCCATTCAATCTATTTCAATAAACATTTATGTTTGATATATTTATTTCATTTCAATTTATAATCAATTATTTCAATAAACATTTATTAAAGATTTATGTACTCAATAAATGGGGCTACAAAGGGAGAAAATATTGACACAACCCTTGCCCTCAAAGAGCTTGTAATTAGGTTTTATACTTTGGGATATTCATTAGAAATACTAATAGAGCATCAGGCACTGGGGATATAGACAAAAAACAAACATTCCCTGCCCTCAAACAGCTTGAATTCTATCTGGAGAGATAATATGTACTCATATAAGTATAATACAACATACATACAGCTCATTTTGGGAAGGGGTGCACCAGCTCACTAGCAATGGGAATTTGAACAGGTCTCATATAGGAGATAGCATTTGAGCTGACTTTCAAAGGAAACTAGTGATTCTGAGACATGGGGTTGGGGATGGTGGGAATTACTGGTATGTAATGGGAATAGCTGTGGGAGACAAGCTGTTATGTATGAGGAATAATACAACCACTCAATCTGACTGGTCCAGAGAGTGAGCAAAGGTATGATAAACCTGGGAAGTTAAATTGGAACCGGAGCTTCGTTGAGAAGGGCTCTATATGCCTAACAGAGCTGTAAGAGGATGGATAAAACATAATAAAATATTTAGGACCATGGATTTAAAGCCAGAAGGCACCTCAGATGCTACTTGCTCTAACTCTCTCTTTACAGATGAGGAAAATGAGGGTCAGAAAAGTTAAGTGCCTTATCTAAGGTCACACAGTGGTAGAGTCAGGTCCTCTGACTTATGCTGTCTCTCAAATTAAGAAAAAAGGTAAAGGTGGATGCTTCATTAGATTGTTGTTTGTTAGACTATCTCTAATTTTGGGGACCATGGGAGCCTTTGGGGAGATTTAGAATCTCACAGGCTTAATTCTCTCAACCTTTAGGGAATTGTGGTACTCTATCACCAGTTTAGTTTTATGCCAAACTCCACACTTTGTGGTGGCACCTATTTATTACTAAAATTAAAGTAAATGAGGAAAATTTTCTTTGAAGGTTGATTTCCTCCCCAACATTTTCAAATTGCTCCTGAGATTATTAGACATTTTTGCAAACCTCATAAAGCAAGTTTGGGAATCATCTATGGAGGTTCAAGGGTTAGAAATCTCTACCTGAGCTAAAGGATGGTGAATTCATTTTTTTTTTTATGAGCATTCAGTAAGTGTTCTTGTTCATTTAAACTAAGGGTAGGGAACCTGTGACCTCAGGGCCACATATGATCCTCTTGGTCTTCAAGTGTGGTCCTTTGACGATATCCAAACATCACAGAACAAATCCAGAAGTATAGCCCTCTGACTTTGTTCTGTGAAGTTTGGGTTCAGTCAAAGGGCCACACTTGAGGACCTAGAGGGCCACATATGACCTTGAGGCTGCAGTTTGCCTACCTCTGACTTAAACAAAGGGTATTTATTGCCCAGGGCTGATCACCATGGAAGTGCTTTTCAAAGCCTCAATGCAGAGAGGCTTTTGGCTAGAAGTTAACCTTACCCTGGGACAAATCACAGGACTGTGGCCTTCTCTGGGAATAAATAGATTCTATTTCCTTAAAATGTAACATACAATCCCAGGTAACTCAGGCTGCTGTGTGAGGTCTCCATGTATGCATTAGCTCAGGCCTAGATTCCTTTTCTTTTCTTACCCCTGCCTCTTAACTAATGTGACACATATGAGAAGCAGCTTTCTTGATTTTCTCCATTTGCCATGTTCCCCTTCCTCCCAAATTAATCTGATTTATTTTGTATATTCCATTTACTTATCTGTGGATATGTTGTAAACTCCCAGCATATTGTCACTTTTTTTTTTTGGTCTTGTCTCTCACTTAGCACTTAGCTCAGTAACTGGCATATATTAGATACTTAATGCTGCTAAGTTGTTGATTGACTGATGGATGGATGCATCGTATCATCAAGCACTGATCTGACCCTTCTGAGTCCCCCTCCTTTTCTTTTTTTTGGGTCTCAGTTTGTAATATTTCATTCCTCTCTTCTCTAATCCCACCCTCATTTCCAGATTCTGGAACTGCCTGGATGCTTCTGGTATGCAGTTCAGCTGTGCTCCCCAGGCATTCAAGAGAGGCATTCTACACAAAAAGGGAAAAACACATTTTATTAAAGCAAACATGCACTCCTCAGCAGTTTTACTTATCTTATTTATACACTGCAGTGCCGCTTTCTATGACCCAATGATTATCATTTCCCAGAGCTATCATCATTTTAAAGCTACCTGTTCATCGCGCTCCAGCAGATGGTACTACGCTAGGAGGATTGTGAGAGCTTTAAAGAAAGAAAAAACAAACAAAGAGGAGATGGTCTGTTGTGTCAACAGCTCACTTGCATTGTCTTTCACTCTGTTTAGTTTTTGCAGGAGTTGTTGAATGGAGTGGCTCCTAGCAGACTAGAACCACTAGGGAAATCAAGATGGCCATTTCTCTTTTCTCTTCCCTTTTTTGATGGAGGGATGAATGGTGTGCATGTGTGTATATAGCCTGAGGAAAGGGAGACTGGTGGAAGGAAGGGGGATAGAAAAAGGAAAAGGGGGTAGGGTGAAGGAAATTTCATCCACTTAGGTGTTATGTAACAGCTGAGGTGATTATTCCCAAGAGCAGACACCCAACAATGTAATAATAAGCAATGTAAATAAACTATTAATATTCAACAAGCATTATTAATGGTTTGCTATGTCCAAAGTACCATACTGGGTGCTGGAGGTGCAAAGACACAATTAGAAAAAAAAAGGTCCGCTCTGTCTTAATGGAAAGAGCATGGGACTTGGGAGTCAGGAACCTGGTGTGTTCTGTAGACTTAATTCAGCTGTTGATTAAAGAAGTCTTGGGAGAAACAAGTTTCAGTTTCCTCATCTATAAAATGAAAAGATTGATGGAATTATAGAACAATAGGATTAGGGTTATGTTTGATGGTTATGAAAGGAGGCAGTACATTTTAGTGAAAAAATAGCAGAGGTTTTGAAGTCTGAAGACTGGTTCAAGCCTCAGTTCTGCTCTTTATATTTGGGTGTGACCTTGGGGAGGCAGGTAGGTGGTGTAATAGATGGTACTAGGCCTGGAGTTAGAAAGACCTGAGTCCAAACCTGGTCCCAGTTGCTTCCTATCTAGATAAGTATCTCTGCCTCAGTTTCCTCATCTGTAAAATGGGGTTGATGACAGCACTTACTTCATAGGGTTGTTGTGAGGAACAAATGCATATTTGTAAACTCTAAGCACAGTGCTTACCTAGTAGGAGGTGCTATATAAATAAATCTTATCTAAGCTCTGTAGATCTCATTTTCCTATCTGTGAAATGGTGGGGTGTGGGGTTAGACACTTTAAACTCTTTGATCTTTTAATTCTAAATTTATGATCATAAGTCATTTAGACTAGAGAGGCAGAGGGACTGGACCTGGTTTTACTAATACAGGGAATTCCTTGATGAAGAAACTTCCTCTAGGAAATGCAATTGGCACCTCCCTTTTAAAAGTAAGTTGTATAGAGTACTAAGAGGTCAGGTGATTTACTCAGGGTCACATATGAAGTGTCAGAAGCATCTCTTGAACCTGGGTAATCATGGCCCTGAGGCTGGCTCTCCAGCCACTACTCAATATATTGCCTCTCTTCTAGTTCACTTCCTCATTAACCTAAGAGAAAGATGGTTAGAGTAGATGGTTTCTCAAGCATTTTAAGTCTAAAATTCTGTGATTCTAAATAAGAGTAAACAAGTCAAGTCAACAAGCATTTAATAAGTGTTTACTATGTGCTAGACATTATACCAAGGATAGGGTATATAGATACAAGCAGACAGACATGCCAGTTCTCAAGGACCTTTTATTTCAATGGGGGGAAGAAAATACATAAAAAAAAGCTAAAGGGGAAGTAGAGAAAGTCAAGAGACTCCAGAATATAGTCTGGAGAGGAATAATGACATGGCTGGCCTGGGTGACTTCCTTGGAATGGAGGTTCTGGGAGGAATCAGTCATTTGGAGGGAAAGGCCCCAAGACATAGGGTATTTCCAATGTGGGAAGTCCAGAGTAGAGTGAGATTACAGTGAAGAGGTTTCTATATCAAGGTGGAGAAAGTCCAGAGAGTCTAGAGAATAGCCTGGAGAGAAATGAAGTTTATTCACTATAGATAATTTTATTACACCATACCAGAGGCCAAACCAGTGTAGCATGAATATTGGTTAACCCAGATGATTACTGATTAAATAAGCAGGCCATCTAGGAATTATGTCATTCCTTTTTTCACTGTTTTCTCTCCCCAAAAGGCTGTGTTTTGACTCATTGATGTCTCTATGACCTCATCAATATGGGTAGACCCTCTACCTTTGCAACTCACAATCCATCCTGCCTTCTCGCCCTGTGTTCTTTTGTATGGTTTTCCATTAATCTTCTGTAGACAATCCATCCAATACAATGGAGGCCGTCTCTTGGTTCCTTTAATATTTTGTAGATACTGATACAACATTAAATCTGTTCACTTGTTTTTTCTCACTTTTGCTAGCTGACTGAATCACATCTTTTGTCAGTCAAACCTGTCCTTTGTGATGTTTTTCACTCCATGTTTCACATACAAGCCATTATTTGTAATATATTGCAGCCTGTTTATACCCATCATGCATCTTCCCATTGCCTTTGGGGTCACCTGCAAGAGTAATTACTGTATATATATATATATTTTCTTCTCTTAGTGCAACTCAAATGCAGTAAAATCATGTACTGCGTGCCCATTAAATAAAAAGAGCTAAGTTTTTTATGGCACTTTATAAATGACATTTCTTAAAATACTGTGAGACAGATATTAACATCCCTATCTTGCAGAATGTTAAACCAAGTCTTAGAAAGGTTAAACTCACAGTTGACTAATGCCACAGGAATCTGCCAGTCAGTCAACGAGAATTTAAGTGCCTACTGCATGAAAGAGCTAAATGTTGCAAATATAAGTGCCCACTGTGTGGAAGACAGAGCTAGGTGCTATTAAACAATAGGGTGTTTAAATTCTGGTGAATCATAGATTTAGATCTGGAAAAGGTCTAAAAAATAAATGTCCCCCGCCTGAGGTTATAGTTGAGGAAATTGGGGCAGAAAGAGAAAGTTAGTGACTTGACCAAGTAGAACAGGATCTTGCAAACATACTTCCTAAATACTACAACTATTCCCTTTCTTTTACCAGTCTCTGTCTTTTTAAAAGTGAAAAGAAAAGTCACTAAAATATGAAGTATAAAGACAGGCATCATATGGCCTTCCTGGGATTTGGTTATACACTATAAGAATATGCTAGGGAGAGATACTTGCAGAGACGATTCAGAGAAATTGGATGTACTTTTACGTAGTTGGGGGTGGAGTTTTGGTTCCTTCACTTCCTGTCTGTCTTCAGCTATCTAATTGTTGTAATCACAGAAAATAAGGACTAGATAATAGTTTTATTGAGGTACAATATGTTAATACAGTGAAAAGATAGTGGCTGTGCCCTGTCACACTTTTATGAGGTACGAAAAAGTTCTCTGATTGATTTGGAAGGAGATTTTGGAAGGAGATGGGAAGAGATTGGCCATGTCCCAGGTGGCCCTTAAAAGACAAATCTGCCAGCCCTTAGCAATGATTTGAAAATTGGGCAATTGAGAGCTGTGCTCTGGAGAGGAGAAGATTCATGGAGCCCAGCTGAGCAAGTTGCCCAGGAGGGGAGTAGCATGAGAACTCTACAAGAAGAGAAAGACATTGGAGCTCAGCAGTACTGGAGAAATGAGTTACTTTAGCCACATGTGCTCTCTGTATGCACGTATTTTTGGGAGCATGCACTTCCAGATTTATGGGAAAGAATATTACACAATTACTGTCCTTATAGTGTTTTTTCTTTGAGCTAAAGTCTACTGGCTGACTGGTAAAAGTAAGCCCATCAGTAGGGTTCATGTGGTATACTTTAAAAAGAGAATCCACAAAACATTTCTGAATATTGTGTGTGTGTTGTTCAGTCATGTCCAGCTCTTCATGACCCCATTTTGAGATTTTCTTGGCAAAGATACTAGAGTGGTTTGCCATTTCCTTCTCCAGTTCCTGTTAAGATGAGGAAACTGAGGCAAACAGGGTTAAGTGACTTACCTAGGGTCACACAGCTAGTAAGGATTGTGAGGTGAGGTTTGAACTCATGAAGGAAACTCAGCTCATTCCCTTTTCTCCAGACCCTCCATCTCTCCTACTTTCCTTATTACTGGAGAGGGCCACACCATCTTCTTAGTCTCTCAGGCTTTTAACTTAGAGTTATCCTGGATTTTTCCCTCTCTTTTACCTCTCCCCCCCTCATATCCAAACTCTCACCAAGCCCTGTTGAGCTCATCTTTGCAACATCTCTTGAATATGTCCCCTTCTTTTCTCTGACACTGCTACCGCTCTGGTACTGACTCTTATCTCTTCATGTTTGGATTATTACAATAGCCTGCTGGTGGATCTGCCTGGGTCATGTCTCCCTTTATTTCAATTTATCCTTCATTCAGTGACCCAAGTGATTTTCCCGAAGTTCAGATCCAATCATGTGATGCCACCTACTCAAGAAGCCCCACTGACTCCCTAGGATTAAATTTAAAAAAATCCTCTGTTTGGTGTTCAAAGTCCTTTATAACTTAGACCCCTCCTACTTTTCTCATCTTTGTACGCATTACTTCCCACCACACACTCTTTGGTCCCTATGCCTGGAATGTTGCGTCTTTGCCTACTGGCTTCTTTGATTTTAAGTGTCAAGTAAAACCCCATCTTCTCTTGGAAGCCTTTCCCAACCCCTCTTAATTCTAATGCTTCCCTTCTCTTAATTATTTCCTATTTATGGTTTATTTTTACATTTTTGTTTGCATGTTGGGGTTGTAAAGGGCAGGATCTGTCTTTTCCACCTTTTTGTATCCCCAGTACCTAGCACAGTGCCTGGCACTTAGTAGGTGTTTCATTGATGTTTATTGACTAACTCTTGTGTATGTAAATTGGGGAAATGGTACAATTGTAATATGGTCCAACTTGAATTAATTATGGAATTCTGTATCAGCCATCTAATGAAGTTACTGTGGTGCTCCTTTAAAATATATAAGCATCCATACACAATGCATATGTGCATACATATGCATTGTGTATATACATATAGTTCTTTTTGTGTTGGAGTCTGTGAGTGATAAACATGAAGTTCTACATCATAAATTCCCATTTGGACATTCAGTTTTGAGAACTTTCATGCCATAGCCTTATCGTTTTGAAGTAAAGTTAACAATCGGTAATGAAATCTGCTTGCTTTTCACATACTGAAATTAGCTTTGATTCTTTCACTGAAAAATGCTTAAAAGACAGCATACACATCTTATATTCTGACCCTTCAAAGCAACAAATAAAAGGAAACCACTGAAGGTGTATGAACTTACCTATCGGATTTGTAAACATATCATACCCACATATACATACATGTACTCATTCCTCCATGAAAAAAGGAATGATCTTTTTAAGCTTTCCTTTAGCCTCAAAGGAGATAGGACCTCTCTCTCCCTCCTCCCCCTCCATATGAAAGAAGTGAAATAAATGCTATTTTCCTTTGCCACTGTGAATAATAACATTTATGCACCAAGATCGGTTCACTTCTTTAATATGAAAAATGATATCCTGTTTGGATGAGACATTTCCTTGAATGCTTAGCATAAATTGAGCCCTTAAGCTTTTAACAAGAAATTCTGGGCTATCTTGCTTAAAGATTCAGGGTGGGTCTTGGGAACGTTGCCTGTTTCTCGATTTGGTACAAAACTCAGCTTTCTCCATATAATTACAAACAGCTTTCACTATTAGGGTTCTGGAAAGAACTATCGCAAACAATCGTGGCTTGTCAGTGTGTTTGTCCAGCAACTTCTCCCTCTTCCTCTCTTCCCCTCACATACACACACCCACTCTCTCTCCCCTTCCTTTTTAATTTTTATCAGATTCGGAAGCCACAAGAGCACAGTTTAGGTATTACAAAGCTGAAAGATAAGTGAAGCTGGAAAAGGAAACACATTTTTCGTCACTCATGGTGACAATTGGAATCACGACAACAAGGCCAGACCCCTCCATCATTGTTCTTCAACTGTGTCAGCACCAACTTTACTAGAATTATCCTGTCTGATGCATGAAGGCTCTTACTCATTTTTCACATTGTGAGACCCAGGGCTGTGAGATCTTTTTAGATAGTGAATTAGCTTCTGTATCAACTAGGCAATCACACTTAAAACTGTTCTCAGAAACTGCTCACCTGGTCATGAAAAGTGAATTTGCTATGTTGGGATGGCTGTTCTAGCAACAAATCTCCAAAGGTTTAAGTTCTATTAAATGTTTCTGTGGGCGATTGCTTTGCTCAAAGAAGAGGAGAGAGATGTTTGGAGAATACTTTGGTTCTTCCATCAGACTCTGTGGTCAAGGCAAAACCACTCAAATCAGTGATTTTGCTCCTAATAGAAAAGTCATATCCTTAGAATGATGACTTCATTATCTGCAGAACATGGTTTTGCTTCCAGAAAGACCTGAAATTCTTCTAAGGGAGCACACGTCCCTGTTTTACTGAAATGCTTACTTCGATGCCTTTAGTCAGAGTCAGCTAGGTGGCACAGTGGAGATAGAGTGCGGAGTTTGAAATCAGGAAGAGCCGAGTCCAAACTAGGTCTTAGACACCTACGAGCTCCATGATCTGGGGCAAGTCACTTCATCTCTGTCTGCCTCAATTTCCTCAACTATAAAATGGGTATGATAATAGGAGTTACATTGAAGGATTGTTATGAAGTTCAAAGGAGATATTACTTATAAAGAGTTTAGTACAGTGCCTGGCACGTAATCGGTACTTCATAAATCCTTCCTTCCTTCCTTCCTTCTTTCCTTCCTTCCTTCCTTCTTTCTTTCTTTCCTTCCTTCCTTCCTTCCCTCTCTCCTCCTCTCCCTCTTCCCCCTTCCCTTTCTCCTCTCCTTCCTTCCTTCCTTCCTTCCTTCCCTCTCTCCTCTCCTCCCTCTTCCCTCTTCCCTTTCTCTTCTCCTTCCTTCCCTTTCTTCCTTCCTTCCATCTTTCCCTCCTGTCTTTCCTTCCTAGTCCAGAGGCAGAGTAGTATAATAGAGTGCTGGACCTGGAGTCTGGAAGAACCGGGTTATAATCCTGCCTGAGACTTTTAGTAGCCATGGGACCCACTTTTCATTTTTTTCTCTCTCTCTCTCTTTATTAATTATGCTGGGCACTTTAATAGGTGCTAGAAAGACAAAAGCAAGCAAGCAAGAAAGAAAAATTTCTTCCCTTAGGAAGCTAATATTTCATCAGAGAGATCATATGTATCTTCAAAATAAATACAATGTCACCTTGGAGGGAAAGTGTCATGGATAATGTAGAATGTTGTGTATGTGTTGAACTTTGAAAACAATTAGGGATTGTACAGGTGGAGGTAAAGAGGAAGGCAGTTAGCCTTGCTGGAGAAAAGTTTCCTCAAGTGCAAAATGGGGATAATAGAAGCATTTGTCTCATAGGGTTGTTATGAGGCTCAATTGTGATAATGTCTGAAAAGTGATCTATAAACCTATCAATACCAGCTATCATTACTCAGTCCAAGAACTTCTGAGTCTGACCCTCTTTCTCCTTTTCCAGATTCCCTCCGTTTCTTAATGCTTTGGTTCCCAGAATTGTCCATCAGGCAACTGATAGCCCAAGGAAAACTCAAGAAAGATCTTCATGTCTCTTGCTTTCTGTTAGCTAGGTAAATTTCTTAAATGGTTTTTAGAAAAGCTAATGGTGGTGAATGGCTAGCTTCCCCAGGGCAAGGTCTGACCACTCGCAACTAATCCAATTCTACTAATGGTACACACCTTTCAGAAACAGGCCTTTTGTCAACAGAGCAGATTCTCAGATCCTGGCAAATGGACACCAGAAAGCTTCGTGTCTTTGCTCATATAACCCTGAGGTCTTTGACATGCCCTTCAGTAACTGTAATTTCATATGTAATTAGAGGATCAAGGAAGGACTCGAACAACACCATAGGAGGCTTTCCCCAGACCTTCAGTAGACTGTTTATGGAAGCACTTTGCAAAACATAGGTATGCCTTCAAACTCTCCTGCCAAGAGCTCTCTCAGTTCTTCATTCAGGTGAATGTTTGTAGAAATTTCAGAAATCACTGCATGAGCAGTAGTCATAAATCATTCAAGTGAAGTCGAAGGAAGTTTTAAACATCACCAGGAACTCATCAATCATAACATAACAGGAGCAGGGGATAGTTTCACATTTCATACTTAGGCTGCCTGAATTTCACTCTGTGAGTGTGTATGTGTGCATGCGTGCGTGCGTGTGGTGTGTGTGTGTTTAGGGAATGCCAATATTGATCAATTTCTCATGGCTGACCATGTTTTTTCTTATTAATCTATGAACAGTAGTCCTGAGGTCGGGCCATGTTTGAGGATGTTTAGAGTGTTCTACTTTATTGTCTAAAGAAGCCACAGTGACAAAAGCATGAAACCATTCTTGTGTGAGGTTGAGAAGGAGAATGAGAAAGAACTAGCCAATACTCCTGGGATCCCATGGCAGGAGCTCATTCTTGAAGCAATCACTGCTCTGTAGAGGAGAGCTTTCATCACGAGGCTTTCTGGTGAAATGCAGCATCTGGGCAAGGGAAGCAAAATTCGAATTTGCCCTATTATCATTTGGGAGATCTCCTTGCAAGCTGGGTATAGTGGTTCAGCTTGTTCTATTTAGACTCTGTGCTGGATCAATCTAGCAGGGACTGCTGATCCAACCAAAGGATTTGAATATTAATGTCATTCCACATTCCTTTTAGAAGGCATTCTGTTAGCCCCCATCGTGAGACACTGCCAGAAATTCTACAGGCAAAGTGCAAGAATGAGAAGTGTATCAATGAAAGAAGAAATGAGGAGAGTCCAAACAAATCATCCCCAGCCTGCCCAGTGTCTTCCTTATCAGGATGTAGAGAATGACTCCTCTAGGGACATGTTCATTGTATAATGAAGATTTGTCATTTAGGAGCCAAAATAAAATCAGTTTTCCATGTAGTCAGATACAGACTTGATGAGATTCTGGAGCTCACAAAAGAATGTTGCACAGTCCTTCTATTTAGATCAAGCATCTAAATGTTGAACTCAAGGGAAAAAAAGGAGCAAGGGGAAAGAAAAATGAATTTATTGTCAAATTGGAACACCACATTTTTGTATTACTAATATATCTATAATTCTCATCTAGCCTTCCTTCTGCATGTATATATATTTTTTTCTCCAAACCTGCAGTGCATTGCAAAGCTAGATTTAAATATTTCAGAGTGACTGTACCCATCATTTGCATTCCAGTGACTCATTCAGAGCAAAGACATCTGAGCAGAAATACAGCAGATAAAAGAGAAACCATTAATCCAAGGAAGATTACTGGCACAGAATCTTTATCCTGTATCCTCTCTGAAATGAGACAAAGATCTTACTATGTACATCCCTCTGGCTTAGCGTCAGATAGTAAGCAATACAGCAGGGTAGACATGGTACTTTTTAAAGGCACACTACATTGGACTGAAACTTCACCCTTCTGACAGGTTTAGAGTCATGTTGTTTCTTCACTTGCTTTCTAATACTAGTTTCTTTTCCTCTACCATATTGTCTCCTTCTCATTCTCCATTCCATGCTTCATGTCATTCTGCCTCATTCACTGATTAACTGGGTGATCATGGGCAAGTCACTTAACCTCTGTTTGCCTCAGTTTCCTCAATTATAAAACAGGGTTGTGCAAATCAAATGAGAGAATATTTGTAAAGTGCTTCTTACAGTGCCCAGCACAAGGTAGGCACCATATAAATGCTCTTTCCTTCTTTCCCTTCTCTTCCTTAGTATTGATTTCTGCATTTGATTTTATCCTCATGCTGGAAGGGAATTTCAATTCAATTCAACAAGTACCTACTATTGTAGAGTATTGAGCTAGGATCTGAGTAAACAAATATAAAATATTTCTATCCTCAAGAACTTATATTCTGCTGAGAAGCTTACATCCTCTTAAAAGAATTGGAAAAGTTTTTTTCTCCATTTAATTTAGTGAGTTTAGGGATTGCTGACTCTGATGACAGTTCTGTTTACCTCTAGGCAACTTTCTAAGACTACAAAGCACATAGAAAGTTGTGTTCATCCTTTGTTTTCAAAGAGGACCATGACATCACAGAAATGATGACATGACTTGCACTTAACTTTGTTTTGCATGAGGGAGGGCTGTGCAGGTCACCAGCCTCACTTCTCCTCCAGAGCCATCTGAATCCAGTGACCAGATATTCATCAGGATGACTGGAGATGGCCCAGGAAGCAGTGGGAGACCCTGACCTTTTTAGGCTAAGGTCTTTTCAGGTATTCACTTAGAGGGAGGTAGCACCCATTCAGTGAATAAGTCTCTTTCAAGGGTAGTCAGGAGGATGGCTCCTTTAACAGAAAAGAGAAAATAAATAGATACATCATTCTGGGAGGGATAGGAGCCTCAGGGTTGTTGTTTGGAAGAGAAACTGTTACTATTGACATTCACTCTATGCCAGGAGAGTCCAAAACCAGCCATTGAATGAAGGTTGGGCAGGGACCCTTTCTTGTTCAATCCATGGGCTTCAGAGTACAGGGGATCCAAAGCTTTAGGGGAGACAAGAAAGAAGGAAAGAGAAGGGAAGAAAAGGAAAAGAAAGTAAAGGAGTTACCCAGCTAGCTGGGTCCTCATTTAGGCAGCTTGGTCTACTCACAGGTTGTGTTCATCCTTCGTTTTCTGTACTGTTCAAGAAAGTTCCTCATCAGAAGAACCATTCCATAACGGTGAAACCCCAGCTATGTGTTTCTCTATCTTTAAAATGGTGATACAATTCCCTACCCATCTTTACTCCGATAATGGAGCAGATGAGAAACCTCCACATAAAACAAGACTTTTTGTTGTTACAGCTAATCTTAGCTATAGCTTGTGTTATTAATGCAGTAGTGACTTTTTTTCTGCATACAGTACCCAACTAGTTTTCAAAGCAGATAACAATAATCCATTCTTAGCTTAGAAGTGAAGGTCTAGATTTTAAAATAGATTAAAAAAACTTGATAGATTCTCAGTTCCATTAGGGGTTCAATTGATGATATTAATTGGCCCTTTGATTTTCCTTGGTTTCTGCATTTCCATCCTGGATGTATAAGAATCCATAGACACAGTGAAATTTCTCAGCTATTAGAGTGCTCAACATCTCTCGCATTTGTTTCTTTATAGCTTACTAAATCCCTCAAGTTATAGGTTAGGGTTATTTTCTCTTGTCATGCTCTCACTAAGGAACACAGAATCCCCAGTTTTTGCACCATTGAAGGTATAAACTTTTTCTTACCTAAGCTTTAAAGGGGCATTGTGATCTAGTTTAAATTGTACCAGGCTTTCAGTCAAAAGACCTTTCTTTGAATGTCATGGATGTACTCCTTTCTAACTTTGAGACATTGGGCAAATCAATTCCTCTCTGTGGACCTCATGTTTGCCGTATGTAAAAAAAGATGCCCTAATATTGTATGATTCTATATGATGCAGTCAGCATGACATCGGCATTTCTCATGGAGAATTCAGGTTATTTTAGCACATGTAGCTCTTACTACCATTGTTTTCCAAAAGGGACCAGAAATCCCAAATAACATGTGCTTTGAAAGTTGGTAGGCCATAAATGGTAAATATATGTGGCTTAGGATCTGCCCATTTGTTTTCAGTGCAAGGAAGTAGGAAATAAGCACATGTGTCTATTGTGCTAAGTGCTTTATAAATATTATCTCATTTGGTTCTTAAAACAACCTCATTTTATTATGCACCCTATTTTACAATTAGGGAAACTGAGGCAGACAGCGATTGAGTTGCCCAGGATCACACCACTAGTAAATGTCTTAGGATGGATTTGAACTGAGGTCTTTCTGACGACCCACCATGCTCAGGAAAAGAGCAAAAGTTTTAAATCTCAGTTGTCAGCTGTTTGATTTTGGGTAAGTCACATAACCTCCGTGAACCTCTTGTTTGGTGGGGGCTTCTAGAGTAGGAAGAAAATGTCCCAACATCCTGGCTCTGTTACTTGTGATAATAACTTTTGAGCAAGTTGTTTTTCTTCTTTGGGCCTCAGTTTTCCCTTCTGTAAAAAGAAGGGGTTACACTATATTGCCTCCAAAGTCCCTTCTAGATCCAGGTGCTATGTGTAATCTTCCTGAAGCCCTGGTGTGGTATACATCAATAGTTTTCCCCTCTCTTTGGTTGTTTATCTGTCCATAGCATAGTGTCACTTAAAATAGCTAAAAGTCATAGGGAATGTCCTTTTCATCTTCATGAATGTGTGACAACCAGGCACACTTATCACCATTGGCCTGGGTCAGCTGGTGGTGGTCACTAACCATCCCCTTACATCCCTCATTTTCATGTGGTAACAATAGCCAAGCCTACTGTGTCCAATTAAGTCTTCCCTTAAAGCAGCCTGGGGAGGTTGATAGCTTTTTGGAGATAGATCTGTGTCCTTGTGACCTTATCTCTCTATACTTTGCATTCAGCTATGAAATTAAATTGCAGGAAATGATTCAGTTTTGAATCATTCCATTTAAGCTGGCAGGAGCCAAAAGCTCTCCTATGAGTGACAACCATGTGGACGGCTTTTCAGATGGAAAGAAACATAAATACTTTAGTGGGCTCGGTAAATTGGTTCAGAAGTGCAGACAGCTCCAGTCCTGGTGGGGCTTGGGTTTTCAGACGTGCACAAACTAGTTTCTGCTTCCTTGAAAGAAGCTTATTCAGATGAAAAAAAGAAAGAAAAACCAGGGAATGTTGTCCTCCCTCTCATCCAGGAAGGTAGAAGAGAACACCTGGAAAAGACCCCTTCTGGACCGGACCATTCATGAACCTGAGCTCTTACATTGTCTTCTGGTTAAGAGATCTGATGAAGAACATTAAATCTCGAGGTTATGGAAGGTTGGACCTACTGGGACCAAGCCATGATTATTCTCTTGATTGAAACTGACACAAAGGTGAGGTCAGAATAAAATCTTGTTTTTCCTGTAATTTAGGGACTAGCAACCATGATGGCTTTCTCCTCCCCTATAATGCTCAAATTTTCCATTCAGAGTGATTTGACTTCAGGTTTCAAATCTGGAGGTCTCTGTAATAATCTTGCTCAGTATGAAGTACTTATTTATGGAGTAGTCTTTGCCATTTTTAATTGCACTTTCCCCTCCTGCCCTTATTAATTATCTCTCCAGTTCCTCTTAGGCCCTGTCACAATGCCAAATATTGGAAGAGAAAGGTTTTTTTTTTATTTATTACAAAGGAGATGCAAAAATAGGACATGGTTTTCAGCTTGCAGCTTAGGATCCTTCACATTCAGGGTCTTTGAAAGGTAATGCTATTTTTTTAGGGGAGAGAGATTCCTCTGAATTTCCTGGGGTGGGGGGAAGGGTTATAGGCCCTTCTTTCTGTTGTCTTTTGTTGGATCTCCTCATAGACCTTGGGAACAAAGCAGTAGATTTTAATGAAGCTACATTTTGGCATCAACCTTTTGAAATATGAAATACCATAGATTTATAGGAGATTAGAGCCAAGAGGTGCCTTATAGATTATATGATTATAAAGATGAGGGAACAGAGACTCAAAGAGCTCATTAGATCATTAAAACTAGAGATAATCCAGTTCAAAACTTTCATTTTACAGATGAGGAAACTGAGACCAGAGAGGTTGAAGTGACTAGTCCAAGGTCATGTAACTGATTAATGGTAGGGCTAGGATTTGAACCCAGATCATATAATTATAGGATTAATTATAGATTTAGATCTGGAAGTGACCTTAACATCTATCCAGTTCAACTTTCTAATTTTACAGATGAGGAAACTGAAGCTTGGAAAGGACAATTGACTTGCTTGGGATCACATAGCTAATAAGGGTCAGAGGTGTAGCATTTGAATACAAGTATTCCTGGCTCCAAGTAAAACACTATGTTCACTGTACCAAACTGCCTCCCTTTACCCCATAATTAATCCTTCCACTACGCATGCTGCTTTATCACAGTATCATAGGATTATATATTTATAGCCAGAAAGAACCTTATGTCACCTAAGGTTCTTCTTCTTTGTTTTACAGGTGAACAAACAGAGCCCCAGAGAGGTTACATGACCTAGAACAAAGGAGAGAAAAGAACCTTCTCGTGTGACCTATGGGCATAATGCAGCAACTATAGGGACAGGTTATCTCCTTTCATCTTTGATGTCTACTTGTCAGGGCATTGGGTAAGGTCTGAAATAACAACTGAGTTCTAACATCTATTGTGGATAACACTTCATACTTCTAAGATCCTGTTTCAATGGTCTATATGACAGATGTATACAAAGTCTTCCACATTTTTCTGCTCTAATTCTTCGTTGTGCTGTGCAGTGACAAAGGGTTCTTAAAAGATAATGCCAGTGGAAATTAAGCTTCAGCAGATTCTACCATATTGGAATGACTTTGAGTGGTGGTCTCATCCTCAGAATGTTTGTTTTCCAAGTACCAGCCTAGTTAAGCATGTAAAGGTTCATCAACAATAGGGTGGCCATTGAGTGATGAGTTCTTTAGTTGTGGCAACTCATGAAACAGAGCAAAACACAACATGCCTGTGAGTCATATACAGTTCACTTCAGCTTCTTCATCAAACATTGTTGCTGTTACTGTGTACAGCATTCTCCTGGTTCTGTTCACTTCACTATGCATCCATTCATATAATTCATTATCATCATATGGACAATGATAATCTATCAATCAATAAAAATTATTAAGCAGCTACTATGTGCTGGGCACTGGGGATACAAATACAGAAAGAAAGAAAGTCCTTAACCTCAAGAAACCTATAATCTAAGGGGAGAAAACAATGTATGAAAGAAAACTGAAAAGTGGGGATACAGGAGGGAGAAGGCAGTCCCAATGTAGTGCAGTCAGGTGAGAGAGTTTTAGCTGTGTTCTCTCCTTAAATAGAGGTTTGGAGTTCATGATGGGAAAGCATGGGGGAAAAGAATCACAGTTTTTAGACTCCCAGTAAATATTAAGTTGTTGGTATTTTAAATGTGAAATCTCCAACGACTATAATGAAAATATTTACAATTTATGTACCAGCCTTAGTTTCTGAGAATGAAGAGGTAGAGAAATTCTTCAAAGAACTCAATAATGCCCTTCAAATTTAGTCAACATACCCTCTGATACTTGGTGAGGTCATTGCAATGGTAGGTAAGGGTGATAGATGTCAAGAAAGGTAGAGGAAAGCATCATTCAGGAAAAAGAAATGAGAGTGGCTAATGACTTATGGACTCCACAGAAACACTATACCTTTATACCTGAGGTTCTTAAACTGGGGTCTATGGATCCCCAAGGGACCCATGGATAAATTTCTGGGAGTCTGTGGAAGAGGAAGTGAAAATTAGATCTTAACCTCAGTATATGCCAGGTCTATATCCCAAAGACATCAAAAAAGGGGAAAAGGACCTATTTATACAAAAATATTCATAGCAGCTCTTTTTGTGGTGGTTACAATTGGAAACTGAAATTAGCCCCATCAACTGGGGAATGGCTAAATGAGCTGTGGTATATGATTGTAATGGAATATTAAATAGTGTTATAAGAAATGATAAGCAGTATGATTTAAAAAAAACCTAGACTTATATGAAAGGATGCATAGTGAAGTGAACAGAACCAGGAGGATTTTGTACACAGTAACAGCAACATTATTTGATGAACTGTGACTTAGCTTTTCTCAGCAATACAACGATCCAATACTAAATGATAAAACATACTATCTACCTTGAGAGAACGAACTGATATTGTTTGAATACAGAATGCTATTTTTCACTTTTGTTCTTTCTTTTTTTTCTTTTGTTCAGATCTTGTTGTACAGAATGACTAATATGGAAATGGTTTACCTGATTGCACATGTATAACCTATGTTTGATTGCTTACCATTTCAAGGAGGGGAGAAAGGAAGGATAGAATTTGGAATTCAAATATTTAAATAAAAATATTAAAAATTGGAAAACCCCCCAGCATAGTTGATTTCCTTTGCAATACTGTGTATTTTATGTATTTAAAAACAAGATTCAGAGACGGGTCCATAGGTTTCACTAGATTGACAAAGGGTAAGAACTTCTCTTTGTATCTTGAACACTTTCTTTGAGAAAAAAGTTGGTAGGCACTGGATATGATGGGCATCAAATACCATCACAAAAAATGAAAGTGATTATATCTTAGTAGACAAGAAAAGCCTTGTTATTAATGTGGGACTAATCCCATAATAGACAGAGTATAGTAAGATCACCAATTTATGAAGAAAAACCTCAATAGTGGAAAGCAAAAAAGATAATAAGAAAAAAGATAGAATGTACAACTGAACAAGTTGAAATTGAACAATTTATTTATTTTTGAGTCTGAACAATTTAAACAAGTAATTATCCATGAAAAATGGGAAATGGACATTAGAAATGACATTGACATCTGCTGTAACTACTTTATATACTATATAGTATATAACTACTTTATATAACTCTATTACCCCAACAAGAAGGCTAAAAGAACCCCCAAAACTCCTTAGTCAGAAAATTTTAGCTACTTGTCAAGAAGAGAGGGATGGAAAAAGAAAATAATATCAGTGTGGAGTATAAACTTGTTTGTAAAATCTTACATGAAAGATACTAGATAGTTAATAACATGATTATCTCATAAAGTAGAGAGAAACAGTATATGGTAAGAAACAATTAAAGAAATCTTAACAAGATATTCACCTAGGGAAGACATTCCAAGACCATTTAAGGACCAACATGAGAGCTGAAAATTTTCAAATTGAAAAAAAAACACTTTAAAGATTTTTATAGCAAACTTTTCTTAATATCAAGCACAGTGAAACCAGCACACTTGGATCCTGACACTACAGAGCTGGATGTACTTATAGGAGAGGAGAAATACACTGAAGAAAACAAAGGTGGGAAAAACAAACAGATTAGACCAAATGTATATGTAATAGATCGGTTTTTTTTTTGGAAAAGATATAACTGGGAGGCTATATATAGAAGGTATCTGAATCAGGAGAATATACTGAAGACATGGGGAAAATTTGCGCCTCATTAATACCAGAGACCAAGAAGACATCGACATACATTGTCCCATTTACCTACTTTTCCATGGTACATCATCTCTATGTGAATTACCTATACAGAAATTGAAGGCATCTTCATAAGGAGTATTAGAAAGGAACAAGCAAACTTTCACAAGTGATATTCAATAGATAACCATACTTTTACTATTTTTCAATTTACTGAAAGATGTAGAGAAGAGAGGATCTCATTGAACTTACTGTTTATTGATTATGGAAAATCATTTGATTTGGGAGAACACAGTGGTGCCTTAAAGGCTGTTTTCCAATGGTGTATTCCATCCATACATCAAAATCATTCATGCTTCCTTAAGAGATGCAACAACTGAAATAAACATATGTAATGGCTTTCTAATCATAAACATCAGGTGAGGCATAAAGCAGAGAGTTTCATGATCCTCAATTTTGTGATTGTGGAGATTCAGGGCAAAGGCTGAAGTGAGAAGAAATCTCTGGATGTTTCATTGGATGTTTCTGGATATTTCATCAGAAGACATTGCATTGTTGGCATGAAGCTCAAGAAAATGGATTTATATCCATTTAAACCTACTTAGGTTGAAAATCTATATGTGAAAGGCCAAGTGGATGAAGAATGCCTATTTCTTAGATTACAATATGCATTTGAATGGATATCTTGTAGAACCTGTCCAACAGAAAATACAAATGGATAATGAGTTCTCCCTAGATTTGACTAGGAGCCACAGATCAAGTTTGATTGCTTTTGGGAAATTCTGAAGACCCTTTAATCATACCAGGCTTTCCAGAGTAACAAAGGTCCATTTCAAAAACAATATTCTATTTGAATTACTATATGGCAGCAAGAGATGGAATACAATAGTCTCTGAGAAATTTTTAAAAATCACCCATAAGGTAATGGAGATGCGGATGGAATATGTCAGCAGATTGTTGTTTCTAACTAAAAAAGATTTTCAGAGAAAAACACAAGTAAAAGATGTGATTAAGGAAATGTATGATAGGAAAATAAGACAGACTGCTCATGTGGCAAGGGTAAAGGATGACAGGCAGACAGCCTGATGATACCCTTGAAGCATTAGCAGAGTGAGGAATCCCTGGTGAGCTTAGACAAGTATACAATATGGGTAGGCGTAGATGAACTTTTATTTGTATCTTTAACCCCAAATTGATGGGGTCACAAGTTCAATTAGAATATTTGAACCATTGTATATATCGCTTTCCTAGGTTGTACTTTATTCACTTTGAATCACTTCATATAAGTCTTCCCATTCTTTTCTGTATTTTTCATATATAACACTTTAGGATTTGAAAAACAGTCATTTAATCCTCAAAACAATTGTATATCGAATGTTATTATTTCCATTTTACCAGTTTGGACATTGAGGCTGAGAGAAATGAAATGACTTTCCCAAGTTCACACAGGGTGGGTCTTAGGATTTGAAATCAAGTCTTCTGGACCCCAGGAACAGTACTCTCTCTATTCACTCTCTCACAGAGTTGCTTGCTTCGCTTTGAATTAGTTTATATAAATCTTCCTATTCTTCTCTGCCTAATAACAACAACTAGTATTTATATAGAATGCTAGGTTTGCAAAGTGCTTTTTTACATGTTATTTCATTTCATCCTCAGAACAACCCTGTGAAGTACTATCATTCTTAGTTTACAGACAAGGCAGGGGAGCCTGAGGTATATTAATTTCTAAGGATGACGGCTATTAAGGATGACACTGCTACAACAGTAAGCTAATTTTAAGCCTATAGTAAGGTTAATGATTTCGCAGATCCATGTAGTTCCCTTTGCTTTTTAGGGACTTTATATTAGATGAAAAATTAAGAGAATCATCTAAATTGCTCCAAGTTCCTGATTAGGAAGATATCTATGACTGAGACCGATGCTCTATCGCTAATTAATCTCTGACCTCCTTGTAGTTGATGCAAAGTTTTGGACAAAGAAGCAACATACTGTATTACTTTGTCTATTGGTAGACAAAGAACAGGGAGGGAAGTTAGAGGGAAGAGCAACTCTTTTCTTAGTACTTCTCTTAGTCCTTGTTGAGTTGGGTCCAACTAGTGTTCTGAATTCAAGTCTTCTGCTCCCTAGGTGCCTGTTGGGTTGATGGCTTACTTAATATTTTTCTTTCCAGTCACAGTTCAGTTTTATTTCCTAATTTTTTTTTCTCTGCTTGACCATGGACTGCTAGTTCTTTCTGGTTCAGCTCTGGAAGTACCCACTTCCTCCTTTTGGCTTTCAAACCTTTATAATCCCTCCTGACTCCAAAACTCTATCTTGCTTTTTCACCATTTTACCGTCTTATAGAAGCCCTACAGGTGTGTCTAAGTTCTGTCTGCCCATCCCAACTCTCTTCCTGTCAATGCCACCCATGTTTTTATGAGACATTTTGAAATTAATCTAAAATCTTTGATTCATTGGTTGAGAAATTCTCACTGTGTTAGGGTATTAGGGTAATTTTTCACTTTCTTTAAGTGGTTTCTGGTGATTGATTGACTTACTTGGTCAACCTTCCATCCTTATTTTTGTTTCATTATCCAAGATATTGGAACTAGCACTCTACAGTTGAATCACAACATTCCATTGCATCATATGCTTGTAGAAGAAATGGAAATGATCATGAAGGAAACAAAAGTGAGAAAAGCAACTGGATTAAGCCCAATATACACAGAGGGGACTTGTACTGGAGGCAACACAATTTTGAGGACATCAATAATCAATTTTCAAGGTGTCTAGATACAGAAAAAATCTCAGATCTTATTGTCAAAACAATGTCCAAACAAAGCAATGATGAAACAGAACCAATGCAACAGAGATCAGCAAATTACTTCTTTCTTGTCTGCACAAATTTCAAATGTAAAATATCTATAGACACATCTGAGATATCCTTGATAAGGTATAGGAAATGAACAGGTGACCTTTTTAAGGTTACATTCCACAGTAGCTCAAATCTTTACTATGTTACAATTGGCTAAAAAATATAAACAATACAAGATCCTATTGTGCATATTTTTTTTTATCAATTATATGAAAAAAAGCACTGGATCTGGGAGAGCAAAATGCCATTTGAAAGTCCTCCTGTAATGAGGTACCTTCTGCTCACACGTCAAAATTACCCGATTCCTTGAAAGTCATAACGACTGAGGTAACTTTGTTTAGTGACCCTCTGATAATAGCAGGAAGAAAAATTAAATGGGGAGATGATAGATCACTAAAGATGTTTGTTACTGCTATCTAAAAGATCCATGGCAGAGTTCAAACTGAAGACGGATTCCTTATGGATTGTGAAATTATCTAGATACTTGTGTTTATCAAAGACATTGTTTGGGTCACATCAAATCCTATAACATTCTGGATTCTGTAAGATGAGATTTGTAACGATTCACATCAGAAAAGCTAAGCAGACCAAGAATGCTTATTGTCCAGTCTGTAACATGCAGCTGAATGCACAATTTGTCTGCCATTATATCTCTCTTGGGCAGACTCAGCAAATAGATAATGAGTTGGCCCAGAATTGAACAGAAAGAATAGAGCAGGATGAATTGCCTTTGGGAAGTTTCAAAGTTCTTGAATGATCTCAAATTATCCATCAAACATAAAGGTCCATCTTTTTAATACCATTATTCTTCTGGGGTTGATGTATAGCTGTGAATCATGGAATACAACAGGCTCTGCAGAATATAAGTTAAGGATCACCCAAAAGGCAATGAAGAGGTAACACTGGGGATGTGGAAAAGCTGCAGCATATCACAAACAAGGAATAATAAAGGAGAAGCAATGTGAAGGATGTCATAAAATAAATGTATAAAAGACGATGGACTGGCCAGCTGAGAAGAGTGGAGGATACAAAAGAGATAAAAAAAAGCTAAAAAGAAAAGAATCTATATGGACAAAAATATTTATAGCTGCTCTTTTTGGTGCAAAGAATTGGAAATTGGAAAGAGATGCCCATCAATTGGAGAATGACTGAATAAGTTATGGTATATGATTGTGATGGAATACTACTGTACTATAAGGAATGATGAATAGGGTGCTTTCAGAAAAACATCTAAAGACATGAACCGATGCAAAGTGAAATGAGTAGAACCAGCAAACATTGTACATAGCAACAGTAATATTGTAAAATGATTAACTATGAATGATTTAGCTATTCTCAGTAATATATTAATATAAGGCAACTCTGAAGGATTTATGATGAAAATTCTGTCCATCCCCAGAGAAAGAACTGATGGAGTCTGAATACAGATTGAAGCATAATTTTTTACTTTATTTTCCTTTTTTATCTGCATTTTACAATATGACTAATACGGAAATATGTTTTACATGATTGCATATGTATAAAATCTATTAAATTACTTGCCTTTTCAATGGGAATGGGATGGGGAAGGAGGGAAAGAATTTGGAACTCAAAATTTTGAAAATTAATGTTAAAATTGTTTTTACATGTAATTGGGGAAAAATAAAACACTAAATAAAATAATGAAAAAGGATGTGGGAATAACTGATAGATTGAATGATCCATTGGCATCCTTATATCAGGAGAAAGACATAAAGACCCCTGGGATGCTGGGTGGATGCTCAGTGGTGAATTTATAGGATTACCTGAACAAGATCTCATAGGCTTGGTAGGCATGGATGAGTTATATTTGCATTGTTGGACAGAATATTCCCATAACTGAGAACACATTTCCAATTCATCATTTGAGTATTTGAATACATAACCATGGCATAAAAAGTCAGACTTTTGTGAGAATCGACTTTCCACAATGGCTAGTAAACTTAGGGACATTGATGCTCTAATAAGTGGCATAGACTAAAATTGCCATTAGGTCAAGAAAGATTTAGATAAATTCATGAATAATTAATCCAGGAGAATGTAAGCTCTTTGAAGGCTAGGTCTGTGTTTTATTTTTCCTTTGTATCTCCAGAACCTAGTTCAGTAGTGTACACATAATTTCTTAATAAATGCTAATTAAATTAGATTCAAAATTGAATTTATTATCAGAAACAATGTTTCTGGTTTTTTTTTAATTAACAAAAATGTTAATAATGTTTATCAATGCAAATTTTCAAAATGTCCCATGGTTGACCACTGTCAAAAGCAGAATGCTGGCAGAGATTGACCATTAGGCTGACTCAGTGGGAAACGATATATGTTCTCCTTAAAAATTAATATAGAACAACTCTTTGACCTACTTTGTTAACAACTTATCAACTTCTTTTAGCTAGGTCATCTCATAAGAAGTTTTTGAGCTTTTTTGTGAGGGACCAACATTTCAGAAAATTTAATTTTAGAGAATTACCTTAAACTACAGCCTATTCTCTGTAGGGCAATTATAATTTGCATGTGTGTGTTTGTGTGTGTGGGCACATACATGTTTTTTGTACATTCTCTTTATTGGGTATTCATAGGATTTTATAGCTGGAAGCAACCTGAGGAGTCATTTATCCTAACTTCATTTTATAGATGAAGAAAAAAGACCCACAGAGAATTGTTTTTTCTTTTTTGAAAAGCCCTAAGTGGTACAGATAAGATTCAAATCCAAGTCCTCTGCATCAAAGCCAGCACTCTTTTGACATCTTCATCAAACTTTCATTGTTTGTTTTCTCTTTAAATGTTAGAAATAACATAGTACAGTAGAAAGAATCTAACACTTGGAGTCAGGAATCCCACTTTAGACACTCAGTAGATGTGTGAACCTGGGCAAGTCACTTAACCATTTTGAACCTCATTTTTCTTATCTGTAAAATGGAAATAACCATAATAGCCAATATTTATATAGTGATTTAAATTTTGTAAAGGGTTTTATATGAGTTATCTTATTTGAATCTCACAACAACCCTTGAAGTAGGTGCTGTTATGACCCGATTTTATTGTTGAAGAAACAGGCTGAAGAAGGTTGAGACTTGCTCAGAATCACTGAGGGTTGTTATGAGAATCAAACAAGATAATATATGTAAAGTTCTTTGCAAAGCTTAACATGCTATACAACTGTGAACTACCATCGCTATTTGTTTCTCTCACCTTCTTTTATGCCCTCTCTCTTTCTCTTCTGTCTATGCTCATATAGTGAGTGCTCTTAGGAGACATGAGTCCTGGGGTGTTTTTCTCTCAGTATTTAAAATAAAATCAAACATTCCTTTCACTATGAGTCAATTTCCTAATTGTGGTATGGAGGGGAAAATCCTAGACAAACTGATGAATGGCAGGGTTTTTGTGTCGATCTCTTTTTTGATGTTCTAAGCTCATTCCACCAGTGGAGTAAAATTTTTTAAAAAGTCAGTCATGATTGGACTCTGATAACGACTGGCAATCATCCTTTAAAATAAAAGGCTCGCTTCCAAACATGGCCCCTCTCATGCTTAATGTCATTTTTGAGGGGGGAGAAGAGGAGAAGTGGGGAAAAGACAATTATATATTTGAGGGCTTTATTCATTTGATTCCTGTTACTTGACATTTCTCAACCTTCTCATTAAGTTAACTGCTACCTGAATATTAAAGCCGTAATTGGGGGGGAGAATCAAAAACAGTTTCAAGGAAGACAGAGCTACTGACATTGTTTCCTGCTGACTGCCCTTTTGTAATTATAGCTGCATGCTATCAATCCAAAAGAAAGCTCTCTTCTGTAGCTTTAATAACCTCCTGACCCCCAAGACCTCCACATGTCTTTGAGCAGTGGCACACAGAAGAAGCCCTAAAACATGCACCTCTCTGTATTTCCATGAAATGGAAGCATGTGGGTCTTCCCCACTTCCCCCTCCTGCCCCCCTTCCTCATGTCAGCATAAAAGGCCTCCCTTAGTTCATTGATTTAAACTAACTAATCCAGAGGGTTAAGAATGAAATTGTCACCCAGAAGTTGCCATTAACTTGATTCAAAGGCATAAGAGCCCCAGCCAAAGCAAGGTAAGCTTTTTGGAAAAAAAAAAGGTTATATAATATAATATGTTCTTCACTGGCCCCATGAGGGCTAGACAATGGCGTCTTACAGAACCTGTTCTTGAGTGGTACTTGGAAGGCTTACATAGCCCCTGCCTATTCTACCTCATGAAAAGGGAGATCCAATCATTTTATTCTGGAAACCATTCTCCTCATCTCTTTGGCTGTCATATGTATTTAACAGTAGTGCCCTCAAGGACAATGTGGTGGATCAGCATGCTAGAGGGTGACTGCCTACAGCCTGTAGTTTTTCATTTCTCCTTGCCTAGTTTGCTAAGAATGGTCCTCTTTGTTTCCATTTTGAGTCATGGCTGAATTCTTATATGTTGTGTGATCTTCAGGCTCAGATACCCAAGAGAATAGGCGGCCGTGAATCAACTCTCTGTGTGCTTTCTGGCAGGTACTATAGCAAAGAAGACAGTATGCTTTTCCTTATTTCTTTAAATCGATAGGGATTTGGAGGAAAAGACTTTAATAAAATAGAATTGTGACTGATTATTTTTTTCCCCCTTTTTGAGGACTGCTACAAAATCAGAAGGTTATGAATAGCATGGGGAAATAGAGGGAAAAAAAAACCCTTCCTAATGTAGTCCTATGGGTCTAAACCCAAACCTTAGATTTATAATTAAAGCTCACTGTCTATATACTAACCTACACCTTAGGAGAAAGCTCATTTTTCTGATTGTAGAGTGAAAAAGAAAGCTGCCACAAGCTTTCACTAAGTATTAAGGCACAGAGTTGCTTATCCATTGTCTCCACCCCCCCACCCCCCATAGTCTATATTATACTTTGGAAATTCAACATCATGTGTTTTTTTTTCAGACCAGATGTTTTGCCCCGCTATGTTAAGTCATCTTGACATCCTGCCATGAAATGGAAACAACTGCTACTTTTAATATTGCTTCATATCTTTATTACAAGGTACCTTTCATGCATCTTAATTCCTCAGGCTCTGCCTCGGTTCTTCTCCCTTCCCACCCAGTCTCCCCCTCCCTTTGTCCTGGAGAAGGCATATTGTAATTTTCTGGCAGTTCTGCCCCAACAGCTAAAGAGGTTCTAGATAGTATAATGAATGCACAGCGCTGGCATCTCCCTCCGTGGGTATGCGTGTGTGCGCGGGGGCGCGCCTCGGTGCGCGCCCCCGTGCTGCGGGTGTCTTTAATCACAGCTGGAATGCAAAATCAGGCTCCACCTTTCAACTCTATCTCCATCATGCTGGGAGAGTGAGAGAGAGCGAGACTGAGACTGCTAGACAGCTCGAAAGAGATTGCAGCTCAGATGTCCTGGAAAACAGCAAATCCCTCAGACCTGGCAGATTCCGTTACCATGAGAACGGCGGATATTTCCATTGTGATGGCTTGCTCCAGCAGCCATCTGTTACACCCATTTGATTAGGAAGTACAGTTCAGCTTGTACAGGATTTTCATCACACCTTATCCCAGGGCAGTGTACAGAAACTCTTGCTTTTTTTTTTTATGCTAAACTCAATAGCTTCAAAGTATTGTAATTTACTGAAGCTGAGGGCATTTAATGAAATGTGGTGAGGAGGGAGATCCCAATGGCAGAATCTGAGAGAAGAAAGAAACCCAGAAGGTGCAGGAGGGGATTAGGGTCCAGAGTATAAATGCAATCAACTCAGAAATTAACTGTACTTAGCCATGCCCTTTCTTCCCATTGTGGCTGGTTTACAGTGTAGACTTCCTGAAATGAGTCAGATGTGGGTGCAGAGACAGAACTCTCTCGTTGACTTCTCCTGCTATCTGAGCAGTCATGAAAATTGGAGACCTGAGAGCAAGAAGAAGGGGGGCCGGCCCCTTACCATGGCTCGTTCGTTGCAATGAATCCCACGTATGAGAATGAGATTAGCTCCAAAAAATTTATGATGATCTTTCTGTAGACACAAAACGACCTTCAAAATTCCTCGAAGCATCGCTGTAATTTACTGATTAAAACCAGTTGTTTGGAGTAGTTGGCTCTCTGTGTACATATGTGGGGAAAACATTGTTGATGGTGCATCAAATGGACATAAAAATAGGAATTCTCTTCAATTAAAACACTTCCGAATTCCTTTCTGAGACATCTGAGGTTATGGGTTTTGTAAGGGTTTGTCAGGTTTGGGTTTGTCTGGAGAGTTTTAACATGCCGGAAGTTCCTGTAATAGGATCGGGGCTAATTAAGTACTCACATTCCAAAATGAATTTTTGATTGCCACTAAGGAGACATTGAGATAGACTCTACCCCTCCTCCGCCTTTTTTTGTGTGTGTTTTCCACAGCCTGCTTTTTATAGGCTGTCCCTGATAATGAATTACTCAGGCTTGAAAAACCAAATTCTCCAATTGTGCTTTTGTGTATAAGTCCTATTGTGTCATCTTCTTCTCCTGGGCTAGATTTCTTGGTCTCTTTTCCATCTAGTAGAAAAGATTTTCTTCTCAGGTTTCATCTTTGCCAGAGAACTTTTCACCTCCTCCGGTTTCCTGATGTGGCATCAGGTTACTGTCAAGAGGGGCCAAGATATCATGAGGAATGAGGGACCACATTCCCTCCTTTGAACCCAAAGAAAGGTGCCTGTCCAGATGAAATCAGCCAGCAGGACTTGTATTTTCCTTGAAATAACTTACTTAGCCAGCTACCAGACATACAAATGATTCACATTTTCTCTTTCTGAGAGGTGTACTTTTCCTCGTTCTTCCCCTCCACTGAATACAGAGAACTGCTCATACTGCTTAGTCTCGCAGTTAATAAGAACATTTCCTTTAGGAAACCAACGATTCTGCACCCTGGAGGCTGAACCTCCCAGAAAACTTTTCAGGCAGGCCACTTGTTTTATGAACGCAGTGTTTGCCTTTGACAGGCAGCAGATGTAAGGAAGCCCTGAAATCTGAAACAAATAAAAACCATTCAGATTTTTACCACTGGACTTTCGCCTACCGATGCCTTTGTTAAAGGAAACATTTACTAAAAATACTGT
Organism: Potorous gilbertii; assembly: GCA_028658325.1. Classification (NCBI taxonomy): domain Eukaryota; kingdom Metazoa; phylum Chordata; class Mammalia; order Diprotodontia; family Potoroidae; genus Potorous; species Potorous gilbertii. Next base: position 18,318,341 of record CM053769.1, on the reverse strand, counting down.
GTTCATTTCTCCCTCTCTTCCTTCCACAGCTAGGATATCAACCACATTTCTAAAAACCAAGGTTAAGTGCCCAAGACAAAATGAGTTGACATATAAAATAGAATAAATTAAAGTAAGTGCATAGGACACAATAGGATACTCTTTGGGTGGGGAGTGATATCAACGTAAGGGAGGCAAAGAATAGTCCTAGAAATGCTCATCCAGGAATCATCTACTCTAACAGTGGCACCTTCGGACTTAATACTGCATCTTTCTTCATAGTCTTCAATCTCATGAGAGTCTTCCTGCCATCTGGACCATCCCGGCTTCAGGCTTCCATATGAAAGTCCAATCTGGCAGCATAAATACTGGCTAATGAAGAGTAGTTGTTTGACTGACTGCAAGATAAGCTAGCCTATGTCAACAAAAGCATAAAATTCAATCATTTAAACACAGCTATTCAAGAAGAATTTTTCATTTCCCCTTTTTTGCGTTTCTCTCTCTCTTTTTGAATTTCTCTTTCCTGTCAGTCCATGTTTAATGCAGTTCATCTAAAAGTCTGCATAAAAGTGGTCTTTGCCTAGAATGTTATAACTTTGGAGATTAAAAATAGGGACAAGATGTTGACTTGCCGAAATGCAGTGGGTTATTTTTTTTTCTTCAGTGTGAAAGCTATAACTACATAGATTAGCAAAACTTGTGCAAGAATAGATGTAAAACAGATTTATCTCTGTGTCAGCTTTATCTGATCCATTCGGTCTTGAAGAGTTTGGATGGCTTCCTTTGTTACAATAACCAGCTTTCAAACATCTATATCCTTAGGGTATTAAATGTCAGCCTCCAGTGTACCAGTCAAGGATAAAGGGTTGACAATTCTGTAGGCTGAAATGCTGTGTGTGTGTGTGTGTGTGTGTGTGTGTGTGTGTGCATGCACAGGCAGGGACTTACTATTATATCACTGCTGATTTCTCATAGGAACTATACGGTCAACCTATCTTCCCTTAAATATTATAAGGGTATTACATCTTACAACTGTCCTACTTGATTTTTTCTACACTATTCAGAAAGTATTATTGCCAATAATACATTTGTCAATAGCACCATAAAGGAAGTGATCAATGACAAAATGGTTGACATGACCATCTTCATTTTCCAAAAAGGAAGATAGATTTTTCTCTCTACAGGACAGTATGGCAGCAAGCATTGGTTGATAGATTCTGGATTCCATATTTGGAAAGATATAATTTCTGAGCACATAAAAGTGAATAAGTAATCTTAAGCAGCATGGATTATTTTTTGTGTTTAATTTAGTATACATAGAATATTTTAATTATTTAAGGGAGAACATTAGGAGGTAATATTTTATAACAGCGATTAATATCATTACTTAATGTGATTTAGTCATAGTATAGGGAAAGAGCATCAGATATGAGGTCAGAGGATGTGGATTCGAATCCCATTTCTGTCCTCTACTACCAATGTAATTTTGTATCACTCGAACTTCCCTGTCTTCAGTTTTCCCATATGCAAAATGAAAGTTCTAGAATAGATGGCCTCTTAAGTCCTGGCTAGTTGCAAACCTATATACATTCTTTTATACAGTATGAGTTTATTTAAAACATGATTTGCCAGACTGTTTCTGATGGGGTTATTAGACAAAGGAATGCAAGGTCTACCTGAATTTCAGCAAGGAATTCGATAATCTTTTAGGATAGCTTTGTGGAGATATATAGACTGAATTATGGATACAATTTATATTTATACAGAGTTTTAAAGTTCATAAAGTACTTTTTTATAATGGCTCTATGAAGTTGTTAGGTCAAGTAATCATCATTTCCATTCTACAGGTGAAGAAATTGAGACAAGGAAGGGGTAAGTAATTTGTTGGAGTAACTACTCATCAGCCAAGGTAGAATTTGAACCAAGCTCTTTCTTGAGACAGGATACTTTCTAGTATCCCTCCCAGAGGGAATGATATTCAGGGCTGTGCTGGATCCGACTTGAACTTTCTTGTGAGGGCTGATTTGTAAATTTTCAGTCTGAACACATATTTTAGAAACTGGCAAATCTACAAATTGGGTTTGGATTTATTATTTTGTTGATTTCTAGACTTAAGAAAATGATGGAAAAATGTTAATAATGCAGATTAAATGTAAAAGCATGCTGTAATGCATTTTTAATCAGAAAGTTGTTAAACATTTACTAGCATTTGAAAACACATAGATTTACACACATACACACATGCATTGTCATGTAGTTCCAAACTAGCTAAATTTCATGTGTGCACAAATATAGTCACATGATATATACATATATGTGTGTTTATGTATACAAACATACCCACACATATATGTACATATAAATATACATATATGTATATATAAATATATACACACATATATGTATATATATAAATATACATACATATTTGTATATATCTATAAATACAAATAAATAAATAAATAAATATACTAGGTGCCACAGTGGATAGAGCACCAGGTTTAGAGTCAGGGGCTCAAATCTGTCCCCAGATACTTCCTAGCTGTGTGACCCTGGGCAAGTCATTAACCTATTTCCTTTAGTTGCTTCATCTGTAAAATGAGCTGGAGAAGAAAATGATAAAATAATCTATTATCTTTGCCAAGAAAACCCCAAATGGGGTCATGAAGAGTTGGACAAATGAACAGCACAATGTATCTGTACATGTGTATATATGTATATTTGTATATATAATATATATATTAGCTTCAGAGCTAGTTGAATTTTATATATATGTATATACACACAATATATAACATATGCATATATAAATATGCATACACACATATAACTCTACAGTCATATGATACATATGTGTATATGTGTGTGTATTCAGAAACAACTGAATAATTAGTCTCAGTCAACTAAAAAGAATGTCTGTAGTGAAGTGCTTACAACAGTGCTTGGCACATAGCAGGTGCTTAATAAATGTTATTTAACATTAATAAATGTTAATAAATAATAAATGTTTATTTATGTACAACCTGAATCAGATTAAAGTGTAATTGGGAAATTTTAAGCAAAAAAAATAAAAATGCAACAGAACACAGATAATATTGATATGTGGTTTTCTTTTTTGGGCTTTGAAAATTATTTCTGAAAATTTCATGTATTTTATGAAACAAAACACACATTTCCAAAAGGTAGTAGCATAATATTTTCTAGACAGCCTAATAAGTTTTTCTTCACAGTCACAGCAAGCCCATGGTCAGTAGGATATGCATTTTTCATTGGTTTTTCACATGATATGAATAATAAAAAGTTTTTGAAATAAAAACAGTGAAAAAATGGAAAGTTCTTAGCCATTCTTCAAGGTTTAGCTCAAATTTAACTCCTCTGTAAAATCCTTTTCTTATTGTTTTGGCCCACCCAGTTCTACTTCCTCCCTTACTTTGCACTCACAATTAGCACCATCTATAGTCACACTTCATTGTTCCCTTATGCTTTATTCCCTGAGTTTCCTTAATTAAGCTGTGATCCTGAATCTAGAGGAGACCATGAATTCAGTTAACTAAAGAATGGTTTCAGATATTCATGACTTTCTGTTAGCCTATTCAATTCAATTCAGCCCAATTCAATTCATTAACCATTTATATGAAATACTATGATCAAGGCTGTTAGGTGGGGCAGTGCTTGGAACACTGGCCTGGAATCAGAAAGACTCATTCTCATGAGTTCAAATCTCATCTCAGACACTTAGTAGCTGTGTCTATCTGGCAAGTTTGCCTGAATTTTCTCATCTGTAAAATGAACTGGAGAGGGAAATGGCGGACCATTTCAGTATCTTTGCTCAAAACCCCCACATAGGGTCACGAAGACTCTGACACTGAAACAACTGAACAGTTGATGTTCAAGGCACTAGAAATACGAAGATCCATATCCAATAGCCTCTTCCCCCAAGAAGCTTATATCTACTGAGGGAAGTTGAACACATAGCCAGATGTAAATATAAGTTACTACCAGTAGTAAGAGAACACTCATGCCTGGGAAGTAGGGAGAAAATCTGGAAACGATGCCATAATATTAGCCATAAAGGAAATAAGAGATTCTAAGAGAGAGTTAAGGAGGCAGTAATAGTTCATCCATAGGGATTTGACCTATATGAAGAAATAAAAAAGCTTGTTGGATTTTGGGAAGATGTCAGTTTGGTTGGGATGTAGAGTATGTTATCTGAAAATATGAAAGGTGATGAGAATCAGATTATGGAAAACTTTCAATGTCTAGTTGAAGTGTTGCCTTTTCTTCTGGTTCCAATAGGTCTAGGTAATTTTCATTCATGATTCTGGAAATATGGTATCCAGATTCTTTTTGGTCATAATTTTCAGGTAGTCTGGTGATTCTTAGACTTTTCTCTTATAACATGTCTTCCAGTTCAGTTTTTTCAGTATATACCTAAATTTTCTTCCCCTCCCCCTCTTTGATTTTGTTTTAGTATTTTCTTGACTTAGAGAGTAACATTTATTTTTTGTCTGTCCTAATTTTTAGGGAATTTGTAACTTGGGCCAAATATTGCACCTCCTTAACTATGCTGATTTTCAGTCAACTACGTTGATTTTCCTTCCAAGTTTTTCTTCTTGAGTGCCCATTTAATATATAATATCATTTTAAAATTCCTGATTTATTTCTTGTAGGAATTCCAGTTGAATTTGTGATCAAGATGTGTTGTTGTATGCAGTTTTGCTTGTTGATGTTGTGGCAGTAATTCTCCTATTCTGGGTTGTATCTCTAGGGCTTTTGAATAGATGTCTATCTATCATTGGTGTTCTTCTTTGTTTACTCATTTTTTTCCAGTTTTATTTCTTTAAATGGGACATTGTGTCAGGGTTGGTCTTTATTCTCTGGCATCTTCAGTGAGATCTGTGATCCTCAAGGACCTCAGGGTCCTCTGATACCTCAGGCTAGCAAGCTATAAACTTTCATTATCATAAATGCTCTGATCATTGTCTGACTCGTTGTTTGCGAGCCTCCAACTCTAGTTTGGGGTCTGGGTGATAAAACTTCAGCCATGGCCCTTTATGGAGCTCCAAGAAACAGATGTTAGTCTCTGTCAGAGAGCTGCAAGTCTGTACAATGTTAGAGCAACCAAACTCTAAGGTCACACTGGACCAAGTTGTTTTGTTTTTAGCTTTTTTTTTTTTTTTTGCTTTAGGGCTCACATATAATACTTATGCTGGAAGACTTTGTACAGATAATCCACTGTACTATGTCCCTTGTGCCTGCAGGTTTCTGGCTGTCTCCCCATACCAATGTAGATTAAAAAAAAGGCCCTCGTTATAGTTTTTTTCCTTGGATTTCCTCATCACTTAGTCCAATGCCTTTTCTTGACTTTTGCTGGAGTATTCATATGAGAAAGTTGAGCTGTAATATCTCCTTTCATTTATCTCTTTTCTTGTCTTTCCTATATTTTATTCTAGAAGAAATAGGGAGCCATTTAAGACTTTTTTTTAAACAAGAGAGTGACATGGTAAAACCCAAATTTTAGGAATAATAATTTGGCAGCTATATGGTGGATAGGTTGGAAGGGGATAGACTGGAAGGAGGGAGGTCAATTAGGAGACTATTTCTATAGGGGAGAGATGAAGAAATCCTGAGCTATGATTATATGAATAGATATATATGATTATATATATGATTATATGAAGAGAAAGGTATGGATATGAAAATTGTTGCAGAGGTAGAATTGATAAGACCTGACAACTTATTGAATATGGGGAAGGGGAAAGCAAGAGGGAGAAGGAAATGACAGGGATGTCTGCAAGATCATAGCTCTAGATGACTGGAATGATAATGGTATTCTCAACTGAAAAAAAGGAGTGTGGGGGAGGCAAAAGGGGAAATATAAGGAAATCCAGGGTATTTTGAGTTTGAAATATTGCGTGAACATTCAGGTAGAGATGTTCAGCAGTAGTCGGTGTGATGAGACTACAGTTAAGGAGAGTCAGACGGGAGAGATGGATTTGGGGGTCTTGTGCAAAAAGATTATAATTGACTAAAAGTTGGTGATAGAGCAGGCCAGGATGGAACTAGCCTTGGGAGAAGCCCAAAGGTAGGGGGCAGGAGCTGTTTGATAATCCCATAATGGTGGCTGAGAAGGAGTAGCCATATAAGTAAGAGGACGAGAGGAAATCCTTGTCATAGGAGCCAAGGGAAACCAGAAAGACAGAGTAGTAATCAGTATAAGGTAGAATGAAGACTGAGAAAAGACCACTGCATTTAGCAGTTAAAAGATTATTAGTAACCTTGGAAGAGAGCAGTTTTAGTTCAATGGTGGGATCAGATCAGAAACCTATGAAAAAGAGGCACTACCTCACACCTACCAGATTGTCTAATATGACCAAAAAAGAAAATGATAAATGTTGGAGGGGATGTGGGAAAGCTGGGGCACTAATGCACTGTTGATGCATTTGGGAATTGATTCAACCATTCTGGAGAGCAATTTGGAACTATGTTCAAAGGGCTATAAAACTATACATATCTTTTGATTCAAGATTACCACTTCTAGGGCTATATCCCAAAGACTTCCAAAAAATGGAAGAAAGATCTATTTGAATAAAAATATTTTTAGCAACCCTTTTTGTGGTGGCTAAGAATTGGAGATGGAGAAGATGTCCATCAATTGGAGAATTGCTAAACAAGCTGTGGTATATGATTGTGATGGAATATTATTGTACTATAAGAAATGACAAGCAGAATGACTTCAGAAAAAATTGAAAAACTTCAATGCACTGATGCAGAGTGAAATGAGCAGAACCGGAAGTTTATTCATAGTAACAGCAATATTGTTTGATGAAGAACTGTGAATGACTCTGCAATTCTCAGCAATAGAACGACTCAAGATAATCCAAAGGTCTCATAATGAAGCATGATCTCTGCCTCTAGAGAAAGAACTGATACTGTTTGAATGCAAATTGAAGCATGCTATTTTCACTCTCATTTTTTTTTCAATTTGAGTCCTCTTGTACAAAATGACTAATCTGGAAATATTTTCCATGATTGTATCTATATAAACTATATCAGATTGCTTATTATCCAGGGCAAGGGGAAGGAGGGAAGAAAGGAAAGAATTTGGAACTCAAAAAATTGTTTTAACATGTAAATGAGGGAAAATAAAATATTGCATAAAAAAATCCATTGAAGTGGTAAGGAAGTAGAGTGTAGATTATTCTTTATAGAATTCTGACTAAAAAAAATGAGATAAAGGATGATAACTTTTGAAAATTGCAGAGTCAAGTGAAAGTTTTAAAAAAGATTTGAACATATTTATAGGTGACAGGAACGGAAACATTGACTAACGAATGTCTGGAGAGGGGAGAAAGGAAATAGCTAAGGATGCAAGGGGATACTTTGCAACAAACTTGCTAACTCAATTTCAGAAATTGGAGCAAAGGAAGAGAATTGGAGATAAAGTAAAAAAAAATTGATATTTAGAATAAGGGAGAAATAGAGGTTGCCAAGAAATGACATTTTTAACAAATCACATGAGATCAGTTTAAGCTTTGTCTCTTCTAGAGAGCCTTTACTGATCACTTTAACCCAAATACTTTTCATTCATCTTTGAACTCTATCATTACATGTACATATCATTTACAGCCTTGTTATCTCTCATATATTGTCATCTTGAATTGTTATTTAATTCTTACCTTGAAATTCAATGTATGACAAACATGTCTGTGCCTTGTCTCCCCCATCATATTGTCAGTAAGGTTGAGGGTAAGATCTGTCTGTAAGACATTCCTATGTTTGCCCACAGTGCCTGGAACAGCATTTAAAATGAATTCAGTAATGAATTAGGTAAATGAATGAATGAATTATTGCCCTAAACAATAGTATTGACCCAAGTGTTTCCATTGGCCTCAATCTGTACTCTTGAAATTGGAATTTTGAATCTTTAATCCTTAGATTCAGATTTTGGTTGTGCTTTGGACTTCACATGGAGTTTTCCCCAAACAAAGTCAACTGACTTAGATTGAGAGCTCTAAAGAGATCTATGTGCTTGGGGTCTAGAATTTTTGTAAACTAATCTGTTTTGGTCTAAGAACTCCAGGGGCAGTGAGCAGAGCCCCAGGGGAAGCAGTTAACATGCCCTTTTCAAAATGATGGTAGTATTTAGAAAGGCCATCAGCAGACTGGAAAGATAAGCAAAAGCTAGATTGTGAAGGGCTCTAAATGCCAAACAAAAGAGTTTGTATTTAATTCTATGGGCAATAAGAAATTTCTTGAGCTGAGCAGTAGTTAAATAACAAAGTATTGGTTAAGGAAACTCTTCCTCTTAGACAGTTCATGGCTTGGGTCAGGATCCAGTCATCTTTCAAATGACTTAAAACAAAAGTAAATGTTATGACTGTATATTGTCAATAGCACGGAGATGCTGCTATTCTTTTTTTTTTTTTTATCAAGGAAACTAAATATATGTGAGATTATGCTTTCCACATAGTAATTACTCAAGAAATGTTTCTTGAATGAGTGAATAGAAAAATTTGACAATCAATGCTCTGAATTGTGTAGTGGAACACCTAGGGAAGACCCAACTCTACTCCACAGCAGCCTCCTTAATGTCTCCAGAAAGGCTGTACTCATTTCTAATTCCACCAATTTTCTTATGACCTTTTTCTTAGCTAAATGTGCGGCTTCCTCTCCTCCACATCTCCATACCATATACTATTCAGTCTTCTATGCCTAGTTTAAGTCTTTTTCATGCAGCTTTCTTTGCTCTCTCCAGCCTAAATTCACTTTTCCTGCCCATTAAATTCCCTATTGCTCCTACAGAGAATGCCAAATAGCTTAGAACCTCATTGTTTCCTACCTGCTGGTCTAGATTGTAAACTCCTTGAGGGGAGGAACCTTGTCCTTTCCTCATTCTACAATACCTAGTAAAAGTGTAATAGGTAAACAACAAATTATTGGTTCACTGAAATATAAAAGCCTATGTGACCAAAGGAACTAAATGAATGCCATTTCCTTTTTATCTCTGGATAAATATGCTATAATTTAATTCAGTAGGATCATAGATCTTAGAAGAGGTCATGTAGTCCAACCCTCTTAGAAAAGGAAACTGAGACCCAGGTAGAACAAATAACTTGCTCAGCACACAGGTAGCAAGCATAGGAGGCAATTATTAAATCTAAGTCTTCTGACTTCAGAGCCAGTGTTTGTTATTAAGTTCCACTGAATACAACTCTAGGCTCTGGAAAAGGTTAAAAAACCAATCAACAAACAAAAAAGCCCAGAAGAGACTCTCCCTGCCCTTGTGGAGCTAACGGTAGTAGAACAATAACATCTGCTATTTCTAAGGAGTACAAAGAACTTTCCTCTCAACAACCTTGGTAGGAAGGTAGTGCAAGCATTATCTTCCCCGATTTAGCCAACTGCAATTACTTGGGAAACCTTTGTAGAAACAAAGCTGCAAACAGTAGCATCTATGATGATCTGGTTCTGTTTTAGCCTTAGTGACTAATTCTTTCTAGCATTTTTTAAAGTAAACCATTAATGCCAGAAGAATTTAGATTTCTAATATATGATTAGTTGTTTTCCTCTAAGTTAAAAATCACTTATTCATGGGAATCTGATATCTATGCATTTCTCTTTCCTTTCTTGCATAAGCAATGGAAGTTGTAATATTAATTGCTGCATCAGCCACTCTAAGATTTAATATTTTTCTCGTTCTTTAGGCAATGTACCTCTTGAATGACTTTCCACAGTCTTTACTTACAGCCTTTTGAATGATAAGCAACAGTAATGTTTCTGGAAGTGATCCATAAATCATATTCACATCCACACATCCAAATGATCCTTTTTTCTGTTTTTTAAATCTCTAAACTGCTTTACTGGAGATTCACTAGTGAAGTTCAATTGTAAGCTTTATGTTTTCCACCTAACACATATTTCCATCATATGTGTTAATGTGAAGAAAAGAGAAGCAGAAATGGTGTAATAGCCCTTAAAATCCATAGCCAGAGGCACTCCATGGAAAAAGTGTGTCCAGTTAAACATCAACTCAAGTCCTACTTTGATACTTTCTCTTAGAGTGGAAATCACCTTTCATTCTTGTTAGTTCACTGAAATATAAAGTCTATAGCAGCAGAATGCAGGCTCTTGAAGGTTTCATAGAGCTGGAAGGCTTTGAAGAGATGTTGTTGGCAGTGGACTATATATTTGTTTGAGGCCCAGCCTGCTAAGTACAGAGGGTGGTTTTCAGAAGGTTGACGCCAGAAGATGCACAGCAGCTCATAAAACTCTCTAATAAGTGGTTGAAGAAATATCTGTAGATCAAATATAAAGATCTATATAGATCCTGGAAGTAAGTTATGGACAAATGATTCTGTATCATCTTATGATATGGAAAGCAACTCAGAAGAATAAGGATATTGCCTTTAGAGTTGGTGTCTCCTGGGATTTCCATGGGAAATTCATTGCTCTTCAATAAAGAGAACATGCCACTGACAGTATCATGAATGAGAACTCCTTATTGAAGGTAAGTTTGAGGGGCTGATTTAAAGCTTAATCATTTGAAGAAAGACATTGTGATTAGCAGCATTCAAAGTCTTCCCTAATCTGGTCCCTTTGTCTTTTCCCCATAGTATCAACTTCAGTAGCTTTTCTCACAGAGACTTGTAAATGTTTAAGGTAATATCCTTCCTTAAAGATACACTAAGAGTATCTAAAGTTTCTAAAACTCTGGTATATCACTATCTGGGTTACCTCAAAGAGCTTATCCATTCTCATAGTTTCAGCTATACCCAATATTGAAAGGTATTGCACAACATAATGATGTAAGATAGGATATAATTTAGTGGGGAACTGAATAAAAACTTCTCCACTGATGTTCCTCATACCTCTGACTGGCTAGTGGTCATCCTCATGGATATCTCCACTTAAATCACTTCAAATTCACTTGAGCGCATAAGACATTGTGTTCAACTCTGAGGACACATATGAAATACACACACACACGCACACACACGTTATCCCTACTGTCAAGCAACTTACATATTGGAGCAATAAATGTGTACACAGAAAACTAAATGAAAAGGAATTTATTTTTATTTTTTATTCTTTTACCAGGCTTCTGATTTCATCAGAGAGGGTAATTTCTGATGAGAAAACTCTCTCCACCCTTGCAGAGCAACATTTCATCAATAATTTACATTCAAAAGAAACTTCTCTATGGAGAGTGAGCTGTTAAGTGACTTGCCCATGGATGTACAGCTAGAATGTGTTAGGAGCAGAACTGACCTTGAATGCTCATCTTCCTGATGGTAAGGTAGTCCTTATAGCCACTAAGCCATTCTGCCTCTCAAATCTACATTATACAGAAATCTATATATGTATATATACATTTATGCATAGTTGGATAGATATACATACATACATATGTGTGTGAGTGTGTGTCATGTGCATGTGTGTGTGTGTGTTTTTGGTAGTGGGGAGAGCACTGTAGTAGGGGTGGCTGGACCAGGGATTAAGAAAGGCCTCATATAGGAGATGGCATCTAGTCTAGGCCTTCAAGAAAGCTATGGTTCTGGGGCAGCTAAGTGGCACAGTAAGTAGAACATTGGCCCTGCAATCAGGAGGACCTGAGATCACATGCAACCTCAGACACTTACTAGCTAGGTGACCCTGGGCAAGTCACTCAACTCTGATTGCATCTTCCCCCACCAGGACGAAAGAAAGAAAGAAAAGGAAGAAAGAAAACTATCTTGTGGAGGTCAGGAGGTAGAGCAATCAACACATAGGGAATACAGTTTATTTAACTGTACAGAGTGGGGAAGAGATGCAATATCATGTATTAGAAACAACAGGTAGGCCAGTTTATCTGGAGCGTAGATTGCAGAGGACACAGTATGGTGCCATAGTAGGATCACAACCAGTAGATGCTGAATTGAATTAAGTAATAGACAAGATTGACAAGCAGATTTCTTTACCTTTTCTAAATTTTACAAATGCCTTTGTTACATAGAACAGAGAACCTAAATTAGTCTCCTGTATTTTCATTTCCAACACTAATACATGTCATCATTCAGTTTGGTGGGGAGAAAGTTAATATTTATATCGTAACTTGCCTAGTTGAATTTCTTCCCTCGAAAGGGGGCCCCCTGGTTGTAGAGATTTAAGTTAGAGAAGAAATATTGTGATAGCTTTTTCATTGGCTCCGTGACCTAAGGTGATTGTATCTTCTCCCAAATTGGGGGAAGAAAAGGAGAGAAGAGAGAGAAATTGGCAAAAGTTAAATTTCTCCACAAAGCCGCAATTGATTTCCTTTAAAAAGCTGAGTTAATTGGAAAGGTAATCCTGTACAAAAAATTCTTATTTTCAGAAGCATCATGAATGTCTTCTCTCCACAAAACTTACATTTGGAGGTGAATCTATTGTAGGTTTCTTCTCAAATATGGATGGGCGGGAATTTATTCTTCAGTCTCAGTCCTTTAGAGGAAATAAAAGCCACTGTAACTATTGAAGAAAAATACATTCACCTCCAAATTATATATTTTTTTGAGGTTAAAAGTATATAATTTCCCGAGGAACACATTGAGCCTTATCCTGCTGTGAGGCTATTGCCCAATTACTCTCAGCAGTGGTAAAGGTGCCTACAATTCTCTAAACTCTGTATGACCCATGTGGAAGCTCAGGCTTAGGTAGTGAGGCTTGATGGCTGACACAGCCAAACTGGGACAAAAACTGGGTAAGATCCTGCGCCAAAGTTCACAGGGCTTGTTCTACTTAGATTGGTCGTGAGCTTGGGCTAATCACAGGTCACCTGCACTGTGTGGTATGTGAGTAGTAGTAAGTACCTCCGACTGTCCCCTCATGATCTTTTCTCTTCTTTGCCCCCAATTTAACTGGCTGGTTTGTTCATGAATGTGGCTGATAAGGTTTAACTATCCCTGAGTTTTAGCAAGTGAGAAATAGGTCTTGCAAAAAGAAATTTTTGAATCTGGGACAAATATTATAAACTGTGTTCAGGACAAATGATGGTTGACCAGGGAAGGAGATAGGGAGAAGTTTAACAGTCAGAGATGAGTTTATTCCAGTCATCTAGTTGTACATTTTGTAGCTTCCCACTTTGTTAGCTTTTCTCTTGCTAATTAATTTTTGAGTTCTCTTATTTCTATGTTGTAGAATGCTCTCAGTACCTATGAATTCAGCTTGGAAGGGACAAAGCTTTTATTGCTTGACTTCAGGGATGGTTCCCCCTGGAAGGTTCTCAATGGTTCAAGGCAAATCTATGCTACCTGTAGTGGACAGAGCTTGAACTGACTGCTGGGGTGAATTTGGCAAATGCTTCCATTTTCAAGATACTATAACCTTTGAAAGACAGAATTCATAGTATGAATGAATAAGGAAAAAGCATTTGTTAAGAGCTTAATTTCCCTTAATATACGATACCAGATATTGGAGGGACAAAAAGTTTAGATAAGATATCATCCTCTCTAGGTCCACAATTACATTGCAACCCCTTCCTCTTCAGGCCAAGCCTGGGGAAGGGCTCATTATCATAGATTACAAAATCTTAGCCTATGTTTTCCTTGACTCTTCCGCCTGAGAACATCCTTCATGGGGGAAAAGAATTAGTATTTTTATAACACTTTGTAAATGCTTTACAAGTATTACTCATTTGATCTACTAACAAGAGCCCTGCAAAGTTATTGCCATGTATAAATTATGTGGAGACTTGAGGAAAGGTGGAGGTTATCCTTTTTTCTTCCCATTCATTTCCCTCCCTCTCAGTGTGTGCTTTCCTTCTTACTAGGCAAACTCTTGATCTAAATGAGGGTAATGGTATCTGTCTCTTAGGGGAAAAGGTGCCTAGTATATTCTTAACCCAATATCTCCCCTTCTAGCCAATCTCTTTGGTAGAGGCAACATCTCAAGGTGAATGGTTAGCTTGTAAGTCTCCCAAGAAGGGTAGAAGGGTGCTTGGATTTTAGCTAGATTAGTGCATGGCAATCCCTTCAGCCAAAGTCCTTTCAACTTAATTTAAGCCCTTCGCCACTGTAACAAGGCCCATCTATTATAATATGGCTTTTTCAGAACATGTGAGTTTAGCCAGAAAACAATGACATGGATAGACATGTACAAGTCGCTCCTCCCAAGTAAAAAAATTATAAAGTTTTATATTTTTTATATATTTATATATAAAATTTATATATAAATACTTATAAAAATTTATATATATTTACATATTTTAAATTATAAATTAAAAATATTATAAAGTTTATCATATCAAACCCACACCAAAGTGCATTAAAGTAGAGAAGACGAGATTAAGTTTACAGTTTCAACCACTTACATAAATTTTGGGCAAAAGATCTCCTCCTCTATTGTCTAAGGCTGCCAGTGACAGCGGAATTTGTTATTCAAAGTTACAAATACAAATACTGGGTCTTTTCAAAAGACTCAGCTCTAAGTAGAATGGCATGAAGGTTCTACAAAGTGGGGAGCGATAAGGTAGTGGAGGGGCTCATGTGGAAATACTGAATTGCGAAAAGAGGATGAAGGAACATCTGTAAGGAAAATCTAGTCATTCTTTAAGCCACCCTAAAGGTTCACCTCTCCTTTCAATCCTCTCTAGGACAATCTTTTCAGTCTATCTCTGTCCAAGGGCAGACTGGGGAATGCATCAGACTAGAAGTGGTAAGGCCTCTCCCTTTACTCTAACCACAACCCCCTCGTAAATCCAATTGTCTCCAGTAACATAAGTAAATTTCACATAAATTCTTAATCTTCACCTTTTACTGGGAAGGGCCCTTCTTCTCCTTGGTCCCATTGCTCCTTGTACCAATTCAATTCAATAAACAATTATTACATACTTACTGAATGCAAGATACAGCGTTCAGTAAACACCGAGGAGACACAGACAAAAATGAAACAATCCTTGCCTAGAGAAGCTTGGGATCTACTAGAAGGGTACGCATAAACACATATTCATTTATGCATATGCTTATTCTGCCTATCCCAGTAAAATATTAGTTCCTTGAGAACCGGGCCCATTTTGTTTGTTTTGAATTCTCCAATTCCTATGTTTGGATTTGTATTTGAATTGTTGAAATCTCTCTCAACACCCATATTTTAAAATTCATTGATCCAAAGTTCTCTTCCTTCAGTACTATTTAAGGAGCTAGGGCAAATAGCTGAGTTCTCAGAATGTGACATACATTGTATTTTAGCAACTTGATCCCCTAAACTTTCATGTTTTTTCTTGCTTTTAATGAAGTATCGATGAAATGTTAAAAGATATAGAGGATGACCTACATTATAAAGGGGACCTTCTATGGAGGGTTTATGGTAAAACATTGCAAGAATCATAAAGATAGGAAGCCAGGTAAGTTGCTTCTATTCTAGTGTAAAGAGCAGCTGATCATTGAAGTATTTAAGCCCTGAAGGAGTGAAGTGTACAGACCAAAGAAGCTCAAATATGGCAGTAAACTTGCCTTCCACCTACCCCCTCTTATTTGCCCATTAAGCCTCTTTTATTTTGAAGAGTGCTCTATAGTGTACAATACACTTTGAGGTACATAGATCAATCAAAATCCATCTATTTAATAGCCTTATGGATCATGTGCTAAGTGTTTCAGATACAAAGACAGAAGTGAATCAGTCTTTGCCCTCAAAAAGCACATATTTTAATGGAGGTGCCTGCATATACATATATTTTTGTTGTTGTGTGTTCAGTTGTTTCAGTCATATCTGACTCTTTGTGACCTATTTTGAGGTTTTCTTGTCAAAGACACTGGAGTAGTTTGCTATTTACTTCAATAGTTCATTTTACAGATGGGGAAACTGAGGCAAACAAATTGACTTGTCCAGGGTTACACAGTGTAGTAAGTGTCTGAGACTGTATTTGAACCCATCTTCTTAACTCCAGGTCCAGTGCTCTATCTACTGTACCAGGTAGTTGCCCCACATACGCATGTGGGTATACAAATATAGGTATATGAAATATATCTATATCCCCAAAACCAATTATTTCCCAGTTATTTGGATCATACAGAGCTTTTTCCATTACGGCTCACTTCCTCCCTCTGACAGAAAAAACTCCTTCCTATTTTCTACTATTCAGAAAATACTACTCTTTGTCCCTTCATGTAAGTTTGTTTCAAAGTACACAAACATTTTTTAGTAACACATTTGTATACACTGCTTTTATGCAAGGAAATGAACATTTTAAAATTCAGTATGGAGCTCAAAGATTCAATGTTTAATCTTTTTGAAATGCAAATATAACAACCCCTCTGAGCTACTCTCCCAGTTTGCATTTCTAGGTTAGGTTCCCTAGGAAGTACCTATTCCTAAAAGGTCAACAATTATCTTGTGGAACACTATTTCTTAAAATATAGCTCACGAGCCCCCATTTGTATGTTTCCCATCAGTAGTTAACAACTGGACACAATCAGCTCAAAGCAATAGCATTTACTAAAATGCGTACTAAAAATAATAACTATAAAGTATTTCCTTCATAAACCAGGAGCACCCTCTCCCCCAAATTTATAGAGTTGGTGGGAAAAGTGAGCATAGAAGGGCAACTCCTTCCAATTCTTCTAGCCTTGACTGTCCTTTCTTTTCATGAGTTCTCTCAAAACTGCCCTCTGAGGGTCCGGGTCTTTGCTGGACTTTGCCATAAGACCTGTAAGACATCATGGATGATGGGGTCTACTAGCCTCTATTATAGGCACTGGAGTATCCAACATAAAGCCATTCCCTATCAAAACTACCTTTACTGACTCTAGGTTTAATTACTTAAAGGCCCCCATGGGCTTGGCTAATTGTCATTCTTGCCATTGACTCTTCCACTCATAGTAACACTTCATAATGGGATAGCAGGGTTCTAATCCCTAATTAACACGTTAACTCTTCCTCTGATTCTGTCCTTTTGGGGAGGAAACCTTTTGGTCTCACTCTTTTACAAAGAATTCTTGGCTAGTGAAAATATGAATGTCTACTCCAAAATTTATGCAATTTAGGGACATCTGCATTGTCACTGCTGAGTTGGAATAGTAATGAGTCAGTTTTACCAGCCGTATAGATATGGGTCTGTGGTTCATAGAGTGAGGTGAACTATTAAAATGTAAATAAAAAGAACATGACGGAGGTTGGTGGAGGTAACACTGGCGAAATGAGGCATGAAGTAAAGCAGAAAGTGGAAGTTATTGAAAGGAAGTGAAGGAAGAGAAGGCATGAAAAATATGTGGCAAGAGTTCTAAGTTTAGTTGAGCATTCTGGGTTTCAACTTTCTCATCTTTGAAATGGCAGAGAACTGGTAAGATCACTTCTAGCTCTAAATAAAATAATCCTGTTTCTCCTTCTAGGTTCCAGAGGTAAATTTTGCTGTAGCCCTGGATACCTGCTCCCTTCCTTCCATGGGCCTCATGGTGAGTTCTTCAGGACTGGGTCACAGACTCTGAGATTACTCAGGACCTCTGACCTTTCATTACTGGCCCCTGGCCGGCCTATCTTTCCCTGGTGTAGATGCCTTCTTGGTAGCCTATCTTCCTCGAATGTACCTCTTGTTTTGTGCTATTAGGGCAGTGATTACATCCTGCTCTCTCAACATCTCTTCTGCATTGCCACGCTTTAAAGTTGGTCCTATATTCTCTGTCTGAGACATTGAGACATTCTTTTTAAGATTCTCTCTAGATAAGTCAATTTCTAATGACTTATTCTGTCACAGAAATGGCTTCGCAAAGACTGTACAAACTCTGGCATGGCCTACTAAGTTAGTAGGTCTGTAAATCTTGGCTGGATGGTCTTAGATCATAAAATCTAATAGAAACCATCGAGTCCAATGATATTATTTTATAGAGGAGGAAACAGAGATCCAAAGATGATGAGGGATTTGTATACAGTCAGAAGAATCCCAGGTTAGATTTTTTTAACTCAGGTTTTCCTAACTACAGGTCCAGCTCTCCACTCACTACACAAGTTCCACCCTAAGTTTGACCCCCATGTAATATATATTTTGACTATAAGTCATTATTGTACGGTCAAATGTCTTCTGATGATTGGAGGTTCTGGAATCTGCAGAGATGGAATAACCCAATAGACGAGATCACAGATTCTTGAATTTTGAAGCAAACTTAGGATTCATAAAATGATTTCCCCATCCACTGTCACTCATCTCTCTAGTAGGTGCCATCCCATGGTTAAGCCAGTTCCTTGATGAATTTCAGGGTCATTAAGGCATGGTTGGCATGGTTAGTGAGTCTGAGTTTTATTACAGGAGTGAAAATTTAGATAGGAAGGAAGAATCAGAGTCTGCAAAAGATATGTTGGTCTTTTCTGAAGAGGGTACCTGATAGAGTGACTTTGCAGCTGCCTCATGGGGTTTGGAAGACCCCAGGAATAGCAGTTGCATATAGATAGTTATAGAATACAGCCAGACTTATCAGGATCAACAATCTCCACTACAGAAGAACTCCTCCCTTCCCAGGAGATTTCTTTCTCTGTATTTCTTTTGTGAGCAAATTCTGAGAACTGCCTGCATTTCTTTACTGGTAGTGCATTGATTCAGAAGATCTTTTGTTGATATGGCTGCTTGAAAAGCTTGTGCAGGGGCTGCTGTTTATCTTCCTTCTCCTTTCCAACCCAAAAAATGGTCTTAAAAAGACAGAAAAATTCCTTATTTATACATCTAGCTATTAAAACTAATAAATCACTTTTGCCAGACTATTTCCATATTGTAAATACTTTGAAAGGAAAAGTGTGATTTGTATGTGGTCATCATTCAATAAATTTAGGGGGCTGTGGGGAATAGGTTCAGGCCATTCTGTGCATGTGGCAAGTGGACTTTATAGACCTCTAAAGACATTGTTGTCATTTTGAGCGTCTACTTAAGACAATTAGGCAGAAGTGCTGGCTTCTTTTTCCTGGTGCATTTTCTCTTTCTGAAATTCTGAAGACGAAGTAGTCTCATGAACCTCTTGGTCAAAGACTGAATTTGAATTTCCTTTTGTCCCCTCATCGAATCCTCAACAACGCTAGCATGTTCTATTTGTCAATGTAGATCTCTTTTACTAATTGGAATATGAAAATAGTTTGTTTGATTTGGAGTAGTTGACATGAACTGATAGAGACCTCGGTGTGGATAGGATGGTGTGAGCCTTTGCAAACCCTGACTGTGGCCTAACATGGTTTTGGACTGGCCTACTTAGATGCTGGTAGCAGTTACTACTCCTGGTCCCACCCACTGCCTCAGCTACCTTACAACTATCACACATTTACACCCACTGCCGTAATTGCCACAGCAGTTGTGAAGATGAACATAGCCACCACACAGCTACTATATGATTCTGACAATTGTTAGACGATTACCATGCAAACCCACTGCCATCACAACTGTTATACAACCATCACACAATCACATTTGCTAAAATAGTTTCTCTACAGCTATTGAACAATCATACCTTCTAACAAAGTTCCCACAAACATTTACAATCATACTCCTTTGTCCCCTTTTTGTTGGCTTGTCAAATTTGAGGAACATCTTTAGTCATTAGAGTTTCTACACAACTATTCAACCTCTTCAATAAATATAGCTGTTTATTTATTTTATCTTATTTTATTTCATTTATTCATTCATATATATTACTAAAAGAGTTGTTGGAATATCTACCCTAAATACCTACGAATATCTAAAATCACACTTACCCCTTTGTCCCTTCTTCGTTGCATTGTCTTATACTTGAGGAATGTGAAAATTATGTCATCAGAGAGGAAGTGTTTTGTAGTAGAAAGGGTATTGCCTCTGACATTTAATAGTTGTAGCTGTGGGGAAATTATTTAATCATTGTAAACTTCTGTTTCCTCATCTGTAAAATGGGAATAATTATATCTATACTTATCTCACAGAGTTGATTTGAGGATGAAATCTGATCACGTACGCAAAGTACTTTGTAAATCTTAAAGAGCTATATAAATGTCAGCTCTTATTTTTATTCCATCTAGGAGATGAACTTTTAAAGGTCAAAGTCTATGTCCTGTGTGCTTTTGTTCCAGGTCCTAGAACATCATGGTTGCTCAGTAAACATTAAATAGCAGCCATTACCCTGAAGCAAATGACAACGCGTTGGGTCTCTAAGCTTTCAGGTAAGCTGCTTGGGGATGTAGCATCTGATGGAAAATGTTGATTGGTGGCTATTGAGCATTCATTTATTCATCCACTATTTATTTATTAAGCATATACTATGTAAAATGCACCATGCTAGAGGCTGATGAAAGTATCAACATAAAACTCAACAACAGTTTTGAGAAATTATCAAGCACCTAATATAAGGCACAGTGACAGGCACTGGGTATATGAAGGTAGATGTACCCTATTCTCAAGGAGCTCACATTATAATAAGACAAGTACATATTTGGGCTGTGAAGGAAGGGAGGAATTTCATTAGACTGAAAAAAGGGAGTCTTTTTCAAGCATGGGAAATAGTGAAAGCATAGCATGGAGATGTGAGGGGTTAGGGAGACAATAGATGACAAAGAAAAGCTTAGTTTCATTGGAATGTAGACTATGTGAAAGGGAGTAGGATGAGAGAAATCAGGAAAAGTGGGAGACAGATTGTGGGGGGTCTTGAATTCCAGGTTCAAATACATGGTTCCTCAAGAAGATTACCATTTATCAGGATAATAAGACATGTACACAATAATTACAAGGCAAAATAGGATGCGACAGGTGTGTAGAAGAGACACAGACCAAATGCCAAGTTTGGATGAAGGAAGGTTGGCTACTGATAGGGGAGCTTCATGAAAGAGATGTGTCGTACAAAAGGGGAGAGAGAAACTAGCAGATTAATGACCAAACAAGGATAGCGTCCAACGTAACTTTTTAACATTTCATTGGTTACAGATGCAAATGGGGAACAGTCTCTATATTTGACCTCCAGTGTCCCTAGTGCTTGGGTAGCACATAGTGGAATAATGTCGATTGTGATGTGTACTCTGGCCAAGGGAAGGGAAAGGGAACAGAATAAATATTTATATGTATTGCTTACTATGTGCCCAGCACTGTGCTAAGTACTTTTACCTTCACAACAACCCTGCAAGGGAGATACTGTTATTATTTGCATTTTATAGTTGAGGAAACTGAGACAAATACAGTTAAGTGACTTGTCCAGGATCACACACCTAGTAAGTATCTGAGATTGAATTTGAACTTAGGTCTTCCTGTCTTATGGTGTAGTACTCCATCCATTGGGTCACCAAAAACCCATAGTCCCTCAGAATTCAAATTTGTTATAGAGTTTTAGAAAAAGAACTGATGAGACACTAATAGGAGACTACATCATCATTCCTGGGGGAAAGTCGTAGGGTAATCTGGTCCAATTAAATGAGGTTGTTTAATGAATAGCCTAATAAGGAAGGACGAATGAGGGGTAGGGACTAAGGGAATTTAATTCTAATTGTGCCATGCAAATAAATGGCTGGTGTTGGGGTGAATAGTTCTTGGATTCTGAGTTTATTGATCTTAGCATACACGTACCTTGAGAAGCTGGGGCTCTACCAGTGGAACTGTTTGTTTTTTTTAACCAGCTCACATGGAGTATTCAGAACTTTGAAGGATTTAATAAAGCAGAGAGGGTGGAAGGGTGTTCCCCATACAGAAAATTTTCTTGAGCAAGACACAAGGTTTCAGGAGATGACAAGCAGTCCAGCAAGGCTAAAGCGTGAATGAGACATGTTTGGAAATGTATAACATTGCATGTATTTTGTACATATTTATACATCTACGTATTACTTCTCCCAGTAGAATCTAAACTCCTTGAAGGTAGGGACAGTGTTATTTTTGACTTTATACCTCTAGTGCCTGTCCTAGTATACAACACATGAGAAATGTTTAATAAATACTTATGGATTGATTGGTTGACTTAAAGTGGGTGGACCCAGTTTTGAGTAGCAGTAAGATATCACACTTGATTGCATTTGGGAGATTGTACAAAGGTTGCATTGATCTCTGGCTACTCTCTGCCACAAAAGCTAATCTTTTTCACACCAATATTCAACCAGGGAATATTTCACGACTACAAATCATGAAACATCATGATTTCAAGAAAATAAAAATTGTAAATAAGTCAAAGGAGAGTGGAAAGTCTCATGCCAATTAGAGTTAAACATTGGGGAGAAATGGTGAAATACAAGTTTGTATCTCACAAGTTTGGGCACCTAGATAACACAGTTGATAGGGCACTAGACCTAGAGTCGGCAAGTTGTTTAGTTGTTTTCAGTCCTGTCTGACTCTTTGTGACTCCTTTTGGAATTTCCTTGGCAAAGATGCTGGAGAGGTTTGCCATTTCCTTCTCCAGCTCATTTTGCTGAAGAGGAAACAGAGGCAAGCAGGGTTAAGTGACTTGTCCAGGGTCATATAGCTAGTAAGTGAGGCTGGATTCAAACTCCGGTCTTGTTGACTCTATGCCTGGCACTTTATGTACTGAACTAACTAACCATCTGGGAGTCAGACAGATCTTGAGTTCAAACCCAGCCTCATATGCTTACTAGCTGTATGACCTTGGGCAAGTATTTAACCTCTGTTTGCCTTAGTTTCCTTGTCTATAAAATGGGAAGAGCAACACCTACCTCCCAAGGCTGTTGTGACCATACTTGTAAATCTTTTAGCATAGTGTCTGGTGTATCTATAGGTGCTATATAAATGTTAGCTATTAGCTATTATTTTTGTCTTTAAAAGATATGCTCGTTTTTAGTAAACTTCAGTGTTGATATGAGTAAACTGTGTGATAAGGCAGTAAAACAAGGCATCTAAAATTAACAGCATCTGGCTGCATTTAGAAAGTCATAGCTCTCAGGTGTAAGAAATTCACAATGCTGCCATACTGTGCTCTAGCTGGACCACCTCTTGATTGCTATGTTCAGTTTTGTATATCATAGTTCAGAAAGGACACTGGTAATGTGGAGACCCTTCAGAGGAGGGTAACCAGAATGCCTTGACATGTCTCGACTTCATGCATTTGAGGATTGCTTGAAGGAAATGAGAATGTTTAGCTTGGGAATAGAAGACTCAGATGAGATAAATAATTATCATCAAGTGACTGGAGGACTGAGAGCTAGAGGAGAGATCAGATTTATTTGGAATGGGTCTACAAGTCAAAAAACTAAGAGCAATGCTTGGAAGTTTTAAAAATGCAAATTTAGGCTTGATAGAAAAAGAATTAGTTCTGTAAAAGTGGAATGGGTAACCTCAGATCTCTCCTTTGCTGGAGATCTCCAAGTCAAAAACATCTGGATGATCATTTAGTGAGTATATTATATGTCACAGGGATTCTAATTTGGGGATAGACTTTACTAGATGGCAAGTGACGTCTCTTCTACCTCTACAATTCTGTGTTTCTGTTACTTTCAATGACTTCATGGAGAAGTAGCATAAACTATATGTTTAATGGCATGTATAACTAGAGCTGGTCATGTAGCAGGAGTGAGAAATTAAAGATGACCAGCCCAGTGCTGCACTGGTATCCATGAACTTTCTCTAACACATCATGTAGGTCCTCTGAGGAGCCTTTATTTAAAGTCACCAGTAAAATTGCAAAGGACAAGAAAGTATAGACAACTTGATATCTGAACTATTGGAGAGAAAATCTTCTCTAAGAAATTATGAATCTAAGTAATGACAATGGCAATGAATCCTCTTTCTGACTCTTCTTCCAACTCATTACCTTATCTCTTTTTTCTTGGTTGCTAAAATGAATTCCTGACTTATTTTGATGGGGATTTTTAGGGTTTCACAATGATTCTAGATATCATATAAATTTGAAACGATTAGTTACTAACTAGAACGGAATTAGTGACAAGGTTAGTTCATGTAGTTATTACTTGGGTGCTAGGGGACAAGGATCATGTCTGCGATTCGACTTTTGGTGTTGTAGTGAAAGAGACGCACATTGACATGTAAGACAAGGAAGATTTCTTTTCTAATATTAAAGATTACAAGGTAGAGTGATAATTGGTGGCAAGAACCAAGGTTCAATGTGGAGAAAAGGATCATTTCAGGGAGCACATAATTGTTTTATTCAGGTATTTGGAGGCTGTTGCGTGGAAGAGCAATTAGGGTAATAGTCAAGGATTGTTAGTATTGGAAGGAAGCTTAGAAATTAATAGGTCAACCTCCTCATCTTTTTGGTTTTCCCCAGGAAATGGAGGTCCAGAGAAATAAAACCTATTTGGGATTTTCTTGGTGAAGTTACTGGAATGATAGGCTATTTCCTTCTCCAACTCGTTTTGTAGATGAGGAAACTGAGGTAAATAGGATTAAGTGACTTGCCCAGGGTCATATAGCTAGGAAGTATCTGATGCCAGATTCGAGATCAGGAAAACCTTCCTGACTCAAAGTCCCGGATCTCTGGGGTAGAGTCACTTAACCGCCCCTAGTAACGATAAGAGCTTCTCCAAAGCGAAATGTGCTTTTTAGACAACTTCTTACGAATTCCTCTTCACTGTCAGACATGAGATAGAAACTGGAAGACCAACTTTTGGTGATGCTGTAGAAGTGGGTTCTTGCTTCAGTTTTAGTTTGCTTAGGTGACTCTGAGGTCCTTGCTGATTCTGAGACTCTCTGATTCAGTTATTACGATGAGGTTTGCTTTTATTTCCTGACTGATAAATTAATTACGAACATTTAATCCAAGCTATAAGAGGATCTGAGAAAAGTCCAGAGAAATTTCTCTCTATCTCCTTATACCTATACCAATCTATATCCTATATCTAAATCTCTATTTCTGTCATCTTTATCTCTCCTTACCTGTCCCTCCATTTGTCTCTTTCTCTTTCTCTACCTATGTCTGTGTCTATATCTGTTCACACCAGACACTTCTCTAAATACAGCTCATGATAAAGACAAGACTATTAACCTTTCTCTCTGAATAAGTAATAGATAACCTCAACCTTCTTGCACATTTATTTGGTGCACTAGGGCTCCAATGGAGCATTTGAACAAAGAGACATGACTCTCTGATGTTCTGAGGACCCCAGTGGAATTAGGCACATGGTAAAACAACATAACTTAAGAAGCAGAAACTCTAAAATAAAGAAAATGTCCCATAGCTTTACATACAAAGTAACTAATGGAAACTACTTTTGTTTGGTCAACCTGTTGCTTCTTCACATGTGTATCTATACCATCGGGACCTGAGAATTTAGGGTCTTTTCACACACTTTTCACACAATATGGGCTTAGCCAAATTCACCTTTGTATATTCAAGTAGCACTGGATAAGTAAGTGAAAAGTAGTGAGCCTGAGCCATGGATTGAGCACCAATGGTGCACAGAACACACTTTTTGGCATTGTGTGTATTTGTGTATGCATGTGCATGTGTGTGTGCATGTATGTATGTGCATGTTTGTGTGTGTGTGCACCCTGGGAGATGAGAAATGTTACAAAGGAAGCAGATTTTTTTATCCTCAAACAGATTTGAATCTCCTAAAGCAGCTAGGTGGTGCTATGGTTAGAGCACTGTTACTGGAGTTAAGAACATCTGAGTTCAAATGTGATCTGTGGAGTGACCCAAAGGAAGATACTTACCCTCTGTTTGCCTCAGTTTCCTCACCCATAAAATGAAAATAACAACAGCATCTATTTCCTAGGTTGGTTATGAGGATCCATTGAGATAATATGTATAAAGCCCTTAGCAGAGTGGCTGGCACAGAGTAGGCACTTAATAACATTAAGCTTGTCTCCTTCCTCTCCTTCCTTCCTCATAGAGAAAGAATAGGGAGGAAGAGGATGGGCACACATAAAGAAAGAAGAAAAGGAACAAAGATCAAGGATGGACTTTGGCAGACCTGGTCTCCTCCAATCTCAGCTTGGCCTCTGGTTAGTCTAACCTAGACAAGTTGCTTAACCTCTGAACATGAATTTCCCCATCTGCAAAATGAGGATATTGACCTCCAGTCATTTTAACATTCTCTAGGTCCATGATTCTGTCTGAAAAGCGGAGATTCAAGCACTGCTGCTTGATTGTAGCTACGTTTCTGGAGCCTTTATGCCACTTTCTTCATTTCCAAACTATGAACATTTTACACATAAACACCGATCATTTTCATGAACTCTGTAGCATGGAGAATGTCATAGTTTATTGATCATATTTGTCAGCGTTTTACATTCAGGGTATTTTAGGAATTTTATTTTCATTTTCATGGGGAGCAGGGATGCCTACTTTACTAAGCTCGATTAAAAGTTTTCTTTGATGTTGAGCTCTTCCATGTATAAAGTGGAGTTTTGCAATAAATTGATGTAATGCTTTTCTGTGTGTGTCGCTGTCTCTCTGACTCTGTCTCTCTCATCCTTCTCTTCCTCTCCCTTCCCTCCTCTTTCCCCTTCTTTTAAAAACTTCTCCCTTCCCCCACCCTCTTCTTCCTTCTGACCTCCATGAATATATAAACATGATAGATTGAATTATATAGAATTTTAACTCTTGTCTCTTATAATTGAACGCAAGGTCCGGAGAATGCTCTCTTGGCCAAGAGTGCGATCCAGTACTCATTTGTGTGTAAGTTCTATCTGTTATCTTGGGGCATTTCTACTCTAGCTACCTGCAGCTAGCTCTTAACAGGATCCAGTCTGACTCATCTAATGAGGTCTGCAGAGGAAGAAAAGAGAGAAAGAATCTTCACCCAATGGTCCTACCTCTGGTCTTTAAGGCTGAGCAAAATAAGCCTAATTCCTTTTCTACACAATGACTTTTTAAATATTTCAGGTCAACTATATTGTTCCCCAGAAATATGGTCTTTCAGTCAGTCAACTTGGAGTTTTAAAACCCTTCACCATACTGTGAGATCTTGAGCAAGTGACTTTTTTCTTGTAGGATGGCAATTTGCTTGTTTGTAAAATAAAGGGACTGGACTAGAGGATCTTTAAGGTTCTTTCCATCTTTGGACATGTTACAGCTTGTCAATATCCCACTTAAAATTCGGTATTCAGAGGGGAACACAATATTCCAGTTATGGTCTGACTGACTAGCACAGAGTACTATAGGATGGTCATCTCCCTCCTTTTGGACCTTGTAATTCTCTTAAGGCAGACTAAGAGCATATTCACTTTTTTGTTGGCTGCCATGACAAAGTATTAGTATCAAATGATATCGAGCTTATGGTTCACTAAAATCCCCAGATCTTTCTCATATGAACTGGAGTTCAGTCAAGTCTCCTTCCCCCTCCTCTTTCCCTCCCCACCTCTGTACTTGTGCTGTTGATTTTTTTTAACCTGTGTGAAGAATTTTACATGTATTCCTATTAAATTTCATCTTGTTATTTTCAGCCCATTCTTCAGCCTGTCAAGATCTTTTGGGACCTTGATTCTGTCATTCAACATATAACCTATCCTTCCTAGCTGTGTCTTCTGTAAATTTTTTAAGTTTGTTAAGTTATTTAAAAAAAGCAGGAAGAAAATATAGTTCTCTGGAGAATCTCAGGGGGTTGAAATTAAAAGCGATTGATGCTTTCTGAAGCTGTAAGTTGTTTTACATATTTTTGTGAGTCTATCTTAAACGGATACCAAAGGGGAACAAAACCTAGAGCCTTGAAGTATTTAATATTAATTAGATAAAGAGAAATGCTTTTCCTCCTTTCCAGAGATGAATGATTATTATAAAAATCATTTTGTACAAATTGATGATTGGAGCTATTGGAAGCCAGAGATTCAAATATCTGTGCAAACATATTAAAGCACTATAAGTGATACCTATGATTTTTTTAAAAAGAACATTCTACTGAACTCTACAAGTCTTTGAGGACTGAAGCCTGAGTAACCCCTAGCCACAGTTTTCAATAGATGTGGGAGGAAGGTGAGATGACCAGTACAAGGAGACAAGGATCACTAATGATGACATTGCACCAAGGAGAGAGGGAGGAGACTAGAGACTAGAGGCCACTGACATTCCTAAATACTGACTAGCAGTTTCTGCAGGAATCCTACTGCAGGAGCTGGTGAGACTAGCAGAGGGCATGTTACCCACGGAGTAGCAGTGTGGTCATAAAAGGTTGGAAAAAATCTGACTGTTTGATTGGAACACACCAAAGGACAGAAGCAAGAAAGCTATTTATTATGTTTAGATCAAGAAAAATCTTTTGATGGTATAAACCATGATTTTCTCTCAAAGACCACATAAAATTACAGTGAACCAGTCATGCTGCTGTGAGATAGGTGAAGGCATTATAGTCCAACATGAGCATCATCTCTATGCTCAGTGGGTGATGGGGGAAAGGTATGAAAGTGAAAAGGGGAGGGAGCAATGGCTGCGATGAATGTTCTTGCTGTAGATGCCAATGGTGGAGCTGCTCAGAAGAAAAATGTACATCCAATTTGAGAGTGAAGTTAAGAGATAAAAAATGAGTAGCAATAGGTAGGGTAAGGTTAGCCATAAAACAAATAGACATCATTGTCCTGTAACAAGAGAAAATAATAGCAATAATTTAACCAATCAAATTAATCCAAACCACTCCAACTGGCATTAATGGAGCACTTTATGTATGCAAGAATTAGTACTAGGTTCTTGGAGTACAAAGGCAGAAAAAAATAATACCTGTTTTCAAAGACCTTGGATTCTATTGGGGGACTCACTACAAGAAAAGATAAATGTATACATGATAATTTGAGGAAGAGAGTGAGAGAGAAAGAGCAGTGAGGTCCTGCAGTGGATAGAGCACTAGCCTTGGAGTCAGGGGGATCTGAGTTCAAATGTGGCCTCAGACACTTACTAGCTATGTGACTCTGGACAAATCACTTAGCCTTGATTGTCTCCAAAAGAAAAAAAAAAGGAGATTGAGAGAGAGAACTAATAACTAGGGAAATCAGAAAAGACTTCTTATAGTAGATAAGATAAATGATGATAGATAAATACATAGATAAGGCACTTGTTAGATGAGCTGAATTTAGGAAACTGGGATTTTAACTGGTAAAGACTAGGAGGGAAAACACTGGAGGCATGGGAGCAGCTTGTGAAAAGGCATGGAGATAAAAGATAAAATATCAAGTTCAGGAAACAGTTTGATTGGAATGTAGGGTGTTACAAAAAGGAATAATATGCAATAAAGTTGGAAAGGTGACCTGGATCCTCTCTCCTCAGATTATTAAGTGAAAAATTAAAGATTTTTATGATATTCTAGAGACCTTGCAGAGGTTATTGAGCTTAAGAGTGACATAGATGCTATTTTGGTAGCTATGCAGCTATATGGATTAGAGATTGGCTATAGGGAAACCAATTAGACTGTAGCAATAGTCCAGGTGAAAGGTGAGGAAGGCCTGAACGAGGGGAAATAATCATGTAAATAGAAGGAGACAGATGAGAGATGATTTGGAGGAACAATTAACCAGATGACTCCTGATGGGATAACGGGGTGAGAAAGAAGGAAGAATCAAAGATGGCTTTGAAGCTGGGAAATTGGGTAGTTAGAAGAATGGTGGTCCCTCAACAGCAAGAAGAAAATTTTGAGACGTTAGATTGGGGAGAGGATATGCATTCCATTTTTGGACATATTGGGTTTGAGATACCTGTAGAACATCTCATTGGAGAGGACCCATAGGCAGTTGCTGCTGTGGGATTAGAACTTAGAAGACATACTGAGTTTAGATAAATAGAACAGGAGTCACCTGCAGAGAGATGCTAAATGAACTGAAGGGAGGTGATAAAATGAAAAGAGAAGAGGAGATAAGAAGAAAAAAAAGAGAAGAGAAAAACAGGAAATCCCAGGAGAGAGCTTTATGGAAGAGCTATCTTTGGATGGGCAAGACATGGATGATGTTAGAGAAAAGCAGACTGAGAAATTGAAATAAGAGTCATTAGAACAAGTGTAACTTTTGAGTAGGAGGAAAAAAGTGTTCTGATATATTATTGGAGATGTTAAAGTGAAGGGCAGTTAAAGTGAAGGGACAAATGGAAAAAATGCAAAAAAAAAAGGGAAACACTTCTATCCCCCCTCACCAGATCGTGCTTCACCAAACACTAAGAGTCTGGCTTGGGTAGTTGTTTGGGATGTTCTATTTCAGCACCCATCAGATAGACATAAATGGGACTGTCCTGCTGTCTATCCTACCAGACTCTCCCTACCAACTGGGCCTACTCAGGCCATATCCTTCCCAAGTACTCCCTGATACTTAAATCAAAGTGTATGATTTAATTCTCTCAAAATCCTAACTATTAGATAGCACTAATCTTTTTTCTCATCTGGTTCTCCAATTTGACTTTTCCTCCTCTCTTGCTCAGTATATCAGTTAAATTGAATTAACTACATTGAAAACAAAAGTGAAGCATAAAGCATTGACATCCAAGATAGGAGAGTAGCCCCAATTGATTGTGTTGTTAAAGTCCAGTTGTATCTGTTGTGTCCAACTCTTCATGCTGTCCCTTGTGGTTTTCTTGGCAAAGATACTGGAGTAGTTTGTCATTTCCTTCTTCAGCTCATTTTACATAGGTGGAAACTGAAACAAATAGGGATAAGTAACTTGCCCAGGGTCACACAGCTAGTAAATGTGTCTGAGGCTGAATTTGAACTCAGGTCTTCCTGACTTCAGGCCCCATGCCCTATTCATTCACTCTTCCATTTTCTTCTCTGTCATATCTTATTACTTTTACAAGGGAAGAGGAGACTGATGCACCAGAAGACCCAGGAAAGTGTTTTCTGGAGTTTCTGATATTGTATCATTGGGGGAAATTTGAAATCTACAACTGAAATCTACAATTGAAATCATCCACCTCTATGGCCAAGGTCAGTGGTAGTCAGAAGTCCAAGTCAGTGACATTTCCCTTATGTTTTTGAATCACAAGGGACAACCATCACTTCCTGACCACTAGTCAGGTGAAACTAGCTGCTGTTGTATAAATTAAATTTAACTCTTCTCTGTCCACTAGGTAAATATGCAACTACACTTGGTGCTCCATGGACTTCTGGTTATTTTAGCAGCTGTGTTCTTGGGAGTCTCATTTAGCAGGATTAAATTCTTGAAGAACAAACACTTCCAGGAAAACAAGAGATGGTCATAAAGCACTACGTCTGGCCCTCTTTAGAAGTGCGATTGAACACAACGACACCAACTCTGACAGCTGGGGCTATTCAGCTGGGCACTTCCATGTCTCTTTGGTTCCTAAAGAAATGGAAAATTCAGGGGGAAAACAGGTATCTGATGCATGGTCAGAGGACTGCTATAACAGATGCTACAAAAGAAACTTGGAAATGAATATAAAAGATGTAGAAATTAAAGTGAATGAGTTTGGATTAAAAAAAATTATTATTGTAAAAGAGAGTAAGAAGTTTCAAGTATCAAGAAGTTTCTGGGGCTCATTTTCTTGTGCCCTTCACTCTATAATTGTCTCTATGTATGTATGTGTTCTTGTACTCCTCTGGCCCTATGTGGATTGGTGGAGGTTTTAAGGCTGAAAAGATACAGGAGCTAAAGGATGGTGGTGACCAAGGTATGGAGAGATGGTGGAATGCCAGGTGGGTCATCATGAAAATAGCAGACTTCTTATTGGGGTTGTCTACTAAGTCTCCTGACCTTGCTCTGAAATGGACTAGCCATGGCCAGGGGTGGTCAAATGTCCTAGCCAGTGACCAAGTATGTAAGGCTGGTCAAAGAACAAAGCCTCATGCATTTTGTACTGGATTCTTAATTCCACACCCTGTACTGAGCCAAGATCCTGAATCCAGAGTTGCTATTTTTCTACTTAATGGCTAGTCCTGATGGATGAGTGTGGGTGAAAGCCCCTATGGAAATTGCATTATTTACACTCATTTGCCAGCTTAAAGGAGGACTGAAATTTAGCATTTCCTAGAACTATTGGATTTCATTTTGGTCCCATGTCTTTGAGAACTGAGATTTAGGAGTGTGGTATCCTTGAAGTACTTGGTAGATGATAGTCCTTCTTTCCTCATTATATTCCTTTTATTTACTTATTAATTCTATGTTGAGTAAAAACAGTTCTATGCTATATCTCATCCTACTTGTCTGCTTCTCAACTCTGTTAAGTTAATGTCATGTGAGTACGTCTCATTGAAACATGTAGCTAGTTCAACAAAAGTCAGGGTTTGGACAATAGCCGGGGGCTCAGAGTTGATTTCTAACAGCATCCCTACAAATGAACACACTTCATGACAGTGAGTTGGCACTATCAGAAATGTAGATATTTTGGTATTTGGCATTAGATCTAGTAGAACATGCAAACTCCCCCAGATTGTCTGTGAGACTTTTCCCTCCCTCCTCCTTCATTCTTTTTGGTGACTGAGTGGCTATCCATACTACTAGGAGGTGAAATTTGAATGTAAATTATTTTGACTTTGACACTCATAGAATCTGTAGCATTATTAATGGGGACCCTTTTAGAATTAAGCAGAATGAATGTACAAGATAGCTTGGCAGAAGGAGGGTTAGGTAGGATCAATTTCACCCCCATCCCCATATTTCAGTGTGAAGACAGGAGATGACAATTAGGCCACAAGCTTCAAATACCTCAAGTCCTCAATGAAGCACTGGTAGGAGGTGAGTGTTCTGCTGAAGAAAAAAGAATTTTGAAAATAGTAAGTAGCAGCTTCAGAAAAGGACATGGTGAAGCAGACCTTAGGATAAAGAACAAGGACAGAAAAAAGAAAAGCCAGGAGAAAATGATTTACAAAGAAATATCAAAGCAGGTATAGATGTGGAAAACAGAACTTGATGGCACTGAGCACGAGGACATTCAAATTTTTAAGAGTCCTCAGGAAACAGAAGAATTAGGGCAAAACCACGGTGTCATTTGGACTGTTTCAAACTGCTGGTTAAAGATAGCAGAAACCTTGAAAAAATCCCAGAGCAATAGAGTTTTGGAGGTTGTTGTTTAAGGCTGGTGATCAGAGTTGGAGTAGGAAGGAGGATGGAGTAGACAAGTAGTAGCCATAGAGTATTTATAGAGTTTTATTAAAAGAAGTGAAAGAAGAAGAACCCAGAATAATCAGGAGGTCAAGACTCTTTGGAAGAGCAAAAATGCTAAAGCCTATAAATACATGAAAAATTTGCATGAATTGGTGGGAAGCAGTACCACTTGTAGTGCTCATCAAAAAATGGACCATCGTGATCATAATTGGAGTTTTTGGACCAACACCTATTTTAGAAGAGGTAGAGATATTTGAAGAACTTGACAAGATCTTCCAAATTGAGCCAATATTTACTCCATTTGGTGGCTTTCATGTGAAAGTAGGCATATCTAGGATGGTGAAAATTATGATATGAAATATATTTTGAGGTCAATGAATAAAAGAAACCAAAGACTTGTAGACAACTTGATGTCCAACTATGATGATGATAGCACCAACAATGGCTGGCAGTTATATAGTACCTACTATGTGTCAGGCACTTTACAAATATCTCATTTGATCCTCAGAGCAATACAGGGAGGTATGCACTAATGTTATTCCCATTTTACAAATGGGAAAACTGAGGCAAACAAATTAATTAACTTGTCCAAGATCATATAGTTAATAAATGTCAGAGGGTAGATTTGAATTCAGGTAGTCTTGACTCCAGATCCACTACCCTACCCACTGTGCCACCTGATTGCCTCTAAGTATATACAAAGGAGTTTGGGAGAGAGGGTTCTAGCAGCTGCAAGGAAAAGATTCATGTAGAAGGCTATTTTGGGGCTGTGTTTTAGAGGAAGTGAGGGATTCTATGAGGTGGACATGAAGAAGGAGTGCATTCTAGGCATGGGGAATTGACCAGTACAAAGGCAATGAGACAGACTTGGAGTGCCATGTGTGAATAACAGAGTGAAGACAAGTTTGGATGGATCACAGACTTCAGGAAGGGGAGTAGTAGATAGTAAAGCTTGAAATACGATTGAGTGCAAGTGCTGATAAGGACTAAACAGAGGAATTTTTACAGTTTTTTATGTTAGAGGCAATAGGAAAGCCATTTGGCAGAATAACATGACCAGATCAATGCTTAAAGAAAATCCCTTTGTGAGGCAGTGTAGAGGCTATTCCTGGAGTGGGGAGAGATTTGAGACAGGGAGAAGGGGAGATGAAGTCCTAAATTAGCTTACTGTGCGAGTAGAGAGAAGGATGCAAGAGATTTTATGATGGTAGAAATGACAAGTTTTGGTAACATATTGTATATGTAAGGTGAGAAAGAGTGAAGAGTTGAGAAATTGTTGGTTTTGAATTTAGCCACTTAGAGTTTTGTAAACATATATATATGTATATATATATATATATATATATGTATATACACACATAATCTATATATGTGTGTATGTATGCATATATCTATATAAAATGGGGGCCATGATATGAAATGGGTAAATAATTATATATATGTGTGTATTTATACATACATACACAGGCACAGATGCATACACACATAAATGAATACATACATATATACATACACAAGTGTGTGTGCGTGTATGTGTGTGTGATTTTGGGAATGAGAGCCATGTAGACCATTTTGGAGGAGTTGGGAAATTCTGTCGCAGTTCTCTGTTGAATTCTGCCCAGAGAAATAGTTGGAAAGAAAGATCTCTGCGAGTCCTACTTAGCTGACAGTTTTGCATAGAGTTAAGTCACAAAGTAAAAACATTATATACCCAAGCATCATCCATTCCTTTTCTTTCTCTACTACTTCATTTCTCTCTTGTTCAACATGCCCTCTCCCTACTGCCTCTCTTGTATCTCCTTACCCCTTTGTCACCTTGTCTTCAATTCCATACCACCCTCAATATCATCTCTGATCTAAAGGAATACATGAATGGGTGTGGATAAAAGAAAACAAGACTGAAATGGCTTTTAGAAGTGAGATGGAAAACATACATTTTTCCATGTGAGAAATTGGGATCAGTTTTATGGGGAAAAAGTCATGTTCACTTCTTGGGAAAGTTGTAGATTGGAGTTGTGTAAGGAGTAGAATAATCCACTTAGCAACGTATATGCTTGAAAAATGAGCCGTCCCTTTCCCTTCAACACTTAGCGTATCACCCTTTATCATAATTATAGATAGATTTGGGTGGGAGCGATTATTAGATGATAATCAGGGATGTGACCATCACTCTGCGATGGCAAGGACTAAAAACAGTTCATCATCTCAGTCCTTGAAATGGCTGAGATATGCAAAAGTGCATGCTGGATCCTAAAGGTATAAATAGCACAAAGAGAGAGGGGGGAAAGGGTGGCTTGCAGACTGCTGTGTTTGAGGAACAGTCTGACAGAGACAGAGCAAGATGATGATAACTTGGAAAAAGGATAATTTGTCGTGATTACCTCTTTTTCCCCCTCCTCCCTAGAGAGAATAGTTTGCACCCAGTGGAATTCATATGTGGGTAAAATGCAAATTGGCGTTTTAACAAAGAAAGATATCATTTCATCATTGTTTTTTCTGGGGCAACACAATGGGTGTGTATGTAGCATTAGATTAGGAAGCCTCTTGTAAAAAATAAGTAATGAGGGCATTACTAAGATTCCTTTAAAATTTTAAATGTCATATAGATTAGACATTTAGGGCAAGTAGACTTACAGAGTAAGTAGCATTTCCCAGTGAAAGTGTTTTTAATTTATTGCTGCTGATGCAGATTCATCAGTCAACATTGTCTACTCCACTCATTTTCCTAAATGTTTTTATTCCTCACGTACTTGAATGATGCCAATGATGATCACATCCTTGAAGATGTCTTAACATCTTCCTAATGCACAGTTCTGGTCATGCCCCTCTCCTTTTGAAAAACTTTCATTGGCTCCCCATTGCCCACAGCAGAAAACCCACATACTTTTTCCTGGTTTTCAGGACCTCCTCAATCTAACTCCAACCTGTGCTTCCTGTCTTTCTCTTCTGCACTTTACAGCCAAACTGAGTACTTATTGTGCCCCATCCTTCAAGGCCCAGCTCAATTAGTTCGTCTACGAGTCTTCTCTGATTTCCAGCTGACAGTGATCTCTCTATCATCAGTGCTTTTATTTATGCACTCATAATATTCTGATTAATATATATTGTAATTTACATCTTTTCCCTTTCCCTCATAGATTGTATATTTTGTGTATAAACTGTCATATATACATTTCTATTAGCACCATGGAAAGCATTTCATGTACTATAGATTCTTAATAAACGTTTGAGTAGATGAATTTTAAAAAATCTATATTTCAGAAAAAAAATCTCACCAACTTGATTACTTTTGAGTATTTGGTTTTATTAGATACATGAAGCACATGTATTGCCTTCTGCAGGTGAGTTTTTTTGGTCTGGAGTAGTGGCTTCTCAGGGCTGTGATTTTTCTCTAAGTATGGTTTCTTGATAGCTTAGCCTGATTTCCTTGTATGGCTCTATGCTGGAGATTTCTATCACTAGGGTTTGTTTTATAAAATCTTATATATCAACCAACAGGGCAAGTAGTTTAGGAAGTGCAAGGAGATAGCGATAACTCAATGGCAAGATTAATAAAGTGGATAATCAAAGACGGAATTGAATATGGAGTTCTGGAAAAGTATCTCAATCCTGCATCTTTGGGCTTTTTGCACCTCAGCTTTACCTTTCCTTTGGTCATTGCTTCCATGTGGGTACTCTTCTATCATAGCTCTTCATTCATCCTCATCTCATTGCTTTCCCCCTGTCTTTTATTTGTCAGTTTAAGCTCTTTTTATAATCTGTGGAGCTACTTACAGTTGTAAGCACAGACTAACAACAATCTGGGAACATTTGAATGACAGTGTGGTGTACAGGGAAGAGTCACTCAATTTGAAGTGAGACATTTTGGGTTCAAAGCTACAGTTGGGTTTATAATTTCCTCAACTTTTCGAAAGAGAAGTTAGATTAGATGACCTCTGTTATCCTTCCCAACTTAAATAAAGTCTATAATTTCTATGATATGAATGACAGAATCTTAGAGTCAGTGTCTAGAAGTGACCATAAATTCTAGTTATGGTCAAACTTGGGGAGAGTGTGGTGGAATGGTTGTTTTCTTCTCTCAGTATACTATACCTATCTTAACAGACCCTTGACAAACTTTAATTTTGGGCTGTCACATCATACCCTTGGTTTATATTGTGCTTGTAGTCTACTGCAAGCTCTTTTTCACAAGTGTCACTGTCTAGTCATGCTTCTCCCCCTCTATACTTGTGAAGTTGATATTTGGAAGCCAAGAAAGGAACTTCATAGTAATCTTTATTGGAAAGCATATTAATAGATTCAGACCATTATTCTAGACTGTCAAAGATCTTTTTAGACATCTTATGGTATCATCCAATGTGCTTTCCATTTCTTCCACCTTCATGCCACAAGCAAATTTGACAAGCATACCATCTACGGCTTCATCCAAGTAACTGATAAAAAATAGTCAATATCATAGAGCCAAGGAAAACTCTCTGGAACTGTTTGCTATAGACCTCTCCACATCTTGACATTGAGCCGTACATCAATACTCTGTGGGTCTGATCATCGAACAAAGCATAGGTTTCTTCATCTTATGTACAGCATAGCATAGAAACCTTGGTCAAAGATTTGCTGAAATCTAGGTGCATTAGGTCTATAGAATTCCCTTGATTTAGCTTGTAATAAAGGGTATGAGATTAGCATGGTTTCTTCTTGATGAGACCCTGTTGATTTCTAATTATCATGTCTTCCCTTTTTAAATGCTTCTAAACAATTCCTTTATTATCATGTGACGCTCATGTCAGACAGTCCCTACTGACATAAAGCACATTTAGAAGAGATCTCACTTCTTCTCTCTATCTTGTTTATTCCCATTTAGATGAGACTTGGGAAAGTCAGAGGCTGGCACAGTCCAAATGGTTGCCAGTAGCTCACTGAAATCAGATTAATGTTAGATTAACGCTAATTTGGACAATCTACCTTCACCCAAATGAATCCTGGAAACACCAGAGCATGATGCTTCCCTAAAGGGAGGCCATCAGCTCCCCTCAGGGACCTCAGTCTCACCAGAACAGGTTTTTATTTACACAATAAAGAGCACAGAAAGGGCCCACACCTTATCCTTTCTAGTGCTCCACTATTCTTCCCAAGGAACCTGCGTGGTTCTTTTAAGTCATGCTACTACTTTGTGTCTCCTCTCCATCTTTAAGAGAAAGAACTTGGAGTCTACTAAAGAGTGAAACAATTCCTCTTCTTCTACTTGATCTCAGTCCTTTCTTGCAAATGTGTACACTCTTCATGACTTAGAATCCTGCTCTGGGTATGTTCCCCTATTCAAGGAGAAAGAATTTGAGGTTTGCAAGAGAGTTCAGAGATCAGTCTTCTTCTGGGGAGGGGAGGGGGAGCTACACAAGGACCTTCATAGATGCTAGTGATCAGAGGGACTTATACTGCTACTCTGGATAGAGCTTGCAAAGGCCAAAGGATCTGTAGCTTTACTTCTCCATCTTGTGGCTCAATTCTTTGCTCCTTATGTGAATTACTCTTGTTAGGTGCTCCTTTCCTATAACTCTCCTCCCTTCCATCTCACTCTCTTGTTGCTCTGCCCTATTGATTCTCCACCTCATCACTGTTGATTGGCCATCCTCTTCTCTGAACTAGGTACCTGCCATATTGTTCTCTCCCTGATCGTTCTCATCATTAC
This sequence comes from Potorous gilbertii, assembly GCA_028658325.1. Lineage (NCBI taxonomy): Eukaryota > Metazoa > Chordata > Mammalia > Diprotodontia > Potoroidae > Potorous > Potorous gilbertii. The sequence goes on along the minus strand of CM053769.1, from coordinate 18,279,804 downwards.
TTCATCCGTCTGCTGCAAAGTAGCTCCACCTTCAATAGAGGCTCACCACTGAAATTCCTCCTCACTTACTGCCCCAGCTGGTCTTGATGCTTTTTTCAGTTTGGCCTTGTTGATCAAGCCCCATCAATGCCAACTTTCCACTGCTGTAGCTTGTTCAGAATAAAATGGAGGCATTTAGAGCATTTTTGTTCTTTTAGCCCAGGATTGGAATGAAAGAATGGATGAAATTTAAAAAAAGCTTTATTAAGCACATACTTTGTGAAAACATTTTGCCAATTGCTAAAGATGCAAATAGAAAAGTGGAGTATCTGTTCTTAAGGATTATACATTCTAATGGAGGAAGTACACATATAGGAGGTGATTCAAGACCTTCTCTCATCCACAATGCCTTTACACATCCTAAATGCTCAACAAGTATTTTCGAACTGGATCATTTAAAAGAATTAGGCAGTCTCACTTCCTTTTGCTCAGTTTGAAGTCACCAATGGCTGTCCACTTACAATTTCTATGTCAGAGTCACAGAATACACAAAATTGGAACTATCAGGGATGTTAGGGATCATTTAATTCTCTCCCCCACATTTTTAAAGATGAGGAAACTTAAACCTAGAAATTTGAGGTAACTTACCCAAATTAATGCAGTAAATTAATGGTAGAATTAGCTCTAGAATTACAGTTTTCTGAGATCTAGTTTGATGTGTTTTTTCTCACTCCACACAGAGGGAAAATGTTGAGGTTCATGATCATGGATGATGGAGGAATTCTTGACCTTATTCACCTAACATATTTTAACCTTTTCCACTGGGTAAGGAGCATTGATTCTCTCTTTCTTTTAGCCTATTAATTGTGGTAGGGAAATCCTTGCTGCTTTTCTCGCCAGAATTTCAGAGGCCTATGAGAAGATCCTAATTAGCGGTGACATTTCCTCTTCATCTGAGTGCTGGGGCTTTGTTTTATGTTACACTTTGCCAAAAAAAAAAAAAAAAAAGATGGGCCTTTACATCCATGGATTCATTGTCTGCTTAGGCAAAAAAGAAAAAAAAAAGAAAAAAGAGGAGGGGTATTGGAGAGGAGGGAGGCGAGGAGAGAAACTCACAAATGTAGCACAATTAAAAATCAAGTATTAAAAAGCAATGCCCTTGCCAGACCTGTCAGGGGAGAAGATGAATAACTTCAAATCAGGACTCAGTTGCTCCAGATCTGAAATAGATTTAAACCAGTTCCCCAAAGCCCGTGCAGATTTTTTAATCAAAACCTGCTCTTCAGGTTCTCTTTGTCAAAGAAATGCCCTGACTTGATGGAACACCAAAACCTCATTAAATTGCAAACAGTAGACGATAAAAGATGGAGAAAGGGCCACGCCACTCAAAGAGAGGCAGCTGTACCGGTGGTGCTCTAGGACAATGCATTCTCCACGTCAGGGCTGCCTACATGGCCCTGTAAGTATTTTCCTCTCTTCCAACACTAAACAGGCTTGGAAAATGGCCAGCATGCAAGAGTCTGTAGTCGGCTCCTGCAAGAATGAAAAATAAACTCTCCCCCCACAGAAAAAACCCCCACAATCCCAAAGAAAAAGCAGACAGCTGCTAACTAGTTGTCGAGCTGTCTATTTGTGGACACTTTCTTTCATCTTGTCATATCTTTTGTGCTGTTTGAAATGTCTAGAGCTTGTAGTGGAAGAGCACTCAGTGGAATCCAAACTTGTATTAAAAGAAAGGGAAAAAGAGAAAAGTTCTGACAACAAATGTGTGTTTATGTGCAGGATCCTATTCTGCCCAAATATTCATCCGAGCATGGATTTATTTTCAACCCCAATGAAGATGAAATCAAGTCCAATCAAAACCCCAAAATCAGATAATTTTTGGTAATGTCATCTATGTTTGTCTCAAGCAATACAGGGATGAGAAATGAGGAAGGACATACATTTATAGAAGGGGCTCCCTCTGTGCTTTTGTTCATTTGAATGCTAATTTCTTTGGTTTGCTCAGAATAACCCCAAGGGACTGTCCCAGAAAGGGCTTCATCAATTTTTCTTTGGGAACCATCACTGGGCCCTTCTGTGAATTATATCATCAGGAGCTTTTATTGCCATTAATGTCGCTTTGTTTCAACCTCTTTTTTTCCTTTTTCATCTGATTTCTCAATTTGAATTTTATATTCTGTATTGTATATTTTCCTTGCTCATGCCTTATCTCTCTCTGGGTCTACAAGATTCATGAATGAGAGGCTGTCTTATTTAAACTTTTGTATCTCTTCCAGCATCTAGCTAACATAGAACTCTGCATACAGTAGGTACTTATTATGGAAGATTTTTGAGGGAAGAGATTATCCTGCTTTTTATATTTGTATCCCCAGCACCTAGCGCAGCATCTGGCACATAAATGATAATAAATGCTTGTTATTTGAATGGAAATGGTTGTTGAATGAATGAATGAAACGATCAATTTCTTCCTGGGTTCCTTGTCAGAAGTTATACAACAAAATTATCAATCTTCTCAATGAGAAACCCAAAGTAGATTGTCATTAGAATATTGTTTTGTTTTTGCTTCTCATCAGTTTGTTTTGGAAAAATAGCCCAGCAAGGGGAATATCCTCAGAGAACATTTGTTTTTCCTGGAAATAACTTGCTCCTTGACTTAGTGTAAATTCCTAGATTCCAAATGAGACCTAATGTCATTAGCAATCAACCCAACTGGTTCACGGCATTCTCTGCGCTCTAGCCCGGCTTGTACCATCACATCTTTTGTGCTGTTTGAAATGTTTAGAGCTTAGACTTGAAAAACAAAACACTCAGCAATATCAAACTTATTTGAAAAGAAGGGGCAAAAGATGCAGAGAAAATCTGTCAGAAATTTGCTTAGGCAATTTCCTACAGTATTTTCCAGTTCACTTTTCTTACTTAATGTATTCAATGCCATTTAATCTTCTAATGTGAACCCCAGAAAACTTGTTTGAATGAAAGTATCCTATGTTCAAATTATTTTCAACATCATTCACCAAGAATGCGAAATCAGATGAACAAGGCTATGCACATTCTTGAAGGATCAAGCTCTTGAAATTATGCATGTCACAGGGGTGAAAACAGTCACAATCAAATGCAACGATTGCAATGACTCCCCACTACCGAAAGGATAAATTCCAGACTTCCCATGATGGTTTTCAAAGCCTGTTACAAATGGCTACACTTTGGCCGTCTTACCACAGATAGTCTTCCCTACTTTCATCCTTTGTTTTCGAAGAGGACCATGACATCAGAGAAATGATGACATGACTTTCACTTGACTTTGCTTTGAGTGAGGGAGGGTGCAGCAATGTCTGATGCATTTGGGAACAGAACTTGAGTTTCGATCCTGATTCAGCTCTTTGCCAGCAAGTAACTTAATCTCTTTAGGTCTCAATTTCCTCTTTTTTCTTAAGGAGAGAGTTGGACTAGATGAACTCTATAGTCTCTCCCAGCTCTAAGTTGATGATCCTATGATATTATTTGTTTGGTTATTTCCTCTACCAATGTGGATCACAAGCCCTTACTCTGTACCAAAAGGGTCTTCATGAGCTGTGTCCTAAAATAAGTTCATTGCCAGTAGCGAACAACCTTTTGGTGATGGGACCTGACACATATAATGAGACTTATCCTTTGGCCGCAGATGCACTGTCTGTTACTAGGTGCATACTTGAAGGTTTTACTATCAGGGATCCTATTCTATTAAAAAATCCTTTGGTAGCTCAAGGTCACCTCCAGAACACAATGATACTTTGGAGTAAGCCTTTTACGGATACCACACAATCAATACCTTTTGAATTTAATTGAATTGTCTATAGAGCACAGTAGCTTTGGATCATAATAAGCACTGTATACTTTCACAAACATAATCTACTCTGCAATCTTTACCCTGTTCAGTTCTGGGTCTGGACCAAATATATATATATATATATATATATATATATATGTATGTATGTACTGATCTACTTACTAAATGAACTAGTCATGCCATGAACTGGTGTGTTATAACCTGGGCAATATACATTTTCATCCATTTAGTTTTTTTTGAAGGTATGGATCGTTGAGTCTGCCTCTTTTGACTGACTATGAATCTCATTGAGAAGATTCTATAATGTCTTAGGGTCTGATGCATCAGTACAAAATCATACTAAGATGAGTATCTAGAACAGAAGTGTCAATCAGACTAAAAAAGAAATGAATCAGAAAACCACAGATTAACATTATCTGTGTTGCATTGTAGTTTTATTTATTTTGTTAAACACTTTCCAATTGCTTTTTAATCTGATGCAGTTCTCCTTGGGAATTTTGCAGACTGTATGAGGCCAGAGGGCTATGAGTGTAACCTCTGCTTTAAAGTAGATCACCTTCCTCTGCTGAACCCTATTCCAGGAGCACCTTGTACAAGACCACGTGATAGTAGTGAACAACTTCGTTGTCTTATGACTCACTTAACACCAAGACCTAGAAGGTTATTGCATAGTTGAGGGTAGAAGGCAAATGGCTGTTTGTCTTTATCAAAGAATATTTTATAATTCTAACATGAGATTATCTTTGTTAGGAGGGAGGCTTAAGGCAATGTTTTGCTCTACAGTTTATAATTATTATTGATAATCAGTAAAATAGTACAATTTCTTCTTTCATTCTTTACTTTTCAGTTGTGTGTGACTGTAATAGGGTAGTCTATTCTACAGAACTATTTGTGAAAACCTTTCATTATCATATTTTAATAAGAGGATCCCTTTGACATGTATATAGATAAGGGGCAAAATACTGCAAATGACCAAATGTGACCTGTAACTTGTCTTTTTTTATTTTTACATTTTTATATAAGGTTTTATTGTATTTAAAAATACAAAACCATTCTTAGCTCCATATGGTACAAAAAGAAGTCAGTGACTAGGTTTGGCTCTTGGTCCATAGTGTACTGACCTCTGATGTATTTAGGGTTAGGGTTAGAATTGATTTTATATATATATATATATATATATATATATATATATATATATATATATATATATAATATATATGTATGTATGTATATATTATTCTCAAAGATTTTATAAAGATGAGAAAGTAGACTTTATGGGCCGGTTTTTGATATTCTCTTGATCACTTTTTTGAGGGAATTGTCATTAGTGATTTTTCCTGTTCTTTTAGTATCTTACCTTGCATGAGATATACTTGAAAGCGGCCCCATAATAACTTCATGATTATATCGAGATTGTGGATTTTCTCAGTATGTGCTTGGTTTCGTCCATCTGTTCTTCCTGAATTCATTTTCCTTAGTGCCATTTCTACTTCTTTGTATAGCAATTTGGGGATTGAGGAATTAGAGTCCAAATGTGTTGGTTCCTTTGTCGCTGCTGATGAAAATAGAGCATTATGGAAGCAATGACAGTTTTGTTCCATTTTATATCCATTTGTGGTCCTCTCATCACTTTCATCTATGAAAGCTCTCGAGATGATATGGCCCATTTATGTCTTGTGCCAGGCTTTCTTTAAATGTGTATTCACTCGTTTTTTGAAAGGCGATATTGCTTGTAATCTCCTGCCTACCACCCTCATCCTCTGTAGACTTTTACAAATGAGTTTGCATTCCCTGTCACTGTTGCCTTGACTTCTATCTCTTTGCACTTGGCAAGAAGGTAAAGTGTTTTCTCTCTAAGGTTGTTTCTGCTCTCTTCTGGAATCTTCCTTGTGGCAATAGCTTTATATCCTTTGGACACAAATGTTCCTCCATGGATCCTCGATGGTTGTGAATTTTGGAATGATACAATCACATGTGTGGATGACTCGAAGGGCAACGGAAAGATGTGTAATGGGAGCAAAGAAGCTGTGGTGTATGTGCAATGAAATCCTATGGTCAAAGAGCGTAAGGGATTTCACTAAGCAAATGAATAAGAAAAGGAAGGGGACTGATTAAGAGGCAAGAGGGAGGAATGACAGATGGATAGTTAGAGGCTTCCATTGGTACTTGTGAAATAGAAAAAAAAGAGTGTTAGAAGATGTCTTATCAATTGAATGAATTTTCTCAGTGCAATCTGGGGAAAGCACTAGTTACACAGGGTAAGAGGGCTCAAATGGATCTCAAACTGTACCAATGGAAAGAATGCTTTCATTAATGAGAAGAAAGATCCGTCAAAGTATTGAAGCATTTCTAATGCATTATTTTTCATAATGGGAATAGAGATTTTTCAAAAAATGACAGTATTTTCTCTTAAAGAACTCTAATAGGCAGATATAACATATCTCCCCCTTCTCCTCCCGCCCACAAATAAGTATTATGTAAGGTAAGATGTGATGGAAGGAGAGAACTAGCATTTATTAAACATTTATTGTATTTCAGTCACTAGGCTAAGCACTTTACAAAATTTTATCTCATCTGATAGTTCAAAGGGCAGAGCTAGACAAAGTGCAGTAAAAAAATCTTAAGGAGGAAGAGATAATTTTTGACAAGGGGGGGAGGGGAGAGAGCTTCATGAAAGAAGGATGAATTGATTTAGGCCTTAAAGGAGGACGAAGAATTTCAGCCAGTCTGGACTGTTTTCCCCTCAAGTGTAAAATGGTGATAATGTTTGTACTACTTATCTCACAGGGTTGTTACGATGGTCAAATGAGATAATGTATGTGAAAGTGCTATGTAACTTACATAGGTCAATATATCAAATTTCTGTAATTTCATCAGTGGGACAAATACCTGCATGGATAAAGATGGCAAATCTCCAACAAATTCATCATTGGTTTCTGGCCAAAGTTGCTGACGTAAAAAAATTCATCATCTTGCAACCAACCTAGTAATGGATCTCTATGAACTTAGTTGAACTCAGTCCTCACCCTTCTTGACCCCTCTGTAGCATTTGACATTCATGTCATCAGATTGGCTAGGTTTCATTCTTAAGCAACAGACTAGGCTTGCACTCAAAACATTTCTGACTTAGGAAAAATTGCCTGGATTTAGGCTTTGTTTATATCATTTTCAAGAAACCAGGGTCATTTCCACATCAGGAGGAGAAACTGAAAGAGGACTGTAGAGCACACGATGCCTACAGTAATACATATGAACTTATTACTGATGTTAACAACGATAATTGGACTTAAGTCATAGTTCTGGCTCTGACATTAAACAAGCCTCCATGACTAATTCCACATTTTTAAAAAGGCTTAATAGTACCTTTTTTTTTTGGCTTACTACTAGCATGCTAGTTCCTTGAGGATAGGAAGTCATGCTCCTACCTGGAGGGCATACTTCTTCTTCTATCTTTGTGTCCTAGCATATCACAGGTCTTAACAACTTCCTGTTGAATTGCGAACCCCGTCACAGGCTTTTGAGGCCCAAGGTGGGGTAATATATCTGAATGTGTATTATAAACTCCAAAACTCTAAAAATGTATTTTCTTCAGTATTTCAATGATTCTGTGATCTCATGGATCAGGCAGTTGATAAACATTTGTTTAAGTGTCTACTGTGTATCAAGATTGTGCTGAGTGTTAGGGACCCAAATATGAAAAAGAGAGAGTCCCTGTCGTGCATTTAGGACAGGACATTTATGGACACTAAACAAAGTTTGGACCATGTATGCATATTCATGTGCATTAGCCTTCACAATAACATAGGAGGTGACCTACGCAGAATACATATTTATGTACTATGGGGAACAGAATTATCTGGCATTTATAAAACTCTCATATTTCGAAGGGACTGTCATTGTGCTTTTGTCTATGTGTTGTGCTCTGGGTCAGAAGTGTCAAATACATCATGAGTGGGGAAACCAAATTAAAATATAATTGGGAAAGATTTAATAAAATTAACAAAAATATGTTAGAACATTAATAACGTTAACCAAATATTAGGATAAAGATTGCTGCAGCATTCGGGGATCTCTTTTTTCCCCTCAGTTTTGTGGCTTATTTCCATTTGAGTTTGACATCGCTGCCTAGACAATTGCCTTTTTTTGTCTAATTCTAGCTCTGGCTCTCCTCTGGTTATTCCAGTAATAGTAAAAGAGCCTTGGTCCATTAAGCCAGGTCTTGCCTTTTTATAATCATTTCCAGGTTAGATTGTAAATTCCTAGAGGAATCAATTATTTCATTTTTCATCAAATTATAGAGACACAAGATTTGGAGTTAAAAGGGAGTTTAGAGATCATGTGGCCCAAGGAGACCTGAAAGACCTCGAAGACCAAGGCCAGTAATACCAGCATTCACATCTAAATCTTCTCACTCTCAATCCATCTTCCTTCCACCAAATATTTTTTTTTGTCTCCCTAGAGCATCACCTTAGACCTTGCACATAGTACAATCTTTGTTGAATATGAATATTTTTGCAAATAATTTTTACTCCCCTTATTTCTTCCCTGAATATTAATTTGTCATCCAATGTACTGGTGTTTATTCTAAGTTATGATCAAACATTTGAAGACTGAGGAAATTTTTCTCCTAGACAATTCTGCATGACTCTGATCAAACAATACCTGAGGCTTGCTTAGTCATAAAATTAATCACTGTGTGTAACAATGTGCTACAGTCTCACCCGATGTTACTCTGTTCAATCCATTCTCCTATTCACTAGTCTGTTTAGTTTCTTTATTGATCTAGGACTAACTTGTTCACTTAAATCCAATTCACTTGCATGTCATGGCATCACCTCCCTGATGTCATGGTTCTCTGAGAGTGAAGGACAAACCACAGTTTGTGAGTAGTGCGAGATGCCACACTGCGGACCCAGCTGGAACTGGCCAGTTGGGCAACAACTTCCTTCTTTCCTTCCTTCCTTCTTTCCTTACTTTCTTCCTTCTATCCTTGCTTCCTTTCTTCTTGCCTTACTTCCTTCCTTTCCTCCTCCCTTCTCTTCCAGTCTTCCCCCCTGAGGGTACTAGGTAAAAGAGGTCATTCTGTACTTCATTTCTTACCTAGCCTTAATCACTGAATGGGCTTTGCTTCTTCAGTCAGATTGAGACGACTTAAAGACCTTACCTTAAAAAGTCCAAGGTCTCCCACTGCAACCAGGGCTATCTCCAATCTTCCTAGTTTATATCTTGTCACCGGACTCAGATGACTCCAGAGGAAAGAAGTGAGGCTGGTGACTTTGCACTGCCCTGCCTCACTTAAATCCAATTCATTTAGATGTCATGGCATCACCTCCCTGATATCATGGTCCTCTTTGAGAATGAATGACAAATAATGACAATGAAATAACAGCAGCAGTAGCAGCAACAGTAGCAACAAGACTAAAAGATAATCTAGTTCTTTTTTGGAGGGAGAGGGGGCCATAATTACATGTAAGAGAGTTCATAAGCCTGTGGGAAATGATGATGGCAAGTCTCCTAGCATAAAAACAATCTAAGACAAGAAAACAAGAGACCTGGGTTCTAGAGCTACTTTTGTCACTGAACATTTATTTTATTTAACTCAGTGACTTATGGTCAATATATAGTCCCACTCTAAGTCTAAGGTTAGCCATCTATAAAACCAGGAGGTTAGACCAGTTGAATTCTAAGGCTCCTTTAAGTTCTATAATTACTATGAACTCTCCTTTTATTAATGGAGAAGTTGAGGCATAGATAAATTTGTTCCAGGCTTGGAGGGGAGAGGGAAGGCAGGAATAAGAATTTACTGCGTGCCTACTATGTGTCAGGAACTGGGCTAAGCACTTTACAGATACTCTGTCATTTGATCCTCCCAGGAATCTAAGATTCAAAAGTGGAATTAACATTGTAGGTCTACAATATGAGGAGAAAATTACCATTTTGTGTACATCCCCTATTTGGGAGAGAGAATGAAAAAAGTTGCATCTTTTTATAGGAAATAATAATATACACACATAAATATGTATGTATACATATATACATACAAATATATACATGTATATACATGTATATGCATACACATACATGTATATGCATGTATACAAGTATGTATATGTGTATGCATGTGTGCATATACATCTATCTATCTATCTATCTGTTTATATTGTATTTCCAACATGGAATCCAGGTGGTCCATTGCTCCTTTCTTTAACATCTTCAGTTTCATTTACTACAGGAGGACAAATTGTTTCTGTAGAAACTTCTTATATTTCCATGGAAACGCAACAATGATCATGACATGATGACTCTACCTTTTTTAAAGTGCTTTTCTCATAACAACTGTTATCTAATAGGGCAAGTATTTTTCACCCCGTTTCACAGAAAAGGAAAATGAGACAAAAAGAAAAATGACTCACTCAAGGTCATAGCAGAGCTTCAGACATGAACCCTGATTCTAAGGCTAGTTCTCCTTCCACTTCACTAATGTTGCTCAGTCATTTCAGTCATGTCTGATTCTTTGTGACTCCATTTGGGGTTCCCCTGGCAAAGATATTGGAGTGTTTTATCGTTTCCTTTTGCAGTTTGTTTTATAGATGAGGAACTGAGGCAAGCAGGGTTAGGTGACTTGCCCAGGGTCACATAGCTAATAAATGTCTGAGGCCAGATTTGAAGTCAGGAAGATGAGTCTTCCTCACTCCCAGCCTAGCACTCTATCCACTGTACCACTTAGCTGCCCTACTTTACCATTCTGTCTTTACAAAAAAAGGGAGGAAAAAAAGGATGTTCTCATTTTATAGATGAGGAAACTGAGCTCAGATTTCTTTATGACTATAAGTGGCAGAGCCAATGGAAACACATATAACAATACCCAGATCTTCTGATTTTGTGTACAGCCTCTCTCCAAGCCATCTGACTGACTCCAAGGTTAGACTTGGCAATTTCTTGGAAAAGTTGCCTGTCCAATTACTTTAGCTCATTTCCTTCCATTCAGAAGTAGTATTTGTTCTTCCTATTTCACATAGAGCCTAGTTCCACTTCCTAATTCTTTCCTGCTAGACTTACTGTTTTGTGATCCTTTAAAGAGATCAGTAATATATGGGCTCATTCTCAAATGGATCTGCGATGTTATTGACTTGGAAGTTCCCTCCCATGATGTAAATCTCAACTCATCTGTGACTGCTCTTCTTGTGTGACTTGTCCATGTCCTCCCATATGCAGAAAGTCCACTCAATGTGCTGGAAGTCTTCCTTGTATTCTCCTGACATTGTGAGGATATCAATGGAACATTTTGATCATCTATTTGTCATTTCTTAACCTCACTATGAGACCAGCTCAATTTTATCCTAGCTTGCATTTCCTTTATGACATCTTTTTTTTAATGCCCATTCTTCTTCATGTTCTGTACTGGTTATGTTAAAACCTGCTCATGTCCTTTCCTTTTCCCTCTCTGTGATACTGGCTTTGGGTGTACCTCCGTATCTCACAGTTATATTGCAATACTGATAGAATAATTGGAAAAAAGAACTTTTGTTTCTATGTGAAGCTTGATGTCATTAAAGAAGCTTTGCAGTTTCTTGAAGGCAAACCATCCCACTCTCCTTCTGTTCAATTCTGGGACCGATTCATTGTCCATCTGTACTATCTGTCTCAATTATACATACTGATGGACATGCTCTACAGGGTGTCCATCCAAATGCAAGGCATAATGTGGGAAGTAGGTAACAAAAACTAGAATTTAACCTTCTGGAAAGCAGTCATTCCATCTCTACAAGCACTCTCTCTAGGTTTGAGCAGATTTTTTGAGTGATGATGCTTTTCCCTGAGATATCTCTCAGGAGAGAGCTCAAATTGAGCCCAGGACCCAAAGATTCATGAAAGGGCCTTTCATATGGAGCTTAGAGTGAATACAACCCTGAAATCCTTTGTCATTTAAATGGAAATTCTCTGTAATTGTAAGGGGGAAGGTTCTATTTCTCTAAGGTTTGCAGCATGGCATGGGTGAAGATATAACTGTGCCTTTTTTCTAGAGTTCAATACTCTCTCTAATCTTAATTGGGTTGTATTCTTCTAATCACTTTCCCATCTCAGTTCCTGAAACTGTTTGCCACTGTTCCTTTGTGTCACTGTTACTAACCCAAATGTTATGTTTTGGTGTGTTTGGTGTGTGCTACCTTCTCATTTTTTCTGATGAGGTAGCCAGGTCTAGAGATGTCAAATGATTTGTCCAAGGTCACAAAGTTGAAAATCCATAGCAGAATTAAAATTCATGCCCAGATCCTCTGACTCCAAATCCCTTTTCACCACATCATGTGTATGTTTGCATGCATGTGTGCATGCGTGCGTGCGTGTGTGTGTGTGTGTGTGTGTGTGTGTGTGTGTGTGTGTAAGCACAGCCCTTTTTTGTGAGATTCAGCAGAGTGGAGAGAGCCTGAACTATGAGTCAGAGACCTTGGTTTGTGTACCAGGCCTTGGGTAAAACATAGCCTTCTGAGTTTTCCTTTGTGTTCTGACTTTCTCATCTATAAAACCAAAATAATAACACCAACCCTACCTATTTCACAGGGTAGTTGTAAGAATCAAATGAAAGAGTGTATATGAAAGTGCTTTGTAAACTGTAACATACTCTACCAATGTAAGGGATTATTGCTTTCAGTCCTCCGAGAGGTTTTTACAGAATGAACCTGTATGCACCTCACCTACCATTTCTCTCAATTTGGATTCCCTTGGCTTTGGGAAACTTGTAAAATGCATCAGCCCAATATAGTGGAAAGATGATTGAATTTGGAGCCAAAAGACCCTGATTCAAGTCCTCATTTCTTTTCTTCTCAAGTCGCAATACCCCTCATTACCATTTCTGAGAAAATAGATGCTGTTGAGAGTTTCTTCTTTTCCTCTATTCTACAGCTTAAGAATACATCTTTAACATTATTTAAAAATTTTTAATTAATTAGTTAATTTTAGTTTTTAACATGCAACATAAGATTTTGAATTCTAAATTTCCTTCCTTCCCCCAAGATGTCATGCAATCTGATATAGGTTATACATGTATGATTATATTAAACATATTTCCACATTAGTTATGGTGTGAAAGAAAAATCAGAACAAAAGGGAAAAATCATGAGAAAGAAAAGTTTGCATCTTTCTGTGTTCAGACTCCATAGCCCTTTCTCTGGATGTGGATAGTATTTTCCATCATGTGTCTTTTGAAATTGTCTTAGATCATTGCATTTCTCAGAAGAGCTAAGTCTAGCAGAGCTGGTCATCACACAATGTTGCTTTTCCTGTGTACAGTGTTCTCCTGGTTCTGCTCACTTCCCTTAACATCAGTTCATGCAAATCTGTCCAGGCTTTTCTGAAGTCCTCTTGGTTACTGTTTCTTATGGAACAACGATATTCCATTACATTCCTATAGAACAACTTCCTCAACCATTCCTTAATTGATGAACAACCCCTCAGTTTCCAGTTCTTTGCTACCACAAAGAGAACTGCTATAAATATATTTGCACATGTGGGTCTTCCTCATTTTTATGATTTCTTTGGGATATAGACCTAGTAGTGGTATTGACTTAAAAACCTTTGATATCATCTCATACCTTCTACGCCTTTTCTTCAGCTTTTGATCAATCGTCCAATGCCTCTGTTTTTGTTCTTGATCTCATCCCCTCCTGTGTCTTCTGAGAGTTGTTTCACAATTACGTGTTCCTTTTATCTAATATTCAGTCTCTCTCTGCTGACTCCTTCTCTGTTCCATTGGAACATCTCCAAGTCTCTTTCATCCTTAAAAACCACTGCTTGACCATACTCTCTATCTTCTCAAACTGTCATTCCTTTCCTCCCTTCCCACAACCCATTGCTAAAAAAATCTATACCTTCTGTTCCCACTTCTCCTCTCATTTTTCAAATCCTTGGAATTTCTTTCTGATTTTATCATTAAACTCAAATTCCTCACTCTTAGGTTACCAGTGAATGATCAGACCTAGTGACTCTCTTCTTGGCCCTCATCTTCCTTGACTTCTCTGTAAAATCCGGCATTGTGGACTACCCTCTCCCCCTATATACTCTCTCCTCTCTGGTTTCTCTGACACTGCTCTCCTTATTCTCCTACTTATATGGCCATTCCTTCTCTGTCTTTTTTTTCTAGGTCATTATCAATGATCTGCCTTCTATATGTAAGTATACTCTAGGCCTTGTTCCTTGTTCCTCTTTGCTTCTCTCTTTCTCTCTAGTCTCTTCCTTGGTTATCATATCCTCTTCCAAGGGTTCAAGCATCATCAACATGAAAATGACTTTTAGATATCTATATCTAGATCTCATATCCCTCCTAAACCTCAGTCCTGCATCACTGCCTAGTAGCCATTTCCAATGAATGTTTTGTTGACATTTTAAATTCAACATGCTTAATAGAGCTATTATCTCCCCTCACCAATATTCTCCCTTCTCCCTATTAGTCAACAAGCATTTATTAAATGCTTTAGTATTCCAGGTACCCTCTTAAGTGCTAGGGATGCAAAGAAATATAAAAACATGCATGGTCCCTTCTTCCCACAAACTTGCATCATAATGAAGGAGATAAATTCTGTGTAATACTAGACATATATATGTATCTATATAGATAGATGTGTGTATCTATCTACAAATATGTGCACAGTGTAAACTCAAAGTAAACTCTGAAGGAAGGCACTCACAGTGGAAGAAAGGGAGACCAAGGAGGAAAAGCCTCATGAAAAGGTAGAATTGGAGCTGAGTCTTGAAGAAATACAGGGAAGTTAGTAGTTTGAGCTCTAAATCTATGACATATAATCTATGATTTTACCATGACTCTTAAAAAAGCCTTCTAATTGGTCTCCAGTCTTTAATCTCTCCCCTCCAATGAAGGGATCATTAAAGAGAGAGTTGGTGGAGTGTCTCTAAAGGGAAGTGGTGATTACCAAGAATAAACTTGGCTTCATTAAGAACAGGTCATACCAGACTAACCTCATTTTCTTTATTGAAAAGATTACTAAACTAATAGATGATGGAAATGCTTTGCGAAGTGGTTGATAGAATAACTGATACTGTTCATATGGGGAAGATTGAGAGATATGGATTAGATGATGGTATAGTCAGATGGGTTCAGAATTAGTTGGATAAAGAATGGTTGTTAATGGTTCAATGTCAACATGGAAGAAGGTCTCTAGTGGGGTATTCTAGGATCTGTGTCTAGCTCCATGCTAGTTAACAGTTTTTTAATCAATGACTTAGAGATTATAGATGTTATACATATTAAATTCTCAGTTGATACTTAGTTTGGAGAGAGAGCAGAAAGACCATAAAGAGGAACCAAGAGGATCTTGACAGACCACCATAGGACTGAATCTAAAATAACACAATTCAAAATAGAGTCTTGCACAAAGGGACAAAAACAACCTTACAATAGGAGATGGGGGAAGACATGGTTAAGTAGTGGTTCAGAAAACACTATCTTGGGATAGCAGCTGAAAGAGCTAATGTGATCTTGGATTGCATTAAAAGGGGCATAAGGAATAAGGAGCAGGGAGGAAAGGAGGAATAAGCACCTAAAAATTGCCTATTATGTGCCAGTTGTCTTTTTTTTTAAAAAAAGAAAATCTAATTTCATGCTATGCTATTTTATGGTTGAAGAAACTAAGTCAGAAGTTGCAACTTGCCCACATTACACAGCCAGTAAGTGTCTGAGGTCAGTTTTTTTTTACAATGAAATTGGGGTTAAGTGACTTGCCCAGGGTCACACAGCTAGTAAGTATCAAGCATCTGAAGTTGGATTTGAACTCAGGTCCCCCCGTTTCCAGGGCTGATACTCTATCCACTGCACCACCTAGCTGCCACATGAGACTGAATTTGAACTTAGGTTTTCTGCCTCTAGGCACAGCACTCTATCCACTGTGCCACCAGCTGCCTCAGGGATAGCCCTATAGTATTGTGTCCTTGTTAGATATGATCTGGGGTATTGTCTTCAGTTCTGGGCACCATTATTTAAGAAGGATATTGAGTAAGTAGGCTTTTGAAGAGTCTGAAATCCATTTCATGAAACATACTTTAAGGAAATGAGGATGTTTAGACTGAATAAAAGAAGATTTAGATATTTGGCAGAGCCAGGATTAGTAGCTGAAAAATGAAAATAATCAAATTTACTGTTGATATCAGGAAAAACTTTTTAACAACTAGAACTGTCCATAAATGGGAGGGGCTGCCTAGAGAGGAGCTGGGTGGGCTTCTCGTTCTTGGAGGTCTTCAAACAGAGGCTGGATGATTACTTTTCAGGTATGTTATAGTTGGGATTATTTTGGGGGGTAGGGTTGGGTTGCACTAGATGGCTGCGAAAGTCCCTTCCTATTCTCCAGTTCTGTGATTCTTGTGGATTTCAGAAGACACAAGTGTTTTCTAACAATTTCAGGCATTATCTTACATACTGTCAAATAACTTTTCATTTTCTATTTTACTGACTACACCCTGGATGTAGTAAAAGTACGCAGTGCTGATGTGTAAGAAACAGAGACATATAATTGTTTTGTATCTTTTTTTCCATTTCCTTATCCTCCATCTCTAATTCTTTCCAAGCTTTCCCGAGAGATCTAATGTTTTCACTTTCCATTTGTCTACTGTGAATATATTCTAAATAATGCTATTTATTGTTAATTGAGGTATTGCATTACTGATACTTAAGAGTATTTTGGTTAATCTAATATTTTTTTCCCATTTCATCTAGCTTTTATTATATAATGGCCTGGCTTCCCATTTCTGGATCCTTTTATGCCTTTAAAATGCTTTTAGTTTATCTTGGAACATACCCCTTACTTCTCTGTAGCATGGGGCCCAGCATCTTCTTATCTTTTGCTTTTAAGCTGGAAAATAGAAGTGCTTGTTTTCCAGTATTTAAGCTGGTAGATGTAAGTTTCATTAGCCAACTTTTCTAGCTTTGTGACAGGAAGAACACTGGTCTGGGAGTCAAGAGTTCTGAACTGTATGTTACAAAACTAATGGATTGGTTGGTTTCTCAGGACCCTCATAGCCCTATGATTCTATGGGTAACAATGTATGTTTAAATAGAACTTTTTCATTATCTTAACCCACCAATTGTACCCTAGACATCCTAGGTCCTCTGAACTATAAATATACTTATAGATATAAGTTGAGATCTGCTGGGAAAAGAGCAGGGTGGTCTTGTTAAGTTCAGAAAACTATTTCCATTTGGTTTTAAGGCACTAATAAAAGACATTCTGAATAGCATAGATTTCCCAATGGAATGTGGTGACTAGCACAAGTGACAGAATAGTTCTTTGGTAACCAATTAATGTGAGCTTTAATAATGTATGTTTTATATGTGTGGCACAGTACTGTAATTAGCATGGGCTGATAGGGGCTTTGGCCTAGGATGATCACTTGGGTCTTTTACAGCAGTTGGTTCTAGCCAACATGGAGTGGTGGGGACTTAGAGGAGAAACCAGTAAGTCACCCTTCCTTCATTTAATTGCCCTTGAGGCTCTTTCCTCCTCCCTAGCCACATCATGACTGACTATGGTTAACTCTTCCTCTCCTCCCCCCTCCCATATCAGTGATTCAGACAATTAATATGAGACTTGGAGGCAGGGTATTCTTGTATCTCTATTTTTACCTCCTTTCCTACACTGCCTTCCCCAGCCTCCCATCCATAGCCTATTCAGCTTAGGATGCCAAATCAATGATGAGGCAGACATGGGCTGCCCTTGCTTGGGATGTCCTAGAATCTCTGTTTCTCCTTTACCTTCCTTTACTACCAACACAGAGTTTGGCAGATGATCAACACAATGCCTAGCCTGGGACCTACCCTACATCAGTTGCAATGGCCCCTCAAGCTTCAAGTGCCTTTGGATCTCTGGGTTCCCTCATAGCCTTTCTTATTTTGGGCTAGGTGCCCAAATTCCATGTTATGGCTCTGATGAGGCAACATTCTCCCAGATTGCCAAGCACAGTACTTGGCCACCATTATTATATTTTTCTTCCATCATAATTAGGGTGGAAAAATGTAAGAACAGCTGAACTACTGGTGCCCCAAACCAAGGACTAGAGACTAAGGATTCTGTTAAGTGTGAGGATTTCTGGAGCCAAAATTGTTTAAATCAAAAATTCCCAGCTTCTTTCTTTGTTTGGATCTACAGAATTCTTCTTCCTCAAATTATTACTAGGCACATATTGTTTTTTTCTAAATGAACAAGAATAAACATTAATTTTGTTTTGGAAATTAATTTTTTAAAAAGAATTTCACAGCACTGCTTGAGATAAATTAGAAGAGTTCTAAGAGTGTTGTTCCTCATATAGTTTTAATGACTAGGTTCGATGCATCTGACTCGGCCAACATGTTCTGGGTATTAAAAAGATACAATCCACTACTGATCCTTGTGGTGGCTGCACTGTGTTGTGGGGCATACTACAAAGCATATGCAATATTAGTACATGACACAGAATGGGACAATATGAAGTATAATAGAAGCATGTAATACAAAAGATGGAAAACTCACTGAGCATCTAGACCAACCTACACTTCAGGATTATTCCTCTCTACAAAATCCCCAACAAAGGGTGGTTCCAACTTATAACTGAACACCTCTAGTATGGAGGAAGTCAGAAAAGTGTGGTGCAAAGAAAGGAGAATTTTACTGGTCATCGTGAAATCTGGGTGTAAATTTGGCTCAGATACTAGCTGTGTGACCATGGAGAAAGGAAAAAACATTTATGAAGCCCCTCCTATGTGCCAAGCTCTGTGCAAGTGCTTTTAACAAATATTACCTTATTTATCTTTACAACAATGCTAGAAAGTAGAGGCTTTTATGATCCTCATTTTATAGTGGGGAAACTGAGGCAGACAGAATTTAAATGATTTGACTTAGGTCACATAGCTTGTAAGCGGCTAAGGTGGCATTTGAAGTGGTCTTCCCAGCTTCAGGCTCAGCTCTACTCGCTCTTTTCTGAGCCTTTCTGAGCCTTGGTTTTCCCATGTGTAAAAGGAATATAATTCATGCACTATCTACCTCAGATTGGCTTTGTTTTTTGAGGAAAGTATTTTCAAATCTTAACATGCCATAGAAATGGGGAGACAAGGCAACAAGCATCTAACGCCTGCTATGGCTAGATACTGTGCTAAGCTCTGGGAATTCAAATGCAAGCAAAAAGAAAGATAGTCCCCAGTTCTCAAGTAGCTTACGTTGTACTGGAGATGAAAAGAGGTGGAGGAAGGGGGGTGCAAAGAGGATGGTATTGAAGTCCAAAGAAAGTTAGAAGCAGATTCATGAATGAAAATAGACTAGCCTGGGTCCCTTCACGAAATGGTGTCCCCAAGAGGATATATTCATATTTAAATCTCCCTGGGCTAGGGGCCAGATTTAATCTTATGAAATTTAATAGAAATAAATATGAAGTCCTTCAGGGAATTCAGGAAATCTTCTTAACAAGTATGAAATAAGGGAGAAGGACATGACTAGAAACAAGTCTATCAGATAAATTTTTGTATTTTATTGGACTATAAGCTCAATGTGACATGGAAGTAAAAAAATTTATGAGATTAAAAGAGGCAAACTAGGGAGATGGCAATTCTGCTGTCCTCTTCTCTAGTCAGGCCACATTTGGAGCACGACTAAGTACTATGTGTCATTCTGGGCACCACATTTTAAGAATGCCACTAACCAGTTACAGAGCATTAAGAGAAAGGAAACCAATCAATCAGCCAGTATTTATTAAGAGTGCCAGGCTAGGTACAGAAAATACAAAGATAACAGTCTCTTTCCTCAAGGAGCTGTCCATCTTTTGGAAACAAAATATAGAAATATACAAAACACATACGAAGTACCTACAAGGAAATAAAGGGAAGGAAAGGAGGTGTTAGTAGCTTGAATGGAAGATGGAGAGGGGTAAGGAGAAGGAGAAGAGACTCAGAGGGTATTTGCCTTCTCTTTGCTTTATGGAACATTGTGCCCAGTTCTAAGAATCTTCTGAGAAAGTTAGAAAGTTGTCATAGTTACAACTTAGGCAATAAGATAGAAGAACTAGGAGGTTTTTTGCTCATCCTAGAACAAAGCTTTTGCTTTTTTGTAAAAGATCTATAGGAAGAAAATGCCTATAGGCTTTAAACTAAAAGAGTCTAACATACCTGCTTTCCCCTTGAGAAAGAGGTAGCCAATGGTTTTATTTCACTAGAGTGGTTGAACAGTGTCCAGTAGAGACTATCCATCTGGTGGTGGTGTCCATGGATTAGTGCCTGGTTAAACAGTGGCAGGGTCTGTGTGTTCAGCTGAGTTTCTGCTTGGTGGTAGAGACCAGGATATAAATGAGGTTTAGATCCAGTGAGAGGACTAGTCTAGGAGACTGCCTGTTCCCTGACTACATAGGTTGCTTGTACTTGTGATTTTCCTCAATTCCTCCCTCCCTGTGCCTGCTCTTTCCATGATGCAATTTGAATTTGTAAGAGAATGTGCCTCAGGTTTATGGGGAAAATGTTTTGTTGCTAATTTTCTAACTATTCCATTTCATTAAATGTCTTTGCTTTGAACTAATTGTGTCCTCCATTGGATTTTTAAAAGTAAGGACCTCAGTGGGGGCTCATGAGCAATTATTTTAGGGAATGGAGACTTACAGATTATTTTGAACCTGATATAGTCATTCTTTGGGTAACCTACCCTGTGAAACCTTATCTTAATGTCGCCATGTTTCAATCTTTGCTACATCCCACCCTCTAAACTCTGCAGAATTATCAGTAGTAAGGGAAACCAAATCAATAGCCACACCACCATTTTCCTCCTTTCTGGAACTTTACAGTTAATAACACCCTTACTACACACCAATGATCTAAAATTTTGTGGAAATTAAATTAGCTCCTTACAATGTGATTAGAAAACTGCTTGACTAAATCAAAGAGTTATAGAATAAATGGTTATTGAATGAATGGATATCAGAGTTTGAAGGGAGCTTAGTAATTATGCAGTCCACCCCTCTCCAACTTTTTTTTTTTTAACAAGAGAGGAAGTTGAGACCCAGAGAAGTAAAGTGATTTGCTGCAAGTTATATAGCTGTTGAGCGGCATGACTGTAAGTCTCCAGATTCCTCACTTTATTATTCTTTATGGTGTAATATGCTCATGATTTCTAAGAGCACTTTCAATGCTCCAATTCTTTGATCCTTTATAGCTCGTTTCTCTTACTACAAAGAAGTATGTTTCATGCTCTTCCTTCTCATCCCCAGCTAACCATAATTCCATTGTCTTACATTGCTAATGTTAATTAAGGGAAACTAATCTTTTTCTCCCTCCCATTCCTACCCTCTCTGTCTCTCTCAATGTAGTTAACTGGCTTTTGTGCTCTTGCTGATGAGCGAGCCGGTGAGGTATTCCTAGTAAGAAATAAACTCAGAGATGAGTCTGTTTAGGGAGACTTATAGATAAGCATATATGAAAGATGGAATGCCAAATCATTCCAATTTGATTGAATGGAATTTTCTGATAAATTATTAATAAATGGCAATTATATGTATTTTACACTTGGAGAAAACTGAGGAAGAAGACTTGGCCATCTTGGTGAATGCAGGGAAGCAGTGTGTAAGAGTGAAAAGAGCACTGGATGTGGAATCCAAGGATTCAGGTTCAAATTCTGCATCTGACTCTTACTTCCTGTATAACCTTGGAGTAATCAGTTAACCTTTCTAGAGCTTTAGTTTCCTCATCTGTAAACTTAGGGGGTAGGGCTAAATAGCCCTTGAGGTCTCTTCTACCTTTAGAGGAAGAACCAAGATTAATATTCTGCATGGTTTCCTTATGTCTAATTGGCTTGATTTATGTTGGTCACCAAAAGTCGAGTCCCCTTTCGTCCAGTGAGAGGAAGATGAACTATAGAACTCACTATTGATGTTTTATCTTCCATGGTGTTTGTAGGATAGCTAAGATCCTAAGAAGTAACAGGTTACATATGGCTAATCTGCTGTTGTTTTGGGGGATATCCCTCTCTTTTCATGGATTTATCTACTCATTCTTACATTTCCTTGCATGACCTCATATCTCTTGTCTTTTCCTATACCTGCTATGAAGTGCAAATGCTTTCACAACAGCTCATACTCATTTTTATAATTTTATACAGTAGCTTATTCTCACAGCCTCTACTTCTATAGATGAGGAAATTGAGGCTTAAAGAGGTCAGGTAAACTACACCAATGATGAAACAGCTATGATGTGGCAGAGCTGAAATTTGAACCCAGGGCTTGGGCTCTTTTCACTGCACAAAACTTCAAGTACTTGGATACTTCAAAAGGAACAAAGATCGTTACAAAATGCTTTCCAAATACTTTTTAGAAAAGAAAAGAGTGACATAATTTTGTCAATAATTTTCCATGTTTCTCTCTCTCTTCCTTGAAGCCTTCCTTTCTCTCTGCCTCTCTCCCTGCCTCTCCTTCCCTTCCTTCTGGAGTAATTGGCAAAAAATAAAATAAAACAGGTAAATAAAGTATTTTAAAAAGCACCACCTTTAATAAATACTTATTATTTAATTATTTTTAGATCCACACTCCTAGCTTCACACGAACACTTCTCTGAATATCTTAGTACAGAGTCCTAGGTTAACAAAACAGAGTGATAATGTTATCTTCATCCAACACATGCTTTCATTCAAAGGGGCTTCTCCAGATTGCCATAAAGTTGTTTTCTCTTAAAAATTTCATTGTTAATGGTTATGAACGTTTAACATTGATGAACTGTTGATACTGCATGGGCAACCATTGTTTAGATGCTTAACACACTTGGCATTGCTCAGTTTTCACTAAAGTCTTAATTCCTACAATTTTTGTTCCATGTGTGATCACTGTCTATGATTATCAACTGGTTTAAAATAAATTGTGGCTAGGCTTGGTGACACATGCCTGTAATTTCTGCTCCCGGGGAAGTTGAGGTCTGGTGAAATCACTTACCCTTGAGAGTTCTGAGTTGCAGTAGGGTTGAAGCAGATTGGGTGTCCTCACTAAGTCTAGTGAGCCCCTGAGAACAGAGAATGCTGCTCTCCAGGTGCTTAAGGAGGGGTGAAGTGTCCAGGTCAGAAATGGAGAAGGTCACAACTTCCGTGCTGAACAGTAATAGGGCTGGGCTATGAGTGGTCACTGTACTTCTACTTTGTGAGATATTAAAAAACATGTGCAAATAATTTTCAAGTCTAAAGGAGGTAAGAATCATGAAATGTCAAAGTAGGCAGTCACCTCAGTGGCCATTTACCTAAAAAAGAAACCCTTCTAGAATAAAAATAACAGTGAATGTTCAGACTTTGCTTGAATACTTCTAGGAAACAGAACACAATACTTCCAAAGTCAGCCCATTCTACTTTTGGATGGCTCTAATAAGTAGGATGAATTTTCTTATATTAACTCTAAATTTTCCTCCTTGAGATGGAGTTGAAGAGGGATTTTACTCTAGACATTGGGAATGGTGTTAAAGGCACTGATAAGGTGATGGAATGTTGTTTGTGAGCAACAGGAAGGTCGTATGACTTGATTATAGAGAGTATGGAGGGGAACAAAATCTAACAAGGCTAAAAAGAAGAAACAGGATGGAGCTCAATTGTGCAGAGCTTTAAATGTCAGATAGAGAAACTTATATCAGATAGAGGCATTAAAGGACCACAAGATTTTGTTGAGTAGGGGAGTGATGTGGTCAGATATATGCTTTAGGAAAATCACTTTAGGGATTGTATGGAGATTGGATTGGATTGAAGCTAGAGATGCAAAGATGACCATGAAGCTGGAAACATAGGTTTCTGAAAGTATGATGACATCTTTAATAGAAATAGGGAAATTTACGAGCTTTTGGGGGGAGGGGGAAGATAATGAGTCTGTCTTGGACATGCTGAGTTTGAGGACTACAGGACCTGGAAAGCTTTAATTAGCAGTTAGAAATATGCAATAGATGCTCAGGAGAGAGATTAGAGCTAGTTGCTTTCAGACTTGTTGAAGTATTTTCTCCTTGACCTGGAAACTTTGGAATTTGACTATAATATTCCTGGAAGTTTTCATTTTGGGATAGCTTTCAGGAAGTGACTGTTGTATTCTTTCAATTTCTTTGTTACCCTCTGGTTCTAGAATATCAGGGCAGTTTTCCTTGTTACTTGCTGAAACACAATGCCTGAGCTCTCTTTTTGATGACTATTTTCAGGTAATCTAATAATTCTTTAAATTCTCTCTTCTCAATCTGTATTCCAGATCAGTTGTTTTTCTGATGAATTGTTTCATTTTTTTGACTATGTTTTATTGTTCCTTGATGTTTCATAGTGTCATTAGATTCCACTTGCCTGATGCCAATTTTTTAAAAAAATATTTTCTTCATTGAGCTTTTGTACCTTTTTTTACTTTTGAACAATTGTGCTTTTTGATGAGTTCTTTTTCAGTGAATTTTTGTGCCTCTTTCACCACCTGGTCAATTCTCTTTGTAAGGTCTTATTTTATTCAGTAGTTTTTTTTGTGCCTCTTTTATCAAGTTGTTCATTCTCTTTTTATGATTTTCTTGTGTCACTCTCGTTTCCTTCCCTAATTTTTCCTCTGCCTCTTTTATTTGATTTTTAAAAATCCTTTTTAAGCTCTTCACAGAATTATTACTTGGCCTTTGGACAATTCACATTTTTTTCTGAGTTTTTGCTTATAGTTGTTTTGATCTCAATATCTTATTCTGAGTTTGTATTTTGATCTTCCCTGACACCAGAGTAGCTTTTCTGGTTGTTGCTGTTGTTTGCTTATTTTACCAGTCTATTTTTTGACTTTTAAGTTTAAATTAAAGTTGGGATCTGCTCTTAGGGTGAAGGAGGCACTGTCTGAAGCTACTGTTTTCAGAGTTAGTTCTGGGGTTCTGTAAGTTTTTGCTGCTTTATAAAGTGGTATATTTAAAAAAGAGGTGTGGTCACTGCTCTCCTTTTCTTTGTTCTGGTCTTCACGCAGAAAGAGACATTGATCCCCTGTAGCAACAAAGCTGACACTCCTTTTGGATCTGGAACTGTGATCAAGTCCCTCACTCTTCATTGACTGCAATTGCTAGTACCCCACTTCATCCTGGATCTGTGACCTAGAACAGTGTATAAGTGATGCAACTGGATCTTGCACCCAGTGCCAGCACAGGATCCCCTGTAAACATTTTCTGATAATTTGTCCAACCCCCTTACCATCTCTGGGCTCACCTGTTGTGTTTGTCCTTCATTTTGAAGAAAATCATGACATCAGAGAAATGATGATATGACTTAAGCTTGATTTTGTTTTGAGTGAGGGAGGACTGTGCAAGGTCATTAACCTCACTTCTCCTCCTGAGCCATCTGGGTCTGGTGACCGGACATTTATCAGGATGACTGGAGAAAGTCCAGAATACAATGAGAGATCTTGGTCTTTTTAGGCTAAGAGTTTGGAAAGATACTGCTGCTTTTGGTTTTGCCAAGGCCTTGCCAAGCTCTGGACTAACCCCCACCGCAGTGTCACAGACCACTCCTGCTGGCTTAAGTTGTCTTGGGTCAGCTCATCCTAACCTTTTGCTGGCTCTGCCTCTCCAGAATTTGATTGGAGGTGTTGCTTTAAAATTGTTTTGAGGGAGAGCTCAGCCGAGTAACTGTCTTTGCATGTTGGTCCTTTGGTATTGACTTTCTGAAGCTTGATATTATGCTTTGGACAGATTCCTTCCCTCTCTTCCCTTCTCCTACTTTCCAGCTTCCTTTCAGATATTGTCTTCTCCCACTAGAAGGTCAGTTCCTGGAAGGCAGGGACTAACTTTTTTGTTTATATTCAAATCCCCATCAATTAGCACAGTTCCTGACACATAGTAGATAAATACTATAATTAGTATAAATTTACAGTAAATAAAGCTTAACAAACATTGTAATCCTTCTTACATATTTAAGATGTACATAGTTATTTACATGGTGTTTTCCTTATTAGAAAATAAGCTTCTTGAGGTCAGGGATAGTATTTTACCTTTTTTTTTGTCTCTAGCACTTACATTATGTGGCACACAGTAAATACTTAACAAATATTCCTTGACTGACTCATTCACTTAGTAGACAAGTCCTAAGAAGTTACCTGAGTCAATTAGAGATTAAGGGAGGCTAAGCAGCTAGTGCAATCTAGGTTAGCGTCAAAGTTAGCATTTGAACCAAGGCCCTCCTTGACTGCAAGTTGAGCACTCTAGATATGACCATGAGGCCTCCACAGTATTATAACCTCACTACAGAGAAACCTTATAGTTATGCTGTGTCAAAGGTGACAGCATTTCAAGCATTTCAATCACACCATTTTAAACAAATGGCCAATTGAGAAATGGATGTTCTTCTGGAAGGGGGAGTGAATCAAAGATCAAGGGGTATGAGTCTGTGTAGAGGTTGACCCCCTCAGGAAATCCAACAGGCCTGTCCTTCTCTTCTCCAAACCCCATCAGTCTCCAGCTTAAGACCCTGTTCCTATTGAAGTCAGTGAGTTATAAGGGTCAACACTTTTAAAAAATCTTTTCATCCTTTATTCCAGGTGAATTTATTCTTTAGCATCTCTAATGTTGGAGATAGAGGGGAAGAAATTTATTCTATGGACTATTCAACTAAACACACAGTAATGCTTCTCAGTCAAAGTTATTGGATCAGTTCCCATTCTTTCTTTTCCCTTTCCCTTCAATCAGAAGGGAGAGGAGGGTTTCAATTTTTTTTTTTTTTTTGCTTCCAGTGCTATTACTCCAACAATGAACCACCACTTTCTGCTTCTTATCTTTTGGAGAACATTCTAAAGCTTCCTCCTTCCTGAATCCTTTTATCTTTCCTATGGTTTACTTTAGCCTTCTTCATATAAGCACCTAATGCCTCTCCAGAGTTCAAGTCAATTAAAAATATTTATGAATCCTGTACTAGGTTTAGAAAATATGTTTAGGACTCTGTTGGAGATGTAAAGATGAAAAATGATGTAGTTCCTGCCTTCATGGAGCTTATGGTCAATGAAGGTGTCAATTTCATGCAGATACTGGTATGTTTATAGGTTCGTTTGAACATGATACAAAATAAAACATTGATATGAGCCAAGAAAATGTTAAAAAACTTTAGGAAAATTTGGGGACACCCAAATCACTCTCAGTTGAGAGGCTCAAAAATTCAGGAGGAGGTGACATTTGAGATTAGAGTTAAAGGAATGTAAGAATTCTTAAATAAAATAATAATTATATATAATGTAATACTTACAAATATAATTTATAATATATAATATAGATATATGTAACTAAATGAAAAATAAGGAATTCTTAAAGGAGATAAAAAGTTGATTTCTAGGCATGGAGGAATAGGGAGGGGATTTACATTTTATATAGTGCCTACTATATGCCAAGCATTGTGCTGCTATTTTGTTCAGTCATTTTTAGTTATGTCTGACACTTTGTGACCCTAGCTGGGTTTTTTTTTGTAGAGCTACTAGAGTAGTTTTCCATTTCCTTCTCTGGCACATTTTGCAGACGGGGAAATGGAGGCAAACAGTGAAGTGACTTGCCCAGGGTCACATAGCTAGTAAGTGTCTGAGGCCAGCTTTGGACTCAGGAAGATGAATCTTCTTAACCCTAGGTCTGGCACTCTATCAACTGTGCCACCTAGCTCTCCTGGCCATTGTACTAATCATTTTACCAATACTATCGTGTTTAATCTGTGATCACAATAACTATGGGAGATGGGTGCTGTTACTATTCTCATTTTACAGTAGAGGAAACTGAGGCAGGGATTAAGTGACTTGCCCAGTGTCATACAGTAAGCATCTGAAGTCAGATTTAAATTCAGATCTTCCTGATTCCAGGCCCAGGTGCCACATGGGGCAACTTGTGTGACTCTTCGAGGTAGGTGATGAAATGTCAAGTTCAAGGAACAGGTAGCAAGTTTTAGTTAGAACATAGTAGTTTTGGTTAGAACACAGGTTATGTGAATAAATATGTACTTATTTAGAAATGAAATAAACCTGTAATAATATGTTGGAACCAGATTGGGGAAGACCTAAAGTGCCACATGGAGGAATTTATCGATTATTCTAAAGGAAATAGTCACTGAAGGTTTTTGAGGAGAGAGGTGTGCACAGTCCTATGCCTTAGGAAAATTATTTTGGTAGCTGTATGCAGTACATATTAGACCGGAGCGAAAATAAGATCAGAAGTACCAATAAAAAAGCTTTTACATTAATCTAGAAAAGAGGAGAACTAGAGTAGTGGTCATATGAGTAGAGAAAAGAGGCAGATGCAAGAGATATGAAGGTAGAACACATATTACTTTCTAGTTGATTGGATACAGGAGCTCAGGGACAGAAAGATAAAAAAGATTCTGAGTGACTGGGAGGAAGTTGATCCCCTCAACAGAAATAATAAAGTTTTGAAGAGGAGTGAATTTGGGTCATAAGTTCAGTTTTTGACAGGCTAAATTTGGGGTGCTGATGAGCGATCCATTTATTTGTGTAGAAAGAGTAGAAACCAGAGAAGCAGATGTTATTGCTAAGAAAGGTAAGACTATCTCAGAGAGCACGCTGGGAAATCCCACACTTAAAAGACGGGTGATAATCTTTCAAAGGAAAGTGAAAATGAGCAGCTAGACTGGAGGAGAACCAGAACCAGAAGGGAACAATCTCACAAAAGTCATGGTTTGTGTGGCGGAATCCTTCAATTCTGATTCCATGCATTGTTATTCATTCTGTCCTATGCTGGCAAGAAGAACAAGTGGGAAGGAATTAAGAATTTATTAAGTGCCTTCTCTGTGCCAGACACTTTATAAATTTGTCACATTTCATCCTCACAATGAAATGTGAGAGGTAGGTGCTATTATTAGTCCCATTTCACATTTGGTGAAACTGAGACCATCAGAGATGAACTGACTGGTCCAGGCCTGCAAAGCTAATGTCAGTAACTAGATTTGAACTCAGGTCTTTCTGATTCTAGCTCTCTATCCACTGTACCAACTAACTATCTTTTCCTCCTGACAAGCTCTTCAGAAGCTTGAAGACAGCTCTCCTTTCTAGATTATACATTCCTTAGTTCCATTGATCAAAACTGATACATCGTGATCTCAAGGATTCCTCTAGACACTTTCAGCTTGTAAATGTCTTTCTTAAAATGTGGCATCTGAATAGAAAAATCTACCTTGTGTAACCAGGGTAGATGATGGCAGGACTCTCAATTCCCAATTCCTGAATGCTATGCTTCTCTTAACACAGTCTAATATAATTTTAGGGATTTTTTTGGGCTACTGCATCATGCTGTTGACTCATATTACTTTGGAAGTTTATTAAAACTCCTTGAGTAGGTTTTCCTAGTTATGTCTTCTCTACCTTGTACTTAGAGAAGTTGATTTTTTAACCCTAAGAGTAAGATTTTATTTACATTTATTCTTAATACATTTCAATTAGATCCTCATTTCTAGCCTGGTGAGATATTTTTGAATTTAAACTATTTCATTCAGTGTGTTGGTAATTAGTAGATACTTCCTTCTAGCCTTGTGTCATTTGTAAATTTCATAAGCATTTCCTTATGACTAACTAAGTTACTGACAAAAATGTTAAGTAGCTTAGGATCAAGCACAGCTTCTTGGGACAGTTCACCAGAGACCTCCTTCTAAGTGTCATTGAGCTTTTAGTGACTACTCTTTGGATCCAGTCATTCACTCAGTTCTGCATCTTCCTAACTGTTCTGTCATTTATCTTATGCCCTCATATTATCTCCGAGGATAGCATGGGAAGTTTTATCTGATGCTTTGCTGAAATGTAGGTAAACTCTTTCCCCAGTGTTTTCCTGATCTACCAGTAAAGAGATTCTATCAGAAAAAGAATTGATTCTCATTTGGAATAATTTATCTTTGATTATTGACTCATCAGGATAACAATTTTCCTCCTAGACTTTTCATTTAATAACATATCCTAGAATTCCAGAAGTTTTGAACAAATCAACATCAAGCTCATTACCATGTATTCAATGGTTTAGGAAACTTCAGATCAAACCAGGTCTATAAGATGGCGTTAGGGAAATTCAAGGCTGAATCTCAAAATCAAGATTAGGGCATCAAATATGGCAGAGCTAGATCACAAAGGACAAGGGATAAGAGCAAATTGTTTTAACTGGAATTTGAATTGTTTCTACACATTTTTGTAGATTCCACAAGGAGTAGGTTGGCTGGAGATGGCAGAATTTATAGAGTCTTTGACCAGAGGAACTCCATGGAACTTGGCAATGATCTGACCTTCAAAAACCTTGTTGTCCAGAACCTTTGAGAAAAAAGCAATTAGTACCAAGATGAATGGATAAACATAGTCAAGAACCACTGTATCTCAGCTCATACCTGATCAAGATTCCTTCTCTAACAAATGTTCATCTATTGTTCATTTGGAGATCCATAGTGGCAGAGAGCTCACTCTTTCTTTTTGTATTTAATATTTTATTTTTCCAAATTACATGTAAAAACAATTTTTTGGCATTCATTTAAAAAATTGAGTTCCAAATTGTCTCCCTTCCTCCCTGCTTCCCTCACTGAGAAGGCATGCAATTTGATATAGGTTATATATGTGCAGTCATGCAAAACATATTTCCATATTAGCCACATTGTGAAAAGAAAACAAACAAAAAATCCCAATAAAAACAAAGAAACTAAAAAAAAATATGCTTCGGTCTGCATTCAAACCCCATCAGTTCTTTCTGTAGAGATGGGAAGCATTTCTCATCAGAAGCCCTTCAGAATTGTCTTGGATCATTGTATTTTTTTTTTTTTTATAATTTACAATACATTGCTGAGAATAGCTATCTTTCATCGTTGATCAGTTTTATGATATTATTATTGCTGTGTATAATGTTCTCCTGGTTCTGCTCATTTCACTTTGCATCAGTTCACATAAGTCTTTTTAGGTTTTTCTGAGAGCATTCTGATCATTTCTTTAAATACAATAGTATTCCATCACTATCATATACCACAACTTGTTCCACCATTCCCTAATTGATGGGTATCCCCTCAATTTCCCATTCTTTGCCACCACAAAAGTGCTGCTGTCAATATTTTTGTACATATAGGTGCTTTCCTTTTTGTTTTTAATTTCTTTGGGATACAGATCTAGTGGTGGTATATCCAAATCAAAGGGTATTGCATAGTTTTGCAGCCATTGGGCATAGTTCTAATTACTCATCAGAATGGTTGAATTAGTTTACAACTGTACGAAAAGTACATTAATATCCCCATTTCTCCAACATTTGTCATTTCCTTTTTCTGTTATATTAGCCAATCTGATGTGTGGAGTGGTGCCTCAGAGTTGTTTCAATTTGTATTTCTCTAACTTAGAAAGTTTAGAAAATATGACTATAGATAGCTTTGATTTCTTCATCTGAAAGTTGCCTGTTCATATCTTTGACCATTCATCAATTAGAGAACAGAAGAGCTCACTCTTTCTGAAGGTAGACTATTCTTCTTTGGATCAACTCTGATTGTTAGGAAATGTTTCCCTATATTTACCTGAAATTTGCCTTTCTACAAATCATGTCATACTGGTGAATGCACAGGTGCTTTTATTACTGTTAACAAGAGAAACTATCAACTATTATTAACTTTATTATTTGTTAGCTTTATTTCTATTAACAAGAGAAACTCAACTGTGATACAGTTAAGTTTCTTGTATTGTGGATGCTGTGAATATATATGAAAGCCCATTCCTCTGCCTCTTGCTCTGAACTGTCTGGAATAAGTCCCTGAAGGTGAATTT
The DNA here is from genome assembly GCA_028658325.1 of Potorous gilbertii. Classification (NCBI taxonomy): domain Eukaryota; kingdom Metazoa; phylum Chordata; class Mammalia; order Diprotodontia; family Potoroidae; genus Potorous; species Potorous gilbertii. The sequence goes on along the minus strand of CM053769.1, from coordinate 18,248,276 downwards.
ATCACCAGAGTACACTATCTGTAGAAGTAGGTTGTATGGAAAAAAGGTTACATTTCAGAAACTCTGTTAGGAATTCAATCCCACTGCCTCTGGAGCAGACAGACAGGATTCATTTGCTCATCATGAGGGAAAGACAAGTTTTTGTGATGAAGGGCTTCCCCTACCCATTCCCCCTCACTCCCCACAAAGTACTTACTATCTGATCAGCTTGCTAAATATCAGTTAGGCTTTTGGGAGCTGACTTGTGGGTCAGGAAACCGGAGTTCGTGGGCTCCAGCTCCCTCTTCCCTTGTGAAACACAAGAGGACTTGTGTAAGTAGATGGAGTGCATGTTTTCCAAGTAAAGTCCTTCCTTCTGTTGGGCACATGGTTCCCACAGGGGTGGACTGGTCCATGTTTTATAGTAGCATCATCATCCTCTGCCCCTGCCTCATTGCCCCAAGGATGGAGGTCATTCAGAGGCCATATTCTACTCAAAGGTGCACTGTCGTTACTATTAACTTTTCTGGTGTTGTTACACATTGCTGCCCTTCATTCAATCTCTGTTCTAGCCAAATTGATCTGGCTCTTCCTGATACATCTCCCATCTCTGTGCAAGTGGTTTTGCATTTCTGGAACTCTTTCCTTCCTAATTTCTACCTCAATGAGTTCCTGAGTTCTTTCGAAGCACTGCTAGGGTGTCACTGTCTATACGAGTCTTTTCTTCTTAAAAAAAAAAAAAATTAATTAATTTATTGTTTTCAGTTTCCAACAATCACTACCATAAGTCTTAACTTTTCTCCCATTCCCTCTCCCTCCCTCTCCAAGAAGGATTGCAATCATATAAGATTCCACACATACATTCTTATTAAATACATTTGCACATTAGTCATGTTGCATAGAAGAATTAAAACAAATAGGAGAAACCATGAGAAAAACCAAACCAAAGTAAAACATAACACAAGAGAAGTAGTCTGCTTTATTCTGTGTTCTGATTCCATAGCTCTTTCTCTGGATGTGGAGGGTATTTTGCCTCGAGTCCTTTAGGAATGTTTTAGGTCCTTGCATTGTGGTGAAGGGCAGAGTCTATCAGAAATAGTCCTTGCACACTGTGGCTGTTACTGTGTATGATATTCACCTGGTTCTGCTCTACATGAGTCCTTTCTTGATCCTCCCAGTTACCTGTGCCCCCTCTTTCAATTGCTTTATAAATTCACACACAGTTTGTTTTCAGTTACTTTTGTAAGTAACTTTGGACGGTTAGATGGTTTAGTGGATAGAGCACAAAGCCTGGAATCAGGACGATCTGAGTTCAAACCTGGCTCTAGACACTTGTTAACTGGGTCACCCTGAGTAAGTCTTTTAATCTCTGTTTGCTTCAGTTTCCTCATCTATAAAATGGAAATAATATTATCACCCACCTCACACGCTTGTTGTAAGAATCAAATGAAATACTGATTGTCAAGTACTTAGAACAATGCATGGCATACAGTAAATGCTATGTACATGTTAGCTATTGTTATTTGCATGCCCCATCATTCCAGGGGGATGCCCTCTTGGAGGGCAGAATATTTTTCCCTTTGTATCTCCAGGACGTGAAATTTCCCAGAGGGGTTAGGTCCCAATGTAAATCTTATTCTAGGAATTAGCAGTTACCACTCCCTACCCCACCCTCTCTTTATCCCCCAAGGATTTCTCAGAAGAGTTCTCCCAGAGGGGGATTCACAGATCCCTGTAGAAAAGGGAGTGCCTGGTCATTTGGTATCTGCCCTTCTGCTATGGCTGATAGAAGCTGCCTTCCCATCCGAGCAGCTCCAGCTGCTTGGTGCTACAAGAGCATCCCCTGGGACACATAGCATAGCATGCAGATAATGATGCTTTATTACCTTCTTACTTGTCAGAGCTGGAGTGAGCCCAGAACACAATTTATACTTCCCTGTTAAGCTCTAAAATACATTAACATAACCACTGTGCAACTTATGACTGGATGGTAGTAGTAACAGTGGCAATCACATGCACCCTAATAATCTCTGACGGAATAAGCCATAAGAATCATGCTAAATGCTTATACTAGCAATTTCTTCATCATTACTATAGAGCGTTCTATTTTATTCAAATATACTTAGTACCACAAGCCTTACATGGAGTTTCGTCTGTCCAATAAGCCTCCTTACTTAACTGAGCAAATTACTGTAAATACTATCTTTCAACCCCAACTTTTCAATATCAGTAGGTCACACCCATGTAGTCTGAGAATGATATCATGTGGTCTTTCTCCAAAGGTTATGCATACATATGCACTGAAACTCAATCACCTCTGAGACTTTCTTTTTTGTACCATCTACTTTAGGGTCAAACAGCATCTTATACATAATAGACCTCCATAAATGGTTATTGAATGAATGTTATTTACCATCACTGAGGGATCAATAGTTATACACTAGAAGAAAAGCTCAGGTTGAACAGAAGTAAAGTATGTTGCAAAATTCATATCCTTGACCCAACACAAGGATCTTTAGAACGAAGCAATGAATATATTGACAGGAGGAATGGGAAAATGGCTTAGAACTGGAGAACTGGATGTGAAAAAAACTTACAATTTGGATCAGGTTTAGTTATTTGACATTTTGCAACCTGATCTATCTGCTTGCATTTTTATATTCAAGAAAGGAGATTGGACCACCCATCTTTCAAAGTTTTGCTAGGGTGAACATCTTGCTTTACTTCTTTCTTTGCCTCATGTCATACACATTGAATGGTGGCATAGTTGGTGATGTGATGTGCCTTTGACTGTAATCAAGGAAGGGGATGAGTGGAATTGCCAAGGACAAATCTTAAATCTCATCACATATTTAAGAGAAGAATGAGGAGTATAGTGATGTTTCAAGTGGCAAGACTGAAAGTTAATTCAGAAAGATGACACAGTGAGTGATGAGGAGTACACAGGAGGAAAAGTTCTAATTCTAATCCACTCTTGGGAAGAGGATTACCCTTAAGGACAAGGGGGACCCTAACCTGGTCAGTAGTTACTTAGCAGCCACCTGTGGGGAGCTGAATCAGCCCCAAGCAATGAGTTTCTGCTTACAAATAGGAAGAAATGGGAGAAGGATCTTAACAGGCCCAGACGAAGCAAATTTTGTGAATGACTCAGAGTAGTAATTGTTTGAAAATTATCTTTTTCTATGTGAAAGAAGGCCCAGTTTTTCTTCTGTCTCTGAGTCCAAACCTGTAGTTTTTGTTTAACCAATAAGCTATGCACATGGAAACAGAGCTCTTTGATCTAGTACAAAGGGATAGAAGCCATCCAAGTAACACCATTTAAGTTATAGTTTAGCTCCCTGAGATTCATGGAGAGCGAGGAAACAGAAAGATGTGCTCTGCTTCTTTTTCAATGATTTTTCCTCCCCCTCTTTGAAAATTCCAGAATTGTCCCATCAGAGCATTAGGACAAACCTTGGTAAACCTCTTTTGGAGAGTTCCCTCCAGCAATATCTACCTGATCCTTCACTTAGCTAATTATGGAAGGCCTTAACTGGAGGAGGAGCATTTCTCCCCCTATATCCAGTAAGGGATCAGATTACTTTCTGAAGTCAGAGGTTTGGTTACCAGGCTTGCAAGTCTGCTTGAGTGGCTCAGATGTTATAAATGTTCATAAAATTATCCTTTGCCTTTTAAAAATCTTGTTGGACTATTTACCTCAGTAATATCCCATGCCAGTGAATTCCACAGGTTGACTAGAACTACTGTAAAGAGATCTTCCCCCTTTTATTTCTCTGAAGTTTTACTGCTTCTCAGTTTTATCCAGCATTTCCTTGTTTCTTTCTGACATTGTAAACCCAGGAGGAAGGTTATTTGTTGATTTTTCAAGCTAACCCTCATCATTTTTCATGGCTCAGTTAAATTCATGGAGGCACCCATTTGGCATAGTGGAAAGAATGCTGGTTTTGGAGCCTGAAGATGTGACCTGGAATCATGTCTTTGCTACTTATTTCATCAGTGACCTTGGACAAGTCAATTCACTTTTCTGGGGCCCCAGTTTCTTCAGACTAGGGGTTGGATTAGATGGCTTTTAATGTCCTTCCCGTATCTAAGTCCTCTGATTCCACGAGTCTTTGTTTTGAAATTTCTTTCCAAAATCAATCCAAAATTAAGTGGTACTCTTTTTTCATTTTGGGGAGAATATAATCCAGTGTTTAGGAAGTTGGTGATTTAAGACACAATAGCTTAATAGTAAAAGTCTTGATACTGTTTCAGAAGTGTGGCACTCTGCTCTCTTTATTTTTGCTTTTGTCTCAGTATGTTGGTAGAATGAACTGGCCACTTTGTATCTCCCTCTTACACTAGGGGGTGCTGTGAGGATGTGTTTGTTTATATGCTTGGATTGGTCACCTGGGTAGAATTACGTTTTAAGAAATCTTGAGATAAACATTTCTATTCAAGTACCAAGCATTTAAGGTCCTCTAAGGCAGGGACCATGTGTGATATGGTGCCTGGCACATTGCCATCTTGTAGGGACGCTTAGTAAATATTGCTAATTATTATATGATCTATCTTTTCGTGATGCCAAATCTGAAGATAGGTGCTTGAACATAGTATTTTCTTTTTTTTCAGATTAGCTCAGGATCCCAGGCTCTCAGGGCTGGAAGGACCTTAGAGGCTTAGAGGTCACCTGATCCAACTCTTTTCTGAGGCATACATCATCTCTCTCCTAAGAGGATTAGGACAAGATATTACAGGCACTAGTATTCTCCACTCAGTGAATATACTGTGCCAGAGAACCGCCCCATCTGAAAAGGGACCTGAACAGTCTACTGTCTTATATTTTTCTGGAAAATGCAATTCTCAGCCTGTCCTCTTCCAATTCTTGCAATGTTGAAACTGGCGTACTAGTCTTGGAAGAGTTTCAAATAAATGAGAGGTTGCTGACTTTGGGAAGGTCATGCAGGGTTTTCCAGAGTTTGGGTTTGCATTAAAATGTCACAGTAAGAAAGTGGCACAGCCTGTACCCTGTGCCAAGGAAAGAAAAGCTGTTGGCTGGTGATGCTGTGTGTACAGCTGCATTTGCATGTCAGGCATTTCAAGGTTGAGGAAGTATATAGAGGAAACCACACAGTCTTGACTCTTTACTTAGCCTTTCTAAAATATTGGTGACCTGTGTGGTGGTGGTGAGGAAATGGTCCAGACTAGGAGTCAGGAGCCCTGGGTGACAGACAGTCTTAGGTCTACCATTAACTCCTTATTACATCCTTGCACTTAGCCTTTGTGGCTCTGAGACATTACTTTCTCTGTATGACGATGAGGTTGGATTTAGATGATTGCTGGCCTAGTAGGTCATGCACTGAACTTAGAATCAGGAAGACTTGTATTCAAATTTTGTTTCAGACTCTGACTAGTTGTGTGACCCTGACCAATTCACTTAAACTCTCTCTGCCTCAGTTTCTTGTCTGCAAAATGGGGAGGTTAGAACCAACAGCCTCCAAGATAATTTTATACCTCTAATCCGTGATATGATTTTTCATGGGGCACAATTTAAAGAGTTATGATGAATTTTTTGGTAGAAGTTGTGAAGATATAAATTTAGGTTTGAAGTACTTCCTAGAAATTCTTGCTATCTGAATGTGGAATACATTACCCTAGGAAACAGTGAGTTACTACTTATGATAGCCCTTCAAGAAAAGTCTAGATGCTCACTTTTCAAGTATGTTGTGTGGGGATTATTTTTTTGGGGTGTGGGTTGGACCATTTGTCCACTGAGGGTTATGTGTGTACGTGTGTGTGTGTGTGTGTGTGTGTGTGTGTGTGCATGCATATGCATATCAATCAGTTTATAAACATTTATAAAGTGCCTATTATGTGCCAGGGACTGTGCTTAGAGCTGGGGATACAAAAAATGAGGGGCAAAAGACAGTCTTTGCCCTCAAGAATTTCACAATCTAAAGAAGAGACAATAATTGCATAAATATGTACAAATAAGGTGTAAACAGGAAAAGTGGGAAATAGAGGAAATGTACTATAATTAAGGGGAGTTGGGAAAAGCTTCCTGTATATAAAAGGTACAATTTTATTTGGGACTTGAAGGAAACTAGAGAATCTAGCAGGTAAAGATAAAGAGAGAGAGCACTTCAGACTTGGGGGAGAAAATTTACAGAGCTAAGAGATGAAGTCTTCATGGAACAACAAGGAGATCAATGTCTCTGGTTCAAAGATTGTCTAACAGGGAGTACGGTATAAGGTATAAAAAGACTGGATAGTTGATTGGTGGATGTGGATGTTGGTTATGAAGGGTTATGACTGTGAAGTGGAATTTTGTATTTTATCCTGGTTTATTGAGTAGAGGCAGGGTGACATGATCGGACCTTTGCTTTAGGAAAATAATTTTGTGGCTAGAAGATGAATTGAAGCAGGGAGAGACTTGTGGCAAGCAGACTCACCAGCAGGCTATTGCAAAAGTCCAAGCATGAAGTAATGAGGATTTGTATCAGAATAATACAGAGAATTATCAGAGAAGGGGGCATGTTCAAGAGATATTACAAAGGTAGAATTGACAAGCCTTGGCAATAAATTGGATATGGGGTGGTGGTAAGAGATAGTAAAGAGTTAAATGTGACACCAAGATTGAGAATCTAGGGAATTGGGAGGATGGTGGTGCCCTTGACAGTAATGGGAAAATTTGTCAGGGGGGAGATTTTAAAGGGAAAGATAATGAGTTTAGTTTTAGACATGATTGGTTTAAGAAGTCTACTAGATATCCAGTTTGAGATGTCTGAAAAACAGTTAGAGATGTAAGACTGGAGGTCAGCAGGGAGGTGAGGTCAAGATAGGTATATTTGAGAATCATCAGCAAAATTAAATCAGAGATAATTAAAAATGCATGGGTGCTGATGAATGTGTGTGTGTGTGTGTGTGTGTGTATGTGTTGGCACACAGTAGGAAGTTAATAATATTCGTTGATTGTAAATTCTGACTCAGACATTCTGTTAACTCTGAGACACTCTCTTCCACACTTGAAATATTCTCCCTCCTCATCTGTGCCTCAAACTTTTCCTGGCTTTCTTCTGGTCTCAGTTAAAATCTGCAGGTAGCCTTTCTTGAGTCTTCCTAATGCTCATGCATTCCCTTAGAGGGAATCCCTCTCTGATTTATCCTGTATGTATCTTGTTTGTATGTAGTTGTTTGCATGTTGCCTCTCTCAATAGACTGTAAGTCCCTCAAGAGAAGAACTGCCTTTTGCCTTTGTATGCTTAGCATAGTACCTGCTATATAATAGACACTTTATAAAAATGCTTGTTGATCTGACTTTCAAGCTCTGTGGTTGTAATACCAGCTGCTATTGGCCCAAGTGGAGGACCCTCTGATCTGAAGTCTAGACACACAACCATATATCTACTTAGCAGTGAGATTATATTAATCAACTCAAATTTTGTAAGCAAAATTGTTTATTCCTGCATTCATGATTACAGTTGCTATTATGAACCACGACTGGATATCAGGCATTAGTTATGGAGTATTGTTGGATGATGGACATATTGTAATATCTAAGATGCCACAATGCCTGCTGAAGGTCATGGCAGTAGCAATGATAGGAAAATGGAGTTTCCTAACATTCAGGTTAGTATTTGTTTTGTAATATAAAAGGACCAGTCCTTAAAACAAAACTAAACAAAGATCAGCCCCGAACATCAAGTGAACTTAAGTGGTTAATGATGCTGTCCGACCACTTTGGGATAAAAATACATAAACAGGGGTCACATATTCTCTTTCAAAAGAGACACAGTTATGTACAAACCTGTACTAGAGCTTTTTGTAGAGAAAATAGCACTTTAAGGGAGCTCTCTCTCTCTCTCTCTCTCTCTCTCTCTCTCTCTCTCTCTCTCTCCTTCTCTCTCTCTCTCTTCACTGGGACATAAAGAGAGTAAAGTTCTGGGTCATGAGACTGAGGTCTAGTCAGAAAGGCCTCTGCTTGCTTTGTATTCCACATGAACAAATTTCATCTAGGGTCATGCAGGCAAGGGTTTCCTTCTCCGCTTCTGTGCCATCCAACTACTTCACAACCCTGCAAGATTTCAAAGAGAGCACAGTCCTATTGACACGGGAGTTTGTAAGGGGCAAACCGTGCTTCTGGCTTATTTCATCTGACAGATTTCCCTGTGTATGGATCAAATGAGCTGGGGTGGAGCCTGAGACAAAGCTCTGTAATAAATATGGGGGAGTATAGAGAAGAAGTTGGTGGTGGTAGGGAGAGAAATAGAGGCAAGGAAAGAAAGGAAGTTCAATCTACCACATGTAAATATTGGCTATCTCTGTACCATGTGTGTTAGTAGACACAGTGCTGGGTAGAGATAGGCTAAAAAAAGAAAACGGTTATTGCCTACAAGAAGGAAAGTATCATATATCTCTACAAGATTCCCCAAAAGGCAATAATCTGTACAAGATACCCTTGAAGGGAAGGAAAGATGGTAATTGTTTAGAACTGTGTCTAGTTATGAGGTCAGAACTGAGTGGTGGGCATCTCACTGGTCAAGATTTGGGTTTCTGTGATGCACAGCAGCACCAGTACTAACTGATTATAACCATGGCTAACATTTCTATAGCATTCTTAAGGCTGACAAAACTTTTTACTTACATAATCTCACTTAATTTTCAAAACAACCCTATGCAGCCTTCTTCTTCTATTTTAGAGATGACGTTTCAGAGAACTTCATAGGATCATAGATTTAAATCTAAAAGAGACCTCATCATTTAGACTCTTATACCCTCCCCCTCCCCAATGTTAAGTAACTTTAATAAGTCAATAAAGCTTTATTAAGCATTAATTATGTTCTAGGTACCATACGTGCTAAGAGCTGGGGATACAAAAACAGGGCAAAAACTGTCCTCAAGGAGTTTACAGACTAATGAGTGACCACCTGAAAACAAATTTATGCCAAGTGAGCTATATACAGTAGGAAACAATAAGTAGGAAATACTTAAAAGAGGGGAGGCACTGGAATTAAGAAAGGTTAGTTTGAGGAAGGCTTCCTGTAAAAGATGGGAATCAAACCAAAGTCCTCTGACTCCAGAGTCAGGGTTCTTTCCATTTCATCATCATTAAGGGACTTTCCCATAGTCACATAGAAAAACTTGAGGTGTGATTGAAACTCAGGCCTCTCTTTATTTGTGGTCCAATGAGACAGACACATGTAGACGCAGAGATAGAGACAGAGAAACAGAATCAGAAACAGAGGGACATAGAAAGGATAATTGAGGTTGCAAGCTGCTGGAGAATAAACAAAGATACTTTATCTAGGGATACAGTCTAGGACTGAGGGCTAGAGTAATTAGAGATCTTGATGAGGGAGAAGAATAGTTTTGGGAGGAGTGAGTCACAGGAAAATAAATAGAATGATAGGAGGATATGGTTAGATATAGGAATATCAGATTTTTAAATTAAGGAATGGGTCATGATGAGATCCAATGTGCATTTACTCTTTGTACAACTCAGGTACAATGAAGGAGTAGGTGATAGAATTTAAGGAGACTGAAGAACTGGGAGATTAAGGAGTTTGATGGAACATTAACATGAGTGCTGACTTTTCTTATAAGATCAATAATAGCCTTGGATAAACCATACATCAACACTATTGATATGAAATATAATTTACCAAGTGCCGTTCAATCACTCAACTAACAAATATTGATTAAGAATTGTGATGGTTGGTGTCATGGAGGATATAGGGATGACCAATATAATATCTCAGCCCTCACAAGTTTATAGACAAGTAAAAAAAAATGTATATCTGGTTATGTAAAGCAAATCCACATATAAGATGTAAAAATACTTATTAAAATTAAATTTTAATTCAAATTAGCAAACATATAGTAAGGATCTTTTATAAGTTAGGCACTGTGTTGGGTGCTAGGGAGACAAAACCAAAAATTTAAATAGTCTCTAGCCTCTAGGAGTTTATATTCTATGGTAGAGGTGGGAAGGGAATACAACACATAAACAAATAAATATAAAACATATGCAAAGTAATGTAAGGTCATTTCAAGAGGGAAAAAAGAGCTAATAACTTGGGGAATCAGGGAAGACCTCATGTAGTGGGTGGCATCTGATCTGTGCCTTAAAGGAAGCTAGGGATTCCAAGATACAGCGGAGTTGAGGAAGACATTCCAGACATGGAAGACCACCTATGCAGATGAAAAATAGGAGAAAGTGCCATAAGAAAAAGTACAAAGTGCCGTAAGAAAAAGTACAAAGTGCTAGTGATTCAGACAGGAAATATTTATATGGAATTTTGGAAGAGAGAATTAGTGCTATATGGAATTTTAGAAGAGTCATTTATATGTTCAATAAATATTAAGTGCCTACTGTTTGCAAAATACTTTGTTGAATTTTTGGGGCAAGTTTCGGCCCATGTCTTCATGAAGCTTCCAGAGTCTAGATACGAGATTATAAGGCATAAACACAGATCACTATGACACACACTAATACATGCCGTAAACATGGCCAGGCAAAAATCACGAAGGGGAAATGCAGACAGAAAAAGGCTGAGAAGAACCATCTTGGCTCCCCACCAGGGCCCCAGACAGCTCTAACCTTGGAATGAATTATAACAGTCTGTCTGATGAGGAATTGGAAGCAAATAAATTCCTGAGCCTGGTTCCAGAAGTCCTGCTTGCCTCTATCAGGCATTAAAGAAGGGGAAAGGCAAGGGGCTATAGTAAGTCTGAGGTGGGAGAAGAAAAGCCCTCATGGAGAAAGTAGCATTTGCTTTGGACATTAAAGGAATTCAATAGATGAAGACAGGCAGAGAGGAGATTCTAGCTCATTAAAAAGTAAGTTTCCAGTAGGATTATATTAATTATTAGAATTGTGTTGGGGGGAAATCATCTTGTATCCTCCAAGTGCTGAGTGTGAAAACATGAGCTTCTGTTGTAGCCATCCCAAACTCTTTCCCCAGAGGGATTTGGCCTTGTTCTTTTCCTTCCTCTAGTTCCTCTTCTCAGGTCCTCATCCAAGAGCTGTGCCGCCAACACAAAGGGCAGGGAAGGGGTCATGAAAGACTCCCTGGCAAGAACCCCGATCTTCTGACATGCAAATGAAAATCAGCTGCCATTCTCCCTTGTGGCTCCATTTGCCAGGGTCAAGGAAGGCATCTTCCGGAGTGAAAGTGCAGCATGAAAGGTGCCTTCTCATCCTATGCCAAGGAAATAGGAGGCCCTGTATTTTATATGCCATGTGTCCTGGGAAATACTGTAATAATTTAATAAGGGGCAGAGGAGGGGAGAGGAGGGTCGGGTCGAGTTGCCTGACTGTGCCATGCATTCCTCAGAATGAGAAACAGCTCCCTGCTTGTAAATAACAGAGAATCTGGGGGAAGACCAAAATTGGTACCATATCAAGCCATGGAACTTTTATATCAGTTGCAGAATCTGGGTGTTTATTTTTCTTTGCTTGTATTGCAAATTTATAACAAGCTGAGAAAAAAACAGACCTCTTTTTGAGTTGGCCTCTCACTTTTTTCCCAACAATGTCTGGGTTTCCCTAAAAGCTACCAAGCGCTAATTTGAAAAATGTGTTGACGACAAGTGGGAGAAAAGCATACATCCAACACAGAATGCCCTCCCGGGCACATGAAAAGCTCCCAGAAAAGACTGTGAGGGATGGGTGCTAACTGAGCAAAGGGAGAAAGTGGGAAAAGATGCCAAGAAAGCCAGTTCTCAATAGCAACAAACATGGCCTGGCAGAAGTTGGTAAAGGGAATTACAGGCACAAAAAGACTGACAAGAACCATCTCTGATCACTACCAGCTGCATCCACAGAGGGATTTTTACCTTGGGATATGGTGAGGCATAGGGATGAGCACCTGATGGACAATTGAGAACCTTCCTCAACTTTGCCCATGTCAAGCAATAGTTTAGTTGCCTTTATCTTTGGACAGAAACACACAGAAAGACTACTAGGCTTGCTTTGAGCTTGGCTGCGTAACACTGAGCAAGTCATTTAGTGTGAGCCTTAGTTCCCTCATCTCTAAAATGGGGACGATAAAACTTGTGCCATCAAATTCTCGGGGTCATTTTAAAGATGAAATTGTTTAAGAAGGACATTGAGTAAGAGGAGGGCTATCAGAAGAGTAAAGAGATGAGCCCAAGTCAAATGGGGATACTCTGAAGAAACTGGCGACTAGGTTAGTTAGGAGGCAAGAAGGCTAAGGAAGAGCATGATAGCTGTGTAGAAACTTTTGAAAGATTGAACCAAGGACAGTTGGTGGAAGTTTCAAAGAGGTAAATTTAAACTTGAAGTAAAAAAAAAAGAAACAAACTTGATAATAACTAGAAACAGCTAAGAGAGGAATAGGAGGCGGTAGGTTCTCCTTCCTGGGAGATTTTTAAGAAGACATTTTATGGCTACTTCTTGGGGATGTTATGGTGGGGATTTTTTTTTCATGTATAGGTTGGACTTTATAACTGCCAAACTCCTTTCCAACTCTAAAATTCTATGATTCCTTGAACTAATAAAATGATATCTTTGTAACTACAAAACACCATAAAATGTGAACTGTTTTGGAATTTAGAGATAAATGAGGATAACCCCCTTATTTTACAAATGAGGAAACTGAGGCTTAGAGAGATGAGATGAAGTTACCTGCCTATGGTCATACAATTTAAAAATGACAGAACTGAAACTCAAACCCAGACCCCTTGACTCTTAGTCTAAGGCTCTTTGTTCTATACTAACCTGCTCTTGCATTTCTATAGAGTGAGCAGAAATCAACTTAAAATCACCTTTGTATGAAATTTATTTGAATAGTTACTGGATATCATGATCAGAATATAAGCAACATGAAGATAAGGACTGTATCACTGTTGATCATCATGTCCCTATCCTTTAGTGTAGTATCCTTCTCGTTATGAGTGTTTAATACATGTTTGTAGGATTGAAATGAATTTCTGTAACTTCTGTGTTTATGCCAATTTTTGCTTAAATTGATCACAAATTATAGATGTTATGCCTTTGAAAATTTCAGTTTATGAAGACCTCATTCTATGATGTCCAATGAGACATAAGTTGAGCCTTAGGTTGGAATGAGCAAGACTCACTTTAACTGATTGTTAAAATTTTAATGTGAGCAATTATCCCCTTGGAATTTGGCAAGCTCTGCAGTTTAGGCCTTGGTTTATTGTTTAGGTTTAAGAGAGTGATGGAGAAAATGTTAATATGCAGATTAAACTTGAAAGTGTGTTGGGTGCTTTTTTTTGGAAAGTTGGTTGTTAAACATTTACCAGCGTACCACCAATCTTCAGTATATTTTACGAGATGAAGTATTCAGGTGACTCATATCATTTAAATTTTTAATTAAATTTTAATTTAATCAGATCATTTAAATTTTTTTTCTAAGTGAGTTACAGTTCTAAAAGGCAGTATGATATTGGAGAGAAGGGAGCAGTATTGAAGTCAGAAATATCTGAGATTTAATTTCTTACTGGTATATAAGTAACAAAAGGGTTGCATGTTTCCCTTGGTGGAGGAGACATCAACATTGGAAACAGGTCTGGATACTTCTTCATCCCCAACACCTCCCAGCCTGGCAATAAAACGGGTAGAATCATAATTTATAAAATTATAAAAATTTATAAAATTTATAAAAATTAGTTCTTCTCGAACAAATAGGCAGAAAGATAAAAATGAAATGCTAAACAATTGACCTGAGATCGTTTCATTTTGTCAATGAGTAGTGAGGAATAGAAGCCGAATTTCCCCTGGGAACATAAAAAAATAAGAAACTTCTGAACTACTGAGACTGTGGGACTTGATAGCAAACAGCTCAACGAAGTTGTTGAGTATTTTTATCTGGAAAATTTAACAATGGGGGAAAACGTTTATTTGGAAAGACTTGGTACAATCCAGGTGGTAGCTAGACTAGATGTGTTTTAGTAGGATTTTGTTGAAACATTTTAAGTCAATATTCATTAATGATATTGACCTATAGTTTTCTTTTTCTACTTTATCTTTCCCTGATATAGGTATTAGGGCATTTGTCTCATAAAATTATTCTGGTGGAGCTCTTTCCTTTCTTAATTTTTGAGAATAATTTTTCAAATATGGGTAATAACTGTTCTTTGAAAGTTTAATAGAATTCTCTTATGAATTCATCAAGTTCAGGCACTAGATGAGTTTTGTTTTGTCCTTTGTGTGTAGATATGTTGTAACATAATCCTTTATGTTATTATATATAATCCTAACACAGTTATGCATGTTATTATGTATTACCCTAATGTAGTTATTTGAACTTCTTTGGACACAGAATCTAAGAGAAGGTGAACTTATATTGAATTATAACCTATAGAAATGAGGATTGAGGTTCTAGCATGCGTAATTGCCTGCCTTGGTTGAAGAGCAGCCAACAGTCCTCTAGGAGATGTGCAGTCTTGCAGAGCTGTACTTTTAGGGATGGCACACTGGATTTTTCCGTTACCTATTATTTGTCTAAATGAAAGAAGGGAGGAGTCTCATCTCATGTATAACTTACAACTTTGGATAGTTTTAATTGAAGTTACCAGTTATTACCTGAACTGGCCTCAGAGAGTTGCTCCTTTGCTTCCTGAATGGTGTCATGGAAATACTGTCTTGACAGCCAAGGGAGATGTATTGGCTTGTTAGAAGATGGCAGAGGTCATCCATTTACTAAGCCCTGCATCTCTTCGTCTAGCCAGGACATTGCTGCCACAGGGAGAACTCAGAGTAGGAATAAATGCTGTGATAGAGGACTCTTGCCATAAACACAGCCTTTGAGTAATTTGATCGTGGGGGTCAAGGAAATTTCAGTGTCATTCTGAGTATAGGTATATTCCTCACTTAATGCAATAATGTGTTCTGGAAGAGTTACATGTAAATCAAAGAATTTAAAATTGACTTGAGAAGATCACTTTGTAAAATAAGATGCTAGGGGATCATTTTATAAAAGAAAAACTCCTTTTATAATGTGGATTTATGCTTTGAAAGTTTGGGATTTTTGTATGTTGAGTTTTCTTAAAGCAAATACGCTTACATTTAACCACAATTATTGTATGTTTCAGGCATACAACTTGCTTAAGTGTATATCTTTAATAATAACAATTTTATTCATGATGAACTTGCTAATATAATTTTGCATTTATTTAACACTTTTTAAATGAACACTTCAAGTAAGGTTTTGGGTTAGATAACTTTTAATGTTCCTTCCCAATCCTATCATTTTATAAAATGATTGAATTTACTATTTAAATCAATTAACTCTTCTTGGGCACTTCTCACTATTTGGAAATTTACTTTCATCAAGTTCTTAATATATTTTGAATGAATGGATGAATGAATTTCATGGAATGAAGCCATTAGAAATTCATGTACCTTTCCACCATGTCCTATTCTATGACACATATTCCTCACACCCTTTTCAGAAGAGAAGAACTATGTATTTCATAGTCACAAGACTATTGGTTAGTTGTACTTAATTCTCAAAGAGGACCAAAATGCCATCACTATTTTGGGGTCAAACTGTGGCTGATCAGGTCAATATGAAGTTAGAAGGCTGTAATAGTTCATATGAATATATGGAGTGGAGATACTCTAAATTTGCACATCTCATGTTCCTTTTGAGCTATTGCAATTCTACTCTGCTCAGAGTACAGTGTCTTTCTTGGTTTGGGCCATGCTGGATTGTCCTGTGCCAGTGTCTCTCTTGTCTCACAATCAATTCTAAAGTTCTTCAGAGAGACCTTGAGAGTGTCTTCTGGCACTGAACTTCTAAACTCCAAGTGAGTACTTGTGCTGTGTGAGTTCTCCATAGTCGTTTAAGCAAATGTACTTTTGATGTTTGAACAACATGGCCAGCCCATTGAAGTTGTGCTTTCTGCTGTAGGTTTAAATTCTTGGCAATTCAGCTCAAGAAAGGATCTCAGTGTCTGGTGTCTTATCTTTGCAGATGATCTTCAGAATGTTCCTAAGAGAATTCAGATTGAAGTGATTCAGTTTTCTACAATGGTGTAGGTATATTCATCAGGTTTCACAGGTATACAATGGTTTTGTAGACCTTCTGTTTGGTAGGCAGTCTAATACCTCTTCTTTCCCACACTTTCCTTCAAAGCTTCTGTAGTACTGAGCTAGTTTTGGCAATGCATGTGTCAACCTCATCATCTTTGTGTACATTCCTGGAAAGTATACTGCCAAGGTAAGTGAATTTAGTACAAACACAAGTGAAATTAGAGCAAGTAGCAGAGAATTGATCCATACTCTTTTGCAGAGTATGCAGCTTTAGAGGCTGCATTGAGTGTACCATCATCTGAGAACAAAAAGTCATGCACCAACTCTCCCTCTATTCTAGTCTTGGCTTATCACCCTTTTAGCTTAAATAATTCTCTGTTGAAGGCAATAACATTGCTGAAAACATCATGCTAAAGTGGGAGCAAGCACACTTTTCTGCTTCACTCCATTAGTAAAAGGGAAAGCACGAGAGCAATGTCCATTACCCAGGACCCATGAAACTATGCCATCATTAAAATGATACAGCACTTCCATAAGATGGGTAAAGAGATTGTACAGTTTTTCTTATTTTGCAGAATAACACGCTGTGACATTTGGTAGGAGCCTTAGTGTCCATTTAATCCAACTCACACATAAAAAGAATCCCTACTCTATTATACTTGACAAGTGATCATCTACTTTCTATTTGAAGATCTCCAAGGAAGGGGAACCCATCATCTCTTGAAGCAGTCAATTCCACTTTTGGACAGCTCAAATTGTTGGAAGTTTTTTTTACTGACATCTAGCCTAAAATTTCTCTCTTTTCACATTGCTTCATGTTCTGTCCTTTGGGGCCAGACAGGACAAATCTAATATTTTTTCCGCTCAATAGTCCTTTAAATATTTAAATGCAAGCATCATGTACACCACCCTTTCTTCTCCTGGCTGAACTCTCCCAGTTCCTTCAATTGATTTTTATATGTTATGGATCTGGACACACTCAGGTTTATTAATGGCCCTCTTGAACCAGGTCCCCAGAAATGAACAAAGTATTCCAAATGTGGTCTAATGAGGGCAGAATACAAGAAATCTCACTTCTCTATTCCTCAGAACTATATTTTTGTATTAGCTCAAGGTTGCATCAGCTTTTTTGAGGGGGTGTGGTAAAGTTACCTCACCACGTGTTGATGCGTATTGAACTTCCAGTCCACTACACTCTTCCAGATCTTTTTTAAATTAATAACTGTTGTCTAATTGTTCCTCTTTTACCTGTTTTTTTTTACTTTCATCTCTATTATTTTTTATCTTACTGTATTTGGTACAATACTCTAGCCTGCTAAGATCTATTTAAATCATTCTGTCATGCAATGTGTTAGCTGAACCTTCTTGGATTTGTGTTCAGATCTGACAGTAATGCTATCTGTGCCTTTATCCAAATCATTAATAAAAATGTTAAATAGCATAGGACCAAGCATGGATCTCTTTAGTACTCTGCAGAAGACTTGCCTTGTTGACACTGAGTCCTTAACAACTAATCACCACTTCCATTATTAGATGTTCATCATTCAAATTTTTAATGATCCATTCTGATCTCATACAGTTGTGAGTTAGACAACACTCAGTTGAGGTCACAAGGCTGTTGACCCATGCCAGTCTTAATCCTTTACCTGTCATAAAGTTTTGCCCAGGGTTCAGCTTTGGGGAAAAGCCTGACTTCTCAGTGGGTGAGATTGGCTCCCCATTTCTTACAATTCATTGGGATCTTCACACCCACATAGGTTTTCAGAGTAAAGTTCATAATTACAAGTTTTATTACCTTTGGCTCTACTCTAGGGCTTTCTCAAAGAAGAAGAAAGGGAAGCAACAAAAGGTACTCACTGTATAAATGAATCATATTTGGGGCAGGTTTATTCCCACATGGAAAGTGGGTTGCTAAACATAAAAGAATCATAGTTTGTGGTACAGAATGATTAACTTATCAATTCAAGTACAAAGTACAACCACGCAGAGAGGCTAATATTCAAGCCACATTGGGACATCAACGGTTTTTGTAAGACTGACAATTAGCTAGTTTACACCACCTCCACTCAGCACAGCACAAACTCCAAGTGGGATCTTCATTCTGTTGTCACTTTCTTCTCTCCGAGGCTGACTGTTTCCTTGCCATTAGTCTGTTTCCACTGCTGCAGAAACTGGGACCACTCAGGTAGCCACTACCTTTGGTGCCATTTTGCTCCTACCACTGCTGACACCACCAGCCCTGCTAGATGAAAAGAAATACAAAGAGGGAGATAAAGGCAGCCTAAGGCTCCTGTGCTGACTCACCTTGTTAAGCTGCCAAGTTCAAGATAGCATGTGGAAGAGATCACTACTACCCTATGACAGAGAAAGATCTTGAATCTCCCTATCCTTCACTGGTATAACATCTTGATATCTGGGGAGTTGGAGCCAGAGAGGACTACCAACCAGAAATCTCTTCTTTGATCAGATGCAGCAGTTTATGCACTTTGTCATGACATGGGGAGTGGGGTGTGGAATGACCAATGGCTCAATATCTGTCCCATCATTTTAAAGCATTCAAAAGTCCTTTCAGAAGTGTGTCAAGGCGGGGCACAGTCAAGATGGTGGAGTGAAAGCAGGGACTCACTTGAGCTCTCCCCAAATCCCTCCAAATACCAGTAAAAATGACCCTAAACAAATTCTAGAGCAGCAGAATCTGAAAAATGATAGAGTGAAACAAATTTCCAGTCCAAGACAACCTGGAAGGTCAACAGAAAAGATCTATTGCACCAGGCTGAGAGAGGAGCACAGTTCAGTGCACTGGAGCAGGCCTCAGAGGAATAAATCACTGGAAGCTATGATAGTTTTCAGACTTCTCCACCCAAAAACTTCAAAGACAACTTAAAAGGTTAGTAGGACAGGTCTGTCAGACCTGAGTGAGAGAGGAGCATGGTTGAGCCCCGGCCCCAGTTCAATAGTGGTGGTAGAAGTGGTGGCACAGGCAGAGGCAGCAGCAGCCATGGCTGTGCTCTTGGTCCAAGAAGGTGGGGGGATCCAGGGACTGACAAAAGAGGCAAGAAAAAGCTTTTACAGTGGAAGGAAAAAGAGGGAAGTGAGAGGGAATGATTGGACATTACTCTCATCATATTTGGCTTAAGGAGAGAATTGCATACATACTCAATTTGTATGAAAACCTATCTTACCCTACAGGAAAGTAGGGGGTGAAGGGAATAAGAGAGCGGGGGAGAAGTTAGAAGGGAGGGTTGATTGGGGGAAAAGGTAATCAGAAGCAAACTCTTTTGAGGAGCAACAGGGTCAAAAGAGAGAATAGATTAAATGGGTGGGATAGAATGGAGGGAAATATAGTTAGTCTTTCACAACATGATTATTATGGAAGTGTTTTGTATGACTATGCATGTATAACCTATATTGAATTGCTTGCCTTCTCAGTGAGGGAAGGAGGAAGGGAGTGAATTTGAAACTCAACGTTTTAAAAATGAATATTAAAAATTGTTTTTGCATGGAACTGGGAAATAAAATATATAGTTAGTGGGAAAGAGAAATCTATTTTGCCCTACAGGAAAATAGAAGGGAAGGGGATAAGAGAAGGAGTGTGTGTGATAGAAGGGAGGGAAGATTGGGGGGAAGGGGTAATTAGAATGCATGCCATCTTCGGTTGGGGGCAGGGTAGAGACGGGGAGAAAATTTGGAACTCAAAATCTTGTGGAAATGAATGTTGAAAATTAAAAATTAATAAATTAGAAAAAAAGAAGTGGGCCAACACATGCCCTGGAACATCCAGGAAATTCATCATTCCAAAAAGGGCAAGCAAAAAATCCCCTTATCCATGGACTTCCTGAACAATTCTAGGTAAATTGTAGATGCTTGCTCCCTGTGATGGTCTTATAGGCTCATTGTGTCTGACTATTTTCAAATTTTTCCAGGAATCAGACAAGTTCAGTGATCTATAGTCTGCACACCATATCCTACCCCTTTTTGAAAATGGGGACACTTGTCATTCTCCAGTCTTATGATGCATCTCCCATGTACCATGATTTTTCAGATATCATTGACAGTGACTTAACAATCACATCTGCTATTCTTACAGCACCTGAGAATATAATTCTTATAGGACAGGTGAGTTGGATTCATTAAAGGCAGTTAGGTGATCTCTTTCCTTTTCCTTACTTACCTTGAGTATTAACATCCTGATAGCTTTGTTCCCCTCTATTTCCAGGGAAAGGTCATTCTTAAGTGAGAGGAGAGGCAAATAAGAATTGAGCATTTCTATCCTTTCTCTGTTGTCAACTACAACAATCTCATAAAACCCAAGCAATGGCTCTGTTCTTTCTATGATCTTCTTTTTTATCCCAATACAGATTTTTTTAAAAAAAAAACCCTTGTTTTGTTCTCTTTAACCTGCTTTGCCAGGTTTAGTTCATTCTGAGATTTTAGCATAGCTGGCAATACACTTTTTTATAGGATTGGGACTCATTTTAAAACTCATCTTTTGTTTTCTGGCTTTGTTTCTGTCTTCCTTTTAAGGTCACTATGCATCTAGAGAAGTTATTTTAGACAAATTCCATTTTTCCTCCTCACTGGAATGGTTTTCCTTTTTGTCTTCATAATTTTATTCTTGAGCATTTCTCACCCTTTCTCAGTTGACTTTCCCTGGAGCACTTTTAATTGATGTGATCCTATCTATCTTCTCTCTGAACTCTTTCAAATCTGTTTTTCCTAGATATCACCATATATTAGACTATGTTCAGATTTACCCTTCTCTCTCTCAAACCCTAAAAGGGAATGGTCACTTTCCCCTTGAGTTCCCATCATGTTGATCCCAGCAATCAATTCTTCTCTGCTTGTGTGATTCAGATTCAAAATAGAATTTCCCCTCGTTGATTTCTTCACCTTTTTGAAGATAAAGGCATCCCTGACATGTTAAAAAGTTATCAGCTTCTATACTTTTGACAGAGAGAAAGCTGCAGCAGAGATCTAAATAATTAAAGTCTCCCGTCACTGCCTGTGTGCCAGGCTGTTTCCCAAACTCCTCATCTATTTCTTCTTTTAGTCCAGGTGGTCTGTAGTATTTTAAAATGACAAACAAAATCACGTCAATTTCTCCCTCCATTGATCTTTTCTAAATATTATCTGTCATGTTTGCCCTCTCTGTTTCCTGAATTTTGTGAAGTGAGTATACCTTCTTTTTTCTTATCACGACTCTAGCTCTCATATTTTATGTTTTCCTCTTAGGTAAGGACTATCTATTCAGACCCAAGACAATCATGTGTTTCATCTCACCAAGTTTTGATGATTTGATGGCACCTGTGAGGTTAAATTTACCTCTTGCATCAAAATCTTTACTTCCTCTTGTTTGGTGCTTAAACTTTGGGCATTTGTATATATACATACCTGGGTGTAAGTTTTAATACTGACTCCTTTCTTGGAGCTTGTCTGCTGTGAATTTCTGGATATTTCAGTAATTCTTCTTTCTTTGTTATAGCTACTCTTCATGCCATCTAACTGGGGCATTGATAGGCAGTCTCTTTCCCAGGGGTAATCTAAATGAAATACCCACTTTTCTTAGGTATACTCTATCTCTAGTTTTTAATCCTTTAATTTCAATATTTTTAGCCCTTTCTAGATCATACCATTTGCACTCTGACCACTTCTCTCATCTTTCCGATCTTCCTCGAATCTGTTGAAGGAAGCTCAGCTTGATAGGTAACCACATTATTTTTTTCAGAACCAACTCTCATATGACTTTTCAGCCAGTTTCTAACCATGCTGCCTGGAATCTGGTCATCCTCCTCATGCCCTCCCATCTCATCCTGGACTCTGGCTCTGGGACCCGGGCTCTGATACGTGAGATCTATGTTATCTTGCCTAGAATCAGGCCTCCACATGAATTTCCAGTCATTTGTGTGATCTCTTCCTTCCCTGCCTCTACTTTCTGACTCTTGTTTATGGTTGTTTAGATTCTAGAATATAAGCTCTTTCAGGGCAGGCATTATCTGACTTGTTTACATTTTTATCCCCAGGTTTTGACACTGTGCCAGGCACCCACATAGTAAACATTTAATAAATGCTTCATGAATTTATTTATATTCATTCATTCATTCATTCAATGGTCTAGAAGTCCAAACTCATTTTCAGGTATTAATGTCACTTTCTAAATTAAATTTTCTTTTTTTTTTTTTTTTTTTACCATTGCTTTTAAAGGACAAGAGTGAGAAAAACCACAAGTTATGCACTTATGATTTTCAATTTCTTGTGCAAAACTTTATAATTGTTGGCAATATTTTAAAGTTCCTTCTGATGCTCTTTTTTCATGCTCATGTGAATCACCAGAAGTAGATTTTGATGAGTCTTTGGAGGTTGTTATGACTTGAATACATGCCCTTGGAAGATGTCAGACCTTTCTACTATTAACACATCAACAAATACCCTAGTATTTTAGGTAGAAAATCACGAACTACTGCTTATCTTCTTTTGGCATTACTAGATGATCTCTCATCTGTTCTCTTACGGCTTTGCTATTTGAAAGAACTATGTAGTATAGTGGACAGGGTATGGGACTTTGAGGCAAGAAAACCTGAGTTCAAATTCTGGCTCAGACACTTACTAGCTGCACAATCCTATTGTTGTTCAGTCATTTCAGTCATGTCTGACTCTTTGTGGACCCATTTGTTGGTTCCTTGGCAAAGATACTGGAGTGGTTGGGCATTTCCTTCAGTTACATAATCTCTCTCAGCCTCAGTGTCCCCATATGTAAAATACAGACAGCATGCGTACTTCACAAATTTGTGGTGAGGAGCAACTGAAATGATACATGTAATACTTTGCGAGCATTAAAGAACTATATGTATTATCATAGGTTATTACTATATCATTCTTTTAGGTTATTATTTATTATATTATTTTATATTATATTATATTTATATATTTTATATTTATATATATATTTATATATTTTATATTATATTATTTATCATTCTTTGGAGGATAAACAGCTTCTTTCTCCTTCTCAGAAAGAGCCACAAATCTGAAATTAATTGTACAGCTGTTCTTTTTCTTTATGCCCAACTCAACTCACTCTGTAGTTTTACCAGCAGCCTTGGCTTTGTTTATGCAATGGAATCTAGAAGGACCCCGGGGATACATGTATTCTGTCCCCCATACCCAACTCTCTTTTATGTAGTCTTTGTTAGATAATTAGAGTGTAAGCTACTTGAAAGTAGAGACTATTTAGCATGTTTGTATCTCTATCTCTAGCCCTTAGAACAATGCCTGACATACTGTAAATACAAAATAAATGGGTTCTCTCTGTCTGCCTCTCTTTTTCTGTTGTCTCATCTCTTCCTGTGTAATTTTCTTCTACCCTCTGCTAGCGTCAAGTCTCCCCTCCTCCACCATTTCAGATTCTTTTTGTTTGCCAATTGAAATCCCACTTGTGTTGTTCATAGGAACACTCCATTATCCCTACCAATTGGGCTGTGAAAAGATATTTTTGAGTCCCTTCACTTTCTCTTCCAGGAGAGAATCCATCAGCCTATGCACGGAAATAGATGAGTTAGAAAAGGTGGTGTTTCTGAGGAAGAAATACAGATACTGCGCACTTGATGTCAGAACAGAAATTTTCCCTTGTTTTCCATACTGCTTGAAATCTTTAACCTTTTCTTTTTCTCTTTAAACTACTTGTTTATTATATATATTATTATATGTTTTATATATAATATTATATATTATATCTCAACCTCAAGCACTTGGCTAAAACATTAACAGACAAGTATCATCTCTGAATAACTTGATAACTCTAGTGAGCTTCCTTCCTTTAAAATAAATAAGAACTCCCCAGTTACTGACAGCTTTCCACTTTTGCACCTCCTCTGTGTTTCACCAATTTGTCCTACCTGTCAATCCATTCCATCAACTTGTATTACTCTTATTCCAGTTAATCTTTTTTTTTAAATTTTTAAAATTTATTTTGAACTTAAAAACAAAAAGACAAAAAAACCCCATTTCCATGGACACAGAACGACCCAAAAAGGATATTCACAATAGGAATGTGAATGATTTCACATGGTTTACTTATTTTTTTAAAAACCATGGAATAAATATTAAACATCATTTTCAAAGCTACCCTGCTTTTCTGTGCTTTTTTCTGAGATTTTTTTCCTCTGTTGTGTACTTTTTTCTCCCTCCTTCTCCACCCCATGCTAGAGAATGCCACCTTTAGACACAGATATAAATGTATATACGTAAAACCTTACTCTACTTCTATTATTGGTTCTTTCTCTGGAGGTGGACAATATCTTCCTTCATAGATCCTTTGTAGTTGATTTAAACACTTCTAAGACTCAAAATAATTTAGTTGTTCATAGTTGTTCTTTGAACAATATTGATGTCACAGTATGCAACATTTTGTTTGTCCTGCCCATTTCAGTCTTCATTATTTCATGCAAATATTTCCATGTTTTTCTAAAAATCAACCAGCGTATCACTTCTCATAGCACAGTAGTATTCTGTCATGATCGTATGCCACAACTTGCTCAGCTATTACCCAATTGATGGCATCCTGTCAAATTCCAGTTTTTGCCTCCACAAAGAGAGCTGCTATAAATATTTTGGAACATATAGGTTCTTTTCCTTTTTCCCTGATTACTTGGGAAACAGACCTAATAGTGGTATTGCTGGATAAAAGGGAATACGCAATTTTATAACTCTGGGCATAATTTCAGATTTTTCTCCAAAATGGTTGGTTCAATTCACAGTACCACCAATAGTGTATGTGTCACAATTTTTCTTATCTCCTTTAATTTTTGTCATTTTCCCATCATTTTAACCAATCTGATAGGTATGAGATGATATCTAAAGTTGTTTTAATTTGCATTTTAAATTTGTATTCTTTTCTTTTTCTTGCTAACTCTACTTCCCTTTCAGATTGGTCTTTTTGTAACTCCCTTAATTGTCTATGTCTTGTGTGTCCTTCAATCAGAAAGTGGAATCTTAACCACCCTCTTAGTCTTAGAAATTATTTTATCCTATTTTCCTTATTATCTCTCATATTTAACTAAATTTTTCCCTCCCACATTCAGTTTTTGATCTACTTCATTATTTTAAACTCCTCTGTATTGCCTACATAATTTCTTTCTATTTTTCGTTTGACTCAAGTCCTCTCTTCTCACTCCTTTTCTTCCAATTTTTTCTCACAGAAACAGGATATAAACCCTTATTTCATAATATCCAGTTTAAAATATCTATCATCTGTCTGTTTATCTATCTACCATCTACCTATCTTTCTTTGTATCTATCATCTATCCACTATAAAGAGCTAAAAAAGTTAATATTGCTAAAATCATCCACTATAGAATTGTAAATCATTCAAGATATATATATGGTTGGAAAAGGAGACACTATGGTCATATAGAAAGAATGAGAGTTAGCAGCCCAAATGTTGAACCGATGAAATATAAAAAAGGGGAATACCCCATCGGTGTATGACTCGGTTTTTTCAATTGACTAACATATAATTGGAAAGTTTTTGTGCCCAGGGCAAGCAGCATAAAATATCTCCATTTCAGTTGAGGCATGGTGGAGATCCTGAAAATACTGCTCAAAAGCCAGTTGGGGAAGAGGGTGTGGTGGGACAGGCCTGGGGAAAAGCAAATTTACAGAACAGCTTCTAGGAAAGCAGTAGTGCTATATGTTTAATTATCATCTCAGGTAATAATTCTTGCTTACTAGGTACTAAGAAGAACTGAAAATGCTGTCAGAACTTTCTTAATTTCAACGAGAAGGCCCAGTTGCTATATTTTAGTTATGGTTTTGAGTATAATTTTTGTTAATAACTGGATTTTATATAATACGAATATTAATTTTATATTCTTTACTATGTATATTGACATTTTATGGAACTATAAACTTATTGGCTTCTTATTGTTTTATTTCTTGATGCCAGATTCAATGAAGTCTATGATCCTAATATTTTGATGAAAGCAAATATATGGAACATATATGTATATATAGATGCAACATACATAAATATGTAATTTATACTACTGTAATACATATTTATATATGTATGTCTACACATACATGCAGTATGTACATACTTTGAGAAGTTGTGTAGATTGAAAATAGAAATAGTTTTTAAAAAGTTTAGGTATTTGGTTGAACATTTTCATCTTTTTATGCTGAAACTTTGAAGAGAAATCCTTCATGCTGTTCCACAAATGTTACTTGGTACCTCTGTTAGTTTTTCTTGCTTGGAATTTCTAATTTTATTACAGTTATTTTCTGCCCTATTTCAGCCAAAAGGCTAATGAACTGATTTCTATACACATTTCCTACACAACTGAAAGATGTAATGGAGGAAGATTTTATTCCCGCAATAATTCACTCAAACTAACTACACGGTGAAAATACATCATGGTAGACAAACAAAATAACGAAGACAAGCCAAAGGAAACTTCAGAACCCTTTTCTGAACCTCTGCTTTCTAAACTTTAATAAAGCGTGTGGAAGTGTCTTTTGGTAACCAGGGAAAGAGAGACAACCTCATTTTGGTGATTTGGTGTTTCCTTTCTTGGAATAAATCTCACTCTTCAAGGAGTCAAAGCATGAAGCTTTGTACCGTGTTTTGTCTATGGGAAAGATATCCAGAAATGGAAAGAAGAAAACCAGTAGTGGTGACATCTTTGTTTTGGAATGCTATTTATTTTTATGTTATATTTCATTACTTTCTTTGCTTTATTTACTTATAAAAGTTGACTTTCTAGTCAACTTCTGTTCAGTTCTAGTCAATTTCTGTTTAGTGGTTTTTAATTTTGTCTAACGCTTGGTGACCCCATTTGGGGTTTTCTTGGCAGAGATGCTACAGTAGTTTGCTATTTCGTTCTCCAGTTCATTTTACACATGAGGAAACAAGGTCAAGTGATTTGCCCAGGGTCACAGTTAGTAAGTGTCTGAAGCCAGACTTGAACTCAGAAAGCTGAATGTTCCTGACTCCAATCTGGCACTATATCTACTCTGCTCCTAAGTGCCCTGTCTAGTGAATTGTATGTTCATAAAAAGGTGATCAAATCATATTTGATCAAATGACAGACAGAAGCATTTTGCTCAGAGAACTACTAAATTGAGGCAAAAAGGACAGAAGTCTCATTTTTTGCCACCAAAATATTTGATGCTTTTTCTTCTACTTTACGCCTTCTCTTTCTCATCCATCACTCTCATTCATTTGATCACAATTATCAAAATTGCTATTGCCATCCCACGGCCATCTCAACATGAATCATGGATTGTAATTATTTATTTTCATGTTACGTTCTTCCAAGTCACACATAAGCAGGTATGGATCGCTTGTCATCTTCAGTTTTGAGATGTACCCATCATCGGTGAGATCAGAAATCTATTAGAGTTTTGTGATTTGTATTATGCTTACCTGACACACATCTTGAAATATCTTTTTTTCTTCTAAAAATGACCTTTTTTGTTCTAAAAATAATTCTCAAGGTGTTTTTTTGTTCTAAAATGGTCTCTAAGCCAGAGTTTTGGACTTCTTTCTGTGGCCATCATCAATGCAATCTATCAGTGTGTATTTTCATCAGAACAAAGCAGAATCTCACTAGAGACCACTAACTCATTTCCCAGAGGACTCTAAAAAGCCCCTGGATTGAAAAAAAAACTTTTTGTAACTTCCAAACTTCAGACAAATTTGAACTGATGACCTGGGGGTGAGAGGCTGTGTATAACTTGATTACATTTTTTAAAAATTCCATTTTTCTCATGAAAAGACACCTTCAGAACACAATGTCAGTTTATCTCTGCAATTTTAGACATCAAATAGCTTATTTTTCAGTTCTCTCTGGGTCAAAGAATGTTATTAAGAAGAAAAATGTAAAAAAAAATATTGGTTTTGTAACAATTCAGTATCCAAACTGAAGACTCTAATAAACTCTCAAAAGTGCTCTTGCTTAAAAGTTCCTTAGAGTATAGAGTGGAGATAAAAATATTATCTAGGAAAAACCCTTCCTGCAATTTACATTAAAAATGAATTAAACCCTGTATCTTTCCCCTTTAAAAACGAAAAGCAAAAGTGAAACCCATCATGGGCTCTACTAACAGACCTTTTTGTAGTTCCTTGTTGGTGCAAATTATCATGTAGGCTCTAGGCATTGAGAAGGTACAGTTCCATTTGGATGGAAGGTCATTTTGAAGGCCAGAATATACCGTCTGAATTAACAAGGGAAAAGGAAGTGAGAGTTGCCTTCACATTCCTTCTTTTGCTGAAGAATTCTTTCAGTTAAGTCATTTCCTACTCTGTTTCTCAGGGCAGTCAAAAGCAACTGTATCTTAATTTTTTTTCAAATCCTCAGGATTAGAACTTCATCTCTAGCTATCTTGAGTTTGCTGTCTACAAATATTCAGGAAGAAATTAAAACTGGTGCAACGTAATTAAAAAGAACAAGTCATTAAAAAAATCACAAGCACATAGCAATCAATATTTTTTTCTTTAAAGTACTTATTGGTAAACACCTGTGCAGAAAAGAGAGATTCAAGAATTGTTCCTTCTTTAATTGCAAGTAGAGGAAATGAGTTATAAGCATACCAACAAAATATGATGAGGAAAAACTTGCGGGGTAGAAATAGGGAGGACCAATGAAGAAGGACAAAATCTAAACATCGTTTAACATAAAGCCACATTTGATTGGAAGCAAAACACAAAACAATCCTTTATTCCTTCAAAGAGGAGCTAGAGCTCTGATATTTAACAGTGGTGACTTTCCATGATGTCTTTGTCAGCAATATGGGTTCGAGTTATGATTTCACTGTTGCTATGATTGACGTTGTTACGGTTCCAAGAGCAGTTGCCATGGCAACAGAAGGGACTCACGTATTTGAGGTAATTCACCTGACCCAGTGTTCCAAATGAGCAAGAGCTGAGCTCCAACGTTTCTTTGATAGCTCTCCTCATAACTCAGTGATGAATGCTGCTGTTTCTCCTCCAACCAAAGGAGGCTGCTGAGATAGAAAGAATAAGGAAGGATTAGGAAAAAAAGGGCAAATTCTTGCACCTGATTATACCTGTCCTGTCTGTATTTCTTCCTACTGTGCTGTTGTGTTGAGGATTCTCTGTTTTTTGAACCTTGTCCTGGCCTGACTCTCAAAATTCTAAGAGGGCTCATTATCAGAAGGAACAGTCTATGCTGCCTAGACTGAGATGTGAAGTTAGAACTGGATGAGATCTAAGGGAGCATCTAGTCCTACACCTTCACTTTACAGATTATGAAATTAAGGCCTACAGAAGAAAAGGGACTTGCTCAATATTACATAGCTGGTGAGTGAGAGGTTCAGGATTTGAATCCGTGTTGCATTGAGCTCTGGTGATTAGGTGGTGAGAGATGAGAGTTTAAACTTCACTTCTAAGGATTCTTTGAAGGAAGTGTTTGTTAGGATTTTGGGTTATAAACCTACCAGGAAGGTAGCCAATGATATATCCTAGAAGTGGGCACAAAACACACACACACACACACATACACAGCTATACAAACAGACTTACACAAGCAAGAGTGAGCATGGACTGAGACATGTTTGGGAATATTCAGATATGTTTTCAAGGCTTCCCTCTTGAAGATAAGGATTCCCATATCTGTTTCTGCTATCAGTAACTGGGCTACATAAACTCCATATTCCAAGATACCAAAGAACATTCTAATACATCTCTTTTAGAAGATAATAGAAATTAATTTTTTTTGGTTTTGTTTTGAATTAATTTCTAAATCAAGGAAGGAAGGAACTCTGTAGGAGAAAAAAAGGTTGCAAATGAAAGTACATTATTTTACAAGCTGAGTCTTTAGATGCCATTCTGTAGAACTGGAATTTAGAACTTTATCCATCTTTCCTAGTAAGCAATCATCTGTGAAGAGCACTACGAGGATGCTTTAACTGCTCATAAACACACCATTCATCCACATATGAGGAAGGACATTTGCCTGACCCTGGATACAGTTGGATACAGTGCATTGCAAATAAAAATAGAATGGTCTTGTAACTCAGTGTCTTGAAGTAAGGAAGAATGTTATTTATCATATTTAGAACAATAGGGTTTTTATTTGTTATTTTTAGATTTTTAAAAAATCTTATAACACAAAGCTGCCTGCCTTACTTTTGTCCTCTGGAAAACTTTCTTTATCTTTATTTAAAATGTATAATCAGCTTGCTATAGTAGATAGAGTGTTGCACAAAAAGTCAAGAAGTCTTGGGTTTGAAGTTTGTCTCTGACATTTGCTACTTGTGTGATACAGGGCAAGTCACTTATCTTTCTGAGCCTCAGTTTCCCTAGTGTGAAAAACAGGGAAAATAATAGTGTCTAGCTCACCAAGTTATTAAGATTAAATTAATAATTTAATTATTATTAAATTAAATTAGTGAGATTAAATGAGATGATGCATGTAAAGAGCTGTGCAAATCTAAAACTTGTATTTGTAAAGGGGGTTAACCAGGGGACCTCCTGATCAAATTATGAGTGAGTCCTATAATCAACTTGAAGAGATTAGAGTGCATAGGTCTCTCCTTATTATCTCCTCCTCTACATAAAAATTAATAATAAATATCACCATTATTTTCATTTTTTATATTTTTTCATTGAAGTTATAAAGAAACTATTTTGGGACAAGTTTCTATCCTCTAGTAGCAGACAGAATGATGGGGGTGATGTGCTCCTTATTCTTTTCCCATATGATTTTGGTTTCTTCTACTAATTCTTTATATTTAGACATATTTTCATCTTTTGTAGGTTATCCATACTTGGAATAATGACATCTATTAAGAATGATGTTCTCAAATTTTTATGGATTAAATTTATGCTGGGGGGTAATTGTGGGCAACAATGATCTCTGGTTAGGAGATAATCTATTTGTTAAATATCAAGAATATTTTAGTATCTGTGATAGTAGGATTTCTCAAATATTAGTTTTTGAAAGATAACTCCTGACATGTAATTCTAGCTTCTTAATCATGTCTTCCTAAGTATTCAATACTTAGCTAGGTATTCAGTACTATATTTTGCAGCAATATATTGCATAATTTTAACTTTCTTTGCAAAATATTTACTTATCAATAAATTAAGGATCCTTAAAGGATAATTTCTTTACAATTTTTGGTGGCAATGACTTTGTCCTGAGCTGACATTATAAACCACTCTGATTCTATAAATATATAGTACTGTTCCTTTGCTATGTGGATCTTTTAGTTATTAGAAGAACACTGAAAAAAATCAGCTGAAGAAGAAACAAAAATTCTTGAGGAGAAACACAGAGTGTTCTGAGGATTGAAGACAAAACTGTTTCTCAGACAAATGTGCTCAGTGGACCTATTTGAAAATAGAGCACTGATGGAGGTCAGGATGGCTGCAGGTCGTTGTGGACCATCAGCCCATTTACATATGACTCTTTTCAGAATTTCCATGTTAGAACTGAGAAATTATCAGTCAA
Source organism: Potorous gilbertii (assembly GCA_028658325.1). Taxonomy (NCBI): domain Eukaryota; kingdom Metazoa; phylum Chordata; class Mammalia; order Diprotodontia; family Potoroidae; genus Potorous; species Potorous gilbertii. Next base: position 18,216,821 of record CM053769.1, on the reverse strand, counting down.
GTAACTGCTTAGGGATAATGAGTTGATCACTAAAGGACTATTAGGGTCATACCTGTTAAAAAGGTGGATTTTTTTTTTTGTGAGTTTCATCACCATAGTGAAAAAGGAATCAGTAGGTCTAAGGAGGCCTTGATCTGAGGCACTGAATGTAAGAAAGATGATCAGATTAAGACAGGTAAAGGGAAGAAGCTGAGTAGGTGACAGCTGCTTTGAGAAGGCTAAATACAGACACTGACAGGCAAGCTTTGCAGCTCATGAGAAGAGATATCTGGAAGAAAGTGGTCTACCTTCTGGAATCTGACTGAAGCAAAGCAAAATCCTTTACCATTTGAAGATGTGTCTGGGTTTATTATTGCCGCCTACATCCTGAGACAGGAGAGATCTGCTGGTAGGGTTGTGGAGTGGGGTGTGTGTGTGTGTGTGTGTGTGTGTGTAGGCAGTTTGAAGAGGGTCATATTACCTTTGTTGACCTCTATATACAGACATACATATGTGTTTATATAGACACATATATAGACTATATATATATATGCATATATATATATATATATATATATATGTATATTCCTTTCCTTTCCTTTTTTTTTGCTAAAGGAATGTAACACTTCCACAGCACCCTATCAAGGGCAGCTGGGTACTAGAAGAGTTTGACCCAGCTTCTGTGGCTCAAAAGTAGCAGAGGAGTGACTTTGCCCAGTAGGAAATTTGTGAGCATCAGAAGGGGAAACAATGGAAGAAAGGCAGTTTCCCCCTGTTATATTGATACATCTGATATAGATTGTTCTCAAGGGACCAAAAGCCATCATCTAGAGTTGTGAGTTGCTCTGCACACATGAGTTTCCTTACTCATGTGCTTCTCTGCTAATACTTTTTAAGTGGTTACCAACTGTTTCCCACATGGAGTATGTATGTGATTCAGAGTTATATGGAGACTGATTATCTACCTCTGTCTCTCGGTCTCTGTCTCTGTCTGTCTCTCTATATATGTACATATGTGTGTGTGTATAAAATCGCCTTCTATTGAGTAAATGGCATGATCATTGCTTTTGTCTTCTTGTTTAATAAATATTTCATGATAATTTACAAATGCCCATGTATATGTGAATACATGTATATATATACAAACCTACAGAAATAAAATGAAAATTAAAAAAATAATATAATATATAATAAATAATACAATAAAAAAAGTAAAAATAAAGCTATTACAAATATATAAGACTAAGGAGGAATCACCAAGAGATAAATGGTCAAAGTATATGAACAAATTTCTTAAAATAACGTTTATGAGCTATTAATAACCACAAAGTAAAACTTTACACCCAGAAAATTGGCAAAGATAAATGGGGATGGTCAATGTTGGAGGGATTGGGGAAAGACAGATTCTGTATAGACAGAGACTCTGTGTGGACAATCAAAATATCCAACCACATATAATTTAAAAAGGCCAATGAAAAAAAATAAAGGCTCTAAATAATCCAGAATATTTATGGTGGTTGTGTGTGTGTGTGTGTGTGTGTGTGTGTGTGTGTATGTGTGTATGTATGTGTGTGTGTGTGTGTGTGTGTGCGTGCATGTGTGTGTGGTAGCCAAAGACTGAAAGCAAAGTAGGGATGAGGAAGAAACATTTTATAATAAACAGATGTAATGGAATATTGCTGTGGAGCAAGAAATGATGAATATAAATACAAGGAAAAATGGAAAACTTACATGGACTGATAAAAAGTAGATAAACAGAACTAGGAAAAAATGTGTACAATGACTACAATAATGTAAATTAAAAGAACAGCAATAAGACAATAGAAACTGAGTTTTAGAAAATGAAAATGACCAAGCTTGTCTCCAAGGAAGGGGCATGAGAAGATACATTTCAAACCTTCATTATATGTTGCAGCTGCCAGGTCCTGGGTGATGCTTATTGTGACTCCCTGATATTTGAATTGTTTCTTTCTGGGCACTTGCAGTACTTTTTTCCTTGACCTGATAGTTCTGAAGTTTGGCTATAATGTTCCTTGGGGTTTTCACTTTGGGATCTCTTTCCTGAGGTGATCCATAGATGCTTTCAGTACCTATTTTGCCCTCTGTTTTCAGGACATCAGGGCAGTTTTCCTGAACAACTTCTTAAAAGATGCTGTCCAGGTCCTTCTTTCAACTATGGTTTTTCAGATAGTACAATGATTCTAATGTTGTCTCTCCTGGATCTATTTCCCAGGTTAGTCATTTTCTCCATGATGTATTTTATATTTTCTTGTTTTTTTTATTCTTTTGAATTTGTTTGATTGATTCATGGTGTCTCAGAGAACCATTAAGTTCCACCTGCCCAATTTTAACTTTTAAGGAGTTGTTTTCCTGTATTAGCTACTTTTGTTGCTGTTGTGGGTTATTTTTTCTGCTAATCTTTTTTTTTTGGAGGGCTGGAGGATGGGTTCTTTCCTTTCAAATTTGGTCTCTGCTCCCAGGTTCATAAGGGCATTTTCTTAGGTTTCTTGGGCTAGTGGCTACAGAACCTGGCTGTTTGCCTGATACTATGCTGATATTGACCTGAAGCCGATGGAGAGCCCCTAGGTCTGGTGTTACACTGAGTATGTGGGATTGGTTAGTACTCCTAGAGGTTGTAGAGGTTGGGCAGCTTACCTGGTGCTGAGCTGGGGTCCTAGTGGTGGTGTATGGCATACATTAAAGCCCAGTGGCATGTTTTTACATTCTCGTAGGACTACAATAAAGCATGTGCTGGTTTGGCCTCTGGAAGTCATCTAATGGTGTGGAATGTCATCTGCTTGTTCCCAAAGTAATTCTGTAAAGTTACCATGTTTTAATCATGCATTTTGAGAATTTCTATTAATTCTTTTCCTTGTTTCTAATGAAGAAGCTCTGCTCTTTCCATTGTATTAGGGTTACAAGGTCTGTTTATTTTTAATATCATGTAAATTTTTGGTAGGCTCCTTTCCAAATCATTTATATTCCATTTAATATTTCCAAAAATATATGTTAAGATTATGTGGCTCTGTAGAATAGAATTCCATTGAATAGAATGTGATAAATATATATTAATTGGTTTTGTAGGTTTCCCCCATTATTCTTTTTGAAAATGAATTCCTTGTTATAAGGTATTGCTTTCTCTCTTTCTGTTGAGCTTTGATTTCAGGATGACAAAAGACTCTTGACAAATATGGATACAGCTTTCTCCTTGATAGCTTTGTGCTCAAAATGCCTTACCTGGAGTGGATCAAGGAATATGTTAATATCTCTTTATTTTTAAAATTGTTTTATTTTGCTAATTATGTCTCAGTGACGTAAAAATTTTTGATGATAATTTTTTTATGATTTAGAGTTCCAAATTCTCTCCATCGCTCTTGTCCCTCCCCCTTTGTTGAGAAGGCAAGCAATTTGAAGTTTATTATACATATGAAGTCATGCCAAACATATTTACATATTAACCATGTTGCAAAAGAAAACACAAAGAAATAAAACAAAAAATAAAGAATTTCTAAAAACTATGCTTCAATCTGCATTCAGAATTCATCATTTCCCTCTCTGAAGGTGGCTAGTAGTTGTGACCATGGGTCCTTTGGAATTGTCTGGAGTCATTCTCTTGATCAGAGAGGCTGTCTTTCGCAGTTGATACTATTGTTTTTCTAGCTCTATAAGGCATTTTTTGAAAATCAGATTACAATGATGCTAAGTAGATTAATTTGGGTAAAATTGTAATTTTTATTATGTTGGCTTGGAATAATTAATATTTTCCCAACTGTTTAGATCTGACTTTATTTGTGTGAAAAGTGTCTAGTAATTGTGTTCATAGAGTTCATGGATTTCTCTTGGCAAGTAGACCCCCAATTATTTTATATTGCTTACAGTTATTTTAAATTGATTTTCTCTTTCCATTTCTTGCTTCTGAAATTTATTGGTAAATTTATTGAAATACTGATGATTTATGTGGATTTATTTTGTATCCTGCAATTTTGCTGAAGTTGTTAATTATTTCAATTAATTTTTTAGTTGACCTCTAAGTATACCATCATACCAACTACAAAGAGTGACAGTTTTATTTCCTCATTGCCTATTCTAATTCCTTCAATTTCATTTTCTCTTCTTATTGTTAATTCTAGCATGTCTATACAATATTGAACAATAGTGTGATAATGGACATTATTGCTTTGCCTCTGATTTTACAGGGAAATTTATAGCTTATCTCCATTATAGATAATGCTTGCTGATGATTTTAGATCAATATTACTTATCATTTTAAGGTAAGTTATATGTATTCCTATGTTTTCTGGTGTTTTTAATGGGAAATGATGTTACATTTTGTCAAAGACCTTTTTTTTACATCTATTGATATTGTCATATCATTTCTGTTGACTTTGTTATTGATATGGTCAATTATGCTGATAATTTTCCTAATATTGAAGCAGCCCTGCATTTTTGATATAAACCCCACCTGGTTATGGTGCATGATCCTTGTGATATATTGTTTTAATAGCCAAGTTAATGCTTTATTTAAAAATTTTGCATCAATATTTATAAGGGAAATTGGTCTATAGTTTTCTTTTTCTGTTTTTACTCTTTCTGGTTTAGGTATCTGGTACTATATTTGTGTTGTGGAAGGAATTTTATAAGACTCCACCTATTTTCCAACTACTATCGTTTATATAGTACTGAAATTAATTTTTCTTTCAATGTTTGGTAGAATTCACTTGTGAATTTATCTGACCCTGGGGATTTTTTCTTAGGGAGTTCATTGATGGCTTGTTCAATGTCTTTTTCTGAGATTGGATTATTTAACTATTCTATTTCCTCTTCTGTTAACCTGGGCAATTCACAGTTTTGTAAATATTTATTCATACAATTTAGATTGTCAGATTTATTGCCATATAATTGGACAAAATAACTCCTAATAATTGTTTTAATTTCCTCTTCATTGGTGATGAATTTCCTTTCATTTTTGATACTGGCAATTTGTTTTTCTTATTTCTTTAAAAAATCTAATTAACCAATGGTTTTTATATTTTGTTGCTTTTCCCCATCCCATAAAATCAACTCCTGGTTTTATTCATTGGTTAAATGGTTTTCTTACTTTCAATTTTTATTAATCTCTACTACGATTTTCAAGGTTTCTAATTTGGTATTTAACTGGGGATTTAAATTTTTTCTAGTTTTTTTTTTTGTTTGTTGTTATATGCCCAATTCACTGATGTGCTTTTTCTTCATTTTATTGATATATTTAGAGGCATAAAATTTCCCCTAAGTATTGCTTTGGCTGTATCCCACAAATTTTTGAAGGTTGCCTAATTTTTGTCTGTTAAATGAAATTATTGATTATTTCTGTGATTTTATTTTTTACCCACTCATTCATTAGAATTAGATTTTTTTAGTTTCTAAATAATTGATTGATGCTTATGTGACTCTTTATTAATTTTTATTGCATTATTATCTGAAAATGGTGCATTTAATGTCCCTTCTTTTCAACATTTGTTTGTGAGGTTTTATGTCCTTCTGCATGGTCAGTTTTTGTGAAGGTCCTATGTAAAGTTGAGAAAAAAGAGCATTCATTCTATTCCTATTTGTTTGTTTTCCAGAGGTCTACCATATGTAACTTTTTAAAGATTTTACTCATCTCCTTGATTTCTTTCTTGTTTATATTATGGTTAGATTTATTTGACTCTGAGAAAGTTGAGATTTAGTTAACTGTATATTTTCTCAAGTAGTTTATCTAACTTTTAAAGAATTTGGATACTATGTCATTTGGTTTATATATAGGTATAGTGCTGATATTATTTCACTGTTCATGGTTCCATTTTATCAAGATGTAGTTCCTTATTTATCTCTTTTAATTAGGTCTATTTTTCCTTTTGTTTTGTCTGAGATCATGACTGATACCCCTGCCTTTTTTTTTTTTACTTCAGCTGGAGCATAACAGCTGATCAGCCCTTTATTTTAATCCTGTGTGCATCTATTTTCAAGTGTTTTTCTTTTTCCTTTTAATTTTAAATTTTTAAAATTAAGTTATTTTTAGTTTTCAACATTCACTTCCATAGATTTTGAGTTCCAAATTTTCTCCCCATCTCTCCCTCTTGGCCACCCCAAAAAATCATGCATTCTGATTACCCCTTCCCCCAATCTGCTCTTTCTTCTATCACAACTCTCCCTTCTTTCATCCCTTTCCCCTCTATTTTCTTGTAGGGCAAGATAGATTTCTATCCCTCATTACCTATATGTCTTATTTCCCAGTTGCATGTAAGAATAATTTTTAACATTCATTTTTAAAACTTTGAGTTCCAACTTTTCTCCATTCTTCCTTCCCCACCCATCCCCAGGGAGAAGGCATGCAATTCGATATAGGTTATACATATGCAGTCATGCAAAAACCCTTCCATAACAGTCATGATGTGAAAGGCTAACTATATTTTCCCTCCATCTTATCTTGTCCCCCCATTTATTCTATTCTCTTTTGACCCTATCCTTCCTCAAAAGTATTTACTTCTAATTATTCCCTCCTCTCATTTGCCCTCCCTTCTGTCATTCCCCCAACCCCAACTTATCCCCTTCCTCCCTACTATCCTATAGTGTAAGATAGATTTTCATACCAAATTGAGTGTGCATGTTATTCCCTCCTTAAGCCAAATCCAGTGAAAGTAAGGTTCACTTTCCCATCTCACCTCCCTCCTTTTTCCCTACACTATAAAAGCTTTTTCTTGACCCTTTTTCTTGAGTGATAATTTATCCAGTTCTATTTTTCCCTTTCTCCTCCCAATATATTTATGTATGACCACTTAATTTTATTTTTTAGATATCATCCCTTCCTATTCAATACACCCTGTGCCCTCTGTCTATATGTATATAATCCCTCCTATTACCCTAATACTGAGAAAAGTCTCAAGAGTTGCAAATAGTATCTTTCCATGTAGGAATAGTTCAACTTTAGTAAGTCCCTTATGATTTCCATTTCCTGTTTATCTTTTCATGCTTCTCTTGGTTCTTGTGTTTGACAGCAAAATTTTCTATTCATCTCTGATCTTTTCATCAAAAATGCTTGAAAGTTCTCCATTTCATTGGATGCCCCTGAAGTAGTACACTCAGTTTTGCTGAGTAGGTAAATTCTTGGTTTTAATTCTAGCTCCTTTGACTTCAAGAATATCATATTCCAAGCCCTGTGATCCCTTAATGCAGAAGCTGCTGGATCTTGTGTTATCCTGATTGTATTTCCACAATACTTGAACTGTTTTTAAAAATTATTTCATTTGTTTTCAGTGTTCTACAATCATTTCCATATATCTTAGATTTCTTTCCCTCCCTCCTCCTCTTTTCCCCCTACCTCTCCACTACCTCCCTGAGATAGTGTACTATTTTATGTAGGTTCTACACATATATTCTTATTAAATACATTTTCACCTTAGTCATGTTGCATAGGAGAATTAAAGTGAATGGGAGAAATTATAAAACAAAACAAAAGAAAATGGTCTGCTTCATTCTGCAATTGAATTCCATAGTTCTTTCTCTGGATGTGGAAGGCATTTTTGCCTTGAGACCACTGGGAATTTTTTAAGTCCTTGCACTGCAACGAAATACTAAGTCTACCAGAAAAATTCCTAGCACACTGTGGTTGTTGCTGTGTACAAAGTTCTCCTAGTCCTGCTCCTTTCACTCAGCATCAGTTTACATAAGTCTTTCCAAGTCTTCCTGTTCATCATTTCTTATAGCACAATAGTATTCTTTTACATTTATATACCACAATTTATTCAGCCATTCCCAATTGATTTCCAGTTTTTGGCCACCACAAAGAGTGCAGCTATAAATATTTTTGTACATGTGGGATCCTTTCCCATTTTTATGATATCTGGGGATACAGTCCTAGAAGCAGTATTGCTGGGTCAAAGGGTATGCACATTTTTGTAGCCCTTTCAGCACAGTTGAATTGTTTCTTTCTGGCTGCTTACGATATTTTCTCCATGATGTGGGAACTCTGGAATTTGACTACAATATTCCTAGGAGTTTTCTTTTGGAATCTCTTTTAGGTTGTGATTGGTAGATTCTTTCAATATCTATTTTACCCTCTGGTCTAGAATATCAGGGCAGTTTTCCTTGATAATTTCTTGAAAGATGATGTCTAGGCTCTTTTTTGACCATAATTTTTAAATTGTCTCTCCTGGATCTATTTTCCAGGTCATTTGTTTTTCCAATGAGATATTTCACATTGTCTGCTATTTTTAATTACTTTAGTCTTGTTTTATAATTTCTTGATTTTTCATAAAGTCATTAGCTTCCATCTGCTTCATTCTAATCTTTAAGGAATTATTTTCTTTGGTGAACTTTTGGATCTCCTTTTCCATCTGGCCAGATCTGCTTTTTAAGGCATTCATCTCCTCATTGACTTTTTGGATCTCTTTTGCAATTTGAGTTAGTCTATCTTTTATGGTGTTATTTTCTTCAGCATTTTAGGTCCCATTTAGCGAATAGTTGACTTTCTTTTCATGATTTTCTTGCATTACTCTAATTTCTCTTGTCAATTTTTCCTCTATTTCTCTTACTTGACTTTCAAAATTTTTTTTTTGAACACTTCCATGACCTGAGACCAATGAATATTTTTCTTGGAGGCTTTGTATGGAGGACCTTTGACTTTGTTATCTTTTTCTGTTTGTATATTTTGATCTTCCTTGTCACCAAAGTAAGATTCTATAGTCTGATTGTTTTTCCAATTTTAGCTCATTTTCACAATCTTTTTACTTTATTTTTGAACTCTTTGTCAAAGTAGTTCTCTGCTTCCAGTAGGGTTAGGGGGTTATACTGTCAGTCATTAAATCCCCTTAAAATCTGCTGGCCTAGAGCTCCAGAAATGGCCACTGTCTCTGCCCCTGCTATGACTGCCATAGGCTCCTCCACTCCCTCTACCTCCCTGGGGCTGAGGCCAGACCACTCTACTCTCTCACACAGGTCTAGCAGGTTTTTTTATTGACCTTCCAATTTGTCCTTGAAGTTTTGGGGTTGTGAAGTTTGGAAACTGCCACAGGTGCCAGAGATTCCACTTGCTTACCCCACTGACCCCGGTACTCCTCAGGTCCCATCTGTGCTGTGCTGGACCGTGTTCTGCTCCCAGTGTGACATGATAGACACTTGCCATCAACCTTCCAGGCTGTATTGGGCGGAGATTTGCTTCACTCAATCATTCTGTGGGTTCTGCTGCTCCAGAATTTGTTTAAAGTCATTTTTTAACAGGTACTTGTCTGGATTTGGGGGGAGATCTCTAGCTAGTCTCTGCTTCTACTCTGTCATCATGACTCCATTCCCCTCAAGTGTGTTTCTTTTAAACAACATATTGTTGGGTTCTGATTTCTAATGCATTTTGCTATAATTATGATTAATTAATATAATAATTAATTATAATTAATAACTATGCATTCATCTCCAATCTATTTTCTTCTTTTTATCTTTTCTCTCCCTTTTGCCTGTGCCTCATCTTAAGCCTTTTTTGCTTTAACCACTTTCCTCTTTTTATCTGCCCTCTTTTGTTTTTATCACCCTCCCTTTCTCTTATCCCCTCTTCCTCCTATTGCTTCTTGATTAAGATGAATTTCTGTTACCAGTTTTGTATGTGTTCATATTTCCTTTATTTTGAACCAATTTAGATGTGTAAGGTTGCCCCCCTCCACATTTCCCTTCTGTAAAAGTTCTTCCTTGCTCACTTTTTTTAAATGTAAAGCAATTTTCACCATTTCCCCTTTCCCTTTTCCTTTCTACTAGGTATGTCTCTTTCTCAACTTTGCCATTATGTTTATTATCTCAATATAACCAACTCACTTTTTTTAATGCAGAATCCTTCTGAGTTCCCTCATAAAGATAAGATCAACAGTTTAACATTATTGATTTCCTTATAAGTTCTCTATCATGTTTACTTTTTGTGTTTCTCTTGAGTCTTCAAATTGAAATTCAAGATTTATATTCAGGTCCTGTCTTTTCATCAGGAATGCTTGAAAATCCTCTATTTTATTAGATATCTATTTTTCCCTTGAAAGATGGTCAGTTTGGTTATATATTATTCTTGATTGTAATCCCAACTCTTTTACCTTTCAGGATATTATATTCCAAGTCATTTGCTCCTTTAATGTGGTAGTTGCTAGAGTTTGTGTGACCTGAATGGTTACACTTACTTGGTAATCTGGTCCTTCCCCAGGAAGGGACCCTGATATCTTTGAATTGAAATAAATACTTCTCAGAGTCCTTCCTCCTTTGGGACTAGAAAAGATGCTCTTACTCAAGGTTCCTGATCTCTTGGAGCTGAAAATATTGCTACCACTCAGGACTTCCTCTCTTTCCTTGAACTATAATCTAGAGGTAGGTATAGGCGATGGAGTTGCCAAACAGCTGCCCCTCAGGTCTCCCACTTCTTGATAAAAAAAAATACACCCTTTTTGCCTTTGAACTATGACCCAGAAGTTAGCATAGGCATTGTACTTGCCAAGTAGTATCTAGTCGTATGTCCAGTGCTAGCACAGGGGTGCCATAATGTCTCTCTTACCAGGTGTCAGGAACCCTTACTCTCTCTGGCTTGAGAGCTTCTGATGCTGCTGCTGCTTCTATCACCACCACCTAGTCCCACCACTGGTATTTCATCTACATGGCTTCCTGGTCAACCTCCTGCTCCCATGTTGCAGATCTCTCTGCCCTCCTATGGTATCTTAGGCTAGAAGAATGTCTTAATATGACTTTATTGTTGACTCTGCCACTCCATAATTTGATTTGATACATTCTTTTAACTTTGTTTGGAGGGGAATGTTGGGAGAGCTCAACTCTCTCTACTTCATTATCTTTGCTCCACTCCAACAAGTTCTTGTTAGTATCACTTTCAAAATATTTTTACAATATGACCCCAGATTTATGTTTGAAGACTCCAGTCCCGATATTTTCTTTTTGCTATGCATTATAATTTTACAGTGATCTAGTCCACACGACATATTTATCTCATTGGAGAAAGACTTCCTAATAAGGAAAAGCTTTTTATTTTTCAGTGGAGCCATTTTAAACTTGGAAGGCATATTTTATTCTATTTGAGAGAGCTGATAATGGGTCTAAGGCTAGGAAGAATCATAAGGAGATCAAACTATCTTCCCCAAAGATGCAATTTTTAATATACATTCTTCTTGACATTACAGTATTGGTGGTGGTTTTTAAATAGAGAATTTTTTCATCTGGACAGCACTTGCTTTAATGTTCTAATAGTGAGCTTCTTGAGGACATGGATTGTTTTCACTTTTCTTTCTCTCACCAGTGTTCAGTATAGTGCCTGACACATAATAAATGCTCAATGTTTGTTGACTGATTGGATCATGTATTTGCCAAAAATAATAATCCATGAATATAGAACTGAATCAGTTCTCTGTGAGCAGTATGAATGTTATTGTGCTTTCTGACAACTGGCCCAATAATCTCCAACATCAATTAAGAAGTTGTAAATTTGGGACTTTTTTGGTAAATTATATGTACTCCTCAGTCAATGTATCACTTTTTTGTATTTATTGTTTGTTTGTGTGTGTTTGTAAGCCCAAGAAATTAATACATTGGATGCAGCCAGGTGACTCAGTGAATAGAATGATGGAACTGGAGACAGGAAGACCAGAGTTCGAATCCAGACTCCAACATTTACTAGCTGTGTGATATTGGGCAAGTTACTTAACCTCTGTTTGCCTAAACTTGCTAGAGAGGGAAATGGAAACTTACTCTATTATCTTTGTCAAGAAAACTCCATATGTGATCATAAAGACAAAACTGAATAGCAAATGTGTGTGTGTGTGTTTGTGTGTGAGACAGAGAGAGACAGAGAGAAAGACAGAGAGACAGAGAGAATATGAATGCTTTGTATCAAGTAGATAAACGTGAAATTAGAGTAAGTCTGTACTTAGAGAGGTCACTGGTATTCTTTTCTTTTGGTAGTACATACGTGCTACTTTCCATTAAGAAATGTAGGATCAAGCTTGTGTTTGATAGGAAGCTGGTAAAGTGTTTTCCTAGTATACTAGTTCATGTGATGCTGGAAGCAATTGAACCAATAATTACAAATTTTATCTGGTCCTGTCATAATCTAGTTTTGCAGAAAACAGAACTTTTACCACCTCTCTTTGTTATATTGTTCATTTTATTAACAGTGTAAAACTTACTATTTCACATTTAATCCAACTTGCATTTTAATTGTATTGGACTTCTTTTGACCAAAGAGATGAATAGACAATTTCCATTTCCCCAGTCATTGAAGGTTGTCATACTCTGAGTTCTTTGCTTATCAGGCTTCTGTAGTAATTTTTTTATATTAAGTTTTTATTTTGTTATTTTAAAAATTAATTGCTGTCATTCATTTTTTGGATGGTGTTCAGATAAAAATGTGCAAAAGATGAATTGCTATCCTGCTTTATGTTTTACATAGTCAGTGTTCTTTGAGCCATTGTGTAGGAAGATAGAATGACTCCTTTTTTGCAATTGTATTAGAGGTTAAAATGTAAGTTTATCATATGTAGTATGGCTGAAAAAATGTTCTAGAGAACTCCAGGACAGTGACATGACAGGGATGATGTGTACCATGTCTTACTCCCACATTTTCATTTTTTACAATAAGTATGTTTTGGGATCTTTTCACTCATTATGCTTTGAGTATTTGGTATCATGATTGATAATTTTAAAATTAATTTTAATGATAATTTAAAATTTTTTTTTATTAAAATATTTTTTCAATGTTCCTTGATTACTGTTCTGATTTGACACATATAGATAACATTTCTATTTAAAATCATCCTCTTGTTGAAATATACTTTATTACTTTACTGAATTGTCAAAGTTATTTTGGAGTTTGTTTTTGTAGAAGGGATTCATTGTCTTCCAATTTATAAAACAAAGCAAGATCTAGCAGATAGTTCTAGACAGTTGATAATGTCTTTCTAAGTATCTGGTACTCACCAAATTTTTGCAGCCTACAAGTCTATGTTACACAGTTACTGCTACTTTATTGTACAATGTATATAAATGAATAAATTGGGGCTCTTTAAAAGAGAATCTAATTTTGGTAACAATTATTCTGATTCTGAATCATGATCACAAAATTTTCCATTTCCTTAAAAATCCGCATCACATGGATATGTGTTTGATGTTTCTTTGTTGACATATTACTGGTTTAGTTAATTTGGTCATTAAGCATCTTTTGATATTTTGATAGTCTTGGTAGCTCAGTCTGAAGATAAAAGTTTTTGGTTCCATATTAAAACATCCTACTGTTGTTAGCTTTTAATTTTATGTTGGGAAATGAGGATTGTTCAAAAAACACTTCTGTAGTTTTAAAAATCTGTTTATCATATATTCTGTTCAATTATTTTCTTGCTTTTTCAGTCAGTAAATAAGTAAACATTTGTTAAATGATTACTATGTGCCAGGCACAGTGTTAAGTACAAAGAAAGGCAAAAAAATAGCCCATACCCTCAAAAAGCTCACAATCTAATGAAAAAGAAGTGTTATTTTTAATAACTGTCTACACTTATTACTTGACCTTAGTTATATTTCATTAATATGCTATTTTATAGTTTATATCAAGTTTTCAAATTCAATACGTCAACTTCACAAGCCCATATATTCGCTGAAGACAGGAATTACTTTTTTTTTGTATCTCCAGCATCTGACATAGAGCTTCTCAATAAATATTTGCTGGATTTTATAGATTGGATTTTTATAGCAATCCAGTAAAATAGGCAGAGTAAGGTGGGGGGTGGGGAGATTATACTCTTTGCACTGATAAGGAAATGATATCTCAGAGAGGTTAAATAACTATCTGAAAATTACAAAGTTGGAGAGTTACTGTTCTATGAGAAGAACCTAAGTTTGGGGAGGTGTACCTTCCACTAATCTTTACCACCTTGACTCTATGTAGAGGTTCCAATGTGATGTTCTCATGAACATTTAAATTATACTAAACAAATATTTGGTCTTCATGTTGTGGAGCTATACGCTTCTTTGACATCTGGAGAAAATCTGACAGTGAAGACAATGGAATAAGGCAGATGGTCCCAATTTTCCTGTTCTTGGAGGCTGGTCAATTTCTATTCCCTACTCACTGGGCTTTGGGTCTTGAGGCTGGCGGAAGGCAAATTTCAGTTTGGAGACACTCTTGGTTTAGCCTCAATCCAAAAGACTGGGAGAGATTAGATCAATTCCAGTTATCTCTTAATTAGAGGGGCTCATTCCACCTTCTCTCAGGGTTGCTTTATTGATGTGGTCAGACTTTGATTTATCCCCCAAATTATGCCCTGTACCCTTGAGAGGAATGAGCCAAGGGCTTGGTCTGATCTCCAATGCAGGAGTGCAGAATGTGTTGGCTATTTTCCTCCCTCCATTTTGCAGTCTCAGTTGGTATAGACAGAACAAAGTAAAAAATGCCATGTTACAAACGGCATTGCAAAGTGACTCGTTTATGCCTGCTTTGAGACTCTTCTTGATTTCTAGTTTCTTAAGTTCAGGAAAGCTGGTCTAGGCATTTAGTTTAATTTATCTGCCTATGGCTTGGTAATGAGGAAATTAATCCAAAATTAATCCATGGAATCTCATAGTCTTGCTGTTCCAAGTATTTCCTAAACTTAAGGCAGTTATTATCCTGGTGAGTTAATTCATTAGAGATATTTGTGTCTGCTCACACCCAAATAATTTTCTCCACTGTACTCACAAAAGGGCATGGGGAGTAAAGGCGGTTGCAACATATTATCAGTGATGCATTTTGATAAAAAGGTGGTGTAAAATGAATCATTGAGAACTGGTAGCAGAAAGGGAGCTTATATTGGAGTGAAATGAGGTATAATCAATGAACAGCTCATGCGTTATTTTAGTGTCACATATTAAAAATAACAGAGGAAAGCCTATAGTACATGGGGTGGATCATAGGATCTTAGAGCCATAGATTTAGAATGGCTGGGACCTTAGAGGCCATTGAATCTAAGGGTCTCATTTTATACGTGAGAAAGCTAAGGTACAGAGGTAAAGTGTTTGGTCCCAGGTCACACAGCCAATTCGTATCTGGGGTAGGAGTAGAATGAAGATCATCTCGACTCGGAGTCCCGTGCTGACCACAGAGGCTTTGCAAAACTTCGAGAAGAGCTTTATAAGAAAATAAATGTAGAATGACTGCAGTTATTACCAGTGGTATGGAAAGAACCTTTGATTCATCTCAGAAGACTTGGGTTTTAGTCCTTGTAATGTCACGTGCTCTGTGGGACCTTGAACAAATAGCTTATCCCTCCTATTTGCCCTCCTCTCCTGATTTCTGTAAAGATATGTCATCCCATCTCCCCTTTTCCTTCTAGTGCCACCAGGCCTCAGTTTTCTCATCTGTAAAATGGGATGGTAGTATCTGACCTACCTACATTGGAATGGTAGAACAAGGATTTAATCAGTGGATGTGAAAGTGCCTTATCACCATAAAATATTAAAAAAAAATGTTACTACTATAATTGAACATTTATTCCTCTCTTTGGCCATAGTAACCCAAGAAACAAAAGGGAGAAGAGGTTCTTTACAAATATTATCTCCTTTGATCCTCACAGTAAACTTGGGAGATAAGATCTATTATTGACCTTATTTTATAGTTGAGGAAATTGAGGGAGATAGCAGTTACGTGTCTTGCCCAAAGTCACATAGCTAGTGAATTCTCAAGTTCATATTTGAATTCAAGTCTTCATTCCATCCAATTTAACTACTAAGGACTGTGTGGTCCCCTTTTACTTCTTAAGTTGTCATGAAGTTTCTAGATCCTGAATATTGGCTGTTGTTACTGTGATTATAGGATCATTTTTCAGTCACCAATGAGTTGACATATTGTTGAAGGAATGTAATCACAGTAATATTAACATTCCTGTTGTAAATGAAACCAGAAGGTATAAGGAAGTTTGAGCTAAAGTTAAAGATGGCTCATATCCTTGTAAAGGCAAATAAAAGAACTGATAAAGTTGGTTTTGTCATGCTTCCAAATACAATAAGAAGCATCATTTTTGTGGCATGTTTGGTCATCTTGTCTTGTAGAACTCAGGATGACCACAAGCACAAAGACCACCATGAAGATAATTGCAGCTTATCTACCAACATCTGTTGCATAAGATGAGGAAGTAGAAAAATTCTATGAAGTAGTGAAAAAGACCATTCATATTAAGTCAAAGTACAGTTTAATAGTGGTAATGTAAATGCAAAGATGAGAGTATGGAAGGATGGCAAAAATATGCCTCAGGGTTAAAGAACAAAAGGGGCCAAAGGCTTTAAGATCACATCAAAACTTCATGCGTATATACCAAAAATACTTCCAAGAAAAGAGTTGAAACACCCCAAACAAAATCAGAAAAAAATGAAGATTTCATTTTAACAGAAATTAATGACTAATCATTAGCCCATATTCTTCAGGAAGCCTTCCCTAATCCCTCTTAATTCCAGTACTTTCCCTCTTTTAATTATTTTTTATTTATCCCATATATAGATTACTTTGCATGCATTTGTTTGCATGGTATCTCCCTCATTAGATTGCAAGTTCCTTGAGGGTAGGGGCTTTTGTATTTTGTCTCTTTTTGCATCCTCAGTGCAAAACAGTGCCTGGCACATAGTAGGCATTTAGCAAATGTTTATTGAATGAACACGCATGAGAAGAAGATATTATGTATAATTAAAACAACTCCAACCTAAACTATTCAACCAAGTTATTAATGCCCTAAGATAGAAAAGGAATAAAGGAAGATACTTTGACATAAACTTTCACATTTTCCCAGATCCAGTGAACACTTAATTGACATAAAACAAATACTGCAAAGAGGATGCCAAAAGAACCTGAAAACCTTGTTGAGCAGTCAATTCGGATCTATGAAAGTGGATCTTGGATCCATTGCCAGGGCAGCACTAATTTAGAATATAAATTCATTTATAAAATATTCTGGAGGAGGATGGTAGAAGATAATCAGGAGTGTCACTTCATAAAGCAGAATGAATGAAGGGTAAAATAAGTTTGCAGAATGTTTGGTATGAGAAAATTACGGCAGATCATCTCAAGGACATGAAAAGATGAAAGTGGAAGATGGAAAACCAGTAAGGAAAACTGGAAAGTATATGTTAACAATTCTATAATAATCTAATTTCTTCATCAGTGGCACTGTAACCACATCAGCTGTAACCAGTATCATAGTTTCCATTGTGCTTATTAGGAAACAAATAGCACTAAGGAAAACAAAGATATGAAGAACAACTATATATAAGGAAGAAGTTACGTTAGAGGGGACACAAGTAAGAGGGCATTGAAAGATTGGTTTTCAAGAGATCTGAAAGAGTGGGAAGATATAGAACTAATAGATTAACTGAAAAAAAGGTGATCTATAATATATCCATATATCGATAATATATCCATAAATGTACCCATGTAATTATTTTCTCATTTCCCTCCAAATCTTTATGCCAATTATCTACATATGTATTGAGGGTATTCCAGGCAACAGATAAGACTTTTGTAAGTAATGCTCTGTATTAGACCACACATTTACAGTCACGTAATTGACTGATCACACTGTATTTATTGTTTTTGGCTACAAAAAGCATTTGGTTTGGTAATACTAATAATAGTTGACATTTACACAGCACTTGACACACATCATCTCATGAAAACCTTACAACAACCTTCTGAGACATATATGATAAATGTTATTACCCTGATTTTATAGCTTTGGATCCCAAAGATAGTAAGTTATGGAGCCCAAATTCAAATCTAGTCCTCCCTGCTCCCTACAAATTCAGTGCTCTTTCCAGTTTTCATACTGCTTTCTTCATTACTACCTCCAACCATTTATGGTGACAGGGTGAGACATTTTCAGACGTAAAACTGTATCTCAGGTTTCATTGTAAGTTCATCCATTGGCTGAATTTGCTGTGATGTTGGGCAGGCCACTTATTTGTGTCTGAATTTTACTATCATTAAGCATAAAATATCATAGAATGCTACATACTTCATAGGATTTAATAATGTAGTATCAACAAAGGTGAAAATGGAATAATGGTATAGTTTTGTTCAGTAGTTCAGTAGATCTGTTCTTAAATTTGATGAGTAAAGAGAGATTTAAATATGAATATGAATGACAGAACATGGGACAAGAGATTTTAAGAGGGCATAGTGAAGTAAAAGAAAGTTCAACCAACAGAATTAGAAGGGAACCTAGACTACAGGATTCATTTGTATGGACAACCTACAGAGTTTGCTTATCAGTATATATGTCTTGGACAGGCTTTGCAAGTGGACAATTAATTAGTCACAAAATGAGGGTAACAGACTGAGATCCTTTGGGAAATTCAAAATTATTTACAGGCCCAAAACTTCTCCCTTAAAGAAAGACCCCTATTTTTTAAGACTAATATTTTCCTGGTGGAGTGGCTGCATGACATTTTGAATAGATAGCAGATCTTGTAGTCAGAAGACTTGTATTTGGGTACTACCTCTGACACATATTGGCCATGTGGCCTTGGGCCAGTCTCTTAACCTCTTAGTGACCCAGGAAAATCCTTAAGACTCTAAATAGTGGAGTAGGCACTGATCATTTTTGGTAAAGGAAGTTTCCTGCTTGGGAGGATTACATGCCAGTAAAATCACGTCAGGTTCCTCCACCCTTATCCCCCTTCATACCTACCAAATCTCCTTTTCCTCCAAATCTCCAATTCTATATAGCTGTAAGTCGCAGAACATTATGGTATGAAAAACTGAAATTTAGTCACACAGAAGACCATAGAGAGAGGTGTGGTGGAAGGAGTAGTGTACAACATATTATAAACAAGGAATTACAAAGGAGAAGCTGAATATAGATATATCTACAAAAAGGGTATGAGTGAAAAAGAAGAACTAATTTAAGGAAAGAGATGGGGGTAACAGTTGTACAGAGATGGGCTCCAACAATGTCTTTCTGAAGTTAAGAAGAAGTGAAGAAGGCCTTCAGCATGCTGTGGCCAACACATGGATCACAGTGAAAATAGACTGGTATGGATGGGTGATCTCTATTATTGTAAAGAATAACTGTCACCCTGAATATATAAAAGGACTTGAGTGTTGTCTAATTTAACTGAAGAGGCTAATTGGTAAAGTAGAAATTACACTGAAGTTGAAATTAGGAGAAAGAGGGGAAAAAAATCTTTATTAAGTGTCTGCCATGTGCCAGGCATTGTGCTAAGTACTTTTACAGATATTGTTTCATTTGTTCTTTATGACAGACCTGTGAGGTAGGCGCTAGTGTTATCCCATCTTGTAACTGAAGAAACTAAGGTAGATATAGGTGAAGTTCTCAGTATCACATTGCTAGTAAGTGTGTGAGGCTGATTTCAAACTCAGGTCTTCCTGATTCCAGGCTCTGTTCTCTTTTCACTGCATGACCTAGAAATCTGAGAGAGCTGAACTCTGTCCTAGGTTTGTTATTAGCTTTATGTGTGACCATGAACAAATCACATCACTGCTAGGAGTTAGTGTGGGACATGTTGGTTTCTAAGATTCTTTCCTTCTCTGCTATTTGGGATTTTAAGATTTTATCTATTCAAGGACATTAAAAATCATCATTTTCAATTTCAACTGAACAAGATAGTCCTTTTATTCTTTCCTAATTGATTCCCTACCTCAGTCTCCTCAGAAAACTTTCCTTGTCTCAAATCTGTCCCTAATTCAGTTTCTTTCCCAAGTATCTGCTGAAGAAATTTTGTTGAATCACAGGTATGACCATCTTACTCTCCTACTCAGTAATGTTCAGTGGTTTCCTAGAGTTCCTCAGATAAATATAAACTTTATTTGGCCTTTAAAGTCTTTCACAACCTATTCCCAGCCCATCATTCTAGCCTAATCAGACATTACTCTCTTTCTCATACTCTGTGACCCAGCCAAGCTAACCCTCTCTCCCTCTCAGCACTCCATCACCTATCTCCATGTCTTTGCACTGGTTGTCTCCAATTCCTGGAATGCATTCCTCCTTACCTCTGTTTCACAGAATTCCTGTCTTGGTTCAAGCCACAGATTACACATCATCTTCTACATGAAGGTTTTTTTGGTTGTCTGCCAATTTCTAGTTCCCTCACAGTAAAACTACCTTGTATTTTATTATTATATATATGTATATATACTTATTATTGTAAATTGTTGTTTCTATGATTTTTTTTTGAGGCACTCATCCTTTAGGATTAGATTGTTTAGTTTTTAATTAATTTTTAATCTATGCTTCCACAACCATTTATAAAATGTAATTTTTGTTGAATTATGGTCTTAAAAGGTTGATTTTAATGTTTCTGTTTTCTTGAATTTGTGAGGATTTTATGCTTTAATACATGGTCAATTTTTGTTGTGATGTCATGTACAGCTTATAAAAAGGTATACCCTTTTCTATTTCTATTCAGTTTTTTTCCAGAGTTCTAGCACATTTAATTTTAAAAAAAACCTCTATTCATCTTTTTAATTTATTTCTTACTTATTTTATGGTTAGATTTATCTAGCTCTGAGAGGGAAAAATTGAGGGCCCCATTACTACAGTTTTACTGCTGTGCTCTGCTATTTTATTGCCTGTGTTTACTGCTATACTATATCATTTGGTTCATATTATGTTTAATTTTGGTATTAGTTCATTGTCTGTGGTGCCTTTTAACAAGATGTGGTTTCTCAACTTGTCTCTTTTTATTAGGTCTGTTTTTGATTTTGCTTTGCCTGATATCATGGTTGCTACCTCTGTCTTTTTATTACTTCAGCTGAAGCATAATATATTCTGCGGCAGAACTTATTTTAATTTGGTGCGTATCTCTGTTTCAGGCATATTTCTTGTAAGCAAAATATTGTTAGATTCTAGTTTCTAATCAATTCAGCTATCTTCTTCCATTTTATGAGTGAATTCATTGCATTCACATTCACAGTTGCAATTACTTGCTGTTCATTCTTCCCACCCTATTTTTCTGTTTATTCTTCTCTCTTTTTGTGCTGTCCATCCTCTAAAATCTGTTTTGTTTCTGACCACTGCCTTTCTTTATCTATCCTCCCTTTTATCACCTCTTGATTCTATCTTCTTCCCTTCCCACTTTCCTGTTAAATGAGATCAAATTTCTATACCCAATTGAGTGTGTATATGGATTTTCTCTTTCAAGGAATGTATATGAGTGAGATTCAAGCTTTCTCCCACCCATTTTACCTTCCATTATAAAACTTTTCCTTGTGTGCCTCTTTTTATGTTTGATAAATTCTTCCATTATTCTTCCCTCTTCCCCCTTGTCCCTTTGGATCTCTCTTTCTCACTCATTTTTTTTAGCTCATTTCAGTCATAGTTGACTTACTCTTATGCTCTCTATGTGGAGCCCTTCTATCTCTCCTAATAATGATGAAGATCTTAAGATCTTCTACATGGATCTTCTTCCCATATAGAAATGTAAACAATTTAGCCTAGTGAATCCCCTATGACTTTTTAAAAAATCATATTTATCTTTTTATGCTTCTCTTGAGTCCTGTATTTAAAAGTCAACTTTTCTATTCAGCTCTGGTCTTTTCACCAGAGATGCTTGAAAATTTTTGTCTCATTAAATATCCATTTCACCCCCAAAGGATTGTGCTCAGTTTTTCTGGGAAGGTTGTTGTTGGTTGTAATCCTAGTTCTTGTGCTTTCCAGAATATCATATTTTAAGTCCCCCTCTTGTTTTCTTGTAGAAGCTCCTAAATCCATGATATTTGAATGGTTTCTTGAAGCATGTTCTCTTTGATCTGGGAGCTCTGGAACTTGACACTAGCTCCTGTTTTTTCATAATAGCATTTCTTTCAGGTGGTGATAAGTGGATTATTTTATTTTCTATGATCCCTTGGTTCTATGATATTAGAGCGGTTTTCCATGATAATTTCTTGAAACATACTGTCTAGGTTCTTTTTTTGATTGTGACTTTCAGATAGCTCAGTAATTCTTAAAGTATCACTTCTTGATCTATTTTCTAGGTCAGTTGTTTTTTTCATTGAGATATTTCACATTTACTTGTATTTTTAAATTCTCTTCATCATGTTTATTGTTTTTTAATGTCTCATGAAGTCATTAGTTTTCACTTGTCCAATTCTAATTTTTAAGGAATTATTTTTTTTGTGAGCTTTTGTATCTCTTTCCCCATTTGGCCAACTCTTTTTTTGAAGAGTTATTTCATCAGCGAATTTTACTATTTTTACCATTTTGCCAATTCTTTTTTTAAGGTATTATTTTATGGTATTTTTAAGGTATTATTTTCATTAGCATGTTTTGGTTCTCTTTTACCAAGCTATTAACTGTCTTTTCACATTTTTCTTCCTTTGCTTGAATTTATTTTCCTAATTTTCCTCTAGCTCTTTTAATTGATTTTGAAAACTATTTTTAGTTCATCCAGGAATTCTTGTTGGAATTGTGTCTAATTCACATTTACTTTCCTTTGAGGCATTGTCTGTAGTTGTTTTGATAGCACTGTTTTCTTCTCAATTTGGTCTCGATCTTCCTTATCACTGTAGTAGCTTTTTCTGGTTAGGTTCTTTTTTCTGTTGTTTGTATATTTTTTCCAGTTTTAGGGCCTCTGATCCCTTGTGACCAAAAGTACTTCTTTCTGGCCTTGAACTGTGACCTAGAAGTGGGCCTATTTAATGGAGTTACCAAATAGCATCTGGTCCTACACCCAGTGCTAGAACAGGCATCCCCTGTAGTCTCTTTCTGACTAATTGTCTGATTATTTTAGACTCTTCTCTGGCTCAAAAGCTCCTAAAGCTACTACTGCTGTCCACCAAGTCCCACCACTGCATCCATGTGAGCTATTGACCAACCTCTCTATCTCTGCATCACAAATCTTTCCCTTCTGACCTCCTAAGTTGTCTTGGGCTGGAAGAATATCTTACCCTAAACTTTGATTGACTCTGCTGCTCCAGAATTTGATTTGATGTGTTATTTTAAAGTTGATTGGAGGAAAATGTTGGGAGAACTTGGCGGTAGTGCTTCCTCTACTTTGCTATCTTGGCTTTCTTTCATATTCTTTTTCAAATAATTCTATTGAACTGTATCAAATCCAGTTGATTGTAATCCAATCCACTACTCTAGGACAATAAGCATTTAATAGCTGTTTATTATGTACAAGATACCATGCTAGAGACTGGTGATATGGAGACAAAATGTAAAACTGTCCGTATTTTCAGAGAGGGTAGAGGAGAATATGCAATATTTAAAGCCTATAAGTATACACATGATAATTTGAGGAGGAAGCATTAAGAAATATAAGGATCAGGAAAGTTTAGACTTTAAGGAAGTCAGGGATTCTCAGAGAGAAGAAAGTCAATACTGGCTCCAAGGAAACTGCCTATACAAAGGCACAAAAGTAAACTAACTCAGCTGAGTTGTCCTTTAGTGTGTGATGGTGTCCTCTTAGCAGACTTATGCAGGTTTGAGTCCATTTTAATTCTTTAAATTTACTCTGTCCTTGGAAGCTGACATAGGGACCAAGGTTGTCAGATTTATTGTTTGGAAGCAGAAATAGGCATCACTTGGCATTCACAGTGTGAAGGATCAGACAAATTCAGATGATTATTTACTGAAAGAGTAAGATCACTGTCATTATTTTGCTTGGTACAGTGACAAAAGATCACCAGTTTTATTTGGAAAGATCTTTGTAGATCCTTTGTTCTGCAAAGCAATGACTTAAACTCATGTCAGGTAGAGGGCTCAGCTTGTTCCCTGTGGAACAAGGAGTTGATTAGGAGGGAGCAAATCTGTCCTTAGCAACTGCTGCACACACACAGCTGAAGGAAATGAATGTTGGGCCCAGCTAGTTTTTTTTTCCTATTGGCACAGTTCAGGACTTATACACATCTGAGAATCAGTCCAGTCCTGAGAGAAGTTTTCAAAGTAAAAAAAAAACCCCAAATTATCAAAATAGATTTTGAAAGGGGTCCAAGAAAAATTGCCTCTTCCCTATTACTACCACATGTGCCTTGGGGTTGTACCTTAACCTCTCCCCCATCCTCCAAATTGTAGTGTACTAGGGAAATATTTCCCTACTTCAAGAGGGCTCCTAATCATGTGTTTCATTTTGTGTCACTTGAAATCCAAATACCGCATGGAATGCTATCATCACCCACAACTTTCTTATTTTGTTACTAAGAGGTCTCATTTTAATTCAGCTCACCTGCAAAGCTTGACATGGTGGTGAGTTAAGGTTGTATTAGCTCTGTTAGAAAGTGTCTGCTATACTTTGTAATATTATGTTTTTTATCTGGATAATCACTTTGCCCTCATTTTTTCCCCAGGATACATGCTGAAAATAAAGCATATTACAAAATCCAATTGGTTTTCAATACATATTTGCAAGCAATGCATATATACCAAGACAGTGAGTGCAATTTAAAAAAAAAAAATGAACGCTTTAAAAAAAATATCTCATTTCTCCATAACCTCTCCCCAGTTCAGATAGAACCCTGCCTCATAACAAAGAAGCATAATAGGTCACATATGACAATGGATGCTTTATTCCACACCTATAGTCTGCCACCTGTCTGCAAAGAAGAGGATGTCAACAATGCCCCTAAGTGCTGGTCAGAGAACAAATTGAAGTGCATTTATAAGATTAAAGATCATAGATATAGGGTTGTAAGGGATCACCAAAAATCATCTAGTCCTGTCCCTTTATTTTACAGGTGAAAATCTGAAGCTCAGAAAAGTTATATGGCCTGCCCAGTTAGATTCCACTTTCTTTGACTGTAAATCCTGTATAATGTTGTCTCTACAAGGCAACTTGGCAATGTAGAAACTAAGGTGCTTTGTACAAAGTTTTTCATTAACAAATGAGGGATATAATTCTTAGTAAAGCATACACAAATGCCCTTTCTCCATGTCCCTCTTAAACTGGTTGGTTGATTGGTCTCCTAGGCTGCCTTATCTCTCTCCCTTCCTCCTCACATAAACAAATTGGAATATTCCAATTTTGTTCCTGTACCTCTGAAGATGTTGGTCATTTATATGGCCTTGGATGAGCTAGGCCTGTGGATAAATCATGAGGTGACTCTGTACCCTCAGATGCAGAATCATCTCCCTTTAAACTAAAACTAATATCGTCTTTGAGTCACTCAGTTGCTGAAGGACAAAGAGAAACTCAGAAATCCTGAGGACTGTTGATAACTTTGTATGACTATTTAAAATATTGTAACTATTTGTAAAGAATGACTCAGAGCTTGACCCAATAGATAATTTTGGCTCAATTATTTTGAAGACTCTTTTTTTAAATGGCAGCATTTTCCAGTAATGTCATATGACTGAAAAATCAAAGAACAATACAGTCTTTATGAGACTGAAATGACAAGTTACTCAAAAGACAATTGATAGAATCATGGTGATAAATAAGCTATGGTATATTACCAACCCAGCATCTCATGGAGAAATTTGAATAAATATATAATAAAAGGATGTGGGACCAGAAAAGGATGTGGGATGGTCCTGAAATGAGCATAAGATACAACAGATGAATAGCCTATGAGTTTCCCTGGTAAAACCTAGAGAAAGGCTCCTAGATGATTTGATAGATACCTTGTGTAGGATTTATGGGAGGATATGAATAAGAAAACATTGGTTTAGAAGTTGTGGGCAGGTTGTGAGCTGTACCATTGGTGGGAGTATGGATATTGATGAAATTACAGATTCACTAAAATTGTGAAGCAATGCTGGAAAATAAATTTCTTTAGTACTTAAAATGTCTATAGTTATATGTACATTCATATAAA
The DNA here is from genome assembly GCA_028658325.1 of Potorous gilbertii. NCBI lineage: Eukaryota > Metazoa > Chordata > Mammalia > Diprotodontia > Potoroidae > Potorous > Potorous gilbertii. Next base: position 18,191,071 of record CM053769.1, on the reverse strand, counting down.
ATTCATAACTATGAATGCTCAATGCAATAAATTTTATATTCTCTGTAGTATATGAGCCTTATAGAACAAACTGAATATTCATCTGCTAAAGTGGAATTGTTTTTCCATCAATCACGTAGCGCAGACATGGATATTCTTTTCCGTGACACTGATCATAACCCATCCATGCTTGCCTGTCAGGTGAGTTTCTAGTCCACATCCCACCATAAGTTTGCCACGTGTAATGGCAGTTGTGGAGTTCATGGCATAGTGTAACATATGATGGGTGGGTGCTGTGATGGGAATTGCTATTCTCATGTATGAAATACAGTATATCACTACATGAGGCATGTTGATACCCACTACCCTCTAGGTTGACTCACTCATTTCAGCGGGTCTTCACCAAGGCAGATTTAGATTCCCAGAAACAGACCATCAGCTCACAGTTACACTCAAACTCTATCATTGCTCTAGAGCCAAATATATTTAGGGGAAATATGCTCTCCTACTCATTGCTTTAGCTTTGGAGCCTCTACCCCATGCAACCAGCCACTCACAATAATTACCATTTTAGAACTTAATTGTAAATATTTACTGAGCAGTAAGGCAAAAAAAATAATAAAATCATAGATACCAATATATTAAAGTTACTGCATAAATAATAAAATACATCAGAATACATATAGAAGTACTCTCTCTCCAATGCACTTAGTATCTGTAGGGAGGAGTGGACAGGGAAGCACACAAAAGAGAAAAATTCGTGTGCTTAATGTGATTAAAAATTTTGAACTACAGGTTTTGATGTCATATATTTGGCAACATTTACATTACACAAAACTGATTCTCTGCCCACTCACTGCTTGAGTGTTGCTCCTCACCACACTTCAGATGGACATATCCTTGTTTTTTTTCTACTGAATGATAGTATTACAATCTAGTTCAATTTACAATCACTTTTAAAAAGTGTATTTAGAAAATATTGTATCTTAATGTGAGCAGCCATTTTCTTTAATACTACTGTATTTAAAAATTGGGCAATCATATCACTCTCCTTTTTTCAGACTGCATGCCAAAAATATAGCACATTACACATTTGAATTTGTTTTCAACATACATTGCAAGCAATAGACCTATACCAACACAGTGACTTCAATAAAAAAAATGCTTTGTTAGTGCCTGTTTTTTTGTATCACTTTCAGTTCCAAATAACCTCGCCTTGTCCAGACAGAGTCCTCTCTCATAATAAAGTTGTTAGATGAAATAGAACAACTTATTTGGTATATATGGCAATGTGTACCATCTTTAGCACCTATAGTTCACCAGCTTTCTGCTAGGAGGATGATAAATTTCAATCCCTGTAGCTAAGATTAGTTTTAGGTACTTTAATAGTGACCCAAAGTGATTATCAGGCAATAGAGAACTGAATTGCATCTAGGATCAAAGGAGTATTGATCTAGAGCTCATAACTGCCCAAGGTTGCTGTAAGGATCAAATGAGATAATATTTATAAAATGCTTAGCATAGTGCCTAGTACCTAGTAGGTGCTTAATAACAGCTTGCATTTCTCCTCTCCCTTTAAGCCAGACAAGAGCAAAGCTCATCCAGCTGGTGATCTCTCTGCCACACAAATCAGTCCAGGAAGTTATTCATTAACTCAAATAACTCATTATTCAATCAGATCAGAGATCCAAGCAACATAACTTAAGTTGACTTTTTTGATTGTGACAAAGCTAGCCAACAAATTACGATGCAAATCAGCTGCAAAGTCCTCTCAGCTTTTAATTCTAAACCAGAGTTAGCAGTGAAGAGCAAAAGGTTTTTATAAGAAGTTTTGCATTTTTCCAAATTTTGGTGATGCTTAAGATTGATAGCCACTGAAACCAGTGGCCAAGGAAATGGCTAAACAAGAATCCTTTAGCTGAAGACTTCTGTCAGTTGCCAGCATCTAACTGTCACAGCTCCAACAGAGCTGTTTGTCCTCTCCCCAAGTGGTGCCATCAATTTAACTCCTCAGATTTAGGGGGCAAATTCTTTCAGATTCCTCTACCAAGTGTTTCTATCCACACCACCATCTTAAATGAGAACTTCTTATTCTCAGTGAATTACTGACCACTTAAAAATCATGTCATCAAATTTCTCTTATCAAATGATTCATTTCAAATCATACCCTTGTCATCAAATGTTCATATGATTTCTCATTTTCAAAGTTTTATTGTTTGTAGTTTTATCCTTAGTCATAAAAGCATTATAGACATGAGTCTGAGGTATCATGAGCCCATAGTCCCACAGCTCTAAACTTTTCAGCTCTTCCTCTCCTTCTTTAATGTCTCTGAAACTGTCTTTATACTATCATTTCTACAATTATTAGTAAATAAAAGATTTTTTCTTTGTCCCTTTAAAGTATCAAACTCTTACCCCAGAAATGAAGTATCATTCTACATTGTTCACAAGATGATTTGAGCTTATACTTACAATATAGTTCATTTTCTGTACAAAACTGCTCAAATCCCGTGCAAAAAATGTTTTTTTGATATATGTATATTCTCAGTTTGTATTAAAAGCAACTACCTTCTCTTTTTGGTGTCAAAATGTTCATCCATTGCAGTAGCAATATTTTAATATGACAGTTGATATATATTTTTCCTTTATACAAATTTTTTTTTTGTCTCAACACTAAGGTATTCCATTTTTTCTTTTTTTTTTTAAATAAATTTATTTAACTTTTTACATTCATTTTCACAAGATTTTGGGTTCCAAAATTTTCTCCCCATTTGTCTCCTCCCCCCTCCCCGATACACTGGACATTCTAATTACCCATATCACCAATCTGCCC
>CM053769.1:18171446-18187759 GCA_028658325.1 Potorous gilbertii | reverse complement strand
TTTTCAAAATCCTTTTTGAGCTCCTCCATGGCCTGAGCCCATGGGGTATCTATTTTAGATATTTGGGATACAGAGGCTTTGACTCCCATGTGTCTACCTGATGGCAAGCAGACCTCTTCGTTGTCAGAGACGAATGGCGGAATTATCTTCTCAAGAAAATAGCCATCTATGGTCTTAATTTTTTTCCCTTTTCTGGGCATTTTCCCAGCCAGTTACTTGACTTTTGAGAGTCCTCTCCACCCCCTGGCCTAGATCCGCCCTAGTGCTTGGGGTCTAAGATTCAAATGCTGCTCCCCAGCCTCAGGGCTTTTGGCGGCAGGCCTGACTGCTCTTCAATGGGAGCTTATCTGCTGGTTCTTAAGTGGGGGCAGGGCTGCCTCCCAGGCTCAGTTCCCTCAGGGGGTTTATACAGAGAACTTCTGTACCAGAGCTGGGGTCAAGCTCCAGCCTGCTCTGCACGTAGCTGCCTCTGCCACGGCCACAGCCTCCCGAAGGGGTCCGAGTCCCGGAGATACCCGGCTCCCCTCTCAGCCCGTCTCTATCCCTGACCTGTGCGTCTGTGGGTGGAGAGACCTTCGTAGCTTCAGGGTCCTTCAGGTCCCTGAAGCCTGCTTGGGTCTGCTTCTCCTCTCAGTGCCGCGTGGCCGGGGCGGGGGAGGGGAGCGCTCCGCAGGGCAGGACTCCGCTCCCGTGTCCAGGGTACCTTTGCGGTCGGTTCTTCAGGGCTCTCTGCACCGGAAATCTCCTTCACTGTGATTCTGCGCGGCTTCCACTGTTCCAGAATTTGTCAGGAGTTCTTTTTACAGGAAATCTATGGGCTGTGGGTTCGGACCTAGCATAGGTGAGTCTTTCTACTCCGCCATCTTGACTCCGCCCCCCCCCCCCCATTTTTTCTTAAAGGAATAGTAAATACTGAACACTCAACACATTGGAGGGCTTCTGAAAATTGTAAGAAGAACAATGGAGTACTTGAGATGCTTAGTGCTCACCATTTATTCTCACCACATATGACCCAGTACACTGCTTGTTCAACCAGCACACAGCTGATTCAGACTAATAAGTTCTATAGGTGCAGCTGGCAGCTGTATCAGGAAAGGAGATGACAGTTGTTGCTGGGGAAGGCTGTGTCCTTGAGCTGGGGAGAAACTGCATGGGATAGTATTTTGATACTAGGGAGAAATGTGATTTTTTAAAGAGAAATGTGATATTAGAATTGGGGCCCAAGGTAATGTATCCAAGCTCCCTATCACTATTCATGACAGAAAGGTAATGGATTTAGAATGCAGAATGAGATCTATATATGTACATACAAATTTACACACATATGTTATCTATCTATCCTCATATATTTGAATATAGCCCTTGAGGGAATATATTTTGCTTGATTATGAAAAAACATATTTGTAACAAGATATTTGGTTTTCTTTTTCTTTTCTAATGAGAGGTGGGTAGAAAGAAGAAAAATAGATTTCTATATAAAATGTAGATAAGTTGGGGGGGTGCGATAGATGTAAAATTTTGCATATACTTTCAGATGAGGTCACTATCAGTTTTACTTAATTGTTTTCTTTTCCTACAAAAGACCTCTCATAGAGTTGGATAATGTATAAATGTTTGTAATATAAAAACAAAATTTATCAATAAAACTTAAAAATGACAGTAAAGTTTTGAACCCAGGCGACTGGAAGGTTACTGGCACCCTTGATAATAGTAAGGAAATTTAGAAAAGAGGAGCGTCTGGGGAAAGATAATAAATTCTGCTTGGTACATATTCAGTTTGAGACATCTATGAAACATCAAGTCTGAAATTTCCGAGAGAGAGGAGGTGATACAGTGCTAGAGATATAGACATAAAAATAGTAATTGAACCCATGAAAAGTGATGAAATCCCCAAGTGAGATGACGTGGAAGTTGAGCCCAGGTACTCTAACTCCACATCTCATAGTTTTTCTATTGTACAATACTGCCTCCATCATCTAGTTCACTCTCTATCCCAAGCATTGGGGAAATTACTTCAATTACAACCCAGGCAAATGATGCTTCAGTCTCCACTTAAAGGTCTTCAAAAAGGAGGGGGAATTCTGGATAGTGATAATCTTTGGAATATTTGTTTTTACATTGAATTGAAATCTGCCTTTCTGTTTCTTTGACAGTTACAACTTTTCTTGTCTTTTGGATCAATCAAAACAAGACTATTCCCTTTCATCAATAGAATGTCAACTCCCTGAGATGAAGGCTACTCTCATCTTTATATCATAGATCCCTTATAAAATTGATTGAATTGAATCCTAAAGACCTAAAGGTCTTTAGAGAAAGACAATGATCTTGTCCCCACTCACTAAGTTCTCTTAATAGACCCTAAATAAAGTTCCCAATGCCTTCCTGGGTCTTGTCTTCCTCCAGATACAATCCAATTTGAGTATTTGTTCATATAACACAGTAGCCAGAAAGCTCCATTGCCACTTGCATGCCATCAAACAAAGCAAACACAGAGAAAGAGCCACAGATTGGCACAAAATGAATGGAAGGCCTAACCACTGCACCACCCTCCTAGTCCTGCCCACTCTTGGAAGGATTGTGCCCAATTGTTTGTAACTCTGCCACTAGTGCAACGAGAATTTTGCTTTGCTTGCTTGTGTAAATAGAGTTTCAAGGGAGTGAATTCCTGGAATTATTCGACCTCATTTATTGTCAGCTACATAATAGTAACTGGACATTTGGCTTACATACTTGAGAGGCTTATCCTGTCCTATAATGGTGATTCTTTCCCTATTATTTGCAGTATTACACTTGTAGAGATGAGTGGGGAAGAGTCAAAGCCAGTGGATGTAGTCATTACCGTGATCAGACAACAGGGCAAGGCACCAGTGTATGATGTCTATCATGCTGAGCTCCTTAATGGGTGTAATTTAGTTAGTCCTGCAGTAAGAATTCTTTAGGTCATTTGCACTGGAAGGAAAAGCTAATTTAACAAGGTTGTCACCTTCTCTAAAGTGTATTCAATGGCTTGAGAGCCTGAGAAATTCGAATAAAGGGGAGGATCATTGCTTAAAGCATTCTCTTTCTTCTCCTTCTTTTCTTTCTCCTCATTCAACCAGGAATGTCAGAAAAATATGTCCAAGGACTGGAGAGAGATAAAGAGAGAGAGGCTACATTCCCCACCCCCTTGCTTTTTTATTTCTTTTCCCCCTCTTTGAAAACTAAATGTGAAGGCAATGCAGCTTGTGTGGAGTGGGTGAGGTGCTCGCATCTCTGGGTGACATTACTGAGGGGGATAGGGGCCAGAGGTGCCCAGGTAGGGCTGTCAATCTGAGGTAACATCAAGGGCTCTTACGAAAACAAAAGGGAAGAAAATGGATGTTTAATCAATAAAGCTGCTCTCTGCTTAACCTTTTGTTTTTTAACCAAGTTTCATCCAGCTCAGAAATGGAGTCTGATATTTAACATATAAAAGGAACTTCAGGAGGTGAAACCTTTGAGGGCACCCTGAGATAGCAGAAATGGAGCTCAGAGCAGGGAAGAAGAGGGGGAGAGGGATGATGGGAGAGGATATCAAATGAATAGTTCAATGCTGGGTGCTATTAGGAGCCAAGGCTGAAGAGCCCTCTAGGAAGTGAGCTGAGAACAAACATAGTGTTAGACTGGGAGGGAGACAGGCTGATGGTTCCTTCTGAGCACTGAACTCACTTAACCTTTTCTTACTTCTAGAAATGAAACTGGGATATAATTCAAGAGAAAAAAAAACCATGACCTGATTTGCATTAAATAGATGCAGGTAACACATACTGTAATCCTAAAGATTTATCTATAGTCAATTCTTTGGTTTTAACTCTTAAGGAAGCATTGGTGTGGATAATCAAGATGGTGGCTATAACAACGAAGTTTTTATTGGAAAGCTGTTGGACCATAGATACTAACATCACAAGTTGGGAAGCGAAGAAAATTATTCAGTGAAATTCTTTGGTAAATTATAAGGAGGATGGCTAAGCCATATTCAGATGTGCTTGTCTTTTTACGATATTGCTAAAAGATAAGAGACTTAAAGTCAGAAAACCTGGTAGGTTTAAAGCTCAGTTCTATCATTGATGCCTATGTGATTTAGGTCAAATCACTTGCCTTTGTTTAAAGAAGTTTAAATTTTTATTTTCAGTTCCAAGTTCTCTCTCTTCTTCTAGCCTCTCCCCCACTCAATGAGAAGGCAAGAAATATGCTGCCCATTATGCATACGGAGTCCTGCAAAACATTACTGCATTAATCATGTACTTAGCTTCTTGGAAGCATGGTTTTCTCACATATAGAAAGCTTGCACTATCTACTTCACGCGATGTTGTGTGTCTCAACTGAGATCAAGTGTATAGAGTGCTTCATAAATGTGTTATTAATATAAATCATCATGACCGTGATTCTTCTTATAGTGTCAGAGTACAGAACTTGAGGATGGTCTCAATCAATTAATCAAGGAACAAGCACCAACTATGGGCCAGGATTGTGCTAAACACAGGGGATACAAGACTGAAAATGGAACAAGGTGCTTTCATTCCTTTGGGAGGGACAACATATATATGCTTAAGTATAGCATCCACTCTAGGGCTGCATCCTCAACTCTTGTCCATTCCTGTGAAGGTTAAGTCCCCAGAGGACAGCTGACTAATTCTTTCTTTAATGTTTTCATGGCAATCCCAAAAGGTTTGGGATTCTAGTACTGTTTCTCATGAGCCTTCATTGGTGTGCTCCCTATTGATGATTATCCAGACTTTATTAGACTTTAGAAAGGTTATTTACTAAAAAAAAGTATAGCAAGGATAGAAGTTATTAAAAAAAGATCACCAAATAAAGGGCAAACTCTTTCCTTGCATACACAAATCCCAGGGGAGAGTAGTCTTAAGACCAAAGCGTAAAAGTAGTGAGAAACTTCCCTAGGGAATACAAGGGACATTTGGACGTGTTTGAGCGTGCAGTTTGTGACCATGGAATAGATCAAAGCTCACTGGTCACCCATGGACTGACCTGGTGATGACAGCCAAAATGAGAGCAAGCATGTATTAAGCCCTTGCTGTATGCAGAACACTATCCTAGTGAGGTACTGGAAGAGAGAGAAAGATGAATGTGGCACAAACACGTTAGGAGTTAATTGTCTAACAGGAAAGAATACCCAGGCACAAATCACTGTGCTTCTAGGGAGAATGTGATCTCTTTCTAAGGAGAGGATGAGGGAGAGATCCCAGAAAGTCAGGAAAAGATCCCTTTACCTGGAAAGGATCAGAGAAGGCTACTTGGAAAAAGAGAGGTCCTGAATTGGACCTTGAATCAATGATCCCTATACTCAAGCAGAAATGTTTTTTTAATTTAAAAAGCAGAAGTCAACCTTCCCTTTCACCAAGAAGCCTATGTCATGGTTTCATCCTCTTTCTTTCCCTTCTCAGATAGATGTCTGGCTCCCTGTGAGCTCTGATTTACCACAAATGCCCATTTTTGCCATTAGTAATTTGTCCTGCAGCACTGATAGTCTCTGTTCAGAGAACATTCTGCCTGGATTGTTTATGGGTTGATATCTTCCATAACTTTTATCTGTGACCTTGTGTTCCTAGATTTAGTGAGAAACAACTGATTAATGTCAATTTGGTCTTCTCCTTTAAGAACCTTAATAGAAAGCATTCTTATATCCCTTATATCCATCCCCCACAGCACACTTCTCAGATCAAGAAAAAAAGGGCAAGTTCAAACAGTATCACCTCTATATTTTTAAATCCACATACCAATAATGTTTTGTTATTTGGCATTAATGACTGTCCCAGGCCACCGCAGCAGCTTCTAGAGGGACCTAGAGATTTCCAGAAGAGAAACAGTCTATACATTTTACCTAATATGAAGGAAAGTACTTAACTTGAGACATTAAAGTGTTAAAAGGAGGCAGAGAATGGAAGAATGGGCAGATGTACATAAGGATACCAGTTACCTAAGAGACAAAGAAACAATTGAATCTAAAGAGGGATAGGGCGTATCTGTGACTTAGTCAGTGAGAAGATCTGGACCCTCTGAGAGATAAATCTAGGAAATTAAATCTAGGGAAGGAGGAGGAAGGGGGACGAATGACCATGTGATGAGCATCCCTCTGGATCCCAGACCAAGGTTATAAGAAACTTTCATAATTCCTTCTGATTTGGTATAGGCACATATGGAGTGTTTTCTTTTTTTATATATAATAGAATTAATCTGAGATTTAGAAGAAGGCCAAGTATTTTAAAGAGAGGAATGAGGTTTCACTAGTGTATATCTGATTAATTTCCTGTCTGTGATGTCATAAGCAAATAAGTATCAATTAGCTAGGAAGGTAAAAGTTTGTAGAAAAGAGTGAATGAACAAATGAATGAATAGAAGAAAGAAAAGACAAAGGAAAAATATTCAAGAGTTTACTGTGTGCCAAAGACTGATACACATTAGATACACAAATAGAAAACAATAATACTGGTCTCCAGGAACTCATAATCCAATAGTGGGAGAAATACATAGGGGAGGATTCAAACACAGGGTGAAAGGGAAGGCTGGGGGGTACTTAGGTGATGGGAGAGGGCAGACTGAAGTCTAAGGATTGGCACTAGGGAAGATCAGAGGGTCCAGAGTTCCTTAGGGATCATGAACAGGACAAAGGGCAAGGCACAGTGATCCTCTCTCAGAGAAGGGGCAGGCAGGGGTAACAGGCTCTGAAAGGACTCATTTAAAGCACAGGAGATCTGTTGCAAAAAACTCTAGAGCATGGGTTTTTCAGATTACAGAGTACAATGAATTCTAATTACCTTTAGTTGTTGCAAAGCGCCCTTGCCTCCCTCCACCCCAGAGGTTTATAAGAATCTGAGGATCCTCTCCTTAGGACAAGCCACTGGGGGCAAGTCCATAATAAGTTTTTTCAGTCTGACTTCAAACATGGTGTTGAAATCCTGAAATGGATAACTAAGTCTAGAGTACATGCGTTACTATTCTTTATGCGTTTGCCCTCTCCATCCCCATTTTGCCCCAGGTTCCTTTCCTTAATGAATCTCAGCTTCATACAGTAGCTTCAAGGTACCATTTTACTTTCTGGGAATAAGGGGAACCAGGGGAATCTGGGTTTAATGACCTTGCCTCTGTCACCTTAATCACATCTTCTACTCTTTCTTCAATCTCTCTCCTCATTCTGGGGCTTCAGCTGAAATCATTCCTCAAGGATCCTTTACCTATTCATAGAGTTTGTCCCTATTTCATTTTGAAGTTCTGTTAGACCCCAAAGGTAACCTTGTTTTCAGGTCCTTCCTTGGCATCATTTATTTATTCTGTGAACTGGGCCCTGACTCAGTTAGAAGTCCCCAAATGGCAGGCAGAAGTGTGAAAATTGGCTTGATGATGGGGCTTAGGCTCAATAGAGTTTATTCTATGAAATGAAATTTGCTAAACTCTCTCTCCACTTGCATGTACCTATGTGTGCTGAGGAGCCATTAGCCAAAGGTTTATTTATATTGTCTTTCTATGGTCAGGTAACACCTCCCTGGCCCAGGAATCACTTTTGTAGGGAAAGAGATTTTCTGGCTATAAGTTAGTATGGAACTTTGCTTAGTTTGTCTTTGAACACAGGATGCCACAACTTTGTAATCACCATTGACCTATCCCTGGATTTGACTCTTAAGAAGATCATTTCATTAGGGATCTTGTTTTCATCTGAGTTTATCTCTTTTTTCCTGTCGTGATAATGGAATCTGATCTGTGAACTTTTGATTTAGTTCAAGTGAGAAGCATTTATTTAGCAACTACTATTTATTTAGCTACTAGTAACTAGCTCTAGTACCAAGAGTGCCCGGTACTAGTTGTTGGGGGATACAAAGACAAATATGGAGCTGTCCATGTGCTCAACAAGCTCAGGTTCCTTTTTTGGGAAACAAGATGGATACTACAAAGTCAATGTTAAACTGTCTAAAAAAGTAAATGGAAAGTAATATCAGAGAGATGGAAGAACAGTGATAACCATGGTGATCTAGAAAGACCTCATGTAAATGGTGGCACTTAAACTGAGTCTTGAAGGCAGCTAGGGAATCTGGGAGAAGGAGTGAAAGGGGCAAAGTATGCTAGGCATTGAAGGCATTGATTTTAAAAAGGCAAAGAGATGAAATATGAAATATATAGCAAGTAGTCTAATTTGGCTGTGAAGATATATGTGCAGGACAGTATCGTAAGACTGATCTAGAATAAAACTGAACTTTTCTGAATGAGCAGTAATAAAATTTTAAACATATGCTCCCAAAATATCTATTTTTACTAATTTAAAATTGCATACCTATGCGACTATACTAATAATTATGTACATTGCAAAATTTATACCCAGATAAAAATTAAAAAGGATGTGATAGTGATAAAATGACACTTTATTCTAGAGTCAATAGGGAACCACTGTGGTTTATTGAATGGGATGGGGTGGGGGGATGACAGTCAGATTTGCACTTTAGGAAAGTCACTTTGTTAGTTTTATGAGTGATGGATTGGAGAGAGAAGAGACTTGCAAAAGGGAGATCCATTAGGAAGCTATTGCAATAGCCTAGGTAAGAGCTGCTGAGGGCTTTTGTGAAAGTTTTAGCTATGTGGGGAAAGAAAAGAGAATGTATCTAAGTTAAGGAGATAGATTTTTTTCAACTGATTAGACATGTTCATCAGTCAATCAGTGTTTTATTAAATGCTTAGCATGTGCCAGGTACTGGACTATGTCTTGGAGATACAAAGAAGGGTACAAAATCCCAGCCCTAGTTTTCAAGAAGCTCAGGGTCTAAAAGGGTTATGCAGGATTAATAAAAATCTTTAGGCCAAAATGATACCATGACACCCAGATGGTTAACTTAGTGCAATTGTATTACTCTTAATAGAAATCTGTTCAGTTGTGTCCAACTCTTTATGACATCACTTGGGGTTTTCTTGGTAAAGGTACTGGAGTGGTTTGCCATTTCCTTCTCCAGATCATTTTATAATGTGGTACTGAGGTAAAGTGACTTGCCCAGGGTTACATAGCTAGGAAGTATCTGAGGACAGATTTGAACTTATGAAGATGAGTCTTCCTGATTTCAGGCCCAGCACTCTATCCACTGTGCCACCTGGCTGCCAGGTTCTATTTTCTTAATAGAAATAGGAAAGTTCAAAAAAGTGGTGGACTTGGAAGGAAAGATGTGCTAAGCACAAAGTTAAAATCTGTTGTGAGGAGTCAGACACAGGTATCTGAAGGGCAGAGTATGGGGGTAATATAGTCAGAAACATGTTGCCTGCATAGCTATTGCTGCTTTGATTCCTTTGACTATGGTTTGAATATAATTTCCCTGAAGTCCTAATATCCAATATGGAAGAAGAGTTTGTCTCAACCACGGAAGGATAGTGGGAGGGAACAGAATGAGTGAGCATCGGATACTCTTGGGTGAAGGCAATCTTGTCATAGTGGAGAATTGTAAAGTTTTTTATATGATTGGCTATCATAGGGAGAACTAGATGTGATCCATCTTCCCATACTTTTGTTGGTTAATATGTATCCTTTAGAGTCATTCTCTGGTCCCCAAAGAAGTCAGATTTTCCCAAATTGGAGAGAATTGGACCCAATGGTTTGGTCATGAAGAATTTGCAATGCCAACTGATTAGTTTTTATTTCATCCTTGAGGCAATAGGGAGCCACTGAAGCTTCATGAGTAAGGGAATCTCATGTTTAGATATGTATTTTAGGAATATTAATTTGGTAGTTGTGTGAGAGATGGTGTGAAGATAGGAGGGACTGTATCAGAACCTCTGCTAAAATATCCTTCTTTGCATTTTATGGAATCAATTATGGGTTCTTTTCGGTGGAGAGCTTCTAATGTTGGAAATCCATATTTCACTCTAATTTGAGAGGTCATAAGGCTACTGCCTTGGAAATGAATATGCATGTTTCTGTGTTCTTAGGCTGGAATATCCCCCAACTTTTTCTTATTATTTATTTATTTTAAACATTCTTTTCTTTTTAAACTTTTGAACTCCAAATTCTTTCCATTTTACCCCTCCCCCATTTATTGAAAAGGCAAGCAAAATATTATCAGTTATACGTATGAAATCATGGAAACACATTTCCATATTAGCCATATTGAGGAAAAGAAAGTGAGAAAATTATATTTCAATTTGTGTTCAGCATTCATTAGTTCTCTCTTGGGAGGTAGATAGCGTTTTTTCATCGTAAGTCCTTTGGAATTATCCTGGATCATTGTATTGATCAGAGTAACCTAGTCTATCATCATTATAGCCTTGCTATTTACAGGGCATAGGGCACATTTACTGTACACGATGATCTCCCATATCTTCTCACTTCACTCTGTATCAGTTCAGAGAAGTGTCGCCATGATTTTTCTGAAACCACCCCCTCATCATTTCTTACAGCACAGTGATACTCCATCACAATCATATGCCACAATGTGTTCATCCATTCCCCAACTAATGATAATCTCCTCAAATTCCAATTCTTTGCCACTAAAAAGAGAGTTGCAATAAATAATTGTTTACGTATAGGTTCCATTCCTTTTTCTTTGATCTCTTTGGGGATATAGACATAGTAGTGGTATTACTGGGCCAAAGAGTATGTGCAGTTTTATATCCCTTTGGGAATAATTCTGAATTGTTCTCCAGAATGATTGAAATAGCTCACAGTTTTACCAACAGTTCATTAGTGTACTTACTTTCCCATATCCTCTCTAGCATTTGTCATTTCTGATAGGTGTGAGGTGATACCTCAGAGTTATTTTAATTTTCCTTTCTCTAATCAATTGTGATTTTAGAGCATTTTTATGTGACTATAGATAGTTTTGATTTTTTCTTTGAAAAAATTGCCTATTCATATGCTTTGGTCATTTATCAATTGGTGAATGTCTCTTATTTTTATGAAGTTGACTCAGTTTCCTACATATTTGAGAAATGAGACCTTTCTCAGAGGAAATTCCTATAAAATTCTTTGATATTACTTCACCTATGGTACCTTGGGCAGCTAGGTGGTGCAGTGGATAGAGCACCAGGGCAGGAGTCAGGAGGACCTGAGTTCAAATCTCACCTCAGACACTTGACACTCACTAGCTGTGTGACCTTGGGCAAGTCACTTAACCCCAATTGCCTCATCCTGGGTCATCTCCAGTCATCCTGATGAACATCTGGTCACTGGATTCAGATGGCTCTGGAGGAAAAGTGAGGCTGTTGCCCTGCACAACCCTCCCTCACTCAAAAAAAACAGTCAAGTGCAAGTCATGTCATTATTTCTCTGATGTCATGGTCTTCTTGGGCAACGAAGGACGAACACACACACGATTCTTGGCCATCACAAAAAGAACTGCCTATGGTACCTTTTATCAAAAGGTAGTTTCCTTGATTACCTATTTAATTAGGTCTATTTTTTCTTTTGCTTTGTCCGAGATCATGATTACCGCACCTGCCATCTTCATTTTAGCTAAAACATAATAGATTCTGTACCAGACTTTTATTTTTAACTTTCTACGTGTCTTTCTGTTTCAAGTTTGTGTTTTGTTAACAACATGTCCTTGGATTCTGGCTTCTAATCCATTCTGCTATCTGCTTCCATTTTATGGGTGATCTCAGCTCATTCACATTGACAGTTAGGATTACTAATTGTATATTTCCATTCATCCCATTTTCTTCTATTTATCTTTGTCTTTCCTTTGCTTCTGACTACTACCTCTCTTAATCTATCCCCTTTATATTATTCTCCCCGCTATATCTTACTTTCTCTCCCTTCTATTTCCCTATGGGGCAAAATAGATTTCTCTACCCAACTCTCTCTCTCTGTGTATATACATATGTATATGTGTGTGTGTGTGTATGTATGTATTCTTCACTCTTTGAACCAGTTCTGATGTAAGGTTCAAGCATTGTCTACCACACTCACATTGTCCTCTCCACTATAAAAGTTCTTCCTTGCATGCCTTTTTTATGTGAGAGAATTTTCTCTATTTTGCTTTCTCTATCTTGCTTCTCAGTTCTCCAAGTTCATCCCTCTTTCATATCCCTTCATTTTTGGGAGAGATCATCCCATCAAAATTGAATCACATTTGTAATCTCTGTTTATGTAGTTTCCTTTTAATGGTAATGTTCTTAAGAATAACACATATCATATTCCCAGATAGGAATGTAAACAGTCTAACTTTACTGAGTCCTTTATGATTAGTCTTTCATGTTTACCTTCTTATGCTTCTCTTGAGTTTTGTGTTTGAATGTCAAATTATTCAGCTCTGTTTTTCTTTTCCATCAAGAATGCTTAAAAGTCATCTATTTAATTAAATATCTATTTCCTCCCTGAAGGATTATACTCAGTTTTTCTGGATAGATGATCCTTGGTTTTAATCTTAGTTTTTTTGCCTTCTGGAATATCACATTTCAAGTCCTCTACTTTTTTAACTTGAAAGCTGCTAAATCTTGTTTTAACCTGACTCAGAATCCACAAAATTTAAATTATTTCTTTCTGGCTGCTTATAGTATTTTCTCCTTGTTTTAGGAGCTCTGGAATTTGGCTAAAATATTCCTCAGAGTTTTTATTTGGAGATCTCTTTTCGGAGGTAATCAATACATTCCTTTGATTTTTATTTTACCCTCTGAATCTAAGATATCAGGGTAGTTTTCCCTGATAATTTCTTGAAAGTTGTCTACAGTCTTTTTTTAAATCATGACTGTCACATAGTCCAATAATTCTTAAATTATCTCTCCTTATTCTATATTTCTATATTCAATGTCAGTTGCTTTTCCAATTTTTCACATTTTGTATTTAAAATTTTTTTTGACTTTGTTTTATTGTTTCCTTCTGTCACTTTCTTTCACTTTTCTAATTCTAATTTTTAAGTCATTATTTTCTTCAGTGAACTTTTGTACTTTTTCTTCTATTTGGCTAATCATGCTTTTTTAATGTGTTCTTCTCTTTGGTTAATTTTGTTTCCTGTTTTTTCATTAGGCCAATTCTGTTTTTTTTTAAGGTATTATTTTTTTCAATAGTTTTTTATGTTTCTTTTTTACCAAGCAGTTAATCTTTTCATAATTTTCTTGCATCATTTTCATTTCTTTTCCCAATTTTTGCTCTGCCATTTTATCACTTTCTTTAAATCTTCTAGGAATTCTTTTGGGGCTTGGGTCCAATGAGCAGTTTTTTTCTGAGTCTTTGCTTCTAGCTCCTTTCACATTGTTGTCTTCTGAGTTCATGTCTTGGTCTTCCCTGTGACCATAGTAGCTTTGTTTTGGTCAAGTTCTTTTTTTTGTTTGCTTATTTTTCCAGCCTATTTATTGTCTTTGAACTTTAAGTCAGGCTCTTCTCACCTGATGGTGGAAAGCACTTTCCCAAGTTTCAGCCTTTTTCATGCTGCTGTTTTCAGAGCTGGTTCAGGGAGTCTGTGAAGTTTTGATTCTTCCAATATGGTATGATTGGAGAGAGGTATGGTCACTGCTCTCTTGGACTGTGCTTATCCAGTTCTCTTACCTGTTCTCTCACCCAGGAAGGGACCTTAGCCTCCCTCAGCCACAAGAACTAGCTCTCCTCTTGTACCTGGAACTGTGACCAAAGCCCCTGTTCCCTTGTTATTAATGATCAATGTTCTTCTTCACCCTGAAACTGTAACTTAAAACTAGGTCTATGCAATAGAGTTGCCAGTCAGTGCCCAGTATCAGCAAAAGGTCCTCTACAATTTCTTTCTGACAAGTTGTTTAACCCCTTTAGAATTTCTCAGTCAAGATGTCCTGAAACTGCTGCTGATGAGAGCTTCAGCCATTTCCAAGGCTCATCACCCATGCTACTGCCATGATGCTTTGTGCCTGCTCCCACCTGGGTGTCTCAGATCTCTGCTGCTGACCTCCTGAGTTGTCTCAATTTCACCTTGGTTGGGTCTTCCACTCCAAACTTTGATCTGAGGAGTTACCATAAAGTTGTTTTTAGGGGAATGCTGGGAGAGTTCAGCTGGGTTACTGACTGTACTAGGTTACCTTGGCTCTGCCGTTTGTCTGGCATTTTTGAAGGGTAATGAAATCATTGTTATGACTTGCTTGATTTTATGTATTTAATATTTTAATTTTCACAAGCAGGAATATCTAAAGAAAAAGAAAACTTTTGCATATCAAATAAATATATAATCCAGAGTTCTTCACTTGATCACTAGATTTTAATATAACAGATTTTTTGGTAACCTATGTATTTTATTTTATACATTTAAAAGAAATAATTTTTTTTCTGAAAAGAGGTCTAGAGCCACCAACAGACTGCCAAAGTAACCGATGACGCAAAGTTAATAATCCTACGTTTGAGTCCTTTTTAATACCATCACTTATTATTGGTTGCCTTTAACTTACCTTAAAATTGCTATTAATTCTGGACCAGCTGCTTCTGTGTGAACCTCTGGGAACAAGAGAAAGAATTCATTCCTTGGAGCATGTCTTATCTTGCATGATGATCATCAGTTCAGAATCATGTTGGATGAATAGTGGCATTTCTTGGTTTGGAATTGTTGCGTGTATGTTTAGATGTGTTCATTGGCCTTCCCAAGTCACCAAGTCTTTCTGACTTGATCTTGAGATTGAGTTGGAAGCAACGATAGGAGTGAAGAAAACTTAAAACAAAGAAAGAATGAGGATTAAAGGAGAAGACAATGAGTTATTGAACTGTAGTTAGGTAAAAAGATAAGAAGACTTTAATAGAGAAAGAAGGAAGGAACTTCTAGTGTTACTCTAGAAAAAATAGAGATTGTGAAGAAATAGAATTAGATAGAGAAAGGTGAAGAGACTGTATCAAAGGTAAGATATGTGATCCTCTACTAAGGTCCTTCTTTGCTAATTTTGATATTTGTGGAGATGGGTTTTGTTTACTCTCTGTGTGGTGTGTGTATCAAAGATAATCTTTATTTGATTTTTGGCAATCTCTCATTTTTAGGACTTTGATGAAGCAGCTTTCTTGGCTGGTGCTTTTAGAGTTAATCTTCTCTTGTCTGGCCCCTTCTGGTCATGGTCTTTCTGAGTGCCCTTCTTAGTGGGGATCTTTTAGCAGAGACTTCTCGAGCAGGTGCTGTCTTTAGGATAGTTCCTTTTGTAGGAGATGCCTTTAGAAGTTTCTTTATGTCATGTTTGAAAATTTGATTTCTCACTCCTTTGGCCTTAAGGATGATCATTAATCTCTGACCTTGGATTTCCTTTCTCTAACTTGAATCTTTTTGTCTTATGTTGTAGCCATACTCTGAGAAGAATTTTGTAGAAATTCAAGGATAAAGTCTGTGAGTTGCATATATTTGAATGGTACAATGGATGTCTTCACACCATGCAATTGGTCCTTAAGCAAAGTTCTGTTCTGATCAATAACTTGACACATTTGTTATCATTTTTCTATATGTGCCCTAAAGGAAATGTAGGCTACCTGGTCAACTTCATACAGCCCTGGTGGTGTTGAGCAAGAAGGAAGGGAAAGAAGAAAAATGATCTAGAGTTTTCAGATTGTACCAGTGGAACAAAAGCTTAGACAGGTTCTCTACCAAGATAGAAAGTCTTTCAGCATCAGATCAGCAGTTGTGGTCTGAGAACTAGCCTAGTGAAATTCAGACCCATTATCAGTTATTAGCACTTTTGCATGAATTAGCTCATGTGGCTTTCAGACACCAAGAGATGTCAAATTCATGGGGTGCTTGACAAATAGGTATCAGGAGAGAGAATGTAGAACATCTGGAAAGATCCAGAATATGAGGAACTATATTTATCCTTGCCAGTTGGATATTCAGCAACATTTAGGGGAGGGATATAGGATGTGAAAAGAATGGTATATAAAGGGACAATATTAAAATCATTAAGACAAACTTCACCTCCTTCCAAACTTCTTCTAGGTTTCATCTTAATCCTTTCCATTCAGACATTCCGGGAAACTGAATTTGTTTTTATCTCTGGCATAGTGAATAGAGAGTGATCTTTGAAACCCCAAAGACCTGGATTCAAGTTCAGTCTCTAGCTGGGTGACCTTGAGCAAGACACTTAATTTTTCAGTGTTCTAGGCAGCTCTGTAAGACTATATGTTGCAGAAAAGATGCTGACCTATAGGGAGTTTATTCCCTTGGAGTTTCCCATATTCCAACTCACATGTACTTGTGAAATAAAAGGTTCATTCCCTATATCCATCCTTCTCTTTAAGTCCCCCACATAGCCTGAACTCTGAATATCACTTCCCATGTGACTATGGCCAAATCACTTCCCCTTTTAAGCTTCTTTAGTTTCCTCATCTGTAAAATGAAATGGATTACATTAAATAAAGTTTTATGTCTCTTCCAGGTCTAATA
>CM053769.1:18160332-18170946 GCA_028658325.1 Potorous gilbertii | reverse complement strand
TCCTCTTCCTAATTTCTGCCATTTATACCCCCCCACACACACGCACACACACATACACACACTTACACAGTTTAGATGAAAGCTTGATAACTATATGCCACACCCAACAAAGACCCTGATAAATCAAATATAGAGAGAGCTATTAAGAGCTTCTTAGTATCAAGTAAGACTTTTCTTTTTATTATGTGTATATATTGTACTCTCCAGTTTTGTAGAGTGTAAGCATCTTGATCCAAGGACAGTCATTTTTTTTGTCTTTGTATTTGGTAGGTAACTAGCATAAATACACTCTTAATACATGTTAAATTGAATTTAATGGAATTGGAGAGGTAGAGCCCCTGTTACAGAACACTGAGATATGACTTAAAATCATCAAATTGGAGAACTGGAAGAGAATTCAGTGACCATCTGGTCCAATCCATACACAAAAGGAATCCCCATTCTAAGATACCAGTTGAGGGGTCTTCCAACCGCAGCTTAATGAACTCTAAGACAGAACCTATAACCCTTATAGACACCAGAGCTTCCTTTCCAAGGGCCCCAATTGTTAGGAAGTTTCTTCAGAAATCAAGCCTAAGCTGGACTCCTTGCACCTTTTGCCCATTTCTTCTGGTTCTGCTTCAGGGACCAAAACGAGTAAATCTGAGACCCTTTTCCACATGGCAGCCCTTCAAATACTGGAAGATAGTGATCATGTCTCTCCTGGGTCTTTTCTTCAGGCTAAACAGTCCCTTCCACAGATTAGCTAGACTTTGTTTGGGTGGAGTATTTAGCTTTTAAAGCCAGACACAGTCTGGCTCAAGGCCATCTTTCCACTCTTATCAGTCATTATTCACTCACTGCACTCTCCTTATGTGATCTAGAAAACTGGACTTTTCTCTATTTTGTATACCCACCACACTCTTGCTCCCATTTCCATGCTTTTGCATTGACTGTTCCACATTTCAGGAATGTACTCCCTTCATGCCTCTACCTTAGAGAGTTCTTATCTTTATTTAAGATGAAGCTCAAATGATATTTTCTGCTTGAAATCTTTGCTGATCTCCGCAACAAACACTGCCCTCCCTCCCCAAACTACTTTGTATATATTTGTCTTTTACACATTTTATATTTATACTATATATATTCATATATTCACTTACCTTATCTCCTATTAGAATGTAAGTTTTTTGTGAGTTAGATATATTTTTGTCTTTTATATTTCTTTCCCCACCACCTGGCACAATACCTGGGAAATAGTAAATACATATTGTTGGTTGTCCTTCATTTTCTAAGAGGACCGATGACATCGAGGAATGGTCTTTTCTAGGGAATGAATTGGATCTAAATGAGTCAGTTACGCAAAGTTGTCACTTCACTCTTTCTTCCAGAATTACCAAAGTGCAGTCACAGGACAAAAGTCAAGATGACTGGTGATGGCCTGGGATGCTGTGCATGATCTTAATGTCTTTGGTGTCTGACCAGGCTCTGAGTGCTCCACAGTGCCTGCTTCAGCTGCCTTCTCAGCCATGGGGATAAGCTATTCTCATCTACCCATTCTGTCTTGGTAAGTCTTCACATGCTTGTGGTAGACATCCATGTAATTCATTGAAGTGTTTGGAGTCTGACAGGTACTTCACACTTGTTAATTGTTTATGGAGAGAAAAGTGGGGATATATTTATCAGCATCTTGTAACCTTGAATTTTAATACGTCATGGAATTTAATATGTCAGGGATGGGAAATCACTCAGTTCAATTAGCAAGATCTTTTACTCAATATCTTTTTTAGGTAAGAATGCCTCTTTGAGTTACAAAAATCAGTCAATGAATATATCAAGGGGCATGACTTATGAACAAGATATTCTGTACACTAAAGTATAAATTTATTTGGGCAAGGAAGAGAAAATAGTTTGATGGCTAACCAAATTAACTAATCATTCTGTTGGAAGTTTGAAATGGCAGAGTATTTCAGCAGCTCCCTAACTCTAGAGGATTCCAGTCCAGTGAGGGAAGGTTCAAATCCAAAACTGAGAATTCCAGATGGTGTAAACCTCTGAGGGGGAATAACTCTGAAGGGTGAGGTGGGAGGAAAGAGCATCTCTTCCATCCCGCCACATTATTTATGTTATTAAAACAACTGGCCCAGTACGAGACAACACATTCAATCAGGAGAGGAGAGACAAGATGAATAAAAACCCAGATCAACACTGGATATAAGGGATGAATATAGAAGCAACTTCAGAGAATGTGACCTCTTGTGTTGGAGAAGATGCTAGCTAAGGACTCTAGAAAATATTTCCAGGAGTTCTAACTTTATCTCTTGTCCACATGTACTCTCTACATATATATGTGTATTTGGAGAAGAGCATACCCCAGAACTTTGGGGGGGGGTTGGGAAGAAATGATTTTTTACCAGATGCTCTTATTAAGGACCATCTTAGTTAATACCCTTTCTAAAAACTAATTGAAATTGGACTGGCTAATTGTCAATGGGATTGGAATGCCATTGGTGGGGACCTGTGAGCAATACTAGAAATCTAGTTCTTCAGAGTTAATCTTAGAACCCTGAGCCATGGGACCAACTTGTGATATTGAGTGAGGTTTGAGAAGTAGCTCTAGAAGGGGTATTAAATAATTTGATATCTCAAAGAGACCTTAGAGGTCATCTAGCCCACCACCATCATTTTATAATTTAGGGATCTAATGATCAGAGAAGCTGTTACTTAGGGCTGAAATCATAGATTTTAAGATCTGGAAAGGACCTTAGAGATTGTCATCTAAAGCCCTCATTTTATATGAAGAACAGAGGCTCAGAAAAATTAAGCAAATTGCTTAAGATCACATATAGCCAGTGGCAGAAACAGGATTTGAATTCAGTTCCTCTGACTCCAAATCCAGTGCTCTTTAAAGATGCACAGCTAGTAAGTATCAGATTTGCATCTAAAATCTGTGAATGAATGAAAAAGGAGTTATTAAGACCTTGCTATGTGCCCAGCACTTTCCTAAGCACTAGGGATACAAATACAAACACAAAAAAGCAAGACAATTATTGCCTTTAAGAAACTTATTCAAAATGAGAAGAGAGAAAGTAAACAGGAAAGAGAAATGACCAGCAGGTGGAACAGGACAGCAAAGTCCATTGGTTGATAGAGATCAGTGTCCAGCAGCTGTGTGAGGGGCAGGGAAAAGATAATGACAGCAGGAGAGAAGGGAGCTCCAATCTTCATTCTCTTTGGGTTCTGCAGTTGCCTTGGGTACTTCTAGTTCTCAGCTTTGAAAGACAAAGTGGATAATGCCAAGTCCACTTCAGGTTGCTGAAGGGAAAGTAACACTCTGGGAAGAAGGTGACACGAGAGGAACTCAGAGTCTCCGTTTTGTCCCTTTCCCCAGCTTGCTACAATGGAGTCTTCTGGGAGCTTCCCCTTGGGTGAGATTGAAGACTCTTTTTCTTGGTCAGATTGAGTTACTTCACTCCCAACAGGAGAGACTCTTCACTCTGTATTGTCTAGTATATATTTTCCCGTGTATACTATCCCTGGTTTTTATTGTGCTACTGACTTGGATAAATGGATTTCTTTGCTATTTGCTACATGTGTTATTGTGGAACTGGTGTTTGGTGGAAAGAGAGTCAAGCTTTGCATATAAATCTTGGAGTCCCACTTCCCTCTCAATTGATAAACAGTCATCAGAAATTTAACTTGAATCTGAAAACTCTGTATCCTAGACGGATAATATTTAAGGGAAAAGACATTTAATTCTAGCCTGGTACCTCTGCTGGCCAAGCTTCGGGCCCGCACCTCCTGCTTTTTCTCCTGGGAATAATTAAATTATGCCTTGGAGAAAAAGGAGTGGGTGGAAGGAGACTAAAGATGTCTATTCTGCCTCCCTTCAAGTCACTCAATGACTATGCTACATGTGGGGGGATTAGCCTCCTGTGTGCTGAAGTCATTTCAAACAGGCTCATGAGAGATGATTGTTAAATTTTCAATGTGAGTCCTTACACTTCAGAAATCACCTCTGGGCTTGATGTATGGTTGACAGTTTAGACTTAAGAAATCATTAATAATATAGATTAAAATTAAAAGCATGCCTTATGTCTCTTCTCCCACCCCCATCCCACCACAGAGCTGGTTGTTAAATATAAGGCAGTATACTCTTCATTATAAAGGATCACAGGGTCACAGTTTTTACAGTTCAAGGGGCCCTTTGAGATCAGATAGTTTGTGTTCTTTAATAAAAGGACTTAAACCATCACAGACAAATATATCTCAGTATAGTAGAAAGACCATGGATTGAAGTCAAAAGACATGGGTTTGAATCTTGACTGTCACTTTCTGGCTTAGTGACCCTGGGTAAGTCATTACCCTCTCTGGGTCCCAGTTTCTCCATGTGTTTCAAAGCCTAGCCGTAGGAATATAAGATATAGAGGTAGAAAATAATACAAGTATAACCAAGTTTAAATCACTTATTTTGCAGAAGGCTACTGTGGCTATGTCTGTAGCAGAGATGGAGAAATAGCCTTTGTATGCAATCAAATCAGACACATATTCTCTAAGCCAAATACTAGCAATTTATCGCTAATTTCTGGAGCTCCTGGTATCTAGGCCACTGCCCCTTGCCTCATTGCCAACCAACAGGCATTTAAGATCTAAAAAGAAGCTGTGCTAATCTCAGGAGCTACAAATAAAGGCCAAAACTCTACTTCTGACCTCAAGGAACTCACATTCTAATGGAGGAGGCAACATGCAAAATACAAGACATAATATCAGGGGTGAGGAAACTGCAGCCTCGAGGCCTATAGTCCCCTAGGTGCTCAAGTGTGGCCCTTTGACTGGATCCAAACCTCACAGCATAAAACCCCCTTAATAAAAGGATTTGTTCTGAAAAACTTGAACTCAGTCAAAAGGTCGCACCCGAGGACCTAGAAGGTCGCATGTGGCCTTGAGGTCGCAGGTTCTCCACTTCTGCTATATATATACAGAGTAGATAAAAGGCAGTTTCAGAGGAGAAAACACTAGCAACTGTGGGAATGTTTTCCTGTAGAAGGTAGGCTATGAGGTGAATCTTGAAGAAAGCCAGTAGTGGGAGGTGAAGAGGGATAACACTCCAGGCACAGGGGATATCCAGTCCAAAGGTGCAGAAGTGACTCCATTGAGTGTTGATAATTTTGCCTGGATCATAGAGTAAAGGATAAGACGGCTGACGAGGTAGGAAGGTCAGATTCTGAAGAGTCAACGTTACTAAGAACTCACTACCATTGGGAAGCTGAGGCTAGGGGAAGGATGAAGTACTGCAGATTTAAGAAAGATGATGAGACTGAAGAATAACCAGCAACTTCTTAAATCTAGTCTCACTCCTTCTAGGTCACAGTAACCTAAGTTAAAAGATCTGATTTATCTGTGTGACGGTTAAGCACTAATAAACTGCTAAGAAGTCTTATGGAACACTCAACCAAGTAACTGTCTGTAAGGCAGACCTCGTGAGGAAAGAGCCAAATTTTTGTTACCAGAAATAAAATTTCTTTTTGAATAATTAAAGGCTATGTCACTATGATTGATGGACCAGTGAAATATTTTTAATATTTTTACATTTAAAAAAAATCTCTTTGAAACCTTGGAGGTTTTAATTTCTAACTCAGACCAGGGTCTTCAACTTTGAATGCCCTTCAGTGACCTCAAATGAATTGTGCTGTATTTAGGCCATAATGTGACCTCCTTCTGTCTTATAAGAATGACTTCTAACTACTTCATGTTCTAGTCTGAGACAGAATGACATCCCCTGGAGAGTTGATAAGTATTTTGGTTTATTGAAAAGGTAAAAGGTAGAGCCTAGTGAGTCAAGAAGAACAGATTTTTCACCCAAGGAGTTCAGGATGTATATTTTGACTTTTCTACCTCTGGTTCCTCTCCCCACCACAATTCCACACTTTCACCAGACTAATTATCCATAAACATCTCTCTAATTAGGTCAAAAACCTTCAGTGGCTACCTATTGCTTACTAGAAAGGTACAATCTCTTTCATATCACTATTCAACACTCCTAATGATTTGGCACTAAAACTAAATTTTCCTTCCAATTTAAGAATCCTTCCCTTCATATACTCTGCATAAAAGTCAAGTCAAATTTCTCACCAATTGTGGACATGTCCCTCACCTTTCTTGTTTTAAATCCTTTGCTCATCTAGAAGACCTGGAATTCCAGACTGGAATACCCGCTGTTCTGGAGTACTTTCCTTTTATGCCTACTAAAATCGAATCTGTCCTTCAAGGCTCAGCTTATGTCTGTCTTCTCCCATGAGACCTTGTCTGTGAACTCTGGCCAGAAGCAGTCATTCTCTGGACCCTTCTAATGCTTTGTTCCTGCTTTTAAAATGGAATTTTAGTCAGTCAGTCAATAAGCATTTCTTAAGTATCTGCCATGTACCAGCATTGTGCTAAGTGCTGGGGATACAAAGAAAGGCAAAAAATTGTTCCTATTCTTTAGGAGATCCAAGTTTAATCGAATGAGGTAGACAGTCCTTGAAGAGGAAAACTCATAGAGTTGTATATGTGTTATTCAGTCGTTTCAGTCATGTCTGACTGTTACCCGATTTGGGATTTTCCTGGAAAAGATTTTGAAGTAGTTTGCCATTTCCTTTTCTAAATCATTTTACACATGAGGAAACCAAGGCACACAGGATTAAATGACTTGGCCAGGGTCTCACAGCTAGTGAAAGTCTGAGGCTGGATTTGAACTGGGGAAAGTTGAGTCTTCCTGACTCCAGCATTCTATCCACAGCACCACCTAACTGCTGGTTATAAATGTACTTGTTTTTTCAACTAGATTTTAAGTTCTTTGAGGGCAAGAGAGCTTTCTTATTCATCTTTATATTTGTCATTCCTTCCCCAGCCACTCCTTCCCATCCTTATCTTGCTGACCAGTGACTCCACAATATTTTGCACATAATACACATTTAATAAGTTCATGTTGTATTAATATTTTTAGTTCAAAGTCTCTGGAGCTGGTAGTGACCTGAGAGGCAATCTAATTCAACCCTGATAGTTTATAAAAGGGGAAACTGAGACCTAGAGAAGTTAAGTGACTTGATTATTTATATACAGGTGATAAAGGTCAGAAGAGAGATCTGAAGTCATATTCTCTGACTGCATAGCTACCTTTTTTCTTTCCTTTTTTTGTTTCCCTAGCACTCAGTACAGTGCCTGTCACATAGATGGTGAACTTTGTGAGGATAGAATCTATATCTCACACATCTTTGTTGGCCAGAGACCTCCAGGACCTCCTCCTCATGCAGGAAGGTCTCCCTCCACACCAGTACCCACCCCAGAGGCAGCCTCATGACCCAAATAAAGCATCAGCTACAGCAGCAGATCCCAATGTCACCTGGTCTGCCTACTACTCACACTACTACCAGCACCCCCCACCATCCCACCTGTCCAGGGGCAACCCCCCACAGTCCTCTTCCCCACCCACTCCTGTCCACTAGACAATCAGACTACACTACACATGGGAGGAACATTAGAAAAAGAAATTGGCCAACAGACTCAGTGTTGGTGCTCCTGGTACTCCTCCTCAGCAAGATTACACAAAAGCCTGGGAGAAGTATTATAAGAAACAAACACAAATGACCACTGGTGGTGGACCAAGAACCAACTCAAGTATAGGGCTGCCTGGGTCAAATGTTACAGACAGCAAGCCACCTACTATGGACAGATCCCTGGGTCTTGGTGCTCCCCAGCCACTACCCAGATTAGCAAGGACACCAAGCTCAATGAATTGAATCAAAGATGAACTTCTTTATCTGTGAAAATCTTTTTTGTTTGTTTTGGGCAAGAGGGTGATGACTACTTTGTGGAGGTGGAAGCAGGGTAAAGGGAGAAGGCCCTACTGGGAGGATAGAGAACTTGCTAAGCAGTTTTCTTCCTTCCTTCCTTCCTTCTTTCTTTCTTTCTTTCCTTCCTTCCTTTCTATCTTTCTTTCTTTCCTTCTTTTTCTTTCTTTTTCTTTCTTTCTTTCTTTCTTTCTTTCTTTCTTTCTTTCTTTCTTTCTTTCTTTCTTTCTTTCTTTCTCTCTTCCCCCCACCTCTCCTTCTCTTCCTTCCCCCAGACATATTGCCACCATAAGCTACCTTCTTATTTTTAAAATAAACTTTGTGAAGGAAAATAATATACTATTACAAATATTTATTGGGCATTTACTTTGGCAGAGCTCTGTGTTAGGAACTGGAGAGAAATGCACAGAGTTTAGAGATGACAAGACATCTGCCTTTGAGGAGTTTATGATCTAGTGGAAGTATAAGACAACAAGTTCACAAGTTTAAAGTGGTTTGAGGTACTCAAAAATTTTAGTAGAATAAATATATAGACCCTATGATTTTGTTAGTAGTATATGAACTCTCATCCAAAGAAGATTGTAATCTATCTATACAATCTGTAGTCTTGGCGTTGTCTGGTATTTAAGTGATTGGTCCACAGTCACATAAGAATCAGAAATAGAATCTAAACCTAGGCTTACCTGTCTTTAAGTCTGACAAGCTTCCCAGTACAACACAATACCCCCTTTTAAGAAATAGAATGCTGATACATAGTCAGTTATATGTGAAGAATCAAGATCCCACCATTTCATAAATTAAAAAGATGGCTTGTATCAAGTCCCTGGGCTTCATAATGGACCTGAAATAACTTCCCTCTCTCATTTTGATTGGAAGCAAACTGTTTTTAATGTCTGAGTTCACACAGAGACTTGTGCAAGTGAGGAAGAGTCTAATTCCCTCTAATAGGCAGGGCAACCAACAGCTGAGAGACAGCAGCTTCCAGAAACCTACAAAAACAGGGGCTGCCTTTCTCCCAGACAAAGTCCTGCCCTCCATCTCCTTCATCCCTCTCTTTGTCTCCAAATAATAGTGATCTCTACCATGTGCAGCTGTCATGTGGCCACAGTGAGGGGTTTGGAAGGAGCATCAGTAGCTTATATCAGACTTTGCTCTCCTCTGGGTAAAGGCCATCTGTCTCTTTTGCTATTAGTAGAGGCCATGTGAGGGTCAGGGAAGGCTCTTTATGAGTCCTTGGGAGATTTAAAGTCCTCCTATAGCCTGCTAGCCTTAGCCTCAGGCCCTGGGTATGGTCAGGACATTACCCTGTGTGCTGGCTCGCCAGACTGAGAACCATTCCCAGTTTTCGTCGGCTGTCCTTCCTGCCCTGCAGAAAGGGAGGATGCTCTCATTTCTGCCTCTTCTCAGTGACAAGAGCTGATCGGTGCTAGTTTTTGGCAACCCACAATTTCCAGGCCACCTTGGAGAAAGTCCTGAGGTATGGGATATTCAGTTTCTATTCCAAATAATTAGCTGTTAGGATCGTAGAGGGGCCCCCCATTCATGGCCCCTCTAGCTCATCGATTGATGGCTTTGGCAGGATAAGACAAGAGGCAATGTCTAATTAGATTCAATCTGCTTCCGCCTGGGCCCAATCCAGGTGACCATGAACAGCTTTGCAGTATCTGTTCCCACCTCCTTTCAGGGCAAAGCTCTGAGTACTTGGTAGCTGCCCAGTCTCTGGGAATGTTGGTTTCATTTTGTGTCTCAGCTCGATTGGCTTCACTAACGTTATCCAGTGTGACTGGGTCTATTCATGGCAGATTAGATGCCAAATCCTGTTGGGTAAGTCTGAACCAGATCTGATGTAATCATCACTGTTAATGCATCCCTTGATTGACTCTAATGCAGATGCTCAGGGCCTGATCTGCCCACAAACAAAGCTATATCTATATTTATCTATATCTGTCTTCATAAGCTGAGAAGGTCACTTAATGCTAATTGCAGTTTACTAAACAAGCTGATTTATAACCCTGCTTTTCTTCTCTTTCTGTAGGAAGTGAAAATGAACAAATGTCGGGCTACTTTTCATTTTTCTCTCCTGCGCATGGCAACTTTGAGTTGTCTGGTGGGTTTGGGTAAACAGCACTGGATTTGGAGTCCAGAAGTAACTTGTAATATGACCCCAGGAAAAGAGTACATACAGCATTTGGAGTCAGAGGGTCTGAGTTCAGACACTGGCTGTGTCCCTTACTGCTTATGTGACACTGGACAAATCAAAACTTATTTGGGTCTAAATTTCCTAATCTGTGAAATGGAGGACCAGATTAGATTGGCTTTCCAGGTCTCTTATAGCTCTAAAGCTATGATAGTATGGATTACAGGTCTGATTCTCATACTGAATGTGTGACCCTGGACAAGTCAATTACTCGTCATGGTCCTTAGTTTCTTCATCTGAAAATGGAGGAGATAGACTAGATATCTCTCAGGTCTCTTCTAGCTCTGAATCACTGGTCTTTTGTGTCCAAAGGCTGCCTCTGATGTGAGCCATGTGAGTGGGCAAGTCACTTGGCACCCCTGAACCTGTTTCTTCATCTGTAAAGTGGGGCTAGTGATATCTGCAGAACTTAATTCAGAGGGATTTTCATGATAATCCAATGAAATGTTCAATATGCTAAAAATCCTAGAAGGATGAAGCAATATGCAAACCTTAAAGCATTATGGAAGTGTCAGCTCTCAGAATTATTGTTTATTGTAATTTATATATATATATAAATATACATATATATATATATATATAATTATAATTTATAGTGTAAGAACTTGT
>CM053769.1:18099393-18149902 GCA_028658325.1 Potorous gilbertii | reverse complement strand
CAAATTATCTTTCCCTTTCCAGTTTTCTCTCCCACATTCTCTTAAATGTACTCTAAGTTAAAAAAAAAAACCCTGCTCTGCTCATAACTTTTCCCAAATTGCCTTAGTTTTCCCAACTTTGTGCCTTTGATTTCCATATTCCATTTGGCCATCTCCACCTACTGAAATGCTACCTATCATTAAAAGCTCAAGTTCAAATGCCACCTCTTTAAATCAATCAGCAAGTATTTATTAAGTGCTTACCGTGTGCCAGGCATTGTATATTAGGTACTGAGGAGGAAAGGATGAAACAATCACTATTTGCAAGAAGCCTATGTTTCCAATGGGGAAACAAGTGCATCTAATAATAAATATGTAGCATATAGACACATACATCTATGAATATATATATACGTATATACATGTGGTGTATAAATACAAATACATACAAAGTAGTTAAGTACAAGTTATGTTGGGAAGGTGGGTACTAGTAATTAGAGGAACTTGGAAAGATTTTATAGAGAAGATGATACTTGAACTGAGTATTTTTTTTTCTTTTGGTGAAAAGTCAAACATCTTTTAATATTTTATTTTTTTCCAATTCGGTGTGAAAATTTTAACATTTGTTTTTTAAATTTTGTAGTTCTAAGTTCTCTTTCCTCCCTCCCTCTCTCCCTTTCCTCCTTCCTTCCTTCCTTCCTTTCCTTCATTCTTTCTCCCTCATTATGAAAGTAAAGAATTTGATATAGGCTATACATGTACATTCATGCAAAATATAACTCCATATTAGTTGTGAAAGAAAACACAGACTAAAAAAAAATTAAACAAGAACAAATTTTAAAAAGCAAAAGAAATGTATTCAAATTCCATCTTTTTTTTTCCTGTGATGGTGAATGACATTTTTCACTATGAATCTTCTGGAATTTTCTTAGATCATTGTATTGCTGTGAATAGCTAAGTCATTCACAGGTGATCATTGCACAGCTTTGCTTTTACTATGTGCAATGGTTTCTGGTTGTATTCGCTTTACCTTGCATCAGTTCATGTAAGTCTTTTCATGATATTCTGAGAGCATCTTGCTCATTATTTCTTATAACACAAAGATTTCATCATAATCACATACCACAACTTGTTCAGTCATTCTCCAGTTGATGGGTATCCCCTCAATTTTTTTTTTGCTACCACAAAGAGCTACTATAAGTATTTTTGTACAGAAACATCTCTTTTAAAAAAAAATCTCTTTGGGATACAGATCTAACAGTGCTATTGCTTGATCAAAGGGCACACACAGTTTTATAGCTTTTTGGGTATTATTCTACATTGTTCTTCAGAATGGTTGGATCAGTTTACAACAGTGCACTAGTATCCTAATTTTCCCAAATCTCCTCCGGCATTCTCCATTTGCCTTTCATTCATATAAGTCAATCTAAAGGTGTGATTGTAGTTTGATTGGTATGGCACTGAATAAGTAAATTAATTTAAGCAGATTTGTCACTTTTATTGGCTTGGCATATCCATGAGCAATTAATATTTTTCCAGTAGTTTAGTCTGACTTTATTTGTGTAAAAAATGTTTTGTAATTGTGTTCATGTAATTTCTGGGTTTGGCTTGAAATATCCCCCCACCCCCACAAGTATTTTATTTGCCTACAATAATTTAAAATAGAATTTCTTTTTCTATCTCTTACTGCTGGACTTTGTTGGTAATGTATAGAATTCCTAATGGTTTATGTGGGTTTATTTTATATTCTGCCATTTTGCTAAAGTTGCTAATTATTTCAACTAGAATTTAAGTTGATTCTCTAAGATTCTCCAAGTATACCATCATATAATCTGCAAAGAATGATAGTTTTGTTTCCTCATTGCCTAGTCTAATTCCTTCAATTTCTTTTTTTTCTCTTATTTCTATATTATTTCCAGTACAACACTGAATAATAAGAATGTGCATCCTTATTTCACCCCTGATTTTATTAGAAAGGCTTCTGAATTACTCCCATTATACATAATGCTGCTGATAGTTTTAGACAGATACTACTTATCATTTTAAGGAAAGGTCCCTTTATTCTTATGCTTTCTGTTGTTCTTTTTTTAAATGGGAATGAGTATAGTATTTTGTCAAAAGCTTTCTCTGCATCTCTTTAGATAGTTGTATTATTTTTGTTGTTTTAATTGACATAGTCAATTATGCTGATAGTTTTCCTAATATTAAACCAGCCCTGCGCTCCTGGTGTAAATCACACATGGTCATATGGTATCATCTTTGTGATTTTGCTGTCATCTTCCTGCTAGCATTATATTTACAATTTTTACATCAATATTCATTAGGGAAATTGGTCTATAATTTTCTTTTTCTGTTACTTCTCTTTATGGTTTAGACATCAACATTATATTTGTGTCAAAAATAATTTGGTAGAATTCGTTCTTTGCCTATTTTTCCAAATAGTTTATATAGTACTGGAAATAATTGATTTTTAAATGTTTGATAGAATTCACTTGTGAATTCATCCAGTCCTAGATATTTTTTTCTTAGAGAGCTCATTGATGGCTTGTCTAATGTCTTTTTCTAAGATATAGTTATTTCAGTATTCTATTTACTCTTCTGTTAATCATGGCATTTTATATTTTTTGTAAATATTGATCCATTTCCTTTGGTGGAATTACTTGTATGTAATTGGACAAAATAGCTCCCAATACTTGCTTTTTTTGGTGATGAATTCATTCTTTTCATTTTCAGTACTCACATTTTCGTTTTCTTCTTCCTTTCTTAAATCAAATTAACCAGTGATTTATCTATTTTATTGTTCCTCCCCCACAAATCAACTCCAGTTTTATTAATTAGTTCAATACTTTTATTATTTTTAATTTATTAATCTATACTTTGATTTTTTGATTTCCAATTTGGTGTTTAATTGGATATTTTTATTCTTTTGAAGTTTTTTTTACTGGCATGCCCAATTTATTGATCTGTTCTTTCTCTATTTTTATTGATATAGGCATTTAGACACACAAATTTTCCTTTAATTATTTCTTTGGCTATATCCTATAAATTTTGATATGTTGTCTTATTGTTGTTATTTTTTTTAATGAAGTTATCAATTGGTTCTGTGAATTGTTCTCTGACCCATTCATTCTTTATGGTTTAGATTATTTAGATTTCAATTAATTTTAGTCTGTTTCAACAGTCATTTATTGAATTCAATTTTAATTGCATTACGATCTAAAAAGAGGCATTTAATATTTCTGCTTTTCTGAATTTGGTTGTGAGGTTTTCATACTCTAATATATGGTCAGTTTTTGTGTAGGTACCATGTACTACTGAGAAAAAGGTCTACTCTATTTTATTTACCATTCAATTTTCTCCGGTGGTTTATCATATCTAACTTTTCTAAAATTCTATTTATTCTCTTTAATTTCTTTCTTGTTTACTTTTTTTTTGATTAGATTTTTCTAGTTCTGAGAGGGAAAGTTGATGTCCCTCATATTATAGTTTTACTTTCTATTTCTTCCTATAACTCATTTAACTTTGGTTTAAAATTTTGGATACTATTCCATTTGGTGCATATATATATATACATATATATATGTGTGTATATATATATATATACACACATATATATATATGTCTAGTATTGCTATTACTTTATTGTCTATGGTACCTTTTAACAAAATATAGTTTTCCTAATTGTCTCTTTTAATTAAGTGCTTAGTCTGACATCATGATTGCCACCCCTGCTATTTTTTTTCCTCAAGCTGAAGCACAATAGAGTCTTCTCCATCCCCTTATCCTTACTTTGTGTAACTCTCTGCCTCAAGTATGTTTCTTCTAAACAATATATTGTAGGATTCTAATTTTTAATTCACTCTGATATCTGCTCCAATTTTATGGGTGAGTTCATTGCATTCACATTTACAGTTGTTAATACTAACTGTATATTTCCCTCTATCCTGCTTTTTTCTTCCTGTTTATTCTTCTTTCTCTCTTCTTTCACCTTGTTTCCCCTTCAATGATTTTTTTACTTCGGACTACTGCCTCCCCAAATATTTCACCATTTTGTCAGGCTCCCTTCTCTTATCTCCTTTCCTTCTTACTTCCCTATAGAGTAAGATATATTTGTATGCCCAATTGAGTGTGTATATTGTTCCCTCTTTGAGCCAATTCCAATGAAACTAAAGTATTTCCTTCTCACCCCTCATCTTCCTCTCCACTGTAAAAAGTCCTTTCTTATCTCTTTTATGTGAGATAGTTTGCCCCATTATTCCTTTCCTTCCCCCTTCTCTTGGTGTGGTTTTCCCCTTAATTCTGTTCTTTAGGCTATCATTCTATCACAGTCAGCTCACAACTGTGTCCTCTGTCTATGTACACTCCTTCTAAGTGCCCTAATGATGATTGTTCCAAGTATCATATTCCCATCTAGGAATGTAATCAGTTTAACCTTATTGAATCTCTTGTGGTTTCTCTTTCCTGTTTACCTGTTTATGTTTCTTTTGAGTTTTGTGTTTGAAAGTCAAATATTCAGTTTAGCTTTGCTCCTTTCATCAGGAATCCTTGAGAAGTCCTCTTTTTCATTAAATATCTATTTTTTTTCTACCTGAAAATATTATATTCAGTTTTGATAGATATATTCATTCTAAACCTATTTACTTCTGGAATATCATATTTTAAGCCCTCTGCTCCTTTAGTATGAAAGATACTAGATCTTGTGTGATCCTGATTATAGCTCCATGATATTTGAATTGCAATATTTTCTCCTTGACCTTAGAGATCTGGAATTTGACTGTAATATTCCTGGGACTTTTCATTTTGGAATGTCAGGAAGTGATGGGTAGATTCTTTCAATTTTTATTTTCCCCTCTGTTTCTTGTCCAAACCTTGTTTTATATCATGACTTTTGGGTAGTCTAATAATTCTTAAATTATCTTTCCTGTAACTATTTTCCAGGACAGTTGTTTTTACAGTGAAATATTCCACATTTTATTCTTTCTTTCATTACTTTCATTTTGATTTACTGTTTCTTGATGTCTCATGGAGTCATTGGCTTCCATTTGCCCAATTTGAATTTTTAAATAATTTTTTTTTCAGTGGCCAATTTGGCCAATTCTCTTCAGTGAATTTTTGTTCCTTTTATCATTTGGCCTACTCTATTTTTTAAGGTGTTATTTTCTTTAGTATTTTGTGTGCCGCCTTTACCAAGCTGTTTGAATATTTTTTTGATGATTTTCTTATACTATTATAATTTATTTTCCCAATTTTCCTATACCTCTCTTATTTGATTTTTAGAATTTTTTTTTGTTCCAATGCCTGAGAACAATTCACAATTTTTGCTGAGACTTTGCATGAAGTGATTTGATTTAATTGTCTTCTTCTAAGTTTGTGTTTTATTTTCTGTGCTACTATAGTAACTTTCTATGATCAGGATTTTTTTGGATATTTTTCCAGCCTATTTATTACTTTTAACTCCATGTTAAAGTTAGGCTCTACTCCCAAGGTAGAAGGGGCACTATCCCAAACTTCACATTTTTTTGTGCTACTGTTTTCAGAGCTAGTTCTGTGGGTCTGTCAGTTTTCTGATTTAAAGAGAAGTGTGGTCACTGCTTTCCTGTCTCATGCCCAGGTCTGTGAGTGACCATAAGCATTCTTTTGTGCCCTCAAACTCTAAGAGCCCAGCTACTACTAGTGCAACTCGTCACTGTAGGACTGACAGGGAACTCTGTATCAGCAGTACAACAGAATTCTGCTCCCATTGCCAGAAGAGGTGTTCCCTGTAATCTCCTTCTGACCAGTTTTGCAACCCCTTTATCATTTGTGGTCTGGGAACTTTGAAAGCAGTCACTTTTGCCTAGGCTTACTGAGTGTGACCTGGCCTGGACAGTGTTCTATTCTCACTTTAGTGAAACAGACCTTTCCAACTGACTTTGTAAATTATTTTGGTCTTGAAATAGTTTCTACCCCTCCTTTTGTTGGTACTTTCACTCCAGAATTAATTTTGAGCCATTATGTTAGTGTTGCTTGGAGGGGAATTTGGGAGAGCTCAGGTGAGTGAGTGCCTTCCTGTACTTGACTATCTTGGCCCTTGATCTTGAGCCAAGTCTTAAAGAAAGAGAGGAACTCTGTGAGGCAAAAGTTAGAAAAGAAAACACTTAAGGCATATAGGATAGTAAGAACAAAAACACAGAGATATAAGATGGAGTACCATGTATGAGAAGCAGAAGATAGTAATAGCCAGAGAGGTTAGGGAGGTTGTTTGGGGTTAGGACTTTAAAAGCTAAACAAAGGAATTTATGTTTTATCCTTGAGAAAATAGAAAACCACTGGAGTTGATCAAGTAGAATCACATGATCAGATCTAAAGTTAAGAAAGATTATTTTGGAATCAGTGGATTGCATGAGGAAGAAATGAGGCAGGAAGACAGTAACCTACATGAGAGGAATAACCTATGTGGGAGATGATAAAGGCCCAAATGAAGCTGGTATCTGACAGTTAGTCTGTAAGTCTTTCTTAAGCACCTACTATGTGCTGGGTATTATGTT
The DNA here is from genome assembly GCA_028658325.1 of Potorous gilbertii. NCBI lineage: Eukaryota > Metazoa > Chordata > Mammalia > Diprotodontia > Potoroidae > Potorous > Potorous gilbertii. Next base: position 18,143,396 of record CM053769.1, on the reverse strand, counting down.
AAGTATTGAGGTTACAAAGTAAAACAGAATACAGTCCTTGTTTTTCAATAGCTCACAGTCTAATGGGAGAGAACATGAAAACAGTTGGGTACAAACAGGGAAACTGGAGATAATGGAGAGAAGGCATTAGCATTAAGGGGGAACTAGTAATGTTATCTTATAGAAAATGGGATGCTAGTTGGGTCTTGAGGCAATGAGGAGGGAGATTATTTTAGTTATGGGAAAATCCCTGTAGTCAGGCAATGGAGTGTCTTGTTGAAGGAACGTCAAGGAACCTATGTCACTGGATCAAAGAGTGTGTGGTGGGGGAGTACAGCATGATGAAACTAGAAAAATAAGAGGGGAATATGGTGTGGCGGGGTTTGAGTTTAAATAGAGGATTTTATATTTGATCTTGAATTCCAGCAGTAATTCAGAGGTTTGGAGTTGGTTTTTAGGAAATGAATAGTTTTGGACATGTTGAGTTGATGATTTCTACAGGATATCCAGTTTGAGATTTCTAAGAGACAGTTGGAAATGAGAGGGCTGACATTTTACCAGAGAGGTTAGGAAACAATAAGTAGATTGATAGTCATTAGGCTATCCCTTGAAACCATGGGAGCTGGTGAGGTCATAAGTGAAACATATTAAAGAGAGAAGAAGGGTCAGGACAGAATTCTGGGGAGAGAGGCACACAAAACTTTAGTAGGCATGAACTATAGAAAAACTGAGCAAAGGAGACTCAAAAAGAGTGGTTAGACAAGTAGGAGGAAAACCAGAATGGAGAAATGTCATGAAAACATAGTGAAAAGAAAGTGTCAAGGAAATGATGGTGGTTGATCAATGGTATTCAAGGCTGCAGGGAGGTGAAGAAGGAGAGGATTAAAATGAGCCATTAGATTGGGCAACTAAGAGATCATTGACAACTTTAAAGATAGTTGTTTCAATTGAATGATGGGTGGGGTTGGAAACCAGAATGTAAAAAGTTAAAAAGAAAATGAGACGAGAGGCAGTGAAGACATTGACTATAGATGTCATTCTCAAGGAGTTTAGTCACACAACAGGGAAGAAATGTGGGACAAATACCTGCTGGGGATGGATAGATCAAGTGATGGTTTTTTGAGAATTGGGGGAGACATGGACATATTTGTAGGCAGCAAATCCCTGAAGAGGGATTGGATGTGAGAGATTTCTCTGGGTCATCTCTTCCTCATCTAAATTCCTTTAGCCCTTTGAACATCTTATAGATTGTAAAAATGACTAGATTAGGGCATATATCACATATTTATCATTTACCTCTATTCTTGACATCTCTGTTTTTGTTGAACACATCACTGTTCTAGTCGTTTGTACTCATTAGTTTAGAATCATCTTTGACCCTTCACTTTCCTTCAATCTATATGTGCAATTAGTTTTCAGTTCTTAGTGATTAATCCCTCATGATGTATTATGTCTTTTCTCTATCCACTAGTACCTCTTATTCTAAGTCTACCTTCCACGTATCTCCCATTAGAATGTCACTTCCTTGGGTACAAGAAGTGTGTTTGCTTTTTCTTTGTATCCCTTGTGCTTATCACAATGTCTGGCACATGTTACTGTTCAGTTGTTTCAGTCACATCTGACTCTACCCTATTTGGGATTTTCTTAGCAAAGATATTAGAGTAGTTTGCCATTTTCTTCTCTAGCTCATTTTACAGATAAGGAAACTGAGACAAAGAGGGTAAAATGATTTGCCTGGGGCTAGATTTTACTTCAGGTTTTCCTGATTCCAAACCCAATTCCTTTATCTTCTATGCTACACAAACGTCAATTGATTGATTCTTTCTATTCATACGGTCACCACCCCAGCTCAGGTCCCCATAATCTCTTGCCTAGACTCCTGTAAAAGCCTCCTTATTTGTCACTTTTCTTTAACCTATTTTCCACACAACTGCCAAAATGATATTCCTAAAACACAAGCAAAACCATGTTACTCTGCCCAGAGTGCTGATGACTCCCTATTGCTCCTAGGATAAAATTCACTTCCTTCTGTTTGATGTTTTAGACTTTTCATAATCAGGATCTAGAATCCCTCTCGAGGTTTATTAGACATTATTTGGTTCCATAAAATCTATATTCCAACCAAACTAGCCAGCTCGCTATTTCTCACACATGACTTTCCATCTTCTATCTCTCTACCTTTCTGTAAGGCAGTCATCTCTCACACCTGGAATCCTTTCCATCACTACCACTGATTTTTAGAGATTTTTAATTTCCTTCATGGTCTAACTCATGTTTCACATCTTTGATGAGGTTTTTCTTGACCTCCACATCTGTTGCTAATGTGCACTCCAAATTACTTTGTATATGGCTTATATTTACTTATATTGTGTATGTGTTGTTTTCCCAACAGAATCCAATCTACTTGGAGGTATGGGTTATTTATTTTTACTGAAATCTTTACACCTGGCACACGTCAGTTGCTTGTTAAATAATTATTGAACACATGTACAAACACAGTAATTGTATGAAGGCAAATTAGGTCATCTTTTGCCTGAGTACTCACCTAGCTTTTAATTAGTCAATATGCTTTGCCTCAGACAAACTCATACCTGGGAAAGACCTTAGCTTAAAAAAAGTCAAGGTCTCCCTCTGCATCTGGGGCCATCTCCAATCATCCTGATCTATGTTTTGCCACCGGTCTCCAGTGAGTTTGGAGGAGAGAGTGAGGCTAATGACTTTGCACAGCTCTGCCTCACTTAAATCCAATTGACTTGTAAGTCAGCATACCACCCTCCTGTCATGGTGGTCTTCAAGACCAAAGAATGAACAATAACCAACAAACACCATAATTACTTGTATGCTTTCCTTACCTCTCCTTTTGAAATTTAACATCTGTAAGAGTATTATTCATCTTTTTACACCAGGCCCTAGCAAGGGCACTGAGCAAATGTTTATTGTATGAATGAACGAGGAAAAGCATGAACTAGAATAAGGGGCTCATCTTAATCAGAATTGTAACTAATAATTTTTGCAACTGATGCAAGCCTCACCCAAAGAAAGGTGTTATCAAATGAGAATACTTCCAAGGTATAATCAAACAAGCAAAATGTTTCCATTCTGGATAAGTGTGGGTCAATTTCCCATAGTGGGAAGATGGAAACCATGGAACATCATGGCTGCTGCTGGTGGAGAGGAGTCATGAATTTATAGGAGTAACTCATCCCAGTGCCCCCAAGGAATTTCTAATGCTATCAGCTCTCTCTAAATTAGGCACCCTCTAAATCTAGAGTCCTGAGGCAATTCTGGTCTCACCAATCTAATGTTCTGCTCTCAATCATTCTGGTATTTGACTATATTTCTGTAAAGTTATATGAAAATAACCTTGACAAAACATTTGAAAATAAATTTATTGAATGCCTACTATGTGCAAAGCAATGTGCTAGGTACTTTTGGAAACCTAGGAAACAAATTACAGGTCCCAATGTGCAAACTCGTTTTTGTTGATTGACTGGTTTGGTTATTCCAGTCAATATTCTGCAGAAATATTGAATCTCTGCTACGTTCAAGGCCTTATGAGGAGTACAGATATAAATAATACTGGTTCCTGCCTTCATGGAGCTCTTAGTCCAGGAAGATCTGAAGCAGGTAAGTATAACAATTAAAATAAAAACAGACTCTGGAAGGTAGCATGAAGAGCTATAATGCTAGTCATACATGTATATATATATATATATATATATATATATATATATATACAAAAAAGAATAAATATATATCTATGTCATACATATAGGGAGATGGGTATGAGCTAATGCCATCCAAATTACGCAGGAATAGAAAAATAATGTAAATAATGATAATAGAAATGAGATTATCAAAAAGAGATCACATTCGGAACAATTTTAATAGATGATCTTGTTCCCAGAGAATATAAAATGGAACATTCCTACCTCGTTTTCCCAGGGAGGAAGGGGGCTATGGGGTCAGAATTCATCATACATTGCTAGAGTCACTGTAGTTATTGTTCCATCCTCTCCCTCCCCCAACCCTCAAAGGCTCCACCTCTGCACAAATATAGCCTCTTGTTCACCCTGGGGCCTAAATGGACCCCAGAGATGAGGGTCAAATTTCTCTCAATCCATGCCTGTTGCCCCTACTTGGGATAGCTTTAGGGGAATCTTTAAAACAAAGCTTAAGTATGGCTTATGTCTTGGGTCTTTCTGAAATATGAGTAACAGAATAGGTTCAGTTCTAGATAAGGAACACACTGTATGACGTGGGAATTTGGCATAGGGCATTTGTTTATTTCCTCCATCACAAAAAAAAGTATTTAAAATGAGAAAGATTCCGAGCTACACACAATAAATAAAAAAAACATCATAAATAGTATATTATATTTATTATATTCATCCTGAGAGTTAAAGGGTGTAATGAAATCAAAGAAAGAGAAAAAGGACCTATGCGTACAACCCCCCAACATTTATAGCAACTTTTTGTGGTGCCTAAAAATTTGAAACTCAGGAGGTATCCTATTGAGGAGTGATTGAACAAACTATGGTATATGAATGTGATAACAGAATGTTATCGTATCAAAGAAATGACAAAAATGGAGACTTTCAGAAGAAAATACAAAGACCTCTGTGGACAGATATAGGGTAAAGTGAGTAGAATTAGGAGAAAAGTTTGAACAATGATAGCAGTATTATAGGAGAAAAATACCTTTGAACTACTCTTTAAGAATTCTGATCAATGCAGCAATAAACCATGAATCTCAAAAGAAGGCAAAGCATGTTATTCCCCTTTTTAAGGGACATGATGATGCAGATGCAGATATGTACAAATTTTGGGACCTAGTCAATGTGGAAATTGGTTTTGCAAGACTATGCATGTAGGTATTGAGAGCTTTTTAGAAATTAGATTAATGGGAGAGAAATAGTGGGAGGTGCAGATTAATAAAAGGAAAAAAAGGAACTTTCAAAGGAGGAATGATTATAATGTAGCTTTATTGCAATGTCAAAAAAGAGGGACTAAAAGAAAGGAGTATGAATGGAGTATCTATGAAGTTCAGCATGAAACACAAAAACATCCAGAGAAGTTTTGTTACATTTTTATAAGCCATCCTCTTTTCTGTCCTTACTTACAATATCAAAATGTTTATGTTTGTTAAGTTCATAGTAAAAAAGAAAACAAAAAGAAGAGAAAACTTTTACTTTTTCCTCTCTCTTTTTTTTAATTACTTCAGAACTTAGAACGTCATTCTTCAAGGAGAGAAAGGAGAGTGGCTAGTGCCCATCCCTTCCTTGGCAGTAATGGAGCCCTCCTTGCTCATGGGAGCCAGTTCATGTGCTAGCCCAGATGAGTTTTAGATTAGATTCCAAAGTCCTAAATATCTCTTTTTCTATAATTTTCTTTCCTAAAGATTGGTGACAGAAAAGTGATCCTGAAATAGATTTTTTCAGCCATGGAGGCATTTTTGTGAGTTCAAGAGGTTGGCGACTCTTAGTCCTTGGTCAACGCCAGATTTACTTTAGGAGAAGTCCCTGATTTGCCAGAAGACAGGGACCTGGAAGGAATTGTTTGTACAGTGAAGAGATAAGGTGAAGGTGAAATACTGATTCAGCAGTCTCACAAAATATTTTATGTTTTGATGTTTTTAAGTATTAACCTCTTGGGAGAATATAACATGAATTATGAGTTACTGCTGCTTGCTTGTTTCTGTTTTTGTTTTAGTGCAGGCTTGTGAGTCTTTTTTGGTTTTAGTATTTCTTTTCTTTTGTGGTGTGTGTGGAAAGGCAACTAGATGGCATACAGAGTAATGAAGTGAGCCTGGAGTCAAGAAGACCTAAGTTCAAATCTAGCCTTGGATGTTTACTCGTTATGGGACCCTGAGGAAATCATGTAACCTCTGCCTACTTCAGCTTCCTCAACTATAAAACGTGAGTAATAAAAGCTTCTACCTCACAGGACTGGTTTGAGGATCAAATGAAATAGTATTTGTAAAATATTTAGTGCAGTACCTTAATAAATCTTATTCTTATTCCCAATTCTTGGAGGAAATAAATAACTGTCCCATACCTGGTTGTTGAAGGAGAACTAGCAACTCTGGTTTGAGGACTTGCTGAGCCCTTTTCTGGACTATTCATCCACCTGTGGTGTCTACCAGGGACTCAAATCTCATCTATGCTTCCAAGAAGCTATAGCATGCACAGCAGCCACACCCCAAGCAAACTGTCTTGGTAGCTGGGTGAAATCAGGTTGAGGGTAACTGACAGACCTCAGACCCCTGGTTGAGTTAGGGAGGTGTCTACCACAAGCATGTAAAGACTTCCCTTGATGAAATGGGTGGATGAGAACAATTTTTCCCAATGTCATGGAGGCAGGTGCTGTAGAATTTGATCATTCAAGACACCAAGGTCATCTACTGCTTCCTGCGTCATCGCCAATCATTGTGACTTTTTTTCCTTGCCTTTGGACTTGAACAACTCTGGAAGAGAGAGGGAGGCCGATGATTTCGCTTCACTTAAATCCAATTAATGCATGAGTGAAGACATTGTCTGTGATGTCACTAATCTTCTTCAAAATGCAGGACAGAAAATATTGTACAGTGATAATCTTTCTGTTTCACTTTTTTGATGAACCCCTAGATGTTACCTAAATGTGAAACTTAAAAAATTTCTTCTAAGACTCTAAGTGAGGATATAAAGATGCAAAAAGTTTGAGAAAGGGCTTGGTCCCTCTCTTTTTAGACAATGGGCTCCCTCAGAACTGTACCTGGTCCATAAGAATGGCTCAAAATAGAGAGGGTCCCTTTAGTGGAGACAAAGGCAGGGAGTGACCCAGCCACCCTGAGCCCAGCAGTAGTTGTGTGTGGTTACAGCTACATAATGTCAACTAATTTTCAATCAAGCAACATTTATTAAGTGCCTTCTCAGTGCCAGGCACCGTGTTAAGTGCTAGGGATACCAAATGAGGCAAAAATAGAGGTCCTGTAGGTAAGGAATTTACCATTTAATGGGGGAGACAAAATGTAAACAAATTTATACAAAGCAAACCATATGTAGGATAAATGGGAAATAATTAACAGAGAAAAGACACTAAAATTAAGAGAGTTGGAGGAAGGATTCCTGTAGAAGGTAGAATTCTAGTTAAGATTGAAAGGAAGTTGGTAGTTTATCAGAGCAGAGAAGAGAGAATTTCTAGGCATGGGGGACAACCAGAAAAAAACCAGAGCTAAGTGTTTTGTTTACGGAATAGCCAAGAGGCCAGCGTCCCTGAATTAAAGAGTGTGGCAATCAGTAAGATGTAAGAAGACTGGAAATGTAGAGGGGGCTCAGTTATGAAGGGCCTTGAATGTCAAACACAGCCTTTTGTATTTGTTCCTGGAGGTAATAGGAAGACACTGGAGTTTATTGATCCAGGGGATGAGATGACTAGACTTACATTTTAGAAAAAAAAATCACTTGTAGTTGACTGGAGGATAATTCAGTTGGGAGAGATTTGAGGCAGGTAGACCCACTGGCAGGATATTGCAATAATCCAGATGTGAGGTGATGAAGGCTTGCACCAGAGGGGTAGCATTGTCAGAGGAGAGAAGGAGATGTATTTTAGAGATGTTGCAAAGGTGCAATAAAATTTCAGAGTGAGGAATTCTAATTCTAATTATTGGGAAACTCAAGGAAAATCTCTTCTAGGAATTTGTATCTGAGTTGAGCCTTGAAGGAAGCTATAGTTTCCCAAAGGTAATAAGAAAAGAAAACTTTCTAGAGGCTTCTGGAGGATGGCTTGTGCAAAGATGGGAGATGGGATGTTATGAATGACAATTAGAATAGAATGTAGTGCCCAACATTTAGCACAGTAGGCACTTAGGAAATGTTGATTGACGTGAGAGCAAGAAATTTATAATATACTTGGGAAAGGACTGATGCCTGATTGGAAAAGGCTTTAAATCCCATGTGCTTGGCACAGTAGGCACTTAGGAAATGTTGATTGATTGACATGAGAGCAAGAAATTTATAATATACTTGGGAAAGGACTGATGGCTGATTGGAAAAGGCTTTAAATCCCATGTTGTGGAGTTTTTATTTAATCTTTGTCTTATAGGTAATAGACAACCACAGCAGCTTCTTGAGTAGCAGAGTAATGTAGACAGGATTTTGTTATCATAAAGATTATTTTGGCAGCTGAGTGGTGAATGAATTGGAAAGGGGAGAGACTGGAGACCAATTAGGAGGTTATTAAAATAATGCAGGAGAGAGACGATGATTGTCTGAACCAGGGCATTTGTTGTGTGAGTGGTGGGAAGGGAATGGATACGAGAATGTTGCAGAGGTACAATTGACAAGACTTAGCAACCGATTACATATGGGGTTGGGGCCGTTAGAGAGAGAGGAGAATGGATGATAACTTTAAAGTTTAAAAACAGTGATGCCTTGGACAGAAATAGGGAAGGTGAGAAGGAGGGGCGTTTAGGGAGAAAGATAATGAGTTCTGTTTTGGACATGTCAAGTTTGAGATGTCTCTGTGACATCTCATGGGACATGTCCAGCAGGCAGTTTGAGATTCAGGACGGAGCTTTGGAGATAGATGAGGGCTAGATATGCAGATTGAGGAATCATATGTATAGAGATGATAACTGAACCCATGGGAGCTAGTGAGATCACTGCAAGGAGGGAACAGGAAGCCTTTTGCAAGTAATATTCCATAGTAAGCCACATATTTGCCATCACTCAACTGATTGAAAGACTTAGAGAATACAAGATAATTCTGTGCCTTTTTTAACTATTAAAAGTCTCGCATTTGGCAGGGTAAATTCTTACCTTAAAGGCTATCCTCTATTATGAACATATTAAAATTATACAAGATTATTTGAAAAAATATAACAACTGAGATAATCTTATCTTGTGGTCACCATTATGATTAAGTAAGGAACAAAATAGGGATATATGTTTGCAGAAGTGTAGCAGTCTGATAAAGGAGATAAAGCACAAATTCTGAATAAAAATGGAATTCCTTATACTTAGTGAGGTCTTGATGCCCTCACTTGTAGATGACAATACTTTAATTACATTGTGCTCCAGAATACTGCAAAATGTTTTACATCAGACCCCTGAAGATTTTAAAGAGTTGGCCTAACTATTCATACACATAAAACTAAGTGGATGAAGACTGCCTATGATCTAAATGAAAACATGAGGTTGGGCAGATAATCCATAGTATCAATCATTCTATGTGAGTGTATGTGTGTGTGCGAGAGAGAGAGAGAGAGAGAGAGAGAGAGAGAGAGAGAGAGAGAGCGCAAACAGAAAGCAATTTGGACCCAGAATTGAAAAGGAGGAAGAGAATGAACTTGAATTATCCTTGGGAAATTGCAAAGTACGATTAGGGATCCCAAGTTTTGCCTGAAAGAAAAATTCGTCTTTTAAATATTGGTACTTTTCTTGTGAGAGTCAGAGAATGCTATATAGTCTTTATAGGACAGTAGCTGAGGATTACTCGTCATAGGGCAATGGAGAGGCTCATAGTGGGCAGAAGCTCAGGGATTTCATGCATAAAAAGGAAGGCAGTATGGTCACAAGGGGAAAGTAAAGCATAAACCATTGGAAAACCCACATACTCCATTGTATCCTCATCACGTCAAGAGCATTCATTAAATGCCCAAAAACACTGAATGGGTCCACTGCAGCAAACTTACAGAGTAGACATGGGAAAAAATTGTACACAATTGGTAGGCATGAATGAATTTCAGTGTACATCCTTGGAGGGAATAAGCATATGAATAACGATATATGGGAGCAACAGAGTATATATTTCCTGAATATATTTTATGCTATTTTGCAAGACATACATACAGTAGTCTACATATGGCTAATGTACATTGCCCTTTGGTTCACCCACAATTGCATTTTTTTGGAGATTGCAATGTTTCATGATTCACAGCAGTATATTACCACTGAGAAAATGTTAGTGATGAAAAGATGGGTTTTGTGTTGGAGTGTAGTCTGAAATCATGGAAAAGGATGCACAAATTTTCTATCCATTCATTTATTTAAATAATTTTTTTTTAAAAACCAATGATATTTTTAAGCTGCATAACTGCTGTAGGTAACAATTCACTTTGTATACTATATTGTATACTATATTGACTTTGCTAAACTGATTTTTTTTAAGGGTTCTGGGCTTGAATCCCTGTTGTGGTACTTAATGGCTGTGTAACACTGGGTAAATCACTTACCCTTCTCAAGCCTCAGTATTTTAATCTGTAAAATGGGGATAGCAATACTAGTTTTCCCTTCCTCATGCGGTGGTGAAGAAAGTAACATAATCAATTGCTACAGGAATGTAAGTTCTTATGTTTAGTACATTAAAGTTAGAAGCATAAATTCTTCAAATAAAGATAATACTAAATATACTTTGAAATATGTTTCATCTATATTACATAATTTTGAATTTAAAGAATCTACTTTCAGTTTTTTGCTGATTTCTGAGATATAGTTAAAAAATAGGCTTAAGAAGAAAATATCAACTTTACAATTAAGCAAAAAAGTTGCAATGTTTTCTAAACTTAGAGCCCCCTATCATGTGAAACAGATATGGAAAAGACTAATTTCAACAGAGACCAAAATCCAACAAACAATCCCACTTTCACCAAATAGATATTATACAATGTAAAATGTAATCAAATCAAGACCATTTTCTGAGCTGTCACCATCAGCAGTTTCTGCCTCTTCTAAATGATTCATTTTTTTTTCATGTTCACTAGCTTTTGCAAGCAGAAATTGAGACTGTATTCTCCCATGTATTAGGTTTATTTTTGTTTGTGTGTTTGAGTGTAAAGATTGTTCATATGGATTGGGGGTTTTGTTTTTCCTGTGAGTTCTAGAAGATTAAGAAATCTGAGTCAGGCAAGAAAGAAAGGGCCTTCTCAGTGTCATGCAAAAGTCTTTCCTTTGTACTGTAGGAGCGATGAGTTTGAGAGAAGACTCAAGACCACACTTCTTGACCTGATAATTGTAGATGTTCTACTCTGAGTAGCCCTGGAAAATCCCTTTCTAACATCAGGTTCTATGGGTTACCTTTCATTTTTCTTTTTACTTCATTTTTATCCAGAGATAGATTTATCTTTTCAAAACAAATAGGTTTTTTCCAGGTCACTTGATTAGGGATGGCTGGCAAAAGCACTTTGATTAAGATTAGGGGATTCCTGAGGAAGCTGGCTTTTTTTGAGGACTTGTGTGGTTGAAGATGCTGTTTGTACTTCTACTACCTTGTAGTAGTCATTATCGTCATCGTCTTTCTTTTTCTCCTCCTCCTCCTCCTCCTCCTCCTCCTCCTCCTCCTCCTCCTCCTCCTCCTTCTTCTTCTTCTTCTTCTTCTTCTTCTTCTTCTTCTTCTTCTTCTTCTTCTTCTTCTTCTTCTTCTTCTTCTTCTTCTCCTTCTTCTCCTCCTCCTTCTCCTTTTCCTCCTCCTTTCTCTCCTTCTCTTTCTTTTTCTTCTTCCTCTTCTTCATCTTGTCTTCTTTGTCTTCTTCATCTTCTTTTTTTTTCTGTGGAACCATACATATATCAGTTCTTTCTCTGGAGGTGGGTAGTGTCTTCCCTCATAAACCTTTTGTAATTGATATGAATGTTCACATTACTCAGGATACCTCAGTCACTCACAATTATTTCTTGAACAATACTGCTATTATCATATATAACACTCTCTTGTTTCTGATCATTTCACTCTGCATTATTTTATGCAAGTTTTTCATGTTTTGTTTTCCTCTAAAACCAATCTATTCATCATTTCTTACAGTACGGTAGTATTCAATCACAATCATATGCCACAACTTATTCAGCCATTCACCAATTGATGGGAATCCCCTCAGTTTCCAATTCTTTGCCACCACAAAGAGAGCTGCTATAAATATTTTAGAACGTCTAAGTTCTTTTCTTTTTCTCCTGATCTCCTTAGCAAACAGACCTAATAATGATATTGTTGGGTCAAAGATTGTAAGTAGATTTATAACATTTTGGACATGATTCAGAATTGTTCTCCAAAATGTTTGGAGCAGTTCACAATTCCACCGCAAGTATATTAGTGCTCTATTTTTTCGATATCCTCTCCAGTATTTATAATTTTCCCTTCTATCACTTTAGCCAATCTAATAGATGTGTGATGGTATCTCAGAGTTGTTTTAATTTGCATTTCTCTAATCAACATTGGCTTAGTGCATTTTCATATGATTATACATAGCTTTGATTTATTCATCCAAAAACTACTTCTTCATATTCTTTGGCCATTTATAAATTAGGGAATTACTCGTATTCTTATTCCTTTAACAATGTTCTCTATATGCTTGAGATATGAGATCTTTATCTGAGAATCTATATACAAATTTTTATCAGTTTTCTGCTGTTCTAATCTTGGTTATATTGGCTTTATTTGTACAGTTAAAAATTTTTTTAATATATTCAAAATTATCAATTTTACATAATATAATTCTATTTCTTGTTTATTCATAAATTCTTCTTTTATTCATAAATCCAATAAGTAATATGTTGCTTCTCCCTTTATGTCTAAATCATGTCCTTTACCTTAACATGATATAGGGTACGAGATGTTGCTAAGTTTCTCCTAGATTGCTTTCCAGTTTTCTCAGCAGTTTTTACCAAAAGCTATAGTTGATTCTTTGTTCTTTAAAAAAATTTAAAATAAACTCTCAAAGTGCATTACCACTACACCCCATTAAGTTTTACTATCACATTTTCATTGTCTTTGACATTAGGCATAAGGCTCTTAAATTCCTTGTGTCTCATTTTTCACATTTGTAATATGGGAATAACCTTCGTCACTAAAGGACACATTTGTTGCCTTATTGTTGTGGTCTGGAAGGTCTTACCAAGGTGGCAAGTTTTTTAATATGAAATTTGAGATGAACTCTGTGATGGTTTTCTGAGGACAGGATTTATTAACTATAAAGAAGTTTGGCACCAGGAAGTTAGCTTACAAGTTCTGACTAGTTTTGTCTTGTTGAATTGAGAGAGATAGCAACTTACCAAATTTCATTGTTTAACTAAGCCATGGGTAGGCTTGCATCTAGATCTGAGCAAGGTGTTTCCACACAGATTAAACCATGGATCATGTTGAGCATTGAAGAAATACCTGCCTTATCTATAATATGAATAGAATAATAGCTGGGGTAATGTTTTGTGATGCGGAGGGGTTGTCAAAGGCATTGTACAAAAGCGTAGTGATGGGATTTTGCTAATCTGGGTAAAGTAGTAGGAATGAGGAGTGGAGGCATACTTGGTCCAAAGGCAGGAAGGCTGATTACAGATGAACCATATGGGTATCACCCTTGATCCTAGATCCTTTGGTTTTATTGTGTGCCATTTAGATTGTTTTTTTTCTGAAGGCCAAAAACAGAGGAAGCTCTACTTTTCTGAGAATTTGAATGCATCCTGAGCTCTACAGTTAATTTATTTGCATTGCTTTTCAGATGATGAGGTAGCTCACAGATGATACTTGTATGAATAAAAATTAAGCTATAGCAAACAGGAAGAGTTCATGAAAGATCTAGAGCTCTGCCATTTTGCCTACATTGAATCAGAAATATGAGTGGCAACCAATCCAGACATATCATTAACCATGTTTAGGCTCAGTTGGCTAATTATCTGCATAGTCATTCAAATGTTAGTATAACTTCATACAGTCTTTGAGGGGAGAAATCATTGTGGAGAAGGGTCCTACTTCCTCACTACTACCAGAAACAACTCCCACAAATTGTTAGATGGGTTTAGGAGCTCTGGGAGTGACAGCCTACTATAGACCAACAGTCCTGCTTTCAGCCCTACCCTCATAGCCATCAACTAGGGAAGCAACTCCTGTGAAGAATGGATCATGGTTCCTACCAAAAGTCAACCAGCTGCCACTCACAGAACAGGCAAGCCTGCCTGGCTGAAGCAGCAAAGCACCCTAGGAGACAGACAGGAGGCAGTATGTACCAGGAAAGTCAAGTCACTACCACCAACTAGATCACATCTTCCCTCACACTCTAAACCCAAGAACTTTGGGAATCATGATGCTTACAGCCTAGTGCCCTCAGCCATCATCCTAGGAAGCACCCTCTGGAGACATGGTCTGACAGCTATTCCTGCCACTGCTGTAGCTAATGCTATTGAAGATCCAAGGAAAAAATGTTCTTGCCATCTAAGTCTGGCACTGTCAAATAATTCAATACCAGAAATTGATGTGATTTTTAACAATTGAAACAACTTTGATGATGAGGAATTAGCATCTGTTTTGCCATTGCACTGTAAGGACCATGGGAATTTTTCACTTGACTTTCATTTGAAATCTTCTATATGTGTTGTCTTTCCTATCAGAATATGAGCTCTTTGAGAGCAGGGATTGGCAGCTAGGTGGCATGGTGGATAGAGTACCATGCCTGGAGCCAGCAAAATCTGAGTTCAAATTCTACCTCAGACATTTACTAGCTGTGTGACCCTGGGTAAATCACTTAACCCTGTTTGCCTCAGTTGCTCATCTGTAAAATGAGCTGGAGAAGAAAATGGCAAATCACTCTAATATCTTTGTCAAGAAAACCCCAAGTGGGGTCATGAAGGGCAGACAGGACTGAAAAAAATTATCGAACAACCACAGCTGTTTTACATTTCTGTGTTTATCTTCACATCTTGGCACAGTGCTTTAAACATAGTAGGCATTGAATAAATATTTCATTCATTCATTCTTTAGTGGGGAAAAGAAATATAAAGATAGTTTTGGGAAAAAAAATGGTTTTTCTCTCCCCTCTCTTACAGCATTTTATAGGGAGGGAGAGGAGGGAGTTCACTTGTTCTATTTTACTCAAGAAAGGAGAACTAGGATCAGTGGTGGAAGGCACAGGGAGGCAGATTTCCATTGCGTGTATGTAGCTTTGGGAAGCATATAGTTTTCTACAAATGTAAGCTATTTTCATCATCACCATTACCATTATTTCCCCCCAACTAGAATCTCCCTTGGAAACATCCAATAATTTCTTCCACTCATATCAATCACATCTCAATGGATGCTTATCAGATTTTTACATGACAGAAAGCTGGCTGGAAGGAATAACTAATGTACTGAATGGCAACTGA
Organism: Potorous gilbertii; assembly: GCA_028658325.1. Taxonomy (NCBI): domain Eukaryota; kingdom Metazoa; phylum Chordata; class Mammalia; order Diprotodontia; family Potoroidae; genus Potorous; species Potorous gilbertii. The sequence continues at coordinate 18,128,316 of CM053769.1, read as the reverse complement.
TCCAAAAAAGAAAAAAGAAACAAAAGAAATCTGTAGAGTCCCATGTTTAGGGCTGTCTATATACAGGACTAGGGATAACTGACTTGATGTAAGCTTTGGTGAAAAAGAGCTGGGGGTTTCAGTTGACAAAAACTCAATATGGGCCAGTAGTGATGTAATTGCTTTTTAAAAAGTGATGTAATAGTAGTCTGCCTAAATAGAAGCATACAGATACAGATAGAGAGGTGGCGGACTCACTTGATTTGGATGGGTTAGTCTATAATTGAAGATTTCTGAGATTCAATTTCCTCATTTTAAAAGTGAGAATAAGATATATATTAGTTCTATGTGTCATGTTTCAGGAATCTCTTAACTAACTTGGATATATTTAGAGGAAGACTGCTAGGATGGTCTGGAAATCTTGTAAGTGAAATAATTGAAGGCAGTGGAAATATTTAATCTAGAGGAAAGATTACTTGGGAGGACTGGGGACATATAAAAGATAGCTTCAAACTGAGAAATATTCTTGTTTTGAATTGCTTCAGAATTCAGAATCAGGACTTATTCCTGGAAGTTAAAAGACAAAAAACTCTAGCTTACAATGACTTTTTCTGGTAATTAGAGTCCCTTTTTTTTTAAATGCAAGAAGCTGCCTTATGATTGAACTTCCTATCACTGAAAATGTTTGTGGCTAGTTGACTGGTTAATAATCTGTAGGGGATTATGCTTTGTGTACTGATTCTCTATGAACTCTCCTATCTCAGAGTTGAGAGATAAGGCAAATAGTGCCCATGAACTGTATTATTTAGAATCCTGAAAGTTCTTTAGAGATCTTCTGGATTTCCCTTCACATGAAGAAACTGGGACCTGGAAAAAGGAATTACTTTTGTTCAGGGTCACAGGGATAATAGATAGGAGAGCTTGGATTCAAACCAAAGTTCCCTGATTATAGATTCAATTCTCTTTCCATTATGCCATATTCCTTTCCGGTATGATATTGTAAAAGTAAATTTGAAATGGGAGAGATGAAAGGTTCTTAAGACAGAAATTCTGAAGATGCAATCACAAATGATTCCAATGAGAAAGAAAATAAAGAAGGGTCTAAAAAGATGAATAAGATTTCTCAGAGAGCTCCTTAATGATCTTACATTATAAAGGCACTAAGAAAGATGGAAGTAAAGACAGGTAATTGGAGATGATTAAAAAAGTGTCATAGTCCTCTAAAAATAGTGTTAGGAAGACTAAAACTGAGAAATAACTCAGGCTTGTGATAAATGTGATAGGATTAAAAAAAGGAGAGAGTTGAGTAGTTCTACCTTCTCTGTCATTTATCATTGTCCCATCTACTGCAAGCAAAGGGGTCTTATCCTAGGCTTGATCTTCCTCTTACCCTCAATATTGCTAAAAATATCCTGCCTTATTTCTGTTTACTCACTAAAGTGAATGATCTACAGATAGGAGAGAATGGAGTAAAAATGCTTAGCAGGAAATTGGAACCCAAAGACAAGGGAAGATATAGATGGTAAGAGCATTGCTGTCCTCAATGAGTCTAAGTCATCAAGCCTAGATGAATCACATCATCTCAGGGTACTAAAAAAACCTTGGATGTGACTGCTGGACTGCTACTAGTAATTTTTAAGGAATTGTGAAGAACAAAAGCTATACTGCTGGACTAGAGAGAAATCTCTCTCTCTCTCTCTCTCTCTCTCTCTCTCTCTCTCTCTCTCTCTCTCCTTTTCCCTCTCCTGCTTCCTCTCCCTCTCCTTCCTGCTCTCTTCATATATATGTGTATACATATATGTTATTTAAATTTATGTGTTTGATAGACATATATCATTACTGTGAGAGACAATATAGCACTTTAGAGAGTGAACCTGACTTGGAGAAAGGAGAACTGAATTTAATTCCTAGATCTGACACTGTCAGCTGTGTTCTTTCTAGAAAACCATGTAACCTCTGCAACAAAATTTCCACATCTGTATAACGGGAATGATGATTTGATATATTCTAAATTTCTATATATTACTTACAACAAAGGGCAGTTGTAAAGAAAATGAAGGGGCTGGAAAAGAGATCCTCTGAGGTCTTTTCTAACTATGGTGTAAGGACAAGCAAAGTAGGATCTTTATCCTTTGTCAGAGAGATGATGAACTTAAAATGCAGAGATGTATATTTCCAGACATGGGTGATATGAGAAATTTGTTTTGCTGGAGTATGTACCAATCTTTGAGTCAAGGAATCTTCCTTCCTTCCTTCCTTCCTTCCTTCCTTCCTTCCTTCCCTCCTTCCTTCCTTGTTTTCTCAGTGGCTAAGGGTGAGGTTTGGAAGTAGTGGAAGGAACAAATGAATAAAATACTTGTTACTTGAAAAACAAAAATAATAAACTTTTTAAGAGACATCATTAGTAATTTAGAGAGAGCAGTTTCAGATGAACGATGAAGTTGGATGTCAGATTTCACTGAATTGAGAAATGAGGAGAAAAAAGGAAAGGGAAATAGCAAGTACAAATAGTTTTTTCTAAGAGATTGTGAAAAGGAAGAGAGATACAAAATGATGTCTTGAAGACATAGTGTTTAGTGATGGATTTTAAGGATGGCAGAGACTTATAAAGTTCTGAGGATTTTAGGGGGTGACAGCTCTATTGAGAAGGAAAACTTTTTAGGAGGGGCAAGGCATAGGGAGACATGGTTTTCAATCAGTTCTGCTAAATATATCTAAATATTTTCTACATGTAACATAGAGTGTCACACCATGCCTTGCTGTCTGCCTACTGTGTGCCAGGCAACTATCTCTAAATGTCTGCATTTCTCCTGCCAGCCCCTATATACATATTCTGGGGAATATAAATAGATAAGTAGCAGAAATGTGGAGAAAAATATTAAATGGAACCAGATGTTTGTTGTTCAATGTGACGTGGAAAAAAGAACACTGGTATTTCACATTCCTTGGAATTTTTATTTGAATTATTCTCCTTTCTTCTCCCCTAATATTTTGCTGCTTTGAAAGTGACTGGCAACAGAGTACAATGGAAAGAATGCTGTACTTGTAGTCAGAAGACCTTATTTAGAGCTTATTCCTGTCCCTTACTAGTTCTATGACTTTGGGCAATTCACTTGATCTCTGTGGTCCTCAGTTTTCTCACTTGTAAAATGAAGGGATTTGATAGTATGATCTCTTAAAGGTCCTTCCAGTTCTAAGTTTATAAGGATATAAGCAGATCGAGATGTACCCTGGGATAACCAACATAGCATTTGTCTTGCTTTGGGGAGGAAGCAGGCACAGGGCATGTTGATATTGGGATTATCTCTAGGGACAACTGGAACAGTCATGGTTAATCTTGGGGACACTGTAAATCTAAATAAAAACATGTGAGAGCAAACTGTGTCAGGCTCTCACTCCAGCAGATAACAAATTACTCCATCTCTGTCAGGAGGTGTGCTTGCCAACTATTTTATATGGTAACACTGGATTTGCAACATGGAACACTGGTGTTATCTAAGGGTGTAACTAGCAATTTGAAATTGGTACACACAGCAGTTGACCGATTGCTCCCCATCCCCATCATCCCCCAAAGTAGACATGCCATTATACACACTGTGATATCCTGTTCGGGAGGAACAGCTCTCTGTACACTACTTTAAGTTTGCAAATGACCAAAGAACTCTGTCTCTGTCTGTCTGTGTCTTCTTCCTCCCCACTCCCTCCCTCCCTCCCTCTATCTCGCTCCCTGTCTCTCTTCCTCTCTCTTTCTTCTCTCACTCTCTTCCCCTTTCCTCTCCTCTTCTCTTTTATTTCTTTTCTCTTTCTTTCCTTTATTCTTCCCTGTATCCTTTCTCTATCTCTCTCCTCTTTGAGTTCCAACCCCTTCCTGTGTTTGTTTCTTGCTCTCTTTTCTTTTTGTCCCTTTCGTCCCTTCTCTTGCTCTCTCCCCATCTCTATCTCTCTCTGTTTCTCTCATCATTCCATAGTTCTCCAAAAGGTCACCTGTACACATTGGCACACTCATTCACATAGAGACACACACAGATATAGAAACACACACACACACTATTTGCATAAAGCTGCTATTGAGAAAATTAAATTTGTTATATTCCAGCAAATATGGAGAGAAGAGAGAATTTTTCAGTACCTTGATTACAGTGTGTGAGATTTCTATGTGGGTACATGATGATTTTCCTTCTAGAAGAGATGTAAGAAGGGCTTCAGTGGCTGCCTTTTTCCAGGTTAAGGTGGAAGAATGAAGTGTTCCATTAAAAAAAGAAATAAAAAGACATAATGCCCTAACAATAAAAAAGAATATTAAGAGGCAGCTGGAAAAATGAACACATATATCATTAGATTGGAAGGTACAAGAATGTGACACACGGAAGGGTAAAGATGAAAATCACTGACTACTTGGAATGAAACAATAAGAATTGGGTTCTTCTTGAAGAGAAGGTAACTAGATAGTCTGAAGAAGATGCCAATGCTTTTCTAATCATGAATGATGATGAAAGATATGAATATATCTTTATTTTATTATATCTATATATTTCATAATATATTCATAACATATTTATATATTATATTTATAATATATTTAGATATATTATATGTAATATATATTATGTAATAAATATTTATAATATAATATACACTATATTACTATATTAATTATATAATAATAAACATATACAAATTATATATTAATTAATTACATATTAATTAAATAATTATATTGTAATATATTAATATATTAGTTAAATAACTATAATATATTATATTAATATAATGTTATATTAATAATATATAATATATATGTTATAGTATATTATATTTTATATTGTATCTTTATTTTATATGTATAATATTACAATACATGTTTATGTATGTGTATATACATACATAAATATACATATATGCATATATTTCTTTTTGTAAATCAGTATTGGGGCAAGCTCTATTGAGGGAGGCATCACCCCAGTCTTCAGTCTTTGTATTACCTGCTAGTCCTCTCATACCCCTACCAGTGATGTTTGTACCCCTCCCTGTTAATCCTCATATACTGGCAGTTGGGATGGTTCTGAGATGCCATATCCCATCCCCTTTTGCTGATATGGACCTATCTGAATTTACTTTATCTCATTACAAAAATTATTAATAAAATCTAGTTTCATCTTAAATCTTTTGCTGAATTTCAGTGATTAGTCTATCAACATGTTACTACCTTGACATAGTTTTAATAAACTCTTTTTAATTCTCTCTCTTGAATTTGTCCTTGTTAATCCTGAACAAAGAATTTTCCTTTTAACCCTGGGATACTTAAGGAACTGGAAGTTATGATTGCTGTGCCACTAGAAGTGATGTTTGAAAGATTCTGGAGAATGACTGAGCTAACAATAGCTAACATTTATAAAGTACTATGTACCAGGCAGTGTGACAAGTGATTTACAATTATAATCTCATTTCATCTAAGGTAGGTACTATAATTACCTCCATTTTACAGATGAGGAAATCAAGACCAAAAGGGGTTAAGTAACTTGCCCAGAGTCACAGGCTAGTAAATGTCTGAGGCTAGATTTGCACTCAGGGCTTCCTGACTCCAAGCCCACTGTGCCATCTGGTTGGATAGATTATGTCCATAGTTATCCCAATTGTTTTTAATTGAAGAGAATGGAGTCTGAAATCTTTAGGCTCAGTGAGCTTGACTTTGATCCTTTCCATAATTCTTCAATACATTATTAAATTGATGGTCAATTAACATCTAAAAAAAAAGAGAAAAATCACGCAAAGCCAGTAGGGCTTCACCAAGAGTATTTATTTCATGGCACACTAACTTTGTTTCCATTAAAGAAAATGATTGCTAAATCAGGGAAATGCTCTAGATATACTTGACCTAGATTTTAGCAAAGCATTTGACAAAGCATCTAATGCTATTTTTGTTGCTGAGATAGAGATGAAGGTCATACAACAGTATACTAGTAGGAGGCTTCTGAACAGTTGAACATCTGGGTCCAAAGATTAGTCATGAATGGTTCTATGTCAACTTGGAAGGTCCTTAGGGAATTTGTGTTTACCTCTGTATTATTTAATATTTTTCTCATATAAAGGCATACATGACCTGCTTGAAAGATGGGCAGGTAACATAAAGCTGAGAGGAATAGCTAAAATGTGAGATCAGTGAGATACAATTCAATTAGAAATGGGGACCGCTAAACTATATATAAGGATCCCTAAAGATTATACATTACAAAAAAAAAATTAACTTACAAAACCATATATTACCATTATTTATTTTCTGTTGTATTTTTATTAATTATTAATTAATTATACTAATAATTATAATTAATAATTAATTAAATAATGATAGTAAATAATTAAAAATTATTGCTAATTTTTTCTCCATTTAAATTTGGTTACCATGGGATGTGTGTTTGCCACTTCTGTGCCAGAGGACTTCCAGAGGATTCAAAAGAATTTTAGAGTCTGGAACTGGGTTGGGACTTCCTTTGGAATGAAATTCAGCAGGGATAAATGTAACATTCTGCACTTGGGAAGATATGTCTAGTCAGCAGGACAGGGATTTTGGTAGACTACAAGCTAAATGTGGGCAGGCAATAAAAGCCAATGTAATTATAAGCTTCACCAAGAACCACTAGTTGTAGTACTTGGAGGAACTTGATAGTCCTACTAGACTCATATGTGGTAACCACCATACCTGAACTATTTTATTTGGTTCTATGGCCCATATTCAATACTTAATCAAGCATTTATTTATTATTTAAATTTATTTATTTAACTTTAAACCTTCATTTTCACAAAATTTTGGGTTCCAAATTTTCTTCCCATTTGTCCCCTTCCCCACCCCAAAACACTGAGCAAAAGAGGTTGTCACAATTAGAGAGGCCAGTGTAAGCCTTCTACAGGAGATGGTGCAGTTGGACTTTAAACCATGATGGAATTTGACAAAATGTGGTGATGCAGAGATGGGGACAAAGTAAGACCCAGACAGTGATGGAAGACCACATAAAGACATGGAAGTAGGAGATGTGATATCATGTATGAAGAAAAGCAGGTAAACTAGTTGAAATGCAGAAAATGCAAAAAAGAGTAATACATAATTAGCTTGGAACAGTAGGTAGAAGACCAATCATGAATGGTTTTAAATACTAAACAGAGGAGTTTATATTTAATCCTACATAAAATAGGGACAGAGGTCACACTTTGAGTTTTAGAGGTAACACTTCGGAAAGTGTATGGATGATGGATTAGAAAGAGTTGAAAATAGAGGCATGGGTATCCATCATGATGTTATTGCAGTAATCCATTTGAGATGTGATGGGGAGCTAAACAAGAGTAATAGTTGTGTGAGTGGAGAGAAGATATACACAAAATGTGTTGTAAAAAATGTAATTGACAGCCCATGGCAATCAATTAGAATCAGAGGGAGAGTGAATACTTGAGGAAGATGCCATGATTAAGAAACTGAGTGACTGGAAAGACAATGGTGCCCTCAGCAGAGATAGGGAAATTAGAAAGAGAAAAAAGTGTTTTGGGAAAAGCATAAGTTGAGTTTGAAATGCCTTTAGGAGATCCAATTTGATATATTGAACAGATAGTTGATAATGCAGAACTTGAGTAAAGAGAGTAGGACCGAAAATATAGATATGGTAGTCATCTGTATAGAGATGATCACTCAATACTAGGACCTAGTATAAACACTAACCGGAATGGTGTAGGAAGAGAAGAGGACCCAAGATAGAACTCTGGGGTACCTCTACACCTAAAGGTAAAGATATCAATAAGGATACAACAAAAAGATTGAGGTAGAAAGGTAAGAGAGGCAGGATGAGAACCAGAGAATCTTGATATCATAAGATCATATATTTAGAATTGAAACAGATTTAAACATTCATTGAATTTAGCCTTTTTGTTTTCTAATTAAGGAATCCCAGAGAGGGAATATAACTTGCCTAAGATCATAGCCATAGTAATGGACAGAGCCAAGGTCTGAATCCAGGTCCTCTGACTCCAAATTTGGGATCTTTTCCATCGTGCCATGTTGAATTCTCCAGAAGGGAGGAATGTCATGAAAAGGCTTACTTAAAGCAAAACATGATCAGAAAAGATTCTGAAAAGTCAAGGGTAAAGACTTAGATCAGGTCACTGGATTTGGTAATTCAGAGATCTTTGTTAACCTTAAAGAGCATACTTTTCTTTGAGTGTTGAGGTTGGAAGGTCTTGTTTGAGATGCCTGGTTCTGAAGGAAGAACTAGAACTAGTGGATGAAAGGTGCAACAAAGGAAAATTGGGCTCAGTGTAGAAAAAAGCACAACATAAAATAAACCATTTTCCATCAAATGTAGCTATCTAAAAGTAGAATGGGATGTCTCTGGAAGTTTTCAAGCAGTGACTTGTTGCTTACTTTTTAGCTATGATATAATGAGGTTTTTAGTCTTGACTAGATGTCCTCTGGGGTCCCTTCCAAAGGCGACTCAATGATTTTATAAAATGAGAAACTGGCTAATGTATATGTTGACCTCCTGTTTTGAACATGGGGAGCCAGGTTTCACTGAAGAATTGGGCAGATTTTACTGACCACCAGCACACATTTTTCAATCTAATAAGTCATTGATTAAGTCCTTACTATGTGTCAAGCACACCTCACCTTTTCTCATTATTGCCCGATCTCAGTAATTACTTTTACAAATGAGAATTTTGCGGAAGTTCTAGCTTTGTTTGGATGTGAAGGGCAGAAATGATTCTACATCACACCTGAACTAGAAACATAATCCAAAACAGTGAATTTCTTGGGAGCCTCCATTGCTCCCCATTGCCATCATCATAATACAGGACCAGCTAGAATTTATATAGTGCTTTAAGGCTTGCTGAATATTTTACCTGTGTTATATCAGTTGATCCATTATCCCTCAAAATAAGCATGTTATTTTATACAAAGATAATAAAGCAACTAGGCATTGTCATATTTTCTTTTTATATAGTTTGAATTTAATCTTATTAGTCATTTTTTTCTGTCTTTTCCATTCTAAAAGTCATAAGAAACCTAGAGTTGTTAGGTGTCCACCAGGGCCTCCAATTTCAAATCCATTGCTCTTTCTAGTGTCCAGCGTGGTTTGGGATTTATGGACATGAGTCCAAGTTCAATCTGCCTGTGATGTCAATATCATGAGTAAAGACAGTGCTGCCACGCAGGTGGCCAGAATGGTAAAGAACACTATAAGTCTATTTATTACCGTCTTTTAAAGTCTAAGCCTTTATTTAATGATTGTTGCTATCCTTAAAGTTATTAACGCCTGCCAGAGAATTTTAATCACACTGCACTTTCTATAAAGGATAGTTTATTTTATTTATTTTTTGAGTAACAGGCACTTATATTGCTCTTATCACTCCCACATCCCTCCCCCATTATGCCAATTAAAAAAATCCTGAAACAAAGTTCTCAATCCTTAGCTATGTAATTTAGAAAAAAAATCCAACCAATTCCCATATTAATCATTTGTTCCGCATAAGTTCATCATTTTTAGGAGGTGAATGGCATACTTTATCTTTACCCAACTGGACTCATGGTTTCTCATTGTGCTTATCTGAATTCTAAAGCTTTTTGAAGTTGTTTTTCCCTATAATGCTATGAATGTGGTATGAATTTTTCTTTTAATTCGGCTTACTTTGCTCTGTATTAATTCATAAAGGTCTTCCTAGTTTCCTTTGAAATAGTCAATTTAATTCTTTCTTATGGTATAATAATATTGCCTTATATTCATGTCCCATGATTTGTTTAATCATTCTCCAATACAAGGACAACCCCTTTCTTTCCATATTTTGGTTCCCACGGAAAGGGCAAACGTGTTTGAATTTCATATTCATACATCTTATTCAACGGGCTCAGGTTCAGTCAATATTGTTATATATTGACATATCTAATCAATTGCAAGATCTTATAAATTGTCTTTCTTAATAAGACTAAATGAAACCTTGATTGATTAATTTGCTAATTATTATTTTCTACTGCAGTTACTTTTAATTAGATTAAATATTGTTTCCCAATCTATATTAGGAAACAAAATTAGAGTGAATAATTAAAGACATAGTTGGCAAACATTGGAGTTATCTAAGTGGTAAAATGGATAAAGCACTGGACTTGTGGGGAAAAGGCCTGGCTTTAAATTCTGCTGCAGGTGTTTACTAGATCTAGGACCTTCATAAGTCCCATAGCTTCTCTCAGCTTCAGTTTACTTATCCGCAAGATGGGGAAAATAGCATGTACATCATAGGATTGTTGTGGAAATCAAAAGCTGTAATACCTCTATGGTTATTTTTAAATCCTAAAGCATTTTATAAATGCTAGCAACGATTATTGCTATCTAGAACAGAAAACTGTGATAACAAAGAGCTATGATTTTGGGCTTTGGCATTAGCTAACTACCTGGCCTTGGGTAAATCACTTAACTTTTTTGCCCCTCAGTTTTCTCGTCCTGTAAGAAATGGGTGCTCTTGTGTCTTGCCTTGCCATGTATTCTCTTGCCTTGTCATTATGTAAAAGAATTAGTGTTAGGCAATGAGGGAGATGCAAAAGGTTTTTTTTCTTTTGACGTAATTCTTGCTCTCAAGAAGCTTACAAATTTGAAGTAGAGACAAGACACCTACTCAGAATTATATCTAGCAATTGACAAATGTCAAATAAGTGATAAACATAAATATAAAAATCTAGAGCTTGGAGAGGTAGGCGTAGGACTCATTTAGGAAGGAAGACTTTGTGGAGAAAATAGGACTTGAATTATGTCTTAAAAGATATGTCGTCAGGATTCAGAAAACTGGAGAGAAGTGAGGATGCTAGGATGCTAGGAAAAAGAAAGCATTTAGGAAAGATGATTCTAATCGCCAAGTACCCTTTCTCACACCTATTGTAGGAAGTTGGTAGCCCTCAAGCCCTGTGATCTTTGTTCCCACTCCATTCTATTCCAGTCAATTCAACTCAATAAACATGTTAAATTTTTTCTATGTACCTTTATCATTCTAGGTTCAGGGGACACAAGACAAAAAAAGATAATCCTTGATCTTGAGGAGCTCACAATTGAAATAGGTTAATAACACATAAACAAGTCTTATACAAAGAAGGCTGCCTGACATTTGCTTTAGGAAAATTTCCAAATGGAAAGAATGTCCAGGAGAGCTTGGGAATATTCTCTCCTGGGCAGTTTCCTAGACAGCCTCCTCACTTTCCTCTTTTCCAGAATTATGGTCATTTCCCCCCTTCGCTTTGCTCCCTCTTTTCTCTTCCACTCCTGGCTAATTGATTTAAGTTCTGAAGGCAGAGAGTCCTACAGTTCATTTTAGGAGAGGGATATTTCAAACTATTTGTTTTCAAGTTGCATTCATGTTTTCCAATTCAGGTTATGTTTCCTGCTGGAAAATCCTGCCATAACAAGATATTTTGGCAGACAGTAAGATAATTTGGTTGAGAATCATCCATTTTTTTGGCAGACATCTAGCAGATAGCTCTGTCTGTGAGGGTGGGAATTCACACTCCTTCAGGATGGTTGGCCAGATTGGAGATTTCCCTACCCACACAGCTCCACGACTGATGAGATGAAGCCGACCTTTTCCAGCTCAATAGTAATATGCTCCCTTTGAAATGCTACGCTGACTTGAATGGATAAAAATCTGTGTTTTGCAAACATCTCGTGAGGCCTGATATGCATCCGAGCGTGCCCAGTTCAAGCATGGCTTTAAAAAATCTGCTTCAGTCTTCATTCTCTATTCACTCAGTAATCAAGTCCTACCATCCTGGATGTGACTTTTTCACTTAAGGATGAAATGGGAAACTTGCTATGGAATGGACGATTCTCAGGGTACATCATGGTATCACCTGTTACATCCATCTTGTTCCATCATGAATATTGCCGTAGGTCAGAAAAATTGAAAAAAATATTGGTAAGGGCTAAGACTTTATGTGATAGATAAATAAGGTACTTGTAGTTTAATTGAGAGATGTTTATTCACTCTTCATCGTCAGTGAAATTTTGACAAATGACTGAAGGGTACAGAAAAGTCCATGGAGTCCTAACTGTTTTGACTCTCCTTGAAAGGTGTCTATTGCACATACACACCAGATATTGGTTTGGGGTGATTCAGTCATGTCCTTTTCTTTTCTCAGTTTTACTGTGGGGTAAAAGAACAATAGCAAAATATTGTGTAAACATTAAAGCTGTTACATAAATGTGATTTCTTATCATTGTAATTGTTAGAAAAACTTCCAGTGAAGAGTCTGGCTCTTGCTTTTATACTTATTAGGAATTTTTTTTATTTTTGGTCTTCACCTGGAATTTTTTAACAGTGCAGGGAAATTTTATTGTAAGAACTCTCTCTTCTGATTGAGATGGGCAACTTGTTTGCAATTTATCATCTCATATACAAATTTCCAGTCGGAGAGGTGTGAGAAAAAAATATCTAGTACTCCATATTGTTATTTATGTAATCTGGAAGCCACAATTTTTCGGTTAGTAAACATTAAGTGCCCACTAGGTATCAGGCACTGGGCTCAATGCCAAAAGTACAAAAAAAGGCAAAAGATAGTCCCTTCCCTCAAAAAGTCAAATAACTAGTAATAGACTAGGAAGAAGGGAGGGTTTGGGGGTAAATGTATGAGTTCTGTTTTGAATGTATTGCATTTGAGATGCTTATAAGATGTCTAGTTCACAATACCCGAAAGGCAGTTGGTAAGCTATTAATTGTAGCTCAGGAGAGAGATCAGGCCTTGCTCAATAGAGCTTAGAATCAGTTCCATAGAGACGATAAACAAACCCGCAGAGCCCAATAAATCTACCAAGAGTGAGAAGATATAGAGGGACAAGTTAAGAGGTTCCAAGGTAGAGAATTTAAAAATACCCATAGTTAGTTAGCTAGACTGGATGAACATCTAAGAAACAGAGATGATACAGCCAGAATTTCTGAGAATACCCAGAAATATCATTATCATGAAAGACTAGAAAAGAGATAATGTCTAGGAGGATAAGGTGACCAACAATGTCAAATATTGGTGCAAGGTTGTCCTCCTTGGTACTGGTAGAATTTGAGGATAGTGGATTGCTTGAGCTCAGGAGTTCCAAGTTAGAGTAGGCTAAGAAAATAAGGTGTCTGGATTAGTCCAGGAATAATAGGGAACTTCCACGAGTGGAATGCCACCAGGTGTCTAATGAGGGGCCAACTAGCCCAGGTTAGAAGTGAAGCATGCCAGATATTCGTAGGATTGGGTTCCTGAGGACCTTCTGTGCTACAAGCCTGGGTGAGATAAGACCAAGTCTTAAAACAAAAACAAACAAACCACAAAAATGAAAGTGACATGCTGCAGAGAGGTCAAGAAAATGAGGATTGAGAAAATTCAACAATGGATTTTTGTCATAAAGAGATCAACGAGAACCTTATGGTCTTATCTAAGTTCCCTTCGTGCATTGTAAATTCCATCCAAACATTCTCCATTCTCTGTATTCATCCTTCTAACAGTGGACTATAATTCCCCTGAGAGATTATATTTTTATCTTTTTAGTACAGTAGCAAAGTGACTTATCAAGGACAGTAGGTGCTTAGCAAGTGTCTGCAGAACTTAACTAAAGCTTCAGAATTGGACTTTAGGAACAGGAGCTGTTCTAAGATTATATGAAAGAAAACTCAAATCAGTATCAATAGACACTGCCTCTACATAGGGTTACATAAATGTTCTATCACAAGAAATGGCTAGCCATGTTCTTAAAATGTTGAGAAGAAGGTAATACAGGGTAGTTTTTGACTGCAGGGAAATATCTCACAGCTTGTAGGAAATTCTTCCTTCTGGTTAGCTCCAAATTCTTCATTAGCTAAAGTGAATTTCTCTGTATCTGGTTACCTCATCAGATCATAGTGTGAGTTAAGCTGAGAGTAGTTAACGCCTCTCTTTTCCTCAACCAAATGCATTTCTTTTGGTCACAAAGGGCACTAGACAGGACAGTGTGGAGAGATCAGCACAAAACATGTATTCCCCAGATACTAGGAAAAAAATAACCGCAGGAGAATATAAAAATATAAAAGCCCTGTTGATTAATTGCTAGCATTAATCCAATGCTAGACCTCAGAACTCATAATGTAAAAAGTATGGGCTAATATCTAATCCTTAAAGAGTAGTTGTCATTGAGTAGACCCAAAGATTGAATTGAATGGAAATAGCAGGGTGGTCTTAAATGTCTAGGTCTTCTGAGGTTTCTTCTAATGGTCTCTTTCCTCTTTCTTGAACTGAATGCTCTACTTTTATTCCCTCTCTTTCTGGAACAAGAAGAGCAAAAGTTTCTTGTTTCTTCCCCTTTTCTCCCTTTCCCTGGCAGACAAGAAAACAGGGGCATATTTGAGTTATCTTTTCCTCATTTCTTTTTCCTGATGGATAATGGAGCTAAGAAAAAGTTTAACCAAGGTGAAGAGGTTACCTAATGGAAGTAAAAGAAGGCTCTTACCTCTCTTGCTGATGGGCAGAGCATTGGCTAATACTTTCTTTCCCTGTTTCTGACTCTCCTCTCCCCTCCCCTTCCCTCTCCACATCTGTCTTTTTCTGCCTGTCTTTCTATGTCCCTCTCTTCCACTATACTAGAAGCTTGGAAGTCCATATGGCATCAAGTCAAATTAGGTCCAGCCAGATCCAGGAAATATAATCTACTGTTACCATCTTTACAGCTATAATCATGCATTTCGTATCCTTCAGATTATTGTTAAAAAGTATGTTTTCAATGTGTTGGAATAATTTTTGAAAGATTTGTATGTTTGGATTGAGTGAATAACTTTCCTAGTGGTCCATGTTACTGAATAGTGTCCATGAAATCTTTCTCTTTCATTGTAAAATTCTTCATCATACTGAGACTAAAACCTGCTTCCCTTTGGTCTTCCTTCTGTTTACTAGGGTTAAGAAAAATACATTTAAACCTTCAGGTGTCTGAAAATAGTAATCATATTCCTATTTGAGGCTTTCCTTCTCCAAGATACTGTGCCTATTTCTATCCACCAGTCCTCATATCACTTGATAATGAAGACCTTCACCACCCTGGAGGTCATCTGCCTCTAGATTGGCTCCACCTTGACCATATACTTCTTAAACTATCTGACCCAAAGTTGAACCCATATTCCATATATGGTTTGAACCAAGTACAGTGAGACTAGCATCTCCTCCACTGAACCCATGGTTCGTTCCTATTTATCTACTCTTTTCCTTCTCACAGTTTTCTTTATCTTTATGAGAAATTTTTTTCCTTCATTTCTCTTCCTTTATTTCAGTTCTAATTTACAATGTTCTTTTTAATGGAGACCCAAGTGTCTTCTCTGTATTTGTTTGAGAAAATGTTATACTTTCGCTTGTTTGACCTCCTATTACTTTATTATTGTGGTACCTTTAGTCAGTGTGTAGAGTTATTCAGTTCAATTCAAAATTTTAACCTGGATCCTTATGTTAAAGACATAGAATGAGAGAGTATAGTTTTATTTTATAGAGGACTGGTATTCTAGTAAGGAAAATCTGGGTTCAAATTCCATTTGTGATATTTAGTAGTTGTTATCACAGGCAAACCAATTAACTTCTCACAGCTTCAGTTTAATGAGTTGATGAGTTTATGTTCATCAATAAAATATGCATAAAAATACTTGCAGAACATACCAAATTGAAATCAACCAACAGCACTTATTAAATGCCTACAAGCTATCAGGAACTACTTGGCTTTGGGGTACAAAGACAAAAAAAAGCCTCTTCTTGAGAAACTTACATTCTATGGTCATATACAAATACATGTAAAATATGAACAAAATAAGTAAAAGGGGAGGAGACACCAAGAACCTGGGCAAGGGAAAGTGAGATCAAGAAATAGGAAGTGAAAGTTGAGTTGATTGAAGAAAACTAGGGAGTTGATGAGATAGAGGGGAGGAGAAAGTTCATTCAAAGCTTCCTGCCAGTGCAGAGGCCTGTTTAGGTGAACCACAGAGTGAATGGAATTGAGTATTATGTTAATACATGGAAAAGTGAAGGGTCATGTTGTGAAGAATTTTGTATTTTATATGGTGGTGATGGGGAGCCCCTGGGGTTGGCTGAGTAGGGTAAAGGAGATATGGATGTACTTGTGTTTTAGGTAAGTCACTTTGGCAACTGTGTGGAAGGTGGATTATATTAGGAGGGGTAGTGGCAGTTGCAGAACAGAATCTAATTAGGAGACTTTTGTAATATTTTGGCCTAGAGGTATTATGGAAGTTCAGGGCAGGGCAACACCACTCAACTTGGGGGTAGGAGGACCAGGGAAGGTTTCCTGAAGGATATAGTATTTATGCTAGTACCTACAGAATGGCTAATATTTGAATAGCCAGAAATGGTGGGAGAAAGGATGATGTGATAGAATGTCATTACTTGCAGATGGGTAGTGTGAAAAAACCAAGTTTGTTCAGAAAATAGTAATTAATCCCATGTGCCCAGAGAACACAATATGTGTAGTATTATGAGCTGACATTGACATCATACTTTATGACTGCCATACTGTTGTGTTCCAACCTCCAATTCCAACCCAATACTCTCACCTTTGGCCAATAGAGCTTTGAATTTGTGAGGATTCACTGAAATTAGTCTAGATCAGACCCACCGTGCTGCTGCAACTCTCTGTCCATCTTTATCACCATGCAACCCTTCTCCAGATTTCTACTTCCAGCTCTGGGACCAGTATTTAAATTCACACTATCATTCCCAAAAAGTACCTGTCAATCCATTTCCTTATGATTTCATGTACCATTTCTTAAATGTCCCTGAGCATAAGAATTCTCTTGGTTCACCACTCCCTTGTTTTTATTGTTTTTCTCTATTGGATATAAGTTCCTGGAAGGTAAGGATTATCTTGCCTTTTGTGTTTATATCCTAGACATTAAATCCTTCCTTCCTTCCTTCCTTCCTTTCCTTTCCTTTCCTTTCACAACCCTATGAGGATAGGTACTGTAAGATCTTCTACCCATTTCACAGATGATGAAATAAAAGCTTGTGGAGGCTTGAGTAACTTGGTCATAGTCACACAGTTAATAAATGTCAGAGTCAGGTTTAAAACCCAGGTCTTTCTGATTCCAAGGCTAACAAAATATTCACTGTATCCATATGATCTTTATTAAGAAATAATGAGAAATAAGACCAGAAATTTAGGTTGATGCTGACGTTGGAGGTCTTGAATGTTAGGCTAAGCATTTGAAATACTATGTAGCTGACTCCTTCTAGTTTTAAAAGTCTATATTGGGCAAAGAAATGTTATGTGTTTGTCATGTACCCTGAAGGTGGCATAGTCATTGTCACCTATTTCCCATCACCCACATTTTATTTTTCTTATACCAATATGTTGCCTACTTTAAAAAATTGCCCAAGGGCTGAAAATGCCTTTTGAAACAAGTCAGGCAGATGATCAGATCCATGAGCAGAGCCACTAGCCCCATCTGGGGTAAGGAGATACAAAGCAGAAACCATTAAACCAATTCCCCATTCACAGATATATAAAAAGTGAGCTCAGATGTCATGGGAGCTCACATTTCCATCGATCATTGCTATGGAAGCAATGGAAAGGTGAATGATTTGGCTGTATGCAAATCTTCCAGATCTAGTTAACCATTTGGAAATCATGAATAACAATCACATTCTCCATTAAGATGTGGTCCTTGACAAAGAGTAATAAAAATATATCACAATGTCTATGCATCAATGTTACAAGTTCCTTCATGCAAAATTCCCCAAGGATTTTTTACTTATTTATATGCCCACTGACCTCTCCAGCACAAAACAAGGGTGATATATAAGGCATCACCCTTGGGGAAAAAAGAGAATGACAATACTTCTCCCTCCCATTCTCTCTTTTTTTCCTGTTTCTTGACACCTTTACCTTTCATCCCAACTTCTACATTCCACCTCTTGTGGGACTTACCTTGTGCCCTACTCCCGTCATCCAAGTTGATCTCCTACTTCCTTAACTTACTCAAAAGACTTAGAAAGGAGGAATACTTCTAGTGGAAAGAGAACAATATGAGCAAAGGCAAAACACAGATACATACACATATATGAATATGCTTATGTACATATAATATAAATATATATAGATATATACATATCCCCATGCACATACATATACATACATATATATTTACATGTATATGTACATACACATATACATACAGCATTTGGACAATTTCCGAACTATGTCCTAGAATTAAGAAAGTATCCTTTTAAAAGTTTAGCATAATGAGGTTCTTTGATGTTTTGGTTAGAGAAAGTTGGTGTCTGGATTCAGACCCTTCCTCTGACACATACTGGTTCATCACCTTTGGTGAGTTATGGAACCTCTTAGCACTCTTGTGAATCCTTTGGACTTGAAATTACAGAGATGATATTGATCTTTACTGGTCGAAGAAAAAGCATGGGGAGTTCTAGTGTAATGCTCCAATGAAATAATAGGTCCAGTAGAAAACAAAGAAGAATGGGAAATTGTGCAGGTCTTTCAGTGATCTCAAATTACACCTCAAGAAAAAAAATAATTTTTTAATCCTCCCAGTTTTCTTGTTAGCGTTGTATATTTGTTTAGGTTATCCATCATCTTAAAAGCCATTGCAATTTGTACCTGGTCTCTTCAACCTGAAGGTTCCAGAATCACTTTGAAAGCTCCATGCAAATCTATGAACAGTAAACTTTGGAGAACATCACCACTTCTTCTGATGTGAAAGAACCAAGGAAATAGAACAAAATCTCAGCAGGCAGTAGAATAGGATCATCAACTCCTTTAGGCTAAACAATAGATAGCATCACTAATAATACTACTATTGCCATTTTGCTGACAGTATTCTGGAACTTTTTTTTAGAGGACTATAAAACTTAGGGGCTTTACTAGATGACTTATGAAGTCTCTTCTAGATTGAACACCTAGGATCCTAAATGGGCTGACCCAATGTCACTCTCTCCCCGCCCCCCTCCACCATTGACACTCCTCATCTGTGGCAAAATATTATTAACTGTCTGTTTCCATCTTACTCTAACCCATCACTCTTTGAGGGCAGATGTTATAAGTCCCTAAAGCTAATCCCCTAGAGAAATCACTCAGTGAATAATCATCAATGGTATTTGCCCAACCTGCTTGACACAACTAGCCAGAATTTCTTTATCCTTTTAAAGAAGGAATTTATAATTTTATAGTTACTTACTGCCAGAAAAAGTGCTGGAGATTAACTGGTCTAGCCCTCATTTACAAACAAGAAACTTAAGATTTCAAGAAGTTAAGTGATTTTTCCCAGGATCACACAGCTGGTTAATTAGTTAGTTAGTGCCTATTGGTTGCTTGATAGAATTATTTGGTGGCAAAGCTGGTCCCCTTACCAAGGTCTCATGACCACTAGTCCAATAAGTACCAATTCTAAATTATTTCTGCTGTTCAAGGAGACTAGATTTGCACTTGAATTTGGTGAAGGAGCAAGTAACAGGGCCACCACTTTTATCTATGAGCAACATCTGTTCAACAGACAAGGTTTTTGTTCTTATCCTAGTTGTTCTTTCCCGGTACATTACTGGATCAAAAAGGAAAATTGCTATCAGTCAGTTATACTCCCAAGTTTACTCAACTCAGCTCTTCCAGGGGAAGAAGTCAAGTCCATTTTAAAGAAAATATAGTTGTAATTTTTTTCTCAGGGCTGATGCATTAGAAAGTCAGGTTCATGAGGCCACCAGTCTTCTCACCTTTAGACAGATTTCTGTTTGACCACACAAAACATATCCCCAGAACATGAGACAACGCTGAGAGGCTCACTTCCACGTTACCACTAAAAAAACATAACTCTTGTCCTGGTCACAAAGGGGGAGACCCTCATGTCAGAGAAAATCAGGTTGATGAACTCATTGACAAAAAAACCCAAGCATATGCATTTAGGAGTGTCATATTCTGCTTATCATTTCCTATTTGGACTAGGACAAAACTTCCTTTTCCTTGGGCCTTGATCCTTTTTTGTATAGTCTCATTTAACTCCTGACACTCAAGGAGAGAAGCTGCAAACTGATTATATCCCTAGGTTTTAAAAATAAATATGTAATGAATTAATTAAAAAAAACTATATCAAGAATATTGGATTCCATTTTAAGACACCACATTTTAGACAGAAGACACTAGGCAAACTAGAGTGACTTACAAAAGTGTGACCCTAGATATCTGAATTTAGAAGCTATGTCACTTAAGAAACAGTTGAAGGAATTTGAAAAATTTAGTCCATAAAAGTCTTGTCAAAGAAGATCTTGTTTTGAAAGGTGGTATTATGTAATAGAAAGAGCTCTATATTTAAAAAACAAAGGACCTGAGTTCAAATCCAGCTCTGTCACATATTAATTATGTAACCATAGGAATCGCTGTCCTTATTTGAAAAATAAGGGTGTTGGCATAGATTATTTTAAAAATCCTTTCCAGTCTTAAACCCTATGATGCTTATCTTCAAATTTTCCCAGGGAAGTTTTAAAGGAACGTTGTTTTGTGTACCTCTAGAGACCAGAAATAGAAAAAAAATGAGTAGAAGTTACAGAGGCACATTTTGACTTTAAAAGAAAAGCTTCACAGGAATAACAGAGATCTGAAGATGGAAAAACCTACCTGCCAAGCAAGTCAAATCCCTGACACTAGAGATATTCCAGGGTAGACTAGTTCTATCAGCGATAACGATGATAGTTATATTTTTATAGAGCTCTACCATTTGTAAAGACTACTTTACATGTATTATATTGTGATTCCTACTATAATCTCATAAGGTAAATAGTATAATATGAAGAAAATTCCTTCATTGGAAGGAGGTTGGGCAGGTTGACTTCTGTGTTCTCTCCCAATTTGAAGGTTTCATGATTATACTTTTCTCCAGAGTGCTTTAAAATTCTTATTTGATTCTCTTACGTATGCTGTGAGATAAACATATCATATATTAGTATTTTCATTTTATAGAGGAGAAACTGAAGCACAGAGAGGTAAAATGTCTTTTCCTAGGTCATCTAACAAATTAGTGAACCTGAACTAGAATTCACAACTCCTGACTACCTTCTCTGTTCTCTTTTTGCTATCTCCCTCTGTGAAGATGGCTCTCTGGTAGCTTTAATGGACATCTTTCTTTCTGCACTTATGGAATCAGAGAATTCCCCAAATCACAGACTTTTAGAGGTTGAATTCCTCCTGGTATTTCAGTCTATCCTACAAAAGAAATCCTTATTATAATATATCAGGCATGTACTCAGCAAAGACCTCCAATGGTGGGGAGCCAATCAGCTCTCACGATAGCCTGTTATGCATTTGGACAGATCTAATTTTAGGAAGGTTTCTGTTACTTCAGACCTAGATTTGCCTCTTTGTAACTTCCACCCAGTGCTCCATGTATTTGTCTCCCCTATTTTCCTTATCCCCCCAACTTTGTGTTCCTTGAAAGTTTGATGAACATGACATCTTTAAGGCATTGATAAAACAGTTAAACTATACAAGACCAAACAGAGTTCCTGGGGCACTTTGAAGACCTCCTTTACCCAGTTATCCTATATCGTAGTCTAGTCTATAACTCTCCATCTAGGCAGTATATTGGAATGTGTTGTAAAAGAAACTAAGGATTATGGTCAGGTTGGATAAAGGAAATATAATGCCTAAAGGTTCAGGGAAATATGTGTGATATGGACTCACCGACATTACCACATAAGTGGGCACAATAACATCATTTGGAGATTGGCATCTGTAATGTGCCCAGTGTTTACTATAAATAAGTGTTTCTTTTTTTTGTTTGTTCAACAATTCAGCAAATACACATTAAATGCCTACTGAGTATGAAACATTGTCCTAGGCATTGTGTACCATATATAACATAAAAAGGACATACTTCTTATTTTCATGGTTCTTTCAGGCTAATAGGATGATAAGACATAGATAAATATAATAAACAATATTTTATGAAAATACATTAGAGGAGTGTGTAGGGAAATACTGTCTGAAGGTTGAAAGAATTTTATCTTTACTCAGAAGGCAGTAGAGAATTTCTTTCTTTGTTTCTCTCTCTCCTTTATCTCTCTCTCTCTCTCTCTCTCTCTCTCTCTCTCTCTCTCTCTCTCTGTCCAGAGATGTGACCTAAGTAGATCATTTGAATAGGAAAGATGATTTCTTTCTGCTGGTTGGTGAGTGGGGGTGTAGAGAAGCCCCCTTCCCATCTTCCTGCTCCCCCTGCCATGTCCCTGTCCTTTGTCTTCTGGGCTAAGACTAGGGTGACTGTATCTTCTACTTCCCTCCTTTCCTCTCTCTACTCCCATCTCAGGAAACAGGTTTGGCCTGTTTTCCTCTCCCTTAGGATGTGCCCTGTGAATGCTCCACAAAGGTCTCAGTCATGATGAGATGAACATCTTCCTGCTGCTCCCCTTTGTCATCAGCTTCCTATCTTGGGACAACATATTATCTGTTCTCTATCCCTGAGGCCACAGGCATACTCAGTCAAGCATTTCTTGAGAGCTCTGAGTCTGGGCCTTTTTTTTCTCCCCTTTTGAATGGGAGGAACACATTCCCTAAATCTGTCCATTCCATAGCCTCAGACAAAGGCCTGTGCTCTGCTCCGCCTTCCCACCCCCTGCCTGCAGGAAAGGAATTTAATCACCCAGCAACTCTATGAACCAGCCAACCTCAGAGAATGGTCTGATCGCTGAAAAAAACAAAACAAAACAGGGCACTTTCCCAATATGCCACTGCTAAAGGAATGTGACATTATCAGGAACCAGTGTGGAAAAGGAGTGTCCTTGAAAGGTTGTCTACATAATGGCCAGTGAAGTCAATGGGAGAAGACTAGAAGAAGAATTCTCTCTCTGCAATTCAGAGCTATTGATCTTTTCAGCATGAGCAGCAACTGAAGTAATCTGCTTTTGGGCATATCCAATCTCTGAGACGGTTTCCTGAATGGGCTTTATATTGACTTGAAAAATCCCAAGGGGCATTGTCATTTTAAAATTTCAGGTTAAAGGTCAAATTTATTACATGTCCTATTTAAAATCATGTAACGTTATCCCTGGGATGAACTTTAGTTAGAGGTCATCTCATCCAAAACTCTTCTGTTTCAGATCAGGGAACTGAGGGTCAGGGAGAGAATGGAATTTGACCAAAGTTACAGAACCAACCAGTGGAAAATCTAGGATTTGAACCCAGACCCAGGATCCAGTGTCCAGGTTGGATATAGAGTGCAGTCATAACTTTAACAATTACAGTAAGCAATGTCAATCTCAGTAGAACACAGAATGTGCAGATAAAGGTTTGTATATATGTGAGTGTCTGCGTGTGTGTGTTTTGCTGTAATGCTCTATGTCAAGGGGAGATTCAACTAGACTCTGGTATGACAAACTGAATAACTGATACTTGTGAGCCATAGGTTACAAACCACTTTGAATTTGTCAATGTCTTCATAATCTATTGCCTAGACTATTATAATATCCTTCTAATTGGATTTTCTGACTCCTGTTTCTCCCCTCGTCTTTCTCTACTTTCCACAACACTGTTGAATGGACTTTCCTAAAGCACACTTGAACTGAACTCCCCTGTTCAAGAAGATCTGGGTCACAATTGCTTCAGCAGAGGAAAAATACAAACTCTTCTGTTTGGAATTCAAAGCCTTCCAAGTCTATCTCTAGTCTCTTTTTTTCCCCAGGCTTACTCAGACTCTCTACAATTTGGCCAAACTCTTCCAAAAGTATTCCTAAAAGGAGAATGGTAGTAGATCATACATAACTACCTGTTTTAGACCCAGAAGGATTGACCTGCCATCAGTTGAAATGGATGGAAGGGCTAAACAATGCTTCTTTGCCAAGTAGGCAGAAACATATAGAAGAACAGGGACAAACCCTCTGTTCCCCTCCTTTAGGGGCTAGGGGTAGGAAGAGAGAGAAGAGACAGAGAGATGGAAAGAGAGAGAGAAGGTTGAGATAGAAAAAGGCAGAGGCAGACAGAGAGAAAGAGACAGAGAGATGGGAAGAGACAGGGAAATGGAAAGAGACAGACAGACACACAGAGACACAGACACAGAGAGAGAAAGAGACAGAGAGAGATGGAAAGAGAGAGAAAGACAGAGAGAGAGAAACAGAGTGAGAGGGAGAGACAGAAAGAGAGAGACAGATAGAGACACACACAGACAGAAAGAGACAGAGAGAGACACAGAGAGAGACAGAGAGAGAGACAGACAGAGACAGAGAGACAGAGACAGAGACAGAAGACAGAGACAGAGAGAGACAGAGACATGGAAAGAGAGAGAGAAGGTTGAGATAAAGATAGAAGCAGTTAGAGAGAAAGAGACAGAGAAATGGGAAGAGATAGGCAGATGGAAAGAGACAGACAGACATACACAGAGACAGAGACAGAGAGAGATATAAAGAGAAAGATAAAGACAGAGACACACAGAGTGAGAGGAAGAGACAGGAAGAGAGAGAGAAAGAGATAGAGACACACACAGACAGAAAGAGACAGAGACAGATACAGATAGAGACAGAGATAGAGAGAGACAGAGAGAGACAGAGAGACAGAGAGACAGAGAGAGAGACAGAGAGAAACTCAAGATGGTTCCAAGTTTAAGACTATATCTTAAAGGTTTTCCTTCTTCTTCTGTATTGTCAGTCCCCATTCTAGTTCTTCTTTCAAGACACACCCCTTTTGAAAATTGGAAGGAATATTATACCTTCCATATTCATAAGTAAGGAATTAAATTGTGAATCATAGCTATCCTTCTCTATTTGTAGGGTAACTTTTAACATAGATTGCAATGGTGGGTTGATGATATGAATCATTTCTCCAACCACATCATGACTAAAGCAGACTAGTTTCTGAGATGTGCCCAAGTCTTCCTATACTCTACTTTTTATGCAAGAGGCAGTATGGGAGCAATAGAAAGTATTCTGAACTTAGAATTATAAGATATGAGTTCTAGCCCCAACTATACCACCAACTGGCTCTTTGTTCATAGGTAAGTCACTTAATTCTCATATGCCTTAGTTTTATCACATGAAAATAGATAATATAAAGCTGCTGTAAAGATCAAAAGAAAATTATCAAAACATTTTGTAAGTACAAATTTCAACAAAAAAACCACTGACTTAACTATACCATAGCTAGACCTACACCTCAAAAAAGATATAAGAAAAAGGAAAATATCCTATCTCTATAAACTTATTTATAGAAACTTTTTCTGTGGTGGCAAAAAATCACTGGAAACTAAAAGGATGTTTATGATTTGAGGAACTATTGAATAAGATGCAGTATGTGAATGTGGTTGAATGTCATTGTGCTGTAGAAAATGGGGAAAAAGATGATTTTTGAAAGACATGGGCAGACTCATATGAACTGATGCAGAGT
Source organism: Potorous gilbertii (assembly GCA_028658325.1). Taxonomy (NCBI): domain Eukaryota; kingdom Metazoa; phylum Chordata; class Mammalia; order Diprotodontia; family Potoroidae; genus Potorous; species Potorous gilbertii. The sequence goes on along the minus strand of CM053769.1, from coordinate 18,102,952 downwards.
GAAGTAATCAGAAACAGAAAAATACACAGTACATCAGCATTATAAAAATGAACAATTTTGAGGACTTTTATAAATTGATGAAGAATCAAATGAGCAAAACCAGGAGAACAATTTATACAATAACTGTAAAGAAAAACAACTTTGAAAGCTGTAAGAACTCTAGTCAGTGCAGTGACCACTCACAATTCTAGAGAGTCACTGATGAAATATGCTATCCATGACAGAGAGACACTGGATTAAAGGTGCAGAATGAGATGTATATATTTTTGTATGCAGTAATTGCGAGAATTTGTTTTGCTTGACTATGCATATTTTATAAGGTATTTGGAAGAAGAAATGTTGCAATGAATTTGAGAGAGAAAATAGGTTTTTGTTTAAAAAAATAGAGAGGTTGTGGGGGATGCCATGGTATGTGTTTCAGTTGAGGTCAATATGTTATTAGTCTTATTTAATTGTTTTGTTTTCTTGCCAAATACTCTCATGGAGTATGGGCAATCTATAAACATTTATAATAAAAAACAAAATACATTAATAAAACTAAAAAAAAATGCAAAGAGCTAGATGACAAACTTAATAATGCCTTAAGGCTACTACTGATTTCCCTTTATATCAGCTATGACTTTCCATCCCTATCTCCCTTGCCATCCCCTCTTCCTTGGGAGGCCCTGGTTCCCTTTACCCCCAATGGCTTCAAAGGGTATCCTCTCTTCCATGCCATGCTCACCTACACCTACACTGGCTAGACATGGGGCCTTCTGGCTTGTGTACTTCTTGGTCCTCTGCCTCCAAGCCCAAGGACACTCCTGTTCAGTGCCTACTTAATTTCAAACAGTTTATGAAGGGGTTGAGCCTGAAGGATCAGTCTAATCATAGGGCTAAGATAGTCCTGTGCATTGGCCTTCACAAGAAGGAAAGCAGATTTTTCAAAGGAGTGGCCAACGCAAGGATCAACAGAGATTGTGCTGGAGAAGAATTAGCAGAAATCCAAGTATAGAGAAGACTGGTACGTTGCCTTCACCCACAAGAACTGGCCTTGGAACAGCTCCAAGATTCGGCAGAACCAACAAGACATCCAAACCATGAACAGTGGTCCAAGGGCCACCACAATAAAAACAGAGCCTTTTCCTGCCACCTCTAGGGTTGGACTTCTGAGCCCCATAGTACCCCTGGTCCATGACCTGGACCTTGAGTAGAGACTTTATCTTAAGAGGATTAAAAAGAGAAGCTGGCCAGAATGGATCAATGAAGAGAAGGGTGGAATTCCTAGGTTCTAGACATTGATAATTATTTGCTGTTTTTTTAACAGCAGAAAAGACTCTATGTATTCCAAAAATTAATTCACTAAATAAAAAATGATTAAATGAATAAACAAGCAATAAAATGTATAAAAAAATAAGCAAATAAATGGTAATCAGTACAATAGGAGAAAAAGTACTGGACTTTGAAGACCTGGGTTCTACTCGCAGCTTTGCCATTTACTAGGTGGATAACCTTAGGCAAATTATATCAGCACACTTTTATTCACTTTCTCCCTTAATAAAAATAAGATACCTTTCAGGGCTGTGGTGAAGATCAAGAGATTCCATATAGCCAAAAAATGTAAAGGATTATTAATGGTTACATTGCAGTACAATGGGCTTGTGGTGAGGTGGCAGTTACTTCTTTATCGAGCTCCATTCAGGTCAATAGATATAGAAGGTCCAAGTGTTAAGCCTGGGGAGTACTCTTATCACCACTACCCCCTGCCCTCCAAACCAGCCACCCCCATAGATGTGAAGGACAAAGTACAGTCAACTGTGAAAGTTGGTGTCTTCCATGATAGGTGGTTTCCAAGAATAAAGAAAATATAATGTATGTTATTCATACTAGGGATAATTCCTTAAAGCCAAAATTAAAATTAAGTGAGGGAGCTTCAAACTTAACAAGACATGCTTACTGGGACTTATGCTTTTACTTTTAAATGCAAAAGCCTTTTCAGATGTTGTCAATCAATCACTAAGCAATTATTAGGCACTTACTATATACCAATCAATGAACATTTATTAAGCTCCTATTATATGCCAGGGATACTAAAAAGGAGGCAAAAGATGGCCCCTATGCTCAAGGAGTTTAGAATATAGTGGGTGAGACACCATGAAAACAAATTGTATACACACATATGTGTGTATGTATATATGTGTGTATATACACACATACATGTACACATATGTATGACTATACACACACAAAGTGAGCTACATAAAGGATAAATAGGAAATAACTAACAGGGAGACAGTTCTGAAATTAAGAGGGGTTGGAAAAGACTTCCTGTAGAAGGTGGGATTTTAATTGGCATTTAAAGGAAGCTAGGGAAATCAGTAGTCAGAGTGGAGGGTGGGGGAGAGTGTTCCAGGCATGGGAGAGAGGGAGGGAATGCCTGGAGTAGAGAGATGGAATGTCTTTGTTCTCAAAACAGCTAGGAGGCCAGCATCACTGAATTGAAGAGTGCATGTGAGGGAGTCAGGTAGGAACAGAAGCAAGGAAGGAAGAGGAGTCTATACAATGAAGGGCTTGGAATGCCAAACAAGGCCTTTTGTATTTGATCCTGAAAGATATCACTTAACAAACCCCATCAGAGCCATCTTGTTTCTAGATGAATTTTTGAGCTGGAAGTAAAATGGCATTCTTGAACTTTTAAACACTTTCCCAAAGTTTGAACTAGTTTGATGTATATATGCACGGGGAGGAGGTAACATGTGAGTCCTGTGAACATCATTTTAGATAAGCCTATAGAAAAGACTTGTTCCAGTAGAAGCTGCACTAGATGGTCCCTGAAGTACTTTCCACCTCTAAAATTCAATAATTCTGTGTTTCACTCTCCCTAACTACTCTGTACAGAAATACCCCAAGATGGTGCTGCTTGAAGCAGGTGGAGGACTGAATATGGACTTTGTCATTCTAGAAATCTCTAGCATGGTGATAAAGAGCCATAGCATGTCTTGGGTGGGGTTTGTTTCTAAAGGAAGATCCAGGAAAATCCTAATTCCTGGTTCTACTATCAGGAATATGACAAACAATCCAAAAACCAATAGCCAAAACTCAGAATGGGAGCAGGCAGGCTGTAGCATGCTGCCAGTAAAGATGTGTGAAAGAAGTTGTATAAAAGGTTACTGTGAGAAGGTGAATTCTGGGAAATGGTGGTAGACTAGTTATGTAGGCAGCATGACAGACAACACATGGGCAGTGTGAGCTGTGCCGTGGGACACTAGTGCCCTTGAGATTCCAAAGATCCAGAAACCGACAGAAAAGTATTCTGCTAGTAGTTTTTTCTGGAGAATTTATGGGAAAAGAGAGACGCAAATTATACAAGATGAAAATAACAATAGTCCTTATATCTCTATTACTTTGAGATTTACAAATAGCTCTTTGGGAAAGAATGTGAATGTTTTTATTTCCATTTTACAGATTAGGAAAAAGTCTCTGAGACATGAAGTGATGGGTTAAGGGTCATGTGGCTAAGTATCTCAAATGAGATAATATTAGTAAATCATTTAGCACAGTCCTGACATGTAGTAGGTGC
>CM053769.1:18079175-18098893 GCA_028658325.1 Potorous gilbertii | reverse complement strand
CCAGGGCTAATGTAAGGAATAAAGAAGGTGCAGTGCAAAAAGCGCTTTCTAAATTTGAAAAGGTTTTATTGATAAGTAATTCTTATTACTATGATTTTCCCTGTGTCAAGGGCAATCGAGTAAAGGAAATAATTCTGAAGGAACACAATCCAGAGAAGAGAGGGTGGCAGTAAGAAACCAGAAAAGGGCATGATGGTAGCCAGGGCTAACTAGAAACAATGAATGTGGCCATGGGGTACAGAAACACCATTGTGAGATGGAAATACATCAAAAGTATGCTGATAAATGTTTAATAACTGGATTAAAAACTATTTATGAAACACTTTTAAAATTAATCTGTAAGATTAAAATTTTCTCACTTTCTTTAGTCTAGATAATAAAAAACCCCAATAAATCAAGCTCTGATTTGTAGCATGTGTTAATTTCTGTTTTTTAGGCTCTTTGTTATTTTTTAAAACACATTTTATAAATTAAGTTATTTTTAGTTTTCAACATTCACTTCCATAAATTTTAATTTTCTCCATCTCCCTCCTTTCCTGCCTCCTCAAAGATGGCATGCAATTCAATATAGGTTTTCCATATACATTCTTATCAAACTTTCTCACATTAGTTAAGTTGTATAGAAGAATTAGAAGGAATGGGAGGAATCATGAGAAAGAAAACAGCAAAACAAAACAAAATAAAAAAGAAAGCAAATAGTATTCTTCCATCTGCATTCAGACTCCATATTTCTTTCTCTGGATATGGTTGGCATTGTCCATCTTGTGTCTTTTGGAGTTGTTTTAGAGCCTTGCATTACTGAGAAGAGCTAAGTCTATCCGAGTCAGTCATAGCACATTGTGGCTGTTACTGTGCACAATGTTCTCCTAGTTCTGCTCACTTCACTCAGCATCAGTTCATACAAATCTTTCCAGGTTTTTCTGAAGTCTACCTGTTCATCATTTCTTACAGCACAATAATCTTCCATTACACTTGCATACCACAATTTGTTCAGCCATTCCCCAAATGATGGGCATCCTCTCAATACCCAGTTCTTAGTCACCACAAAAAGAGCTGCTATAAATATTCTTGTACATGTGGGTCCTTTTCCCATTTTTATGACCTCTTTGGAATACAGCCCTAGAAATGGTATTGCTGGGTCAAAAGGTATGTGCAGTTTTATAGCCCTTTGGGTATAGTTCCAAATTCTTCTCCAGAATGGTTGAATCAGTTCACATCTCCAGCATTAGGATTCTAATTTTCCCACATCTTCTCCATCATTTATAATTCCTGTCTTATCATGTTAGCCAATCTGACAGGTGTGACGTGGTACCTAAGAGTTGTTTTGATTTGCATTTCTCCAATCAGTAGTGATTTAGAGCATTTTTTCATTTGCTTATAAATAGCTTTAATTTCTTCCCTGGAAAACTACCTGTTTATATCCTTTGACCAGATATCAATCCGGAAATGACTTGTATTCTAATAAATTTCATTCCATTGTCTATATATTTTAGAAATGAGGCCTTTATCAGAGATTCTGGTTATAATAATTCTTTCCCAATTTTCTGCTTCCCTTCTAATCTTGGTTTTGTTTGTGCAGAAACTCTTCAATTTAATGTAACCAAAATTATCCATTTCGTATTTCATAATGTTCTCTAACTCTTGTTTGGTTATAAATTCCTCATTCTTCATAAATCTGACAGGTAAACTATTCCTTGCTCTCCTAATTTGCTTATAGTATCTGCCTTTATATCTAAATTGTGTACCCATTTGGACTTTATTTTGGTATATGGTGTAAGATGTTGGTCTATGCCCTGTTTCTGCCATACTATTTTCCAGTTTTCCCAGAAGTTTTGCTTTATATTATATTATATATTTGTTATATATCAGTTCTTATCCCAGAAGTTGGAGTCTTGGAGTTTATCAAACAATAGATTACTATAATCCTTGGCTACTGTGTCTTGTGTACCTAACCTATTCCATTGATCCAGCAGTCTATTTCTTAGCCAGTACCCAGTAGTTTTGATGACTGTTGCCTTGGAATACAATTTAAGTTCTCATAGTATCTTAAATTGTATTCTAAAACAAGAATCATTAAAACTACTGGGTACTGACTAAACAGGAATAGCCAGTTAATTTCTGAGGTGTAAATGCTCATACTGCACATTTGCTGCTTGGTTCTCCCATGTCCCAAAGCACTAACTCTAGTATGTGATGGTTACATAGATCTCCAAATCTTTCTAATTACCAATCCTCCTATTTCTCTTGACTTCCTTCTTGGGTAATTGGGTGTTGTTGCCATCTTGTAGTTGAGGAAAGTGAGACAAGGGACACTAGTAGTTTGCCCAGATATAGTTCCTGATAAGGTGCAAATGAGATAAGCTAAGCATTGAGTCAGCCATAGCTATCTCCTCAAAGGTCATGAGATTACCACAATTTAATCCAGAACAGTTGTTATAAGAGAGGAGGGCCAGCAGTGTTGTCCTCTGTTCCTTATCCTATAACCTTCCTTTTTTTAGTGGGTATTCAGATGGTTTTATAAAAATTAAGTAATTCATTATTTTTTAGTTTTCAACATTCAGTTGCACAAGATTTTGACTTCCAAACTTTCTTTCCCTCTCTCCCCTCTGCCCACCCCAAGACAGTGTGCATTCTGATTACCCATTCCCCTAATCTGCCCTCCCTTCCCTTATCCCTTTCCTCTCTATTTTCTTGTAGGAAAAGATAGATTTCTATACCCCATTTAATGGCCTGCCTTCTTGGAAAAAACCACATGCTGGTGAGTTTACTCTATAGCACAGGCCATTGTGGAAATTTCTGATTACTCAGTTGGATAGTACCATTCTGTCACTGAATCACAAACCCTGGACAAGAACACTAAATGATCATTTCACTGATAGTATGTGCCATCATTCTGCATAATCCACCTTCCTCAATATGACCCAGAAATGCTGGATATAGGTCATAAACACCATCAATCCTACTCTAACCTATGTCTAGAGAGAATAGTATCAGTGGTTCCCTCATCTTCCCACTGGAAGTGCTGTGTGCTTGCTTTTTGGACCAGAATTTCCTGGACTGTTTTAGGATTTGGCATGAGCAGAAGATGTGGGTTAACATTCCCCTAGTTCAGCATTGTATTCACAGAACTGGATTTCAGCTTTTAGAAGCTGCCAATGTGGCTTTGAGGGGGCTTGGCAAATATGCTATCCAGAGAGTGCCCACAATCAGTATCATGTTCCAGCCTGCTAGTGTTTGCTCCATGGCATTAATACTGACAAATTTACATGAGAATCTATAGTAACCTCATTGCCAAGTACCTCGGCTGATGGAGAGAATGAACTTTGGACGCCAGATAGAGTCCTAACCATCTTCAGGGACGGACACGTATAGTGTATTTGAAAAACCCATCAGGGATATTCTGTGGCCCATTCTGATGATGATCCCAGTAATGTTGGGCAGCTGGGGACAGATTTTGCTTGGAACATGGGAGCTGCTGATGGTGCCATGTTGATGTATTGCAAAAGAGATGTTGATTTAGCTACTGCTTCTCTTCCATCTGGCCTATGGCTCACTTGGAAAGATGTAACCCCTCTCATGAATTTAGCTACCAAGGTATTCCCAATTCCAGATGAAGCTCTGTTAGGGTCTGTAAGGGGTTTGTGAATTTCTTGAATAGGCTAGGGTCCTCAATTGCATCTCAGTCCTCAGTCTCCCTTTTCTGTTGCCATGAGACTTATCAGAAAAGTTTTAAGTGAAAGCAAGGAGAGAATTCAGGTCACACTATTTGGAAATAAAATCAATTGTTTTTCTAGAGCAGACTTGCACTACTTGGCAGTAGGTAGAGGCCAAAATTAAAATAGGCTAAACTTCTTTGACCCACAGATATGCTAGTCTAGAGATAGACTGATGATGTCTGATTGCCACAGGTCATGTGACAACCAGGAGAGAGTGTGTGATGGCAATCCTACATTTTTCACCAGCCACCTGAAAACCTTTGGCGGAATGCAAAGAGTCCATGAGCTGTATGTTGTCTGGGCCTGCTCTAGAGACTTCAGTCTAGAATAATCCTTCATCGTCAAAGGAAACATGAAAAAATAAAAGGAAATATTAATAATTTAAATAATAATATGGATGATGTTTATCATAGTCATGTTAATAAAAATGATTCGTAGTTACATAATACTTAAAGGCTTAGAGATTGATTTCTTCACTATCGTGCTAAGAGATGGATAGTAGGAGCATTGTTTCCATTTTGAAGATGAAATCAGGGCTCACTGAGGTGAAGTGATTTGCATAAGGTCACAAAGAAGAGCTGAGACCTTCAAGAGTGCTTTCCTCATCACTGCAATTATTTCTTCTTTCTCTCCCATATAACTTTATTTACACACATACGTATATGTAAACATACATGTATTCTCCCATGTATATGTACACATACACATATCCATAACACAATGCTATATAGTCTATATGTATATATTTATGCATATAGGCACATATATGTATATATATATATACACAATATTACATGGTGAATTGTGTAGATATATATGTATATGTATATATATACACAACATTTACTTACCTATGCACATATTATATGCTACAATAGAATATAAGCTCCCTGAGGGCAGAGGCTGTCTTCTTTTTTTAATTTACATCCCCACTGTGTCTGTTCTTAATAAATACTTATTGATTAAACAATATGTCATTTGACATTCACATCAAACTTGTGAAAATTGTTATTCCAGGTGGAAGTCTCAAAAGTCAAATTACATGCCCAAAGTCATACAGCTGTTAAATAGTACAGCCTAATCTCTGCATTAAATTGACTCATCAATATGCTGCCTTTTCAATGACATGACACTACTTTTTGATGAACGGGTCTAAGCCATCTTCTGAGGAGTTTTGCCATCATCCTTAGGACTGTAGAATTAGAAATATTAGGGGATTTAGAAATCATCTAGTTCAGCCCCTTCATTTTACAGATAAGTAAAATGAGGCAGCTCTAGAGAAGTGAAATCATTTGCTCAGTCACAGAAGTAATAAATAGTAGAACTATGATTTGAATTCACATCCCCTGGCTCTAAATCCAGAGCTCTTCCCACCACATGATGGTGTTTATATTCTTCTCTCTGATGGTGGAACAAAGTATTCTGGTTACGTTCACTTTCTGGCAGATATCTACTATTTGGGAATCTAGACTGACTTTCTACATGAATAGGCAGACCTGATTTAACTATGGATAACAAGAAGGAAAATTTTCCATTCAAAGCCCCAACAGTACAGCAAAGTTTGATCTGTATTATCCATAGATTACAGATAATAGTCACATCTCATATTTCATACATGCCTAACTGGTACATTTTTAGGTGAATAAACTTCGAATATCCTGCTGAGCACAGAATAAATACAACCAGAAATCAATCTGGGGAGGGAACTTCATTGAGAAAAATGGGAAAGGCATTTGTGGTAGCCATAGATGACTGGTTGAAATTGATCCATCTCCAGGAGACATATAAGCCAGGGGATGACTGTAAACTGATGTGAAAAAAAAGTCTTCTTAGGAATTCAAATCAAGTTTTAACTATTCATATTTCACATTTGTTTCCTGGTCATTGACAATCCTTCTCAACTACAGAGAAATTTAGTGGGTTTGTTTGTTGGGGGAGAGGTGTCTTGGGAATGTAAAATATGCCTGGGTTGCAATCATGACATACCAGTCTAGTTGGAACATGAAATCCACTAAGTTAGGTGGATATAAGGCTGTCAAAATAGTTTGCATAGAGTTGTAGTGAGCCTGCTCCCATCCTAATCCTAATAGATTAGTATTAGGGAAACTTAGTTCCCGAACTTTATTTTATATACTTGGAGTATATTTGTTAAAATTAAATAACCCAGTGATCTAAGTAATGTGTTAACTATGCATCTCCTTTCTCTGGTTGGCCCCAATTAAATGTAGAGTCTCTCCCTGCTCCCCAGTACTATTCAACTAAACATACTACATCACCAGTAGTAGATTTACCTTTGAACAATAGCCCAAGAAATAACATGGATTTAGAAGTGAGATGGCCCATATACTCACATATCCTTACTTTCATTCATTGCATCCAAAAGTATCCATTAAGTGTTCCCTGAGGGTGAGGGACAAAAATATGCACTGGTAATCTTTCTCCTGACTAGAGTTGTCAGGGAAGGCTTCGTGGAGGAGGTAGCACTTGCATTAAAACCTGAAGAAAGAGCTTTACTTTAGTAGAAGGAAATACAGTTTAGGAGAAGTTGTTGTGGATACAGGGAATAAGCATGAAAAGCCAAGGGAAGAGCAATGGATAGAGTATAGTATTTTTGGATAATTCAGTTAGTATGAGAAGAGGAGCATGGTGTGGTATAGAGGAAAAAGTGGTGACTTGGAAGTCAGAGGACTTAGATTTAAGTCCCTACTTCGCCATTTACTAAGAGAGTTTCCTCATCTGTAAAATGAGGAAATTTGGAATAGATTATCCTAAAGATCCCTTTAAATCACAGTGTGAATGAGTACAATGAAATAAGGTCAGAAAGATAGGAACCAGATTATGAAAAGCCTTGAATGTCAAGATAAAGAAGCTATGCTTGATTGTCCAGACAGAAGTGGAGACTGGAAAATAGGAATCGGGAAGTATAGATGGCAGATACAAGTCTTCCAAAGACTTCAGATTAGAGGCTTTGATAGAAGAAATGGGTTGCTGATAGAGCTGCCTTACTAATAGAAAACACATATTTTCTATATGGTTTTGACCAGCTCTTAAAGCAAGATACATTTCATGTAGCTATGCTAACCACATATTGACTTAATAATCTCAGTGTTGCACTTACTAAAACTCCGTGTGCTTTCATTCATTCTCCTTTGGGAGTCAGGGGATTGGATCATTCTCACTATCTCTGAGCTTTTTGGCCAAGAACATTTGCCCATGAGTTCAGTAATAGTTACCAGTACAGCATCATAGTAGTGACTGAAGAGTGTAGAAAAATACCTGGGGAACAGTATGGAGGACTAGACATTTTCTTCAGTCCCCATTAATCCTTAAAACACCCCTCACAAAGAAGAATTATGTCCCCAAAGTAGTGCAATTATAATTGTCTCTACAGGGTAAGAAACCAAAAAGTCTGATAAGGTAACAGCTTTATAAATTAACGGTGGAGAACATTCATCCCTAAAATCCTCCCTTAGCACCACTGCCATAGCTCTGGTAAGGGGGTGTAAACTGACCCCCAACCTTGTGTTCTGGGATCCACTCAGGGCAAATCAACAGGGAAAATGCTGAAAGGAGAAGATGAGTAATAGGACAGCTACAAGATTGCAAAATCTCTACAACAAGCTGGCAAGACAAAGTTGAGTTAATAGCTGTTGATGTATAGAATCCCGGGAATTCCCAAGAGAGCAGGATATTCCAAAATTCTTTAAGAGGCAAATTGGAACATTAAGAGTAGAATTTAGAAGACAGAACAAAATTTATGACTTTCATAACAGAAATATTTAGTAGATAGAAAGACTTGAATCTATAGTACCTAACTTCCAAGGGAGGGGAAGAGAAAATCACAAATATACTGAAGTGAAGGACATTAGGGAAGGATAGAAGAAAAAAGGAATGACATCAAAAGAATACATGATCTCTCTTAAAACAGAACATATTGATCTCAAAGAGATAGCTTGAAGATCATTGCCTCTCAAAAGAAAGTAAAAAAATCAATAAACCTGAACATCAAACGTCAAGCAATAATACAAGAAAATTCTCAGAATTTCTGAATATACAAATTGTTGTTGTAGTTTGGTCATTCAGTTTTGCCTGACTCTGTGGACCATGGACCTTCTGTCCTCCATTGTCTCTCAAAGTTTATGCAAGTTCATGTTCATTACTTCTATGACACGATCAATCACATCCTCTGCCATCCCCCTTTCCTGTTACATTCAGTCTTTCCCAGCATTAGGATCTTTTTCAAGGAGTCTTATCTTTTCATTATGTGGCCAAAACATTTAAACTTCAAGTTCAGTGAATAGTTCTAGTGAATTGTCTGAATTAATTTCTTTAAGTATTGACTGATTTGATCTTTTTGCTGTCCCAGGGACTCTCAAAAGTCTTCTCCAGCACCATAATTTGAAAGCTTTGATTTTTGCAGTGCTCAACTTTCTTTATAGTCCAACTCTCACACAGCCATATATTACTACTAGAAAAAGCATAGCTTTGGCTCTGTGGACCTTTGTCAGTCAGGTGGTGTCTGTCTCTTCTTTTTTAGCATATTGTCCATATTTCCTATAACTTTTCTTCCATGGAACAAGCATCTTTTCTTTTCATGGCTGTAGTTGCTGTCTGCAGCGATCTTTGAACCCAAGAATATAAAGTCTGACATGGCGTCCATTTCTTCTTCCTCTACTTGCCAGGAAATAATGGAACCATTTGCCCTTTATTGGTTAGAAGACAGAACTCAAACTTGGTAGTTTAGACAACTTAATTCTTTTAGGACCACAAAGCAATTAATCAAGGGAAAACATTAAGTAGAGAGACCACGAATCAAAAAATAAATGTTTGAAAGAATCAGAGAATTAATGAAGGGAATAGGGTAATGGAATCAATTTTAGAAAAAAAAATGTAGCAAACAAAAAACCTTGCTAACAAAAGACATTACAGGGGAGGATAGGAACATCTTTTATTAATTACTTACCTGAGAGGGTAAAAGAAGGAGAGTAGTGGAGAAAGAAGCAAAAAAGAAAAAGGAACCAACAAACTAAATAAATTGTTAAAACTAGGGAAAAAAGGTATTGAAAGTTACAAGAAAAGACCCTGTGGGAATATGATCGACTTCAAGTAGATTAAGCAAAAAATTTTCATATGGACAAAACACTGTCTTAAAAGAGAAAGAAAAACAAAAAAACTCCTAATTAAACAAAAACCACAACAAATAGGAGACACAAATTGAAGAAAATATAAATGAGGGTGTTATCTCTTGAGGGAAGCCTTTGCTGATTCCCCTAGTTTTTAGTACTCTCTTTCCTTAGATTATTTTGTATTTATTTTCCTAATTAAACACTATAATCCCCTAGCAGAAGGTAAGTTCTTTGAAAGCATGGATGGTTTGTTGTGACTTTATATTTCTTTGACCCAGTATGGGAGCTTCACACATAGTGTTTAGTAATTACTTGTTGAATGAATTAATGAGGGATAATTGAGTCATATTATCATGAAATAGTATACAGATGGAATTTCTAAAATTTCTGGCACCCAGACATTTCTAGGACTGTGCAGAGTTGAATTGGAGCCTTGTATTTGCCCAGATTCTTCAAGCTGGTAGCAAAGCTAAGTTATTGAGTCTTGGAATTCTATACATTCCTCAGTGGCATCACTTTTAGTACAGTAAATGCAGCTTTGAGGTTACAAAGGTCTCAGCATCTTGAGTCAAGGCTTCCTCCAGGCAGAGAGGTTATTGACTTTAATTCACTTGCTGATGGATCAAAGCAGGCACCTGAGAATGCTGAAACAGCTGTGGATCAAGAAGAACCTTCCCAGCTCGCAAATGATGGCAGCAAAGGACAAGAGAAAACACTGAGTGAGGTGTACCACTGCCTCCACCATCTGCTCCAGATGTTTCCCTCTGCTGCCCCCCAAACCCCTCCATCCATTGGGAGGGAAGGTTGAGCCATTTCACCCCCTTCTCATCTGTAAACCAAGGTGTGTTAAACAATCTTTCAGGGAAGTTGAGCATATTAACTAATTTATGATCATAAACCACTTTGAAGAGACTAAGTCCCTTATAAATGCTGAATGTTATTTCTACTGGCAAGCTTCAGGTAAGACTGGGGCAGTATCAGTTTTATTTATTACTTGACTGAAGGTGGATGCCGGGCTACGACTGGAGAGCAGAAGATAGCAATAATTTCTCTTTTTCTTTTTAAAGCCTTCTCTCATTTATATTGACTGAAGCTGAGTCTTGGAATAGAGAAATTATCCAGTCACTCACTTGAAAAAAGTGAGTGACTGTCAGATATGGTGCCCAGTGCCACAGCACATTTAGGGAAAAAGAGACTTTTTAAAGGAGTATGATGAATTAGAGAGACCAAAGTTTATGTTTAATAGGGAAAACTATTGCTATTGAACTGCAAATGTGACTACGAGTGGGCAACAATTTTTAATCTATTCCTTTTAACCTTTGGGGCAATAGTTTTTTTTTTTTCCCACCACGAATCTTATCTCTTCAAAAAATAAACTGTGTTTATATCCTGCACAAAGTTGAAGTATAGAACACATCCATATCCTTGTGTGTGTACACACATATGTACACAGAAACATACATGTATACACAATATTTACATAAATAAACATATGTACATGTGTGCCATGTATGTGATGTACACATGCATGACATGCACATGTCATAAAATAGCAATATGTTAATTTGTATGTTTGTGTGTCACGGGCAGTCTGACTCCCAGTACCCCTCTCCGTGGAGTGCCACTACACCCTCCTCCCCGGCTCTCGGGGCTTCGGACGTCTCCGGCCCTCCTCCGGGGATCAGGAGGAGGGAATCACCAGGCAGCGACCCAGGTTGGATAGAGCAGATGTTTATTGTAGAACGGTCAGCACGCAAATCCCAAGTTCCCCGCAGCCACCGCTTTCTCATATACCCTGAGCTTTGCCCTGCCTCCCCAGCCACGTCTCCTTAGCTCTGTATTGCCACGTCTCCTTAGCTCTGCATTGCCACATCTCCTTTCTCGGGTAGGGCGGTGGCTCCGGGCCTAACCGGGCCTCCACATTTGTGTATATATATACATATGTATATGTATGTATGTGTCTATATACATATACCCTTCCAATTCTCCTTCTATGCATGAAAATATATATACATATGTATACCTATATATATATATTATATATATATATATATATATAGGTATACATATATAGAAAGAGAGTTGGAAGAGAAAAAGAGGTAGAGAAAGAGGTGGGGAGAGAGAAAGACCATCTCAAGCAATATTTTTTGTCATAAACGGGAAGTTAAAATTAGATAAATAAAATACCTTCCCCCCATACCCATAACCTTTCCTGGCTTCTGTCTACTTGGAATTGCCTTCTTGGCTTTGGGGTACTTTGTGAAGTCTACCTTATATGTCAGGCTTTCACAGGTGTGATCATTGCTTTATTAAGCTAGAGGAAAAATCATAGATTACATAGAATTACATAGAATTATACAGAAGAACCTTCACAGTCCAACTATTTCAACTCCTCCTTAAAATAAAAGAATTTATGCTTACCCAGCAAGTGATCTTCTAATCTTGGTCTGAAGACCTGCATTGAGTAGGAATCTACTGCCTCTTAGAGTATCCCCTATTCCACTTCTGGACAACTCTAGTTAATAAGAAGTATTTTCTTAATTCAAATCTTAATTAGTTTCTTTCCCATTTCTACCCATTGCTTCTGGCTATGACCTCTTGGACCCAACAGATTGTGTCAAATCCCTCTTATGACGGCCTTGAAACTACTTGAAGACAAGTTTTCATGTCTCTCTTAAGTCTCCTGACTTCAAGCTAAACTTCCTACATTCCTCAATCAATCAAAAAGTATTTATTAAATTCTCCTCATGAGTCAGGCACTGTACCAGGTTCTAGAGGGTCTAAATATGCCAAAAAAGAGAAAGACCCTATCTTCAAGGAGATTACATTCTATCAGAGTAGACAACACATGTAAAAATAAGTTTATCCAAATAAAAATATAATTTTGATGGGGCAGGAAGACACCAGCAGCTGAATCAGAAAAGGTTTCCTGATGAGGCTACTGCTTGAATTTTGAAGGAAACTAGGAATTTTAAGCAGCAGAGGGAAAGAGGAAGTACAATCTAGGCATGGGGCCAGGCTATGCCAAGGCATGGATGTGGGAGGAATGTTATGTGTGAGGAAAAGCCCAAGAAATTCAATTTAGCTGAAGTGTAGAGTATGTGGAGGGGAGTGACGCTATAATGTGGTTAGAGAACTAGGTTTGAGTCAGGTTGTCAAGGGTTTTAAATGCCAAATAGGGACTTGCATATTTTACTGAAGAGGTAATAGGGAGCCTCTGGAGTTTATTGAGTTGAGCAACATCATCACATCTGGGCTTTCGGAAAATGTTTGACAGTTGTGTGGAGGATGGATTGGAGAGGAGAGAGACTTGTGGGAGAGGCACTAATTCAGCTATTTTAATAGGGTATTTGAGAGCTGATGGGGGCTGGTGAAGGTGGAGGTTTTTAACTGATCACATATGGCATGATCTCAAAGGTCTTCATTCTGACCACATGACTTGAGATGCTCTCCAACTTGTCAATGTACTTTCGTAAATGTAGTACCCAGAATGGTGTACCATACTCCATATATGAGCAAACCAAGACAAAGCCGATTGAGGCTACCACCTCCTTATTTCTTAAAGCTATATCTCTTAATGAAACCAAATATCATCCTGGCTTTCCTGGCTTGCATTTGGCAGGCAAACTGTTGTATCACATGGGCTCTAAACAAGACAAAAATGCCTTGAATATTTGCTATGAAATGGAAAAGCATCATCTTCCACTGCAGGGATGTATGGATAGGGCAAGGTGGGGACAGTCAGCCTATTATGAAAAACAGCTGGCTTCCAGCAGGAGGACATCTGGGAAATATGACCATAGATTAGAAGGAGAGGCTAAGAGCTTGTAGAAGAGTCAGAAAGAGCCCAACTAGGTCAATGAATAGAAGTGAGATTCTGTTCTCTTTGAGGGTCATATTCCTCTGTACAGTGACTAAGTGCAGAGTGTAGTAATATATAATGGACTGAAACTGGAAATGATAGACTTTGACCTTTCAGATATAAAACACCATATTCAATTCTATTTGTTTTCGATTTCTGATAATGCTTTTTTTTCCCGTAGGCTACTAGCCACTCTCCTGCCATACTGGCCTAGACTAATGGTTTACTAAAGCCAATACACATTAATTCAGTCTCTGTCAGTGCCAACCAAAGAGATTCTGATTTTTCAAAACTGTCGTCAAAACTCTCCTAATTTCATTTTATTGATCAATTTGAAGTTCATCAGAACCTGATCTCCCCAGCTGCTCTTTTCGCCTCAAGCTTCCAACATTATACCTTCATCTCTACCTCCATCCCAGCTGAGCTCTTTCCCTCATACTTTACTGAGAACATTGAAATCATTTTTCATGAACTCCCTCTCCTTCCCTTTGCTACATCTCACAGTACTTCGATATTATCCGTATTTTGACTTCCTTTACTAATACCTCTGATGAAGAGGAGGGCCATCTCATCGAAGCAAATCCCTCTACCTTGTACCACTGATCCTGTCCTCTCTAGGCTTCTCTAGCATATTGCAGATAAAAGCAATCTTTCATTCTCTCTCTCTCTCTCTCTCTCTCTCTCTCTGTCTCTATCTCAATAATCACCAGTCTCTCCCTACTATGTCCTTCCTTCCTCCTTAAAAACAAAATTTTACTGATATTTTTAATATGTTAAATGTTTAGAGATTATGTCATTCCAGAAGAGGTCTCTTGAAACAAAGGAAAACAAGTAAGCAAAAACAATAATTCAGATCTCTTCTGAAAGTGCAGGCAACATTCCATATGTGTAAATTAAATAAAAACTATTTGCTCTCTCTCCCTCTCCAACCTCATTGGAAAAAAAGAAAAGTCATTGTAACAAATATGCATAGTTAAATGAAATAAATTCCCTCAATGGCTTTATACAAATATATATATATATATATATATATATACATATATATGTGAATATATATCTACACAAATATATATGACATATGTCTATCTATCTATCTATCTATCTATTTATCTATCTATATGTCTTATTCTGCCCCTTAAATCTAGCACCTTTTTGTAATAGGTGGCATGTTTCATCACATGTCCTCTACAATCATGAACAGTCATTGTATTGATCAGAGTTCTTACAGCTTTCAGAGTTGTTGCTTTTTTACAGGGATATTGTTATTGTATAAATTTTTCTCCAGGTTCTGCTCGTTTTCCTCTTCATCAGTTTATAAAATTTCTCAAAATAGTTTATTTTCATAATATTGATTTTATGCACAAATTTTTCTTCTAGGTTTGCTTATTTTACTCTCTATTCCTTCATATGAGTTGTTTCATGTCTGTTTTTCTTTTAGAAAAGATGAAATAGATGACTTCTCTGCTTCCTAGGAAGATACCCATGTCATCATCCTAATAAAAGGCTCACTTGGCCCTGCTGTTCCTTCAAGGTTATCATTTTTCTATCAATCTTTAAAATGTTGTCTAAACTCATTACCTTCACTTCCTATCCTAACTCTCTTTTCAACCCTTTGTAATTTTGTTGTTCAACTGAAATTAGCACACACAATAACGACTTGTTGATTGACTGATGTATAATTCATCCCTCAGGGGCAGCTAGGTGGTATAGTGGATAGAGCACCAGTGCAGGAGTCAGGAGGACCTGAGTTCATCTTAGACACTTGACACTCACTAGCTGTGTGACCTTGGGCAAGTCACTTAACCCCAACTGCCTCATCCTGGGTCATCTCCAGTCATCCTGATGAGTGTCTCCTCACTGGACTCAGATGGCTGTGGAGGAGAAGTGAAGCTGGTGACCCGCACAGCCCTCCCTCACTCAAAACAAAGTCAAGTGCAAGTCATGTCATCATTTCTCTGAGGGCATGGTCTTCTTTGGCAATGGAAGAACACACACACACACACACTTAATTCATCCCTCAAAGTCTATTACTCATCCTTACTGGGAGGATGATAACTGATGTACTATCTGCCTTCTAATACAGTTTTAAGGATGCACAATATTTTCATCTGTTTTATATTTACACCTGTATGTGTATGTGTTGTTTTCTCTGATGAGATCTTAACATTTTTGAAGTAAGGAACTATTTTGCTTTTGTCTTTGTTTCTCCTAAACCTCCCCCAGTGTCTGGCACATACTAAGGACTTAATAAATGTTGATTGTTTGAATTGTAATTCACAACACAAAATTTTACTATGCCTTTGCTTTTTATATATTTTGCATTTTCTTATAAGTTGACATGTGGTTTCTCCAAATAAAATATAAGCTCCTTGAGGGAAGGCATATTGCATTTTTCTTTGGATTTCTAATTCCTATCACAGTGCTGAACCATCATAGACATTTAAGAAACACTTATTAATTCAGAAAAAGAACTAATATATATATATATATATATATATATATATATATATATATATGGCATTTTAATATTCATAGAGTGCTTTACTCACAACTATCCTGTCAAATAAATAATGTTGTAGTTGTTATCCTCATTCTAGGAATGAGTTAACTAAATTAAGATAAATTCCCTAAGTTGTCCATTATACAACTAGGCGATCTCAGTGATAAAACTTAGAGTCAGGTTTCCGAGATCATCCACTCATTTTTGTTTCATTGGTGCTGTGC
Organism: Potorous gilbertii; assembly: GCA_028658325.1. Taxonomy (NCBI): domain Eukaryota; kingdom Metazoa; phylum Chordata; class Mammalia; order Diprotodontia; family Potoroidae; genus Potorous; species Potorous gilbertii. Next base: position 18,083,465 of record CM053769.1, on the reverse strand, counting down.
TCCTCATCTAATATCCCTTAGCTCTGAAGTTACCTAGTTTGTGGTAGTCACTGTTCCAATGTCACTCTTTTTGGATGACTCAGTAAGCAATATGCAGCTTTTCATGGTAGACCCTAAAATGGGAAAATTAGGGATCCCTCATGACAACAGTTTAAATACTCAAACCTATCTTGATTTTGCTTTTAGAATTGCTGCTTTCTGAGGCTTTGATACTGAAACTTACATTAATCTGTCCCTTCTCTGGAGTCCTATAGTCTATAACCCAGGATCCAGCTTTATATTCATAGTGTCTTATTTGCTAAATTTCCCTTGAAGCGGTAGTAAAGGAAAGTAAAAACTTACCTTGTGTTTGTAACCAGCTACACTCTGATATCCATGATGACTTGAATGTGGGAACTGGCCTTGGAAGGTCACACAGCTGTGTATAACCAGAGTGGGAGGGAGATCAACCAACCATGTTTCATGATGAGAGAATACCTCCCAGAGTTTTTCTGAGGACCAAATGAGATAACATATATAAAATACATTATAAATCTTAAAGAGCTCTATAAATACTAGCTATCGTTATAATAGAAGACCAGTCAATGCAAATTTGATACTACCCAAATAGGAAAAAGAACTTGATTCTCCAGGTTCTCAAGTGGATGTTTTGTATAGAAATCATGGTAAAAATCTTGAACAACCGTACCATGACAATTACCAATATCTGTCAAAAAGATAAAGGGATACAGATGTTGCATAAAGAACTTATAAAACCCATTAAAACAAGTCAACAGATACCTTGAAGCTGAATGATTTCAATGTACAAGTGAGGAGATAGGAAGAATTGTGGGAAAAAACATTGGAAAATATGATACAGATTTAAGAAATAGAGGTCAAAGGCTTATAGATTACTCCAAATCCTCATGCCTATGGATATTTCCTGAAGGAGACAGTTGGAAGGTACTGGATGTGGTGAGCACTTAACTATATTAAAAATAAAATTGACTATACAATAAGTGATATTGTAATAACTTTTTAACTATGCCAGTGCTTATTTTAGACTCAGCAATCTGTGTGGCCAAACCATTGCCTAATTAGAAATATCACCTCTTCTTCCCATATTGGTTCCACTCCAGATGCCCTGACTATTTCCTTTCTTTCTTTTTTTAAGACAACAATAGGTATTTGAGATGAGGTTGTTAAAGACAGCAGTCTTGTCCTCACAGGATGTAAACATCAACTTACTTGTCTATTCTTTATAGGATTTTCATGTCCTATGCCTTTACCATTTGAAAATTTATTTTGTGTAATGAATTGATTACCAAATGCTCTGCTTTTCAGTAGGGATAACTCAAATTCTTCTCTTTTGCTGAAAATCCCTAATTTTTAAATGAACAATTATTATAACTCATCTTTATAATAAGTGTTATTTTGGCATATATATACTAATTTCCTCTGCTTTTAGGAACTCTAACATGCCAGCCTTTTCTTCATATCTCATGTTTAATTAGTAGTCTTGTATGATTTAACACTATTTTTTCTGATATTTAAAGGCTCTCTTCTGGACAATTTTGTAAGATTTTTATACTTTATCATCTCTGAAACATCTACTGAATATTCTTCAATGATTTTCTAAAATATGGTATATTCTCCCCTCCTCTGGAGACTTACTAGTTTTGGATTTCTCACTGACATTTGCCTTCAAAGTCAGTTGATTTGTTTTAGACACATCAAGTTTTCTTTCAATTTTGCTGTCTTTTGATTTTGTTCTGAGTTTTTGTCTAGAGGTGAGATGGTGGGAAAGTTGGAGCGTGGACATGGTATACTGACCAGAAAGCCAGTCTTATAGTCAGAAAGATCTGAGTTCAAGCCCTACTTCTGACACATATTTACTTTATGATTCTGAGCAAGTCAGCTAATTTCTTGTTCCTTTCAGGTAGCTCTCTATAATAGGCACCTAGATCATGGAGTAGATAGAGCTCTGAACCTGGAGTCAAGAAAACCTGAGTTCAAATGCATTCTCACACACATAGTAGCTGTGTGACCCACCTTAAATTCTGTCTGCCTCAGTTTTCTGATCTATAAAATGGACACAATTTTACCATCCAGGATTGTTGTGAGGATAAAATATGATGATATTTTTAAAGCTTTCTGCAAACCTTAAAGAGCTATACAAATGCAGGCTATTCTTATTTATAGAGCAGGTACTCATCAGCATGGGTAGGAGTTTCCTCATAGTAACTTCTCTAAACAAATGAAACTATGTATCTAATCCGAAAAATTATCTGTTTCACCTCTATATTTTTGCATTTCTAATCTACCAATCTTTCTTGACAGTATTTGCTTCTTTATTTGATGCTCTACTTAGCTAAAAATTCATTCTCTTATTTTTCTTTTTAATGAGCATTAATGTATATCAAATTTTCATCTTTATTTCTTCTCTAAATTCTTTTCCTGAGCTTTAAAAAGTGAACATTCTTGCAGTGGTTCCATTTTAACACCTTTGGATCTAGGGTTTACATTTTTTGTTGCAAGATTTTCTTTTCTTCTTGGAGTTTTCACCTCACTTGTTTTTACGCTATTATAATAATTAATTGTATTGGGACTTTTAAATTATTTTTTTCACTTTTAGTTTTTATTTTCTGTCAGATTTTCCCTGTGAAGAATTCTTTCCTTTCCTTTTTTTTGTTGTTCTTTACTTTAGTTGATGCATGTCTTTAATTTGATGCATGAGCTGATCAATGGGAACTGAACTCTCCCATAACCTTTTACTTTCCTACCTTGCCAGAATCCCCCCATTGACTCTTTAGAGTAGAGGTCAAATTCAACAATAAGTCAGAAGAGAGAATAAATATGGGAAGAAAATGCTGTGAACAATTACAACTAGAATTTGTTCTGGTTCATTTCAAATATGTGTAATATTGAAAAAAATCTTGATTATCTCAAATTTCTCTGGAAATTTAATGGATATTAAATAATTGTCATGATGAGGAAGCCAAAAGAACTCAGGAATAGATTTTGCCAGCAAATGCTTCACCTCTTTTTTTTTGTGTAGAGAAAAATGATAATAAAGGAGAACACTAGTTGAATATATGTACGTGTGTGTGTGTGTGTGTGTGTGTGTGTGTGTGTTTGGTAAAAACACTACAGAAGAGGACTGCAGAAAATACAGGTGTTATCATTGCACAAAGCAGTGAAAGCAAAAATAAACCACCAAAACTATTGACAACTATTAAACCATGTCATCCCAAGAATATTCATAGATGAAATTGGAGGAAGGACCAAAAAAGGTGCAATAACAAAGTGGATGGTAATGACTCTTCTTTAGTGTCATTTCCACTAATATCATTGTATCCATTTCTGATGCTGAACTATTAGACAGTTCAAGAATTTAGTGGTAAGATCTTTCTTTTCTCTATCGGCTCTATTATTCTATTTTCTCTACCTCTACCAGCACCAGCTGGAGTGGGTGACAGATCCACTAGAATCTGTCTCTACTGAGATTACTTCCTAGAATGATGGCTATGGGTACTGTATTCAAATGATCTCTATTTACTAGGGTCTTGGGTCCAGGATCTTGAGCCATCTCCATCAAGGTATGAGGAGAAATGGTGGTCAAGATGATGAAGTAGGTTGACTTTCCTGGCTTGGGCTTGCTCCTTTCTCTCCCTCAGGATGCCTTACTGTTTCCGATAGGTTGGCTTGCCTGCCTCATGAATGGCAGTTGCTGGGAATAATTTCTCCACAGCAATTGCTAGACAATAAACTAGACCAAGGATTGAATTAGGTAGAAAATTGGGAAACTGAACAGTACTCCTGGACAATTACAAAGTGTGTATAATCTCATCATAAATGTTCTCCTAATAAAATAAATAAATTTGATCGCATTTTCCAAAACTAATGTTTTTCTATATTCTCTTCCTTAGAAGAATTATTCTCATAATTCTATCGATCATTTCCATTCCTGTGACTCACAGGCTCAGAGGATTCTCATCTCTTTTTCTAACCCTGAGTTGAATTTAGTTCCACCTTTAATTCTAGGCTCGATATTTCTACCTCATTATCCTGCCATCATCTCTAACTCAGTGGTTCTAAAGTGAAATCACTGTGCTCCCTCTAAAATCTTTTCCTCCCTGAAGAACCGACCGCAAAGGTACCTTAGACGGGAGCCGAGTCCTGTCCTGCCGAGCGCTCCCCTCCCCCGCCCCGGCCACGTGGCACTGAGAGGAGTGAGCAGAGCCCTGCAGACGGCAGGGACCTGAATCTCCGGGCGGCGAGAAGGTCCCTCCACCCACAGACGCACAGGTC
>CM053769.1:18038699-18078675 GCA_028658325.1 Potorous gilbertii | reverse complement strand
GGCAGATTGGTGATATGGGTAATTAGAATGTCCAGTGTATTGGGGAGGGGGAGGGGACAAATGGGGAGAAAATTTTGGAACCCAAAATCTTGTGAAAATGAATGTAAAAAGCTAAATAAATTTATTTAAATTAAAAAAAAATAAAATAAAATCTTTTCCTCCAAAGGTTTATATTTCACCAATGCCACCATCATTCTCCCAGTTACCTTGGAAGCATCTTCAACTTTTTCCTCTCCCTCTGTCCATATATAAAATCATTAATCTTTAATATTTCTAATTCTTGTTCTTTCCTTTCCATTATTATTACCGTTAGTCTCATCTGATCAGCTTATGCCTGAGCAATTATCATATATTTCTTCCTGATTAATTTTCTTTTGATTTTTTCTACATTTTCACATGCAAGCATTTATTTGCTCTCCCTTCCCTCTCCTCCACCAATGGAAAAAAAAAACCAAAAACAAAACCATTATGTGTAATCAAGGAGAACAAATTCTCACATTGACCGTGTCTAAAAAGTATGATTTTCTTAAAACACTGTACCTCTCACCTTACTCAAAATCTTTTGAAATTTATTTAATATTTTTTCTAATTGAACGTAAAAACAATTTCTGACATTCATTTAAAGATTGTGAGTCCTAAATTCTCTCTCTCCCTCTTGTCCCTCCTTATTGAGTAGGCAAGCAATTTGAAATATTACAAAAGTGTAGTCATGCAAAACATATTTCCATATTATTCATGTTGTGAATGAAAATACAGAACAAAAAACTCCAAGAAAATAAATAAGAAAAAGCAGGCTTCAATCTGCGTTGAGAATACATCAGTTCTTTTTCTGTATTTTTCATCATAAGTCCTTCAGAATTATCTTGGTTCTTTGTATTGCTGAGAATACCTAAGTCAATTACAGTTGATAATACAATATGGAAGTCACTGTGTATAATGTTCTCATGGTTCATTTTACTTTGCATCAGTTCATGTAAATCTTTCCAAGTTTTTCTGAGATCATCCTTCTCATTATTTATAGCCCAATAACATTCCATCACAATTGTATACCACAATTTATTCAGCCATTTCCCAGTTGAGGGGAATCCCATCAATTTCCAATTCTGTGCTACCACTAAAAGAGCTCTTTTTAAACAATTTCTGAGATGGAGTCCTCATAGTAGTATTGCTGGGTCATAGCCTAGCCCTTTGGACATAGTTTTAAAATGCTCTTAAAAATAGCAGGATCAGTTCACAACTCTATTAACAATGCATTAGTGTCTCAATTTTCCCACATGCCCTTATTGCTTTTCTGTGATATTAACCAATTTGATAGGAATGAGATGATACCTCAGAGTTATTCTGATTTTCATTTCTTGAATTAATAGTGATTCAGAGCATTTTTGACATGATTATAGATAGCTTTAATTACTTCATCTGAAAATTGTCTGTTCATATCATTTGACTATTTGTTAATTGGGGAATGGCCTTTATTTTTATCAATGTGACTCATTCCTCCATGTATTTGAGAAATGAAGACTTAATCAGAGAAACTGGATATAAATGTTTTAACAGTTATGATTGCTGTGTATTTCCCTCCATCCTGTTTTCCTTCAGTTTTTCCTGCTCTCTCTTCTTTCACTCTATCTCCAAAAGTATTTTGTTTCTATTTTCCACTTGACCCACTCTTCCCTCTTTTTTTATCAGCACCCATTTTCTTATTAACTTCCCCTCCTACTTTCCTGTAGGATAAGATAGATTTATATACACAACTGAGTGTGTATGTTATGCTTTTTTGAGACAATTCCAATGAAAGTAAGGTTCATGCTCTTTTACCTACCTCTTCCATCTTCCTCACCACTGTAAGGGCTCATTCGTGTCTCTTTTATGTGAAATAATTTATTCCATTTTTTCTCTCCTTTTCACCTTCTCCCAGTTCATTTTTCTTTTTCACCTCCTTGTTTTGTAGATAATCATTCCATCATACTCAACTCATACTCATGCCCTCTGTCAATGTATACTTCTAATTGCTCTGATAATGAGAAAGATTTTACGAGTTACAAGTATTATTTTCCCATGTAGAAATATAAACAATTTAACCGTATTGAATCCCTCATGATTTTATTTTTTTACCTTTTTATGTTTCTCTTAAGTCTTGTATTTGAAAATTAAATTATCTAATAAGTTCTGGTCTTTTTTATCAGGAATGTTTGAAAGTCCTCTATTTCACTGAATAATAAAATCAATTCTCCCCTCTAGCTCCTTTGAAGGATTATACTGTTTTGCTGGCTAGGTGATTCTTGGTTGTAATCCTATTTCCTTTATCCTCCAGAATATCAAATTCTAGGTCCTCTGATGCTTTAATGTAGATGCTGCTAAATCTTTTGTTATCTTGACTGTGGCATCACAATATTTAAATTATTTCTTTCTGGTTGCTTGTGATATTTTCTTTTCCTTTTTCTTGTCAATTAATAAGCATTTATTAAGTACTTACTATGTGCCAGGTGCCATTTTAAGCTCTGGGAATACAAAGAGAAAAATATAATAGTACTTCCTTCAAAGAGCTTCCATTCCATTAGGGAAGATAACATATACCTCTTGTTGGCCCCGGATCGTGCTTCACATCCAACTTGCTGAGACATCTTGGGACATCTTAACGTACATTCTGGTGTTGTATAAATGCATACATTGTGTAATAGTAAGTGTTTAATACATGCTATTAATTATGCTAACTCCCCTTAATAAGAATGTAAGCTCCAAGAGTGAAGAGTCTGTTTTGCATTTTTCTTTGTCCCAGTACCTGATATTTACTAGGCACCCACTGCTCAGAAAGTGGGTCACACCACTGGGAGGTTTTCATCCCTACTCCCACCCTAATCTTTCCTGTAGTACAGGTTCCACTGGGATTTACCCTCCCTCCTAACTTTTTTTTTTTAAATTTTATTGTAGACTCAAGCACTAGAACACACAGAATAGAGAAATGAAAAAAAAATCATAAAATTAAGTATTGTAAGTTAAATACAAAGTAAGAAAAAAACATCTCATGTGCATAATAGAACAGAAGACAGGATTTAAAATCATATTTCCTCCTTGATCTGGAAGCTATAGAATTCTGCTATAAATTCTTATGGATTTTATTTTGGGGTCTCTTGCAGGAGATGATCAGTAGACTCAATTTTTATTTTACCTCTTGTTCTAGAGTACCAGAGCAGCTTTCCTTGATAATTTATTGAAAGATGATGTCTAAACTCTTTTTTTTAAATCATGACTTTCAGGTAGTCCAATAATTCTTAAATTATCTCTCCTTGTTCTGTTTTTCAGATAAGTTGTTTTTCCAATGAAATATTTCACATTTAACATTTTTTTCATTCTTTTGATTTTGTTTTATTGTTTTTTGATGTTTTGTGCAGTCATTAGCTTCTACTTGCCCAATTGTAATTTTTAAGGAATTATTTTCTTCAGTGAGATTTTTGTCCTTCCTTTTCCCATTTGGCCAATTCTACTTTTAAGGTGTTCTTTCCTTCAGTGAATTTTTGCAGATCTTTTCCCACCATATCACCAAGGTAGTATTCATGGTACCAATGGCGACTATGAATATGCTGGTGTAGTTCTGAGTCACAAAATAATAACAGACTCTAGACAGAACCAAAACATTTATTCAAATACCAGAAAGCCAAATCTCAACACCAGAAAGCCAAATCCATCATAGCAGCAAAGAAATTCATCACAGTAACTATGAAGTCTATCTACATTATCAGGCTTTCCCACAAACAGGATCCACTAAGCAAAATGCCCTATTGTCACTCACAGCAGCTGCCCGCTCTTTCTCTGCCCTTTCCATCTCTGACTAGTCTGACCAGCTTCCTCTCAGCTCTGTTCAGTGGAACTTCATGCTCCACCCTTTCAGCAAGCTCTTCCTACCACCTGACTTAGGCTTCAATGTGACTTAAGAAAGTCATATAGATCTATTAATGAATGGGAAAGATCTTCCCATTTAAATTGCCATTGCACTGATGTGGCTAATTCTGCTATTAAGTGGATTTTTGTACCTCTTTTTTTTTTAATATTTGGCCTATTCTGTTTTTTAAGGTGTTATTTCTTTCAATACTTTTTGTGCTTCCTTTACCAAACTTTTGAATCTTTTTTCATCACTGTCTTTTATTTTTCCCAATTTTTCCTCTACCTCTCTTTTTTTTATTTTTTAATATCCTTTTTTAGCTCTTCCAGCAATTCTTTTTTGGGCTTGAGATCAATTTACATTTTTCTTTGAGTCTTTGGATGTAACAATCTGGACTTTGTTGAGTTTTGTTTTGATCTTCCCTGTAATCATGGTAATTTCCTTGGTCAGGATAATTGTTTTTGCTTGTTTGCTCAATTTTCAAGCCCATTTCTTGACTTTAAACTTTATGTTAAAGTTGGACTCTGCTTCATAGTTTGATGAGGCACTCTCAAGTTTCTGGTTTGTTTTTTTTTTTTTTGCTTGTATAACTGTTTTCAGAGGTAGTTCTCTGAGTCTGTATTTTTCACTTCTTCTAAGGAAGTATAATCTACGGAGAAGCGTGTTTACTACTCTCCTGGCCTGTTCTCTGGTCTATGAGTGACCACAAGCTCCGCTTTATAGAATTGTAACCATGCCTTTCTTCACTGCCTCTACAAGCTCTGATGTGATAGTGCTCCTCCTCACCCTGGGATTATGATCAAGGGCTATGACCTGTATTCTCATATGGGCAATGAAATAGAGTCTTGCTCCCAATGCCACTGAAGGGACTCCTGTAATCTTCTGACCAATTGTCCAATCCCCTCACCATCTGTGTAAGCTCCAGAAACTGCTGCTGCCATTTGCCCCCAGAGCCTGATGATGTTTTTCTATATCCCTGTCTGTGCTGGCATAAGGTGATCTGCACTCCAGGCTGCACTGGTACCCTCCCCGCACTGTGATTGATCTTTGCTATTGACCTTGTAAGTTGTCTTGGGCTGGAAAATTGTTTCACTGTGTCCTTTTGTGGGTTTATCTGCTCCAGATTTTGTTTTGAAGCACTATTTAAAGTTGCATAGAGGAGAATTTGGGAGACCTCGGGTGAGTCTTTGCCTTTTCTTTGTCATCTTTTCTCCACTACCTTCCTCAAAATCTTTTTAGTGTTCCTTGTTGGCCAAGAATAAAATTTGAATGCCTCAATGTACTCCTCAAAACCATCCAACTCCTCCCTACCACTCACTGACATGTTTACTATGTCTTTGTTCAGATTATTCCTCTCTATCTCTTGTTACTGTGAATAAGGAATATCTTGGATATAGAAGAAGATACCTTTCAATATAATTACTTTAGGGCTCAGAGCAAGGCTCAACTCCTTGATGACATTCTGTACTCTGCCCTGCCCGCAGTTATTACTCTCTCCTCTGTACCCTGGTAGTGTTAAATCTCTGTATTCCATACTGGACATTAAGGAAATAGTACCTGGTATTAGTCACTATCTTCTTATGTCCATGTCCTATCTCCTTAACATAACTTTTGTCCCATCAGTGAGTTATGTAGCAAAAAGAGAGCTAGATTTGAAATCAAGGGAACTGAGTTCAAATCCCAGCTTCCACATAGATGACTTCTACTGAGTGGCCATAGGCAAATTGCTTTGCTTCTTTTGGCTTCTTTTCTCATCTGTAAAAATCTCTATTTCATGGAGAGGTGATGAAAGTGATGATAGCATCCTATATTATCGATGTGATTTATCATCTCAGGATCTAAATCAAGAAGAGATTTTGGGTCTTCTTATTCAAATCTCTCCTTTAGTTGAAAAGGAAAAACTGAAGTTGAGATTAAATGACTTGCTTACGACCACGTGCATAGTAAGAAAAGATGTGCATAATTTAGGACAAGCAATGCTTTGTACTTTTTTTTGATTTTTTTAGTGTATATAGCAATAAATAAATCCTTGCTGTTGAGAATAAAAATTCAAAATAATACAACATATTCATATAGACCCTATTGTATAATAATAGCAATAGTTAATATTTATAGGACTATAAGATTTGAAAAATTAATTTTCATATATTATCTCAAATAACCCTGTGAGATGGGTGTCATTATTGTCTCTCAATTTCAGATGAGGAAACTGAGACCCAAAAGTTTAAGTGGTCTGCTCAGATTCATAACGCTAGTCATTTTCTGAATCAGGATTTGAACTCAGACCTTTTTGATTCCAAGACCAGCACTTTATCTCCTATACCACATTGGGAATGAAAGTAAATAATAAAAAATAGTTTCCTCTATATACCTGTCCTGAATGAGTCTGTTATAATTTCTAGAAATCTATACTCACTCAATGATGGCAAATGCTTGTAGCCAATTTTTATAGCCTTTGTAGATTAACATTCCTTCAGCTTTGGTCATATATAAGAGAGAGTCTATGGGAAAGTTTAATAGGCGGTAGAAAAACCACTTGGACAGACCCAAAGAAGAACAAAAATTTCATTCTGTATCTAAGTCCTCATTGATCAAGAAGACACTCTGTTCCACCGTAAGGGTGAGGCTAGAGCTATTACTTGCCATCTGCGTTGTTGAAGAAAATGGCTGAAACCACTCCAGCTTTGCCCTCTTTTGGAATAGCCACATTTGTGATGAATCTAGGAGAAAATATCAATTGCCCATTCAAGTTTATCTCAAGTCAAATCTTGGGGTCTATGTACATCCCAGCAAATATATGGAGATCACCATTTTAAAGATTTTGAAACATCCTGAGGCAGTTAAAACTTTCTTCTGAAATATCCGTTCTCAGAGTTCTCTGAGGGCAGTGTGAGTTCTTCACAGGACACCTTTACTGTTTTGGCAGACATGGGGGAATAGAAAGGTGGAAGAGATGTTTTTAAATGACATCCTCTTAATGTAGATTTGAACAGACAAAAGACAAACTTGGGTTTAATAATAATATCATCAACATTATTGCTAGGGCAGCTAGGTGGCATGGTGACAAGGGTGACAGGACTGGAGTGAGAAAGATTCATCTGCCTGAGTTAAAATATGGCCTCAGATACCTACTAATGATGTGATTTAGGGCAAGTCACTTAACTCTATTTGCCTCAGTTCCCTCATCTATAAAATGAGCTAGAGAAGGAAATGGAAAACCACTCCAGTATTTTTGCCAAGAAAACCCTAAATGAAATCATAAAGAATCAGATGCAACTGAAAAAAATGATTGAACAGCAAAAATGATAGCTAACATGTATATGGAACTTAGTGTGTGCAAAGCACTGCACTAAATACTTTACAAATATATCATTTGATCCCCACAATAAATCTGGGAGGTAAATGCTATCATTGTCATCCCCATTTCATAGATGAGGTCTGAATGGTGAATAGCCTTGGAAACACTTTTCACCTCATTTCTTTACTGAGAAGGAGACATATGGGGCTATATTGTTTTGTTCCCTCAGACCTGCTCCCTAAATAATGGGGTGGCTGTATGGTACAGTGGAAAGAGCATTGGATCCAGAAGGAATCTAAGTTCAAATCTCCCTTTGGATGATTACTAGCAGTGTGACTTTGGGCAAATATCTAACCACTCTGGGCCACAGTTTCCTTAGTTTAAAAATTAAGAAGTTAGATCAGATTCCTTCTAATTCTAAATCAATAATCCTCCAAAACTTTGTGATTATTGAAGTTGAAGCATGGTCTAGTGAAAAGAGCTCTGGATTTTGATGTGGAGGATATGAGTTTCAATCTTGGCTCTGATACTTCTCTGGACCTGAGTTTTAATGTCTGTGAAATGGTTGGACTAGATTTCTAAGGTTCTTTCCAGATTTGAATACTAAGATCCTGTAACTTCTTAACTCATTGGAAAGGTCTTTACCAACGAAGTCTTATCTATTATCCCTCCTTGTTTTCCATGGCTGACACAGAGGAAACATTCTCTTTTAAAAATTTTATTTTTAAAAAACGATTTCCCAGTTATGTGCAAAAAATTTTGACATTCATTTTTGAAAATTCAGTTGCAAATTCTTTCCTTCCCTGCAACCTCTTCTATTGAGAAGGCAAGCAACATGATATTTATTATACATGTGAAATCATGTGAAGACTTTTTCCATATTAATCATGTTGAAGAACACACACACATACATACACATACACACACACACACACACACACACGCACCAAGAAAAAGAAAGTTTAAAAAATATACTTCCATCTGTACTCAGAGATTGCCTATTCTCCAGAGAAAACATACTTAGGAAGGTTTAAAAAAAAAATCTAAAAATGACCCATCAAGCATTCTGTTTGAACTGTTCAGACACCTCTCTAAGAAGTTTACTGTTTCCTTCACAATGACATTTCACGAAGAATTAACTGCTTCTTCATTAACTTTTTATTTTTTAATTTAAATTGGAATCGTCTTAGCTTCTTGTCATTCTCTTTAAGACACAGTGGAGGGAAGAGGAGGGTAAATATATGTTATGTTTGCTGTACCCTGCACAACTTGTAGTCAGAATTAAGCTGCCCAGAGGTACCCACCTATGCCTGTTGGCTCATCAATTTCCCCTTTGTAGAATAAACTCTGTTCACCTCCAAATGATCCTCCATTTCCTGACTGTTGAATCCTGTCTTGTTGCCCATATTGCCCTATATGCATGACTGATGACTGTTTATTTCACTTCAACCTGACTTCCGTTGGTTCTGTATCTGTTTCTTACTACTCAGTGTATTTTATTTTGTTGGTTTTATCTTGTTTCCATGTTTCCTCCCTCAGCGCACTGCCCTTTACTATATATTCCTTTTACCAATACCCACATTCACTGACAGCAGTTCTAGTCCCAGGCTGTTAAGACTGGTCATTAATTCCCTACCCCCTGCCACTAAGTGTCGGCATGTGACCCTTGGCAGAGCGCAATTCACTCTTCACCCTGGAGGTTGTGCTTGTAGTATGTCTGTGGCAGGGATGGGTAGAACGAGGTATCATTATTGTAGAATATTATAAGCTGGTAGTTAATGAATCAATTATTGTGGCCATATGTTAGAGTAAATCTACTGGTAACTTAAAATTTATAACAATGGATTGATACAGGAATCATCATTGAATGCTAAACTGTGATTTTATGTTACTGAATAAAGCAGGGATATAAAATTATGGTAAAGGATCTATGTGAAGGTATATGGTATCTTAAGTTGCAACAAGTAGCTGGGGAAAGGTAGAACCATGAAGAATGTCCCTGCTGAAGATGATGAGAAATACACCTGGAGTCAACAAGTTAATCCATCAATAAACATTTAATAAGGACTTATTATGTTCCAGGCATTGTGGTAAGCTCTGCAAAAACAAAGAAAAGGAGGAATGCGTTCCCTTCCTCAGAGAAGTCATAGCCAGAGAAGGAAGTTTTTGGTTTTCAGTTACAGGGATGGTGAATTACAGAAACACAGGTGGTATCAATTTGATTACTATGCCAAGAGGAGAGAAGTGGATGGAGATCAGAGTTGGTGGGGTGGGGAGAGAGAGTAAGTTGGTGGGAAAGGGAGATAGTTATTGGGTACAAGGCAAATGGTAAGATGGCCTGAGTTTTCTACTGTATGAAAAGTGAAATCTGGTCTTCCCTGAGGCTATATAAGTCTATATTCAATCCCCATCAACATGATCTAGACCCCGCATGGGTCTAGGTTCCAAAACTGTATAGAATAACTTCTCTGGGGACTGAAGTTTTGTCACTTGATAAATACTTGTTGAATGACTAAAAGAATCACTAGAAAAGATCTCAATGTGACTTTGTGGAAAGATTGTTTGGGGACAACAGGGAGTAGAGAGCCAAGCATTGCAGACAAAATTGCCTTTGGCAAAATTTAACCACAGGTTGACCCCAGATGTGGAAATATCAGCAGGTTGTATCATAATCATAACTTTCTGTCCCTGGGAAGGCTACTTTCATACAGTTCTTGAAAACAGAGCTTCCTTACTCAGTATCATATGGCAATGGGTGGTTTCCCCCATTTTTAGACCTGGTTAAATTATTTCTCCTGGTTGGTTTTGAAAGATCTTTGGAAATAAGCTCTCATAACACTCACAGTTGGAGATAACTGCCCAGCTTCATTACCAACAAGAATGTTTTAACTGAGGGAGCTTCCTCTACCTCACCTGCTCTGGAAATTACCTTGTTAGATCATTGGCCAAAGCAATGAAAGGATTGGAACAACAGTTTTGAAAATTCATCAGGGCTAGAAAAAAAGCTCAGCTCAGGCAAAGGTTTCTCCAATAACACAGATGGAGGAGGATGGAGGCTGCCCAATGTGTAACTTAATAACAATGCCCAACCGCTCTGCCACATTAAGGATCAGATCAAAGACGCCTTAGATCTCAGAGCTGTCAGCAGATTTCCAGACTTTTTTCTCCTATGATGTCTTATTTAATTCGATTCAGTGGCATATGGAGCTGGAAGGCGAGGTTGAGGTAACCCTCACGTTCAGCGAGAGTCTAGATGTGGTTGAGCCTTTAGGCATGTAACGTAGGTCACTCAAGTGTCCAGATGGCTGCATGGGGGCAAAGCAAAGGTCCTTTTGGGGAAGACTTTGAATAACTCGACAGTCTCATATAATTAGAGACTAGCTTAAATGCAATGTCCACTAATGTTAGGTTTTGTCTCTCTTAGGAGAGGTAATGTAGTATAATGAAAAGCACATTGGACTTGGAGATGAAACACTTGGGTTCTATTTCTGACTTCTGACACAGTTCTAACTGTGTGACCTTAGGCAAATCATTGAGTATACCTGAACCTTAGTTTCCCCATCCACAAAATGGAATACTAAAGATCACATTACAGTGTTTGGAGAAAACTACTTTGTGAAACTTGAAATGCTATAGAAAAATAAGATCTTATCATTACTGAGAGCAGGAACAAATAGCAAAGCTTTTTGGACAAAGAGAACAGTTGGAAAATTATTTTATGCTTGTGTTTACTTTACTCCAATACAAGTATTGGACTACATTCTTTATTCCAGAAACTTAAATGAATTAATTTGATGATCTGTTACCAGATTGCATTGAGATAAAATATTGGATAGTAGATGACTAATAGTTTAGATGAGAAGCTGGAAGATGGTAGAGATGTCATCTGCCAGAAAATACTGCATGTAATCCAGCCCTCCTAATCTTAAATAGTGTAGGGTGGCTCAAAGCCCGGTCAGCTAGTGAATACAGAATTGGAAAAAAGAAATCAAGAAGAACAAGAATTAGGCAGATAGTAAGGCTTTGATGTAGCTAAACCTAGGCCAGGTGTTCTTAATAATTTTAGTATCATGGCATTTGCAGTTTAGTGGAGCTTATGGACCTCTTTTCAGAATAATATAAGTGCATGAAAGAAAACACATAGGATGACAAAGGAAACCAATTGAAATATGTTATCAAATATATTTTGAAATATGGTTATCAAAATATATTTTTAAAGTTCGTAGATTTCAGGTTGCCTTGAAGGGATTTATTTCATGCCTTCCTCCTCTGTTTCATTTTTATGAGGCACCAGAAGATTTTGGGACTTGATAATTTTGGTAAGTTTTCTTTGGCATAAATCTCTTCTATCTCCACACCTATGCTGCTCCCCTAAAAATGAGTTTGAAGTCATAAGACGCCCATAAGAGAATAAATATCCCGAAAGTACAGAAGACCCCAGCCAAAGGGACATTGAAGAAAGTCTTTTCCTATGTCCTCATTGCTCAAGCCTGCCCACTTTTCAGAGCCCAGTGAACACCAAAGAACCCAGGGAAGTGAATTGACCCTCAAAGCCCTCCTAACAATTCTTCTGTCAGCTAGCTCCCTCTTCTCATTTTCCCTTCTCATGTTAATTCTACTGCACATCAATCCATTATTATTAATCTATTCATTTTAGTCATTTCCACATTCATTCCACATCCAACATTCATTTCCACAAGATTTGAGTTCCAAATTTTCTCCCCATTTCTTCCCTCCTCCCACTCCAAGACAGCTTGCATTCTGATTACCCCTTTCTCCAGTCTGCCCTCCCCTTTATTACCTCACGTCCCATCCCTCTTTCCCTCACTTTCTTGTAGGGCAAGATAGATTTCTATACCCATTGCATGTACATCTTATTTCCCATTTGTAGGTAACAACAATTTTTCATGTTTGTATCTAAAACTTTGGGTTTTAAATTTTCTCCCTTCTTCCCTCCCAAAACCACCCTAATTGAGAAGGTAGCTGTGCAAAACACTTCCATAAGTCATGTTGTGAAAAACTAAATATATTTTCCTCCATCTTATCCCACCCCCCATTTATTTTATTCTCTTCTTTGACCCTGTTCCTTTAGTTTCAACTAATCCCTCCCGCAAGCTATCCTCCCTTCTATCATTCCTCCTTTTATCTCCTTCATCCTATTTTCCTGTAGGGTAAGATACCCAATTGAGTATATATGTTATTCCCTCCTTAAGTTAAATCTGATAAAATCTATGTTCACTCATTCCCTCTCACCTCCCGCTTTTTCCCCTCTGTTGTAAAAGCTTTTTCTTGACTCTTTTATGTGAGATATTTCACCCCATTCTATCTTTCCCCTTTTTCCTTCTCCTAATTTTATCTCACTCAATTTTATTTTTTAGATATTATCTCTTCATATTCAATTCACCTTTTGCCCTCTGTATATATTCCCTCATACTACTGAGAAAGGTGTCAGGAGTTACAAATATCTTTCTATACAGGAATGTAAGCCCCTTGTGATTTTTCTTTCCTGTTTACCTTTTCATGTTGCTCTTGATTCTCGTATTTGAAAGTCAAATTTTCTATTCAGCTCTGGTCTTTACATCAAGAATACTTGAAAGTCCTGTGTTTCATTGAATGATCATTTTTTCCCCCTGTAGGATTATATGCAGTTTTTCTGAGTATGTGATTGTTGGTTTTAATCCTATCTCCTTTGATCTCTGGAATACCATATTCCTTAATGTAGACGCTGCTAGATCTTGTGTTATCTTGATTGTATTTTCATAATGCTAGAATTATTTCTTCCAGGCTGCTTGCAATATTTTCTCCCTGACCTGGGAACTCTGGAATTTGGCCATAATATTCCTAGGAGTTTTCCTTTTGGGATTTCTTTCAAAAGGTGATTGGTGGAATCTTTGAATTTCTATTTTTACCCTCCAGTTCTAGAATATCAAAGCACTTTTCTTTGGTAATTTCTTGAAAAATGATGTCTAGGCTCATTTTTTTTTTGATCATGACTTTCAGGGAGTCCAATAATTTTTAAAATTGTCTCACATCTTTCAGGTCAATGATTTTTCCAATGAGATATTTCACATTGTCTTCTACTTTTTTCATTCTTTTGATTCTCTTTTATACTTTCTTGATTTTTCATAAAATTGTTGGCTTCCATTTGCCCCATTCTAATTTTTAAGGAATTATTTTCTTCAATGGGCTTTTGGATATCCTTTTTCATCTGACCAATTATGCTTTTTAAGTCACTTTTCTCGACATTGGGGTTTGGATCTCTTTTGCTATTTGGATTAGTCTATTTTTTAAGGTGTTATTTTCTTCAATATATTTTGGGGCAGTCTCCTTTAGTAAGCTGTTGACTCATTTTTTCATGATTTTCTTGCATCACTCTCATTTCTCTTCCCAATTTTTTCTTCTACTTCTCTTACTTGACTTTCAAGATTGTTTTGGAGCTCTTCCATGGCCTGAGACCAATTCATATGTTTCTTAGAGGTTTTAGATGTAGGAGCTCTGACTTTGTTGTCTTCTTTTGGTTGTATGTTTTGATCTTCTTTGTCACAAAAGTAAGATTCTATAGTCTGTTTTTTTATGCTGTCTGCTCATTTTCCCAGCCAAATACTTGACTTTTTAACTTTTTGTCAAGGAAAGACTCTGCTTCCAGTTGAGGAGGGGTAGTGTACTGTCCCAAACTTCAGGGTTTTGTGTAGCTATTTTCAGAGCTACTTCTAGGGACCTGTAAATTTTCTTTCCTTCCAAGGTGGTATGACCAAAAGGGAGGTATTTACTCCTTTCATGGTCTGTTTTTTGTTCTGTGAGTGACCACAAGCACTCTTTTCTGCCTTGGAATGGAGAGTAGGATTCCCTCTCCACTGCACCACAAACACCACCACACCAACATTCCTCCTTGCCCCAGTACCTCCACCCAGAATTGTGACCCAGATCCAAACAGAGTAAAACTAGATAATCTTGCCTCAGTGCCAGAAAAGAGATCCCTGCAATTGCCCTCCAATTAGCTACTTGAACCTCACACCATCTGTGGTCTGGGAGCTCCTGAAACAGCTACTGCTGGGGGAGGAGCCAAGATGGAGGAGTAGAAAGATTTACCTACGCTAGCTCTGAACCCACAGCCCATGGATTTCCTGTAAAAAGATTCCCAAAAAATTCTGGAGCAGTGGAAGTCACGCAGCAACAGAGTGAAGGAGATTTCCATTCCAGAGAGCCCTGAAAAACCGACCCCAAGGGTCCTTTGCGCACCAGATGAGAGTGGAGCCCAGACCTTCCCTGGCCGCAGGGCACAGAGAGGGGCAGATCAAAGCAGGCTTCAGGGACAGAATCTCTGGTGGCCGGGAAGGTCCCTCCACCCACAGACGCACAGGTCAGTGAGAGAGACTTCTGGACTGGCCGAGAGGGGAGCGGGGTGTCTCCATAACTCAGGCCCCCTCGGGAGGCAGCAGCAGAGGCAGCGGCAGAGGCAGCAGGCAGCCAGAGGCTCACGGAGCAGGCAGGAGGCAAGACCTTGGGTCCATTACTGACCATCTCCGCATAAAGCCCCTGAGGGAACTGAGCCTGGGAGGTGGCCCTGCCCCAACCTGAGCACCAGAACTTGAGCTCACATTAAATAGCAGCCGGGCCTGCTGCTGAAAGTCCTGAGGCTGGGGAGCAGCATTTGAATCTCAGACCCCAAGCACTAGCTGGGCAGATCTGGGCTGGGGTGGAGAGGAATCTCTGAAACAGCTACTGCTGCTGCTACCACCACTACTTTCATTGCCCCAGGGGCTGAGGCAGGACAGCACCCCTCCCTTAATCAGGACTGAGAGTTTTCCCACTGACCTTCTATACATTGGAACTTTTGGTAGAAATAACTTCAATGAAAGAACTTCTATATCTCAAAAAAAATTATTGAATATCATTAGAATTCAAAGATATATTTGTAATAAATATCAACTTCTCCTTCCACCACCACCCCCATCAAATAATATAAAGTCTGTTGTATGTAGAATGCACATATATTTATATATTGGCATTCAGTCATATCTGATTCTTTGGCACCCCATGGACCACACTGTACATAGGATTTTTTTTGGCAAGCATGTTGGAGTAGTTTGCCATTTCTTTTTCCAGTGGATTAAGGCAAATAGAGGTTAAGTGACTTGCCTGGGATCATACAGCTAGTAAGTGTCTGAGACTAGATTTGAACTCAGGTCTTTCTGACTCCATGCCCAGAACTGTAACCACTTAGCTGCCTCAAATAGTGTAGAATACTCAATGCTATTGTAACATACAAAGAAGACAGAATACTGTTTCTCTCAACTTCTTATACAATTGGAAAGAAAGAAATCACCAACCAATATAAGTAAATATTATAGAAACTTTAAACTTATGTAAAATGAGGGGCAATAAATTTAATTATTTTACCCCATTTAAAGTAAATTGTTAAACAACCTTTATCATTTACCTTACATTTATCAAGTGAAAACACATCTTCACAACTTACCCCAAATATATTTATCATGTGAGAACTCACACTAGGTGTGAACGAGTGTAGATAGCTGCTTAGTTGCAACAAAAAGTCTGTTCTTGTTGGTTGAGAGACTTTGTCACATGCTCTGGGGTCCTCATAAAAAACATTGCACTATTTGGGATCAGAGATTTTAAGTGCATGCCTTGAACAGTAAAAGAAAAGAAAAGAAAAGAAAAATAACTTTCTAGTCAAATATTTGAAAAGGAATCCCTGGGAGGAAGAAGAAATCAAAGAAGAGCAGAGTCGTGGGCCTTGGCCTTAGTCACAGTCTTAGCCTCTTCCTCCCCACCTTGCTTATAGGAACCTGAAGAACTTCTCAGGGTCAAGAAGATCTGGACCCTTTCCCCAAAATCTCAGCAATATCCCCAGGACAAGCAGAGGCTGACAAGAGCATCTTCATCAAGAGGTAGGGACAGAAGGTGAAGAAAGAAAATTCAAGGTTCTACCGAGAGCAGAAGAAAAACAGCCATTTCCCTAAGGACCATATCTTGAGGACTTTAGCAAAAAAAACTTGCAAGGAGTTGTGAGTTATCTCTTTTCTATATGGCCTTTAAGCTTGAACTCATTTTTCCCTGGACTCTGTATGTTTTTGTGAGGGATTGGGTCACAGAATTTTAAGGAGAGCATTTGCTACCAAGTACACTACCATGGCAAATGATTCTCTCTAAAAGTCAATTAGGTCTGGCTCGTTAGTTGAATATAAACCATTAATCATGGTAGGAGGCATCCAAGTGAGGGCTTATAAGTTTCTAATTTTAGAAATATACTTTTAACCTTCAGGACTTCCTCTAGAATCCTGAAGTGAGATATACTCAACTTTTCTCTGTGGACCTGTTATACAGGGGAGTTTGGATGAAAAACAGCAGAGATACAGATGGATGACAGTTTATTGAAATTTAATTGCTACTCACAAGAAGAGGAGGAGAAAGGTTGCCTCAGGAAATAGCCTCTGTGGGTAGTTCTCATGGCCCCTAATTCCCTTTGAAGGGCAGTACACAGTGGGTTTGTTTGGTGCAATGTTTTTACATTACAGTTGAAAGTCAAGAAGGTTTCACTTACATTGAGTTTTAGATAAAGAGCTGGTTGGTACTAATAGAAGACTTCCCTGTTATTCTCAGGAGAAGATAATGATATAGCCGTTAGTATGCTGATCCAACAAGAGGCTGCAGCTAGTGGTGGTAGTTGGGGGCAAGGAGATGAGTTATAATGTCCAATCTCTCAATAGATTAGCCTTGGCACATGTGCCAAGGTGGTCAATAACCAGTCAAACATACTTTTGTTGGTTCACAGGTTGTGACTTGTCAGTGTGAGTAGCTCCAGAGCTTGAACATGAAGCAATCCTTAAAATCAGCTATAGATGGATCCCTAGGAACTGAGTCATTGCATTTAAAGCTTTATAGTTGATAAAACAATTTCCTCACAACGGTCCAGTGAGGTAGGTAGGGTGAGTAACATTATCTCTCCTTTATAGGTGGTAAAGCTGAGGCTCAGAGAGGTTAGTTGCTTTTCTAAAATCACACAGCTATTAAAGACAAAGTTAGTGCATGAACTCAGGTTTTCTGACTCCAGATCTAGTGTTCTTTTCACTGAGGAGACCAAGTTACCTTTCAATTGAACAGGGAAGGGAAGGAATTGTGGAACAAAGGGATATTAGGGACCAGCCAATTTATCAGGGCTTCAGTTTTTTTACATACAACAAGGGCCAGAACCTTCAGAATAGCTCTGCAGGACAGTTAGAAGATGCCTGTTGTCAGTCATGCACTGTCGTTCTCAAATTTTCTATCACCAAGTCACTTCTTGAATCCCGGACTCTGGAGCCCTGTGTTTAATTTTGTCCTGCTTCTTAGCAGATTTCTTCCTCTTGCATGGTGTAGTGAGCCTCAGGTTTCCACTCCCCTCCTCATGGCTTGAATTTCCCTGCTATTGAGATCTAGTCATCGTCTTCCAATCAAACTATGTTCACTTCCATCCTGACAACTTTGTCCCTGATTTCCTCTACCGTTGGAAAGCTGTTTCTGCTTTTCTTTATCTGTTCAGTCCCTACCTGGAAACTCAGCTTAAGTTTGAGCCTTCTATCCTCTTCCCCTGGTAAGTGCTTTTTCTTTCTTCTGTCTCCTACAGTATTTATTATCTGTGTCATTCATTTCAGAATCCTATCTGCATTTTCAATGTTATTTAATAATTTAATAGCTGATGTCCCTGACTAGACTGTAGGCTCCCTGAGGACAAAATTATAGCTTACACTTGTTTGTATGCCACACAGCACCTCAAATGGTCCTCTTTGGCTTTTTGTTCCAATTCTATAACTAT
Source organism: Potorous gilbertii (assembly GCA_028658325.1). NCBI lineage: Eukaryota > Metazoa > Chordata > Mammalia > Diprotodontia > Potoroidae > Potorous > Potorous gilbertii. Next base: position 18,060,684 of record CM053769.1, on the reverse strand, counting down.
GCATGTTTCTGTCTTGGACTAAACCTTCCTGTTTTCATATCTATCAACAAACCTATAACTAGATAAATTGGGTTAATAAAATGTGGTTCTTAAGCTTTTAAGAAACTTAATGTCCAAAAAGGGAGAAAGAGTATGTTCTAAAATAATCCACACCCAAACTCAGATTTGATGCATGCAAAGGAGAGGTCCAAACAAAATGCTATGATAGATTTGAGGAGAAACCCATTTCAGCAGGGAGAGTCCTTCCCATCTCCGTTATTTGACAGGTATGACTTCCCTCAGTCAGTGTAACTAAACATTTAGAATTCCTTCCTTTCATGGAAAAATTTCATGCTTCTCCTGCTGTCTTATCTTCTCCCCTTGTCAATATCCATGTAAATAAATTTCCACAAAAATCTTAAAACCTGCACTGAGTGGCATCATTGGTCTCTAGTTTTTTTTTAAGTATTCCTTCTCCCTTCTTTTCTAAATATCACACGACTCAGAATCTTCACGCTGTTTCTTCATGGTTGCCAATGGTTTGCCTGAGCAAACCTCAAAAACCTTATTAAAAACTCAGCAGTGAAACCATCAGACTCTGGAACAGCCCTTCTTTTCAAATGCTTGATCATGTTTACCACTCATGGGACAGTGATTACTGCTTTCAACATCATTTCTTTATCCCTTGATGGAAAATCTGGCACTTTGAGAATATCCCATCATTCTGCCTCTCTAGTCATTCTGAACCTTTTTCAACCCTTGAAAAAACTCCAGGGGGAAAAAGTTTCTCCATTATGTATATGTTCTCTTTAGATTCAGTTGCAAGCTGTCCATTTTAATCTTGCAAACATGCCACCATCCCTTCTCTTCCTTCAACATTTCAAAGTGTCTTTGGGCATTGTCCCTAGTCCTGCCTGCCCATCTACCAGATGGGAAAATGGATGAAGAGATCCTGACATACATCACAAAGTTTACATGGAAGTGGGATTGTGTTCTTATGGGAATGGGTAGCTGAGGGACCAGGCTGAGGCAATGTTAGACTCTGGATAGTATGAAGTTACTGCATAATCAGGAAGAAAGGCAGTTGCTCCATGGAGAAAGGAGGAAGGACTTTATAGCCCCCAAAAGAGTACCAGACATTCTTCTACTCTAAGGTTGTTTATCTGCAGTATAGAAAAATAGGTATGCACTAAGCATCTCAGTGAAAAGTTAAGAGAAACCATTGCACTGTGGTAAATGAGCAGCATATTTTTTTTCATTTTATTTTTATTCCATTACATGTAAAAACAATCTTGAACATTAGTATTTTTTTTTAATTTTGAGTTCAAAATTTTCTCTTTTCTTCCCTTCCCTCCCCCTGAGACAGCCATTTGATATAGGTTATACATGTGCAGTCATGCAAAACGTATTTCCATATTAGTCATATTATGAAAGAAAACAGACCAAGAGAACCATGAACAAATAAAGTAAAAATAGTATGCTTCAATCTGCATTCAAACTCTATTAATTTTTTCTGGAGGTGGATAGCATTTTTCATCATAAGTCCTTTGGAATTGTCATGGATTATTGTATAGCTGAGAATGATTAAATCATTCACAGTTTATCATTGCACAATACTGTGTGTAAGGTTCTTTTGGTTGGTTTATTTTACTTCGTGTCTGTTCATGCAAGTCTTTCCAGGATTTTCTGACAGCATCCTGCTCATCATTTCTTATAGTAAAATAGTATTATATTAAAATCATAAACGAAAATTGTTTAGCCATTCCCCAATTGATGGCCATCCCCTCAGTTTCCAATACTTTGCCACCACAAAAAGAACTGCTATAAATATTTTTGTAAAAGTATGTCTTTTTTTTTTCTCTTTAGGATACAGACCTCGTAGTGTATTGCTAGGTCAAAGGGTATATGTAGTTTTTATAGCCCTGTGAACATAGTTCCAAATTGTTCTCCATAACGATTGGTTCAGTTCACAACTCCACCCACAATGCATTAGTCTCCCAATTTTTCCACTTCCCCTCCAATATTTATTATTTTGTTTTTCTTTCAAATCAGCCAATCTGATATGCGTGAGGTTGTACTTCAAAGTTGTTTCCATTTACATCTCTCTAAAAAATAGTGATTTAGAGCATTTAAATATAGGACTAAAGATTGCATTGATTTCTTCATCTGAAAAGTGCTTGTTCATATATATCCTTTGATCATTTATCAATCAGGAAATGATTCATTCTTATAAATTTAGCTCAATTTTCTTTATATTTGAAGCAGCATGTTTTGGTGAATAAAAATTTCATTTTTAAGATTTCTCAAGTATCTTGTAGTTAATTGCATGCTTACAACCTTGATTTTTGTTTCAGGGAGAAAATTGGGTTAACTAAAAGCAATGAGGAATTTCTCAAATGCAATTCCGTCTGCTTTTTCTCCTACTAATTTCTAAGCCCAATTTATTATCTACTTTTAGAATACATCCAAACCCAACTGCTAATACTGATAGATTGTCTCTATGGATTTTCTAATTGTATATGGTAACCTGGACAATACCTGTTCTTCAACCACTTGATTTTTCTTGAGTGAATAATTATATTGAAATCTTTTGAGGAATTACATATCTCAAAGACTTCCTCTGGGTAACGCTTCAATCTAGCTTTTCTTCACACCTTTGCTTGCTTTAATGTCCTTTCTATTTCCTTTTCATGTGGCACTGTGATGTGGTGATTGCACTATAATCAAAGGAGAAAAGAATTTTTGATAGACACAGTGATGGATTTTTCCCCCTGATGTTTTTCCTGTTTATTGTCCTCTCACTTGCATTTTGAAATATCTTCATAATAACTGGCTCAACTGTCACTCAGTTTTTGGTAAAATTCTTATTTCCCTTCACTGCTTTTTATCTGATGAGGCTATATTATATTAATCTCACTCTTCCACTATCCTTTCCACCATATTTGCAAATGACTTTGTATTGTAAACTGCTCTTGCCCTTATCTGACATATCTCTCCATTTTCAAAGGGATAAAAGTTTGCTGGTTGAGTCAGTTTCTAGCCTCTTTTTATTGCCTCATTATGAAGATTAATTTGCATAGGATACACTTTTTAAAACAGGTAATTGTCTTAATTTCTATTATTTTTTATCTATTATGTCTATTATATCTGATATCTTCATTAGAATTGTAGAGTCCTAGAAGGTAGGAACTGCATTTATTTTTTGAATCTGTAAGGCTGACAGTGTCTGGCACATATTATGCACTTAAGAAATACAGGTTGATTTGACTCTTTTTTTAAAACCACCAAGAGCTTGTTTAAATAGGTCAGATTTGATTTTCTTCACACTTTTTTTACTGTTTCAAAAATAAATTTTATTGGTATATTTTGCTTTCATATTACATTTCCCAATATATCCCTCTTCCCTGTCACTACCACAGAAACGTAACTTACAATGAAATAAAAAAGGAGGGTGAAAAATAGTTCTGGAAAACTAATCAACACATTTGAAAAGCCTAACATTAACTGCAGTGTTAAATAGTCATAGTACCCAACATTTGCAAAGAAGGTGACTCTTTCTACCTCTTATTTGAAATCAATTATAGTCATAATTTGACACCACTCAGTTTCACTTGTTTTATCATTGCTGTTCATTCCACTTACACTATTGTAGTCACTGTGTTCATTGTTTCCCTGGTTCTTCTTCCTCCCCTTTATATCATTTCATATAAGTAAGTCATCCTTTATTTCTCTATATTCATCATATTTACCTTTGTTTATAGCATAGTGAAATATACTTATATTCAGGTATCACAGCTTGTTTTTGCCATTCCCCAGCCAATGGCCATCTATTTCATTTCAATTCTTTGCTGTACAAAAAATGCCATTCCAAACATATTGATGTATATGAGATCTTTTCTGACTTCCTTAGAGTATGTGCCTAGCAGTCAGATCTCTAGGTTGAAGAATATGGATATTTTAGTCAATTTCTTAGAATAATTCCAAATTGCTTTTCAGAATGATTGGACCAATACTTAGCTTTGCCAACAGTGAATTAGTGTTTCTGTCTTTCTTCAGTGCCTCCAAAATGGACTATTTCTAAATCTTATAATGTGCCACATGTAAGGTGAAACTTCAATATTTGACTTGTATTTCTCTTCTTATTACTGATTTGGAATATTATTTCATGTGACTGTTAACAGTTTGTAGTTGTTCTACGGAGAAACATTAGTACCTAGGTGTTTGTGTATGTATCTATATCCAGCTTTCTATATTGGATATTAGGTCTGTATTAGAAATTTGATGTGTTTTCCTCTATCAAATTCATTCCTCTGGTCCTAGGTGCATTAATTTTGTTTGTGCCAAAGCTTTTTTTTTTAATTTTCATGCACAAAATGATCTCTTTTAGATTTTGTATTTTCCTTTATCTCTTGTTTGGTTAAGAATGGCTTTCTAGTCATGTCTGGGAAAGGTGCATGATCTGGTACTCATCTGACTTATTTTAGAGCATAATCTTTAATATCTAGGTTACATATACATTTTGATTTTATTGTGATATGTGGCATAAAACAATGGTTTCAATTTAATTTCTGTCAATCTGCTTTCCATTTTTCCCATCGATTGTTGTCATGTGGGAAATTCTTTTCTGAAAAATTTATGTTTTTGTGTTTATCAAATCCTGGGTTATTTTTAGTTCATGTATTTCTGATTCTTCCTTGTCTAGTATATTTCAAGGATCACTCAAGTCAAAGTCCACTGCAAGTCATATCATCATTTCCCTGATGTCATGGTCCTCTTCAAAAATGAAGGACAAACACAACCTGTGAGTAGACCAAGCTTCCTGAATGGGGACTCAACTAGTTGGGTAACTCAGCTCTCCCTCTCCTTCTCCTCTCCAAAGGGAGGTAAATTTATAATTAACTTGGGGTTTACTACCTTTTCCTTCCTTCCTTCCTTCCTTCCTTCCTTCCTTCCTCTCCCCACCCTTCACTCTGAAGCTCATGATTGGTTGGTTGGTTGTTGCCCTTCGTCTTCGAAGAGGACCAAAATGACATCACCATTGTAAGTGAAATTTCAGTGTGTGCAATGTGGCTGATCAGACCAATATGAGCTTGGAATGCTCTACTACAGGTTGGGCACAGATCATCCATTTGAATTTGGGGTGGATATCCCAAATTTGCGCATCCTGCATTTATTTTGTGCTGTCTCAATTCTGTTTTGCTCAAAGAGCGTAACACCTTTTCTTATGTGGGCATGCCATGCTCAGTGATCCTGTGCCAGTGTCTCCTATGTTGCACAGTCAAATCTGAAGTTCTTGAGAGATTCCAACACAATGGATCCCTCTCCAATCCCCACTTAATAGCTATATTTTGGACCCTTCTGGCTTTGAGTGAATTTAGAGTGAATGTCAATGGTAACTGTTTCTCTTTGGAACAGCAAACCTGAAGGTCTTCCCCTCCCAGCTTGCTTTTTTTGTTTTTGTTTTCTTTTTAATTAAATTGACCAACCCTTAACTTACTTCTTAAAGAGGCGAGGCTTGTTCCTTAAATGGGCATTACCTCGCTTTACACAACTACACGAAAAGGCTTTAGACTAAAAGGCCAAGGTCTCCCAGTGCATCCTGGGCCTTCTCCAGTCATCTTGATGAATATCTGGTCACTGGATCCAGATGGCTCAGGAGGAGAAAGTGAGGCTGGTGACCTTGCACAGCCCTCCATCTCTCAAATCAAGGTCTACTACAAGTCATGTCATCATTTCCTTGATGTTTTCTTCAAAAACAAAGGACAAACACAACCACAAGGATCAGGATTCCTTCTTTTAAACCAGTATCACATAGTTTTGCAGATTACTGCTTATTATGTTCTAAGAGCTGAAAGTACTATTTTCCCTTCATTCGAACTTTTTTTCTGTATTTCCCTTGATATTCTAGATTCTCTCCCCCCAAATAATTTAAAAAAATATTTACCTAGCTCTATGAATCATCCTCTTTAGTAGTTTCTTTTATAGAGCATGAAATCCGTGAATTAATTTTGGTATTATTATTTTTTGTATTTTTTGCCATAGGTAAGCCACACATTTTTCTCTAGTTATTTAAATTTCTTTTTATTTCTTCAATAAGTATTTTAAAATTGTATCTGCAATAGCATTTTATAGCTTACAAAAGGATCTTTCTTTCATTGTCTCTCCATATGTGTGTTTGTATGTATGTGTGTCTATATATCTATCTATATAGATATGTATATGTATATCTATCTGTCTGTCTGTCTATCTACCTTTCCATCTGTCTGTCTGTCTATACACACACATCCATTCTGATTTGAACTTTACAATTATGTAATAATCCTGGGAGGTATTATTTTTACTCATATTTTAAAGATGATTAGAAAATGTTACTGGATAGGGGTTAAATGATTTACTTGGGGTCATACAGCTCTTAAACGTCTCAGGCAGGATTCAAAATCAGGTCTTCCTAATTCAAAGTCCAACATGTTCTGTTCCTTGTCTTATTGAATGAGGTTTGATAGATTGATCCCCAGATACAGCTCAGATTCCATCCAAATCTAATATTCTCTGATTTTACCACATCTTTCTAGGGACAGGTCCTGCATACCTGTCCATCATCTGAGAACCATCCTGACTGAATTCGTAGAAGGGTATCACCAGAAAGGTACATATCAGCTAGTGATTAAAAATACCAAACTATAAGACAGCATGGAGACTAGTGAAAAAAGAGGGATGTGATCGGCACTGGTGTGGTTCCTGAGCATCTACAATGATGAAGTCACAGGTCCTAGAAGAATTGATGTAAGTGTGGTGGTCTCTAGCCCGTTGTGAGTGAATTGATGCCTCTTCCACCTACTACCTGTGAATGCAGCAGCAATCAACCCACAGCTTCTTTTGTCTGCTTAGAATTATTTTTAGTTACATTTGGTGTTAATAAAAAGAGTGCTGTGGCAGCAGCCTTGGAAACTGACATGATACAGCATGACTAGAGAGAATTTTCTTTTCTAGTGCTTCATATACAAGTGGCTATCAGTAAGAATACCACTTTTCCTACTCAACTCTTCTCTGATAGTTATGGCATTTTCACATATATTAACACAGCATAGAACAGTGTAAAGAGAGGTATCCTTGGAGCATGGCAAATCAAGTCTCAAGTAGTCCTGATGCACACTGCTGTGTTACACTGAGCAAATCACTTAACATCTCTGGACTTTAAGCAGTGCTGTCAAATTATAATTATAGAGAAGTTAATAGCTTTCATTGGTAGAGTGAGTCTTCTTATCTGGGACTTCCCCACACCAATAAAATGATAGCTCCAGTTTCCACTCCTATCTCTATCGCTTTTCCTATGCTAACAAATATTGATGCTCTTATGAATTTCCTAGTTGCTCACTATTTGCATGTCCTTTTAACAACCAAACTTGTATTGCTTCTTTTTCTTGCCTAGACCTTTTTACTGACTACTTTGTTGGACACTGGAATCCATCACCATTCTGCTCTCTCTCTGTTTCCCTTTGATTTTCCCTTTGCTTTTCTGGTTTGTGACACCACTACTGCCCTGTCCCCTGATTCTTTTACTCAGATATACATGTCAGTATTTTAGTTATTAAACACATAAAACATAGGCATAGAAAGTAGATACTGAAAACACATCATGAATATCCTCCAAATTTTAGGTCTTCTCACCATTTCTATAGCTTTGGAATTTCATACTGGGTTTGCTACCAACTGGTAGTAGTTTATTTAAGTCTCCAGTCTACCCTGTTCACTCCTGTCAGATTAATCTTTATAAAAATTTAATCTTTTGCCACATAATTCAAGAGTCATAGCTTTCTATTAGCTATGACTAATAGAATTAATTAATTAACTAATAGAATTAATTAATTGGCTAATCCAATGCAAGTCACCACTACTTGGCCTCATCTTGTATCTAACCATTACTTATCTCAACAAAGTCTGTCTCAAGTCTAGTCTGACCAACTTCATTGCCCACTCTGATTCATTTTTTTTTTATTATTGTTCAATTGTTACAGTCCTGTCTGGCTCTTTGTAACTCCATTTGAGGTTTTCTTGGCAAAGAATGCTGGAGTGATTTGCCATTTCCGTCTTTAGCTCATTTTACAAGTGATAAAATTGAGAAAAATATGGTTAAGTGACTTTCCCGGGTTCACACTGTTAGCAAATATCTGAGGCTGGATTTGAACTCATAAAGATGAGTCCTCCCGACTCCAGGCCCAGCACTCCATCCATGGTGCCATCTAGCTCCCCGTTCATTCTTACACCTGTGCTTTAACTCAATTAATCTATACCTTCACCCATCCCTCTCTACCAATCCAAAGTCTATCCTTCACTCAAAGGTTAGGCTAAAACTAAATTTCTTGAGTCTCTTAATTAAGAACATAGTTCCATTGATTTGTTATTCCATCCTTTAAATATTTTGCAGACATATTTGCTTGCAGTTTTCCTTAAAACTATCTTGTAGTTGTCTCAAGTATGTCAGTTCTCCCCAACTAGACTGCAAAATTCTCAGCGTCAGAACCCTGCGTTCATTGTGGACTGAACTCCGATATGGACGTGGGAGCCCTCAAAAATGGTTGAAGAATATATTATTTGATTGATTCACCCACGACGACCTCTGAGGTCACATATAGTTCCACTTCACTACTTGTAAAAGGGAGTCTCTTTCTCTGAAAGTCAGAAAGACCAATAACAGTAACTTATTTTCCCTTCTTTTCTCCAGGTCAGATGTTCTTATAGCTTTTATTTTCACTATGGCGTCCACAATTCTATTCTTGGTGTCAGACCCTCACTACCACAACAGCTGCATGGATAAACAGACAAATGGAAGGCTGGGGTGGCAGCTATGGATCAGTGGAAAGAGTGACAAACTGGAGTTAGAGAACCTGGTTGTAAATTGTGGCTCTGCCACTAATTACTTTCATGACATTGGGGTAAATTATTGTACCTCTCTGGGTTCCAGTTCCCTCATCTGTAAAATGAGCAGGTTAAACTAAGTGATGGATTCTTTCTAGCTCTAAATATGTGATTCTATGACTCGAATAAATGTCTGCAGCTATTAATATCATGTATCGTCATTTTCTTTGATTGCCATCTTATCTTCATCTGGACTACAACCTCCTTGAAGGTAGGAACTAAGTCTTTTCTATACTTTAAAAACCATCTCCCCATGCATAGCATTTGTTATACAGCTAATAGATATTTCCAAATTTGCTTCTCTTATTTATTAAAATTTGTACGTTAGACTATTTATCTAGGAGGTCTGAGTTCTTGTTGTGGTTCAAACAAACTTTCTACATGACCTCTAAGAAATAATTATATTCTTTCATTGCTCAGGGAACAGAATTTCCCTTCACATTAGAGAGACTGGTTGTCATATAACCACTTCTAAGTGACTTTGATTAACTAGGGATAGAAGATAATGAATGGGTATTGAGTTCCAGGAAATAAAGTTACTCTCTAAGATCCAAGAAAAATTGTTCCATATCCCATAAGATAGATGTCCTGTCATATAACTTTGAGGGATAATTCCTTGCTCTCTCTCTCTCTTTCTCTGTACACACATACACACACTCTGTACACACATATACATATATACATGTATATATACACACATACGTATATATGCAAATATGTGTGTTTGTAGGTGTGTATATATACACATATACATACATATATGTATATATACACATACATGTATACTATATATACACACATATGTGTATGCACACCCATACCCACAAACATACACACATATATATGTATGTATGTATGTATATAAATAGATAGTTCATTTTGGTTACAATGAGTAAAGAACCAGTTCCATAAACAAGGAGGACCTTATATGAAGGATATTAATGAATTTCTTTCCCTAAAGATATTTTTCTAAAATGGAGAAATTCACTAGAATGCTTCAAGGTATCTTAAATAATTTATATCTATTTATGTATATATATATATATATGTACATATATAGACATGTATGCAGTATAAATATTTAAATACATACATACAAATACACACTATATACACATGTGTATGTGTACACACATGCATGCATGCACACACATGAATAGAAATGTCAGTACAAGAAGGTCCTAGTCCAGATCTCAGATATGCTACTTACAATCTATGGAACTCTGGACAGTAGAATTCTACAACCAGAGAGAAGGGACCTCTGAAATCCCCTACTCTAATCCATAGCTGTTTAGGAGTTGCCTCCCTCAGCATGCATGATAATCAGGAATGATCGTCAGGTAGAACAGTGAAAAGGGCTTTATACCTAGAATTAGCGAAGCTAGGATCAAAATTCTGCCTCAGATCTTCCTTTTCTGAATGATCTTGGCCATGTTACAAACTTCCTTGTTCTCAGTTGCCTCATCTGTAAAACAAGAGATTTGTATTAGCTGGAAAGTCTCTGGAAAGTCTCCTCTAGCTCTAACTTTTGCATTTAGTCTTTGCTTAAAGATCTCCCTGTGATTATCCATCCCACTCTCATTCTTAGGCAGCTAGATGAAGCCTAAATATATCTCCCTTCACTTTTGCAAAGTCCTCTGGAGTAAAGTAACAAACTGAATCCCTTCTTCATGTGTCAGCCCTTAACATTTTGGAAAACACATGTTATGTCCAGTGTTACTGCTTCTCAGGAGAACACCACATGGCATTATCTGAAGGAACTTCATTGTTCTGGCCACCATTCAATTTCTGCATTTCCTTTTGAAAATGTCGTAGACCATAGACTTCATCATTCTAGTCACCCTTCAACTCATCACTTTGGGTATAATGTTGATTTTTTAAAACTCAAGGGAATGACTTCAATTCTTTCTAATTAGAGGAGACTTGAATTCTAATTCTTACTGTAATGCTAGCTACTTGTGTGGCCTTGAATGAGTAATTTCCTCTTCTTTTGGTTTGTTTCTTCATATTTAAAACAAAGAGTTTGGGCTATGCCATTTCTAAGATCCTTTGTAATAGTGACTTCCTGTTATTTTATCATGTTCTGTGATTCCTTTGGGTGTTTTACACCAGGAAAACACTATTCTTCCTCTTCCTCTTAATGGTATGTGAGGGGACAGGACTAGATAACCTCTAAGATCTCTTCCAGAGCTAACATTTCCTGATTTCCCCTGATTGTAAAGGCTTTAAATATGGGCCCGGTTATAGACTGTGTTTCTGTTATCTTAGTACCAACCTAGTTAAGATGAAAGAAGTTTATCATGAGAATATAGGCCACCAGGTCAACATTTTACTAATAATAAACATCTACAAAGACAGTCTGCTTTAGTGGAAGGAGCACACATTAAAGTAAATGAAAGAAGACACTTTCCTAGAACTGAAGAAACCATATAGAAATAGTCAGGAACACATGAGCAAAATTATGAGTAATATTGCTTCTGCTGTTTATGATAGTATATGATGAATGAATCCCTGTGAAATGAAGGAAAGGTTCTGTTATGTTCTCTGCATGTGTGTTCTGGGAGGGGCTGGAGAATTCTGGTATATTTACACATCCTTAGCAGCAAATGTTCAGCAGATAGAGGGCAAAAGCTAAGAAGGTTTAAAAAGCAGCTTTCTTAGGAGCATACAGGCATACACATACACATATATATATACACACATATACATACATATATACATACACTACATATACACATGCACATATATATATATTATATGTGTGTGTTTATACACACACACACAGACATTTTACAGCATTTCATTGGGGAAGATTCCAGATTGGGCATCATAGACACCATTGTAGTTACATGCAATCTACATGTTATGCTAATTTATATCTTCTGTAAGAAAAATTTGATCTTCCTTACTAAAGGAAAAAATTTAGTTACTCATTCTCTATTTAGATTGGATGAAAGCTGCTTAAGTAAAACTGAAGAAATTACTCCTAAAAGGAAACCAGACAACATTTTTTGAGGCAATCTGGGTTAAATGACTCACTCAGGGTCACACAGTGTCTGAGTCAAATTTGAACTCAAGTCCTTTTTTTCCAGGGCTAGTGCTCTATCCACTGTGCTACCCAGTTGCCCTTCAGTAAACACATTCCTAAGGGATTCAAGGAAATTCATATCAAGAGTTGGCATGTGGAAAGAAAATAAGAAGAAAGCATACACCATGTAAACGAGGAGACAAATACAAGGCCCTTCCTTTTAATGGAAGGGAATTCCAGATATTCTGAAGGCTATCTTCAATAGAACACCAGGAAGACTTACAGGAACTTGCAGCAAGGATATGACTCTTCTAAGACAGTTGTGGGAGTTGTTAACTCTTGATGGAGAGGCAGATGTGCAGAGATGTGACATGATATTAAATTATATTTTATTCTATTCAACTGTCACCTATGAAGCACTTACCGTGTGTGAAACACTGGGCTAGGTGCTAGGATACAAAGGAATTTATGTTCTATTGAGGAAATATAAGAGATACAGAAGTAAGATAAATACAAAACATATGTGAGGTGATACAAAGTAATTTCAGTGTGGAAATAGTGCCAATCACTAGGATACCAGGAAAGCATGTATAGGAAGTGCCACAGGAGCTGGGCTTTGAGGAAAACTAAGAATTCCATTAGGTGGAGGTGAAGAGGGAGTGCATATCAAGAAATATTTTATCTTCCTAGAGTGTTTATTGAAGATGTGATGGAGAACATCCAAGAGTCATCAGACCTACCAACCACAACATGCTTTTTTAGCTGATTTTAGTAGGAACAAGAGATAGAAATCAAAAGAAACAAATAATCAAAAGATACTTTCAAGTTTTGTATAGGAAAATGAAAGATGTGAGGGTACAAGTATTGTTTTCATCTCTTCTTCCTGTTGATGTCTGTGGCTTTGGAAACAAGTAGAGTATCTGGGAAATGATCAGTTCATTACCTAGGTGGTGTTGACAAGAAAAAATTTAGTTTTCTGGACTATAATGTGTTTTCATAGTCCAGTTGGCTCCCAACAAGAACTCACCTCAGAAAGAGCAGAAGAATCTTTTCGAAAGGAGATTCATTCATTTGCCATAGTGGAAAGATCTCCAGAGTAGCATTCAAGACCCTTCTACTCTTTAACTCATTAACTGCAACCTTGAGAAATTCACTTAGGTCCTATTCGCTCCAGTGATTTCATTTATAAAATGGCTAGTTGGTCTCTAGGTTTTTTTCATTCTAAAATTCTATGCCTGAAGCCTTTAAATTGAATTTTGAAACTGAAAAGTTTAGACATGTCTCAAAAACCAGACACTATGGAAGATATCCATGATATGGGAAGAAGCAATCTGAAGGAAATGGTGTTCAGGAATTTTCAGATATGTACGACAAAGAGGCTGCCAAGTATAAAAAGGGGAGGTAAAAATTTACCACAAAAGACATATATAATCTTGTAAATTATCAAATCTGATGATTTTGAAAAGTGAACATGGATAAAATAAATTTTTTATTCTGATGTTCAACATTTCTGAGAGTAATTTAACTGGCATAAAGTAGTTACCATAAGTAGGAGGCCAAAAGACCCTAGAAACAGTCAGACAATACTTATTCTCCTTGTAATAAAAGAGCAGTAATCATAGTGTTATGTAAACTTTAAGGCTTGCAAAGTGATATACACATATACATGTATGTATATGTATATGCATATACATATATATGTATATATGCATTCCTGTTATCTTTACCATAACCTCATGAGGTCAGTGCTTTTATTATCTGATGTTACAGATGAAGAAACAGAGACTGAGAGAGGATTAAGTGATCCGTAAGGCCACATAGCTAGTGAATATGTCAGGATTTGAACTCATAGCTCCTTGACTCTTAAATTTGATGATATATTCACTGGAAAGATATCACAGCCAAAGTAAAACTACTTTAAAATACAAGTTGATTGATTTGTGGGATGAAACCAAGATGTCAGAGTGAGAGCAGTGACTCACCTAAGCTCTTGAACAAACTCCTTCAGCTACCCCAAGGTGAAAGTCTGACCAAATTTTGGAGGTGCAGAATCCAATAGGAGACAAACTGTGGCAGATCCATAGCCCAGGACAGACTGGAAGATCAATGGGAAGGATCTGTTCCACGGGGGTGGACCCACAGCTCACAGTGCAGTGTGTCCAGTGCAGCAGAGCAGGAAGGCCCTGGGGAGGCCAGAGAGAAGAGTGGCAGCCCAGGTCAGGAGACCAGTGGAGCTGAGTGACTGACAGTCACTGAGCCCTGGATATCAGCCACAGCAGCTCCTGAGACTTTCAACCTGCCGATTAAAACGTCTGTAAGTCACCTACTAGAACTTCTGGGAGTCAGAATGGCAGAATGATCAGTAAATGCTCTCTCATTCCCCCTTGTTGACCTCAAAAGATCCATAAAATATTTCCCCAGAAAAATCTTGGATCAGTGGGAACAGCAGAGGGGGCAAACAGTCTCATAACATCTGAGGCTAGGAAAATACCTAAGGGGAATTCTTCCTACTGTGGCAGAAGCAAACAGGAAGGAGAGGAGACCCAGGGCAGTGGAAACTTGCACTAGGACCCAGGCATTCCTCAGTGCTCCAGGGGAAACTGGAAGACAATAGGGCAGATGGATCACCAACCTCTGAGCTTGCCTTTCCCTCAGGTCAGGTGACTAGCCCAGCCCTCCCCGATGCTTAACAAGCTAGCTGCAGGGCTGATGGGGAAACACAAAACAAAAAGATAAAAAGACACCTGCCCTTTCAACTCAACACCAAGTTCTGCAGCTTCTAACTAAAAGAACCAGAAGTCACAACACACAATCACTATCATGAGCAAGAAAATGCAAAGCAAGGGAGAAAAAAACCATAGAATCTTTTTATAGGGACAAAGACCAAAACACGAATACCAAAGAAGTCACTAGTGAGACTGTACTCCTTGAAATTTAAGAAGGGACTATGAACTGCTCACATGCACAAAAAGCTCTCCCAGAACAGCTGAAGAAGGAAATAGAAGAGAAATTTTTAAAGTATGAACAAAAGAATTCCATGAAGAGAGCATTTCTTTAAAAAGGAAAATTGAACAAATGGAAAAGGAAGCACAAAGCCTAAATGGGAAAATTGGACAAATGGAAAAGGAAGTTCAAAAACTAACTGGAGAAAATAATTTCTTAAAAGGAATAATTGGACAGATAGAAAAGGAGATGCAAAAGTTAACTGAAGAAAACAATTTATTAAAAATTAGAATTGGACAAGTAGAAACTAATGACTCTATGAGACAGCAAGAATCAGTTAAACACAATCTAAGGACTTAAAAGAAGTCCTTAAAAGAAGAAAATGTAAAATATCTAAGTGGAAAAACAACTGACCTGGAAAATAGATCCAGGAGACAAAATTTAAGAATTATTGGCCTGCCAGAAAGTCACAATGAAGAAAAGAGTCTGGACAATATCTTCTAGGAAATCATCAAGGAACACTGCCCCGAAATGCTAGATCCAGAAGGCAAAAGAGTTATTGGAAGAATCCACCGTTCACCTCCCGAAAGGATCCCAAACTAAAAACACCAAGGAATATTGTTGCCAAATTCCAGAACTATTAAGTGAAGGAGAAAATACTACAGGAAGTCAGAAAGAAACCATTCAAATATCTAGGAGCTACAGACACAATCACACAGGAACTTGCAGCTTCTACATTAAAAGATCAAAAGAATTGGAATATGATATTCTGTCAGGCAAAGGAGGTGAAACTACAACCAAGGATCAATTACCCAGCAAAGTTCAGCATAACATTTCAGGCAAAGAGATGGTCATTCAATGAAGTAAGGGATTTCCTTCCTCACAAAAAGGCTAGAACTTAATAGAAAATTCCATCTTTCAAATGCAGGTCTCAGGAGAGGCATAAAAAGGTATATGGTGAATAAAAACCAAAAACTTGTTACTCAATTTGGGCAAACTGTTTACTTCCCTATAAGGGAAGATGATACCTGTTAATCTTGAGAATTGTACATCTATTATGAAATATAAAAGGGACATACATAGAGAGAAAGGGTATAAAATAAATGATGTGATGATCAAAATATGATTTAGGCATGCGAAGGGACTGTAACAAGAGGTGTGAAAAGGAGGAAGCAGAAAATGGTAAATTAAGTCACAGGAAGAAGTACAAAATTATAGTAGAGGGAAAGAGGGGAGGGAGATGAGCATTGTTTGAGAGGTACTATCATCTGATTTGGTTCAAGTAGGGAACAATAAACTTGACTATATAATTCTAACTAGCTCTATAGGCAGTAGGAGGGGAAGGGGGAAGAAAGGGGAGGTGAAGTTACAAGGGAGGGAAGAAGCAGTACGGGTAAAGGAGAGTAAAAGGGAGGGGGACTAAAAGAAGGAAGGGAAGGCTGCAGGAGGTGATGGTGAAAAGTAAAAACTATTGAGGAGGGGAAGGGAGATGGGGGAACTAAAAGCACAAATGGAGGGAAAGAGGATGGAGGGAAATACACAGATTGTAATCATAACTGTGAATGTGAATGGAGTGAACTCTCCCATAAAACAGAGATGGATAGCAGAATAGATTAAAAACTATAATCCAATAATATATTGTTTACAAGAAACACATTTGAAGCAGGGGGATACACACAGGGTAAAGGTAAAAGGTTGGAGCAGAATATATTGTGCTTCAGCTGATGTAAGAAAAACAGGGGTAGCAATCCTAATCTCAAACAAAGCAAAAGCAGAAATAGATCTTATCAAAAGAGATAAGGAAAGAAATTATAACCTAATAAAAGGCATCATAGACAATGAAACAATATCATTACTAAAAATGTATGCTCCAAGTGGTATAGCATCCAGGTTCTTAGAGAAGAAGTTGGGAGAGTTGAAGGAAGAATTAGACAGCAAAACTATATTAGTAGGGGACCTCAACCTCCTCCTCTCTGAACTTGATAAATCCAACCTCAAAATAAACAAGAAAGAGATTAAGGAGGTAAATAAAACTCTGGATAAGGTGGATATGATAGATCTCTGGAGAAAATTGAATGAGAAAAGAAAGAAATATACCTTTTTCTCAGCAGTACATGGCACATATACAAAAATTGACCATATACTAGGACATAAAAACCTCACAATCCAGTGCAGAAAGGCAGAGATAGTCAATGCATCCTACTCGGATCATAATGCAATAAAAATTAGATGTAATAAAAGGCCATGGAAAGATAAACAAAAAATTAATTGGAAACTAAATAATCTAATCCTAAAGAAGGAGTGGGTTAAACAACAAATCATAGAAACAATCAACAACTTCATTTAGGACAATGGCAATAATGCGACAACCCACCAAATCTTATGGGATACTGCAAAAGCAGTTCTTAGGGGAAATTTTATATCTTTGAATACCTATATAAATGAAATAGAGAAAGAGGAGATCAATGACTTGGGCATATAGCTGAAAAAGCTAGAAAAAGAACAAATTGAAAATCCCCAAGTAAATACCAAATTAGAAATACTGAAAACCAAAGGAGAAGTTAATAAAACTGAAATTAAGAAAACTATTGAACTAATAAATAAAACCAATAGTTGGTTTTATGAAAAAACTAATAAAATTGATAAATCTTTGGTCAATTTGATTTAAAAAATAGAAGAAAATCAAATTGCTAATATCAAAAATGAAAGGGGTAAACTCACCTTCAATGAGGAGGAAATTCAAACAATAATTAGAGATTACCCAACTTTATGCCCATAAATTTGACAATCTAAATGAGGTGAATGAGTATTTTAAAAAATATAAATTGCCCAGACTGGCAAAAGAGGAAGTTGAATACTTAAACAACCCCATCTCAGAAAAAGAAATCGAACAAGCCATGAATGAAAAAATCTCCAGGGCTGGATAGAATTACAAGTGACTTCTATCTAACATTTAAACAACAGTCGATTCCAATACTATATAAACTATTTTTGAAAATTGGGAAAGAAGGAGTCATCCCAAATTCTTTTTATGATACAAATGTGGTTTTGATAGCTAAACCAGGAAAAGACAGAACAGAGAAAGAAAATTATAGACCAATTTCTCTAATGAATATAGATGCAAAAATTTTAAGTAAGATTTTAGCAAAATGAATACAGTATCTTATCATGAGAATAATACATTATGATCAGGTAGAATTCATACCAGGAGTGCAGGGCTGGTTCAATATTAGGAAAACTATTAGCATTACCAATCATATCATCAACAAAACTAACAGAAGCCACATGATTATCTCAATAAATGCAGAAAAAGACAGGAGCAGAACCAGGAGAACTTTGTGCACAGCAAAGACCACAGTGTGCGAGAGTTTTTTTCTGGTAGACTTGGAACTTTGTCGCAATGCAAGGACTTAAAAAAAATTTCTCATGGTCTTCTAAGGCAAAATGCCTTCCACATCCAGAGAAAGAACTATGGAATTCCATCGCAGAATGTAACAGATCATTTTTTGTGTGTGTATTATGTTTTGGTTTGCTACATGATTTCTCCCATTCATTTTAGTTCTTCTATGCAGCATGACTATAGTGAAAATGTATTTTATAGGAATGTATGTGTAGATCTTATACAGAATTGTATTCCATCTTGGGGAGGGAGAGGGGAGGTGGGGGATAGATAGAGGAAAAAGTCTAAGTCATATGGTAGTGATTGTGGAACACCAAAAATAAGTAAAATTAATATATAAAAATGAAATAAAATACTAGTTGATTACAACAACATTATGAAGGAAGATGATTGAAATATCTGAGCAACGTCGCCTTTTAACATACACAAAACACTCAAGATACTAAGTATGTGAAAAAATTGACATGAGAAGCTATTAAGCCATATTAAGAGAATTCTATGCCTCAAATATTTATGAATCACTTTCTTTGTGAAAGGCTTTACTATAGGTTCTGGTGATGCAAAGACAAAAGTGGTATATCTCTTAACCTCAAGGAGCTTACATTCTACTGGTGGTGAAAGCATGTTCACAGATAAGCAAATATAGGTTAATTTCTAGGGGGAGAGATCATTCATAGTTGGGAGAATAAAAAACAGTTTCATGGACATGGTCAGTCATTTAGTCAATAAAAAACTGTTAAGCATCTCCTATGTTCCACACATTGTTCTAAGTGCTGAGGATACAAAGAAAGGCAAAAGATAGTCATTTTTCTCAAGGAACTCATAGTGGGATAGGAGAGAGAATGTGCAAACAACTATGTACAAAAAGATATAGATATAGATGAAGATAAATATAGACATATATGTATATGAGATAATTTCGAGAAAACTGACAGAGGGAAGGGACTAGCATTAAAAAAGATCAAAGGATTTTCTCATACAAGGTAGGCTTTTAGATGGATCTTGAAAGGAAATAAAGATTCTAAATGAAACTGAGCAGTAATATATTCCCTACCTGAGACACACACAGAAAGGAGGGCAGTTTGTGCAGATGTGCATAGGAAGGAGATGGAATGTTGAAATCAAGGAATGGCTACTAATCATATTTGACTAAAATAGATAGTATGTGAACCTATGAGGTCAGTACTGTTATTCTCTCTTGATTGTAATGTGAAATGAGGTTGGAAAGGTAAGTTGTAACAAGGTTAGTTACAGAGAATAAAAACTGCCAGACCTTGGAGTTTCTTTTTTTTAATTGTAGACGTAATAGTGAGGTCCTGAAGGCTTTTGAGAAGTGAAGGAATGTGTTCCAATCTTTACCTTAAGAAGATTTTATTGATAGTTATGTTGGTGAAGGAATGAGGAAGGAAGACCCTAGAATCAGTAAAACTAGTCGGGAAACTGTTAAAATTGTCTGAGTGAGATGTGATGAGGGCCAGAACTATGATGGTAGCCATATGAGGGGAGAGAGGGGTAATGATGCAAGAAATATTATGGAGGTAGAATTGACAACACTTGACAATTGATGGGATGTGGAGAGTGAGAAAGAGGAAAATGTCAGGGATGAATGAAATTGGGAGAGATATTAGGGCTGGATATATGGATTTGGGAGTCATCTGCATAGATATTATAATTGAACTCCTGGTAATTTATGAGATTATCAAAGGAGAGAGTACAAAATGAGAAGAAAAGAGGATTCAGTATGGAGCTTTGTCAAAGATTAAAGGATCACATATATTTAGACCTGGAAGGGACCTTAGAAACCATCTAGTCTAACCCTCTCATTTTACAGATGATGAAACTAACACCCAGGGGATGCCCATCATTGAGGGGTGATGAACCAGCAAAAAAGACTAAAAGGGAACATTCAGAAGGACAGATAGAAATTAGACAGAAGATATTTGCCTATATTTTCTAATGATCTATTTCCATCACCAATGACAGTGGAATGACCACATTTAAACTCGAAAATATTAATACCCAATGTGCTGTATGAGGAAGATGAAATAGCAGTTAAGATGATGAAGTCAGGAACATCAGCTGGATCTCACCAAAAACATATAGGAAAAACCCACACTAGAGGTCACAATTTTAAAAGACACACATTGACTTTCAAGATATCTATAGTGATGATTTCTCAAGAAAGGAAGAGCTCATAGATGGTACTATTCCCAAATTGGTTGGGTTAGAATATTATAGGACCTCATCATTGAGATCAGTGGCTACTCAAAAGTGGCTAGCCTAGTAAGTGATAAAGAAAAAAACTAAATAGGTAATTAATAATAACTGACATTTATATAACATTGAAAATTTTTCAAGCACCTTTCATACATTAACTTATTTGAATCTCACAGCAAATCTGTGGTAAGGAACTGTAAGTGTTATCATCCCCATTTTATAGACCAGGAAGTGGAGGCGTTGTGAAGTTACATTACTTGTCCAGGTACTCAAAATTAATACATCTTGGAGGTTTTCCTGGTTTTCCTAAGTCCAACTTTAATACTCTACCAAATAGTCATCCTTTCTCTGATGTACACTGTTCAATTTATGGCATGTAGGGTTTGGGAATGTCATTGATTTTCCCCATCATTGGAGAACATCTTGAATATCTTGGAAAAATGGAAATAGCAATAAAACAAAAACTAATAGTACTAAAATGGAAAATAATCTGATCTCATTCTTGAATAGAAGAAGGAAGATGAGTTGAATTGCATTGGAGAAATTGTACACTGTTGTCAATGGTCCTGACTAGTCTTACTATAAAAGTTTTTCTCTAATACCAAGATTGTCCCACAAATTAGTGCATGAGTGCTAATCATAGGAATTATGAATAATTCCTCAGGAGATTAAAAATTGCAATAAACAATGAAAGGACATGAGATGCAATTAAGTAGAGGATGGTGTAGTAGATAGAGACCATAGAGTCAGAAAGATCTGGGTTAGAATCCCTCCTCTGTTATCAACTATGTGTCCATGTGCAAGTCCCTTACTTCATCTGAGTCAGATTTCTCATATATAAAATGGAGACCTATGGTACCTACCTCACAAGGCTTTTGTGAAGCTCAAAGAAGATACTGTCTGTACATAACATGACATATGTGTCAATTACAGTATAAGGTAGACTGTAGCATGTTACAGGGATGAATTTTTTGATAAGTGGCATAAAAGACATCACCAGGAATGTATATGACCCTAAATGAATGTAGGCTAGTCATGTAGTAAGAACAAGAACTACAGTATAGAGAGCCTGAAAAGGCTCAGAATACTGAAAGACCAGGGATGACTACTAGGAAAAAAAGAAGCTGATGGTTTATTAATAATTTATGAAAAGTGCAGTGATTATTAGGAGGTAATCTGGGTTCGTTAAGAACAGTCATGACAAATTAACCATATTTCCCTTTATTAATAATGTTACTAGTTTAGGAGATTAGGAAAATATCTTCAATAGATATTGACACAACATCTCAAATGATATACCTGTGGATAAGACAGTGAAATAGGGACTTCACATTACTTTTAGGTTAACTAGAAAATTGATTGAATAATCACAACTAAGTTGTTTAGTGGTTAATTTGAAGATATCTTTGTAGTTAAATCTCATAAGTCTCTGCCTATTAAATATTTTTTGTCAATGCCTCTTGAAACTTATACTGGAAAATATAGTTCATAGAATTAGGAAC